>CM067219.1:40121904-41382394 GCA_034190945.1 Octodonta nipae
CCCATTGTACAATATGTTGTTTTTTCGAATTTGTATTTAAAACTGTTTAAAATGTACCAAACTAAAAATCTTACAGATATTTTCGATTAATTGCCTAAATGGTTGGGTTTAAATAATGATAATATGTATAACCACAGATCTGTATAACTCAACAAAACCACTGTCAATGTTAAATTTAATTTATTATTTTGACAGTTGTATAGTTCCAAATATAGTACATAAAGGATTGCTCGATAAATGTACATTTTTCCTAAAGCAGACGTCACGAAGTTATAGGTATTTTTTAGTGGGAATGCGTCAATTTCTGTAACTTTTTTCGGACAAAATGACATTGAATTTACATGCCGATAGTGTGAAAACTGCTCAAAAAAAATGACGTCCGGGACAAAATTTTTTCGAATATGATTAGTTAATAATATCCATTAATCTGAAGAAATAAAACCATCAAGGTATTATACCGCAGAGCACGTGAAGTCACGTCAATTGATAACCTATGAGTAATACACTTTTAACCTTATGGTGATCAGTGTACTCTACCGGTTGGTTTTTAAAAAACCATGTTTCATTAACGTCCTAAAATCAAAGAGGTTAATACTGCAGAGCACGTGAAGTAGCGAAATTCATGTAATATCAATAGAAAGAGAGAGAGAGAGAATAAGCGTGTCGTTCCTGATTGGTCAGTGTCAGTGGTGACGCCTACTATTGGTAGGGTAGAGACATAGCAAGCGCTCCCTGATAATTTCTTTCTCTTTCTATCGTTATTACACTGCCACTTACAGTAACGCCCATACCTAATTCACTCTACGTATTAAGCTCTTTGCCTAAAATTGCCGCACTGTGCGGCACAAAATCACTTTGTGCTCTGGTAATTGGAAAACAGCCAGTGACAGGCTATTTCACTTGGTGGGAGGAAGCAGCCAATGAACAACATGCTGAACGTATTTCATTGGAAGCAGCTTCCAACGGAGTGAGCTAGCCTTCTGGCCTCTCTATTGACCTCTCTCTTTTTAGTCATACCACGATATTTGTTCACTGCAGGCTGTCGCCAGAAAGTACAAGCTCTGAGGTCACAAGTTTCTTGTTTTGTTCGACATTTTTTAACATTGATTAAGCAATCCTTTGTGTACTATCCTTGGTATAGTCCAGGATTTCGTGCCCAAGACTTGCATGATACAATAAAATAATTATATCATCACAACTGCAAAGACTTGTAAATTTTACCCAAGAAAAGTACAAAGGATTGCTTGATCACTGTTAGGCCTCGCCTACTAATGTTAATGAGTGCATTCAGGGAACTGTAGCATTAACGCATTGAAGCGTTGCAGCGCAATTCCTAGAAAATCCTAAGTCTTTAGAAGATAAATTACAAGAAAATTATAAAACCATAGAAGACAAATTACTAGAAAATTATAAGACCCTAGAAACATTCCAAAAAAATTTTAAAATCCTAGAAGCCCAGTTGATGGAAAATTCTTAAGCCTTAGAGGAACATTTGAAAAGCATGGTAAAGAAAAATTCAGAAATGCTGGAAGGAAAAATATTCGCTAATAATAGGCCTTTTCATATTCGAAATTTTTTTGTTCCCGTGCGTCATTTTTTTCTAGCAGTTGTCAAACCATTGGCATGTAAATACAATGCTTTTTTGCTCGAAAAAATAACAGAAGTTAACGCAAGCCCACTAAAAATTTTCGAATATGAAAAGACCTCTGAGGCTCGGATGGAAGCAACGATAATTAACAAAGGATTGCTCGATAGATGTAAATATTTCTGAAAGCATACGTCATAAAGTGGTTGCTAATATTTGCACCGTAACCTTTCCCAATTAAGTTGTTATATTCAGATGAAACAAAACCAGTAAAACTCTTAAACTATTAACAGACAAAGCGCCACAACAACTCTAGAGCGGGCCCAATACACGGTGATATGTCACAAGGTGGCTGGTTTTTTTTTTTTCGAAAATTTTTAACATTAATCAATCAATCAGTTGTAAAATATCCTTGGGATGGAAGAGCTAAAGCTAACAATGGTCGAAGAGCTGAAGCAGACGACAGTCAAATATGAAACGCGGATAGAAGAGCTAAAACATATAATGGAGGGTGAGATCAGCAAACTAACAGAACAAGTAGTCACAATACAAGGAGGAGAAACTCCACCAAAGGTCAAAAGCTGAAACAGTCGAGAAGTAGTTGATTCGAAGAGAACAAGACTCAAAATGAAACCTCCATAATTTGATGGAAAATCATCATGGACTAATTATCGGCGCCAATTCGAGGCTAAACAGATGGTCGGTAGAGGAGAAGGCAATAGCATTAACCATTGCCTTAAGAGGGGATGCTATAAATATTTTGCAAACGTTGAATACCTCTGAGCAAAAAGACTACACAGTTAGAACTGAGGTATGGAAAACCCATTTGGAGCACCTTTACCGCTACGAACTGAAAAATTGCTACCAGAAATCTAATAAATCCCTACAAGAGTTTGAAGCTGATATTGTCCGTTAGTTCGCCTTGTCTATCCAGCCATACCCGAAAATGTGATAGAAAAGTTAGCAGTGCAAGCTCGACCGATTCAATTAGTGGATACACTGGCTCGAGCTATGGAATTCGAGGCTGCGAAAATACCTGTAGAGAACACGTCAGAGTTGGAATCGTTGAAGGAGAATCAGAAGATGGCGGAAATGATAAAGCCTCCGTAAGGTAGTTAGTAGAGGAGGTCCTTCCCGATAAAAGGCAACTCAGATATTGGAAATGTGGTAAGGTCATTGCAAGGAGAGCAACGGAGTCCCGACTTCCTCGTCGGAAAACTAAAGAAAATCGATGAGGTGGGGTCATCGTCGACCTATAGCCAACAAGCCCCAACTATCAACGCTTATGTTGCTTCACTATGCAATCACGTTATCACTTTTTATTTTTTTCTAAGTTTTTTGGGAATAACACCACATAAACTTGAACGTCTGTATATTTTAGATAGTCCAATCACGTTATCAGTGTCTTTGTAGATGGCCTTATTAATAAGAAGCAATGTGAAATTCTGCTAGATACAGGCCCAACATCGTTTTAGAACAGACAATGATAAAACCAACAAAAAGACAACTGCGAACAGCGACAGGAGAAGCAGCTAAGGTCCATGGTGAAATAGAGGTTGAAATGGTTTTGGCAAATATAACATTCCAACATCGGGCATTGGTGGCGAAGTTATCATCGTAATGGATGTCATAAGCTTCAAGGGATTCTAATTAAATTTTAAAAGATGGAATTCTGCGAGTGATAAACAAAGAAGTGGTTCTTCATGGGAAAGATGACATAATGCTTCGAGCAATCTTAGCAGAGGATTTCAATTTTCCGGAACGGAGCTGAAATCACTCTAGATGCTTGCCTACATGGGAAAGCTGAAGCTGGAACAGTGGTGATGTTTGATCCCGAAATTAACGACGGAAATGTACGCCGAGGAATCGTACTGGGAAAGACCTGTTTCGTGCCAAGGAGACCGTGCCAGTAAAAGTAATGAACCTGAATCATTACTCGGTTGCGTTAACGAAAGGAACAATTTTTTGGGGCACTGTTCAACAGTTTCCTTTGTAGTCAGAAGCACACAACATACAGTAATACCACCAGGTAAACTGTTTGAAGAGCTGGAAAAGCTCTTCCAAGAATTTAAAACCAAACCAGAAAGCAAAATTAAGGGACATCGTTAGAAACTACCAGAATATCTTCGATGTAGGTAACGGAAAAGGAGGACAAAATGATCTGGTTAAACATAAAATTAATAGTCGGGATGTTCAACCTATTCGACAATCGGCTAGAAGACTACTCCTAGCTAAAAGAGAAGAAGCCGACAGGATAGTCCGCGAAATGGAGGAAGAATATGTTATTGTATTACTGAATAGCCATTGGAACGATACCCTTGATACGTTGGCTGGATCGAAGATGTTCTCCACCCTGGACTTGAAGAATGGTTATTGGCAGGTGGAACTAGTTACAGTAGACCGAGAAAAGACAGCTTTTACCATCGGCTCAGGGCTTTACCAATTCACGGTTATGTCGTTTGGGTTGTGTAATACTCCAGTGCCGTTTGAAAGATTGATGTAAACAGTGTTAAAAGGATGGAAATAGTTTGAGAACCACGTGAAGAACCTGGAGGGAGTATTTCGGCGACTTCGAAGTTCCGGACTAAAGTTAAGCCCGAAAAAGTGTCAACTATTCCAAGAAGAGGTGCGGTATCTTGGACATGTGGTTTCCGAAAAGGGAGTAGCTGTGGATAAGGAGAAAATCATAGCTGTAGAAGAATGGCCGACACCTAAAGATTGGATATCTTTAGGTATCGGCTAAGAAGCTTCCTGCGATTATGCCAAGCCACTCATTAGGCTCACAGAGGGGAAGGTATGGTACCAGTAGGACGAGGAATGCCAGCGATCATTCGAGACACTGAAGACACTGAAAAGACTAGTGCCCCCATTTTAAGTTATCCTTTACCAGGATACCGATGAAAGCAATGTCGGAACTGGAGCGGTGCTTTCGTAGATCCAAAATAGCCAGGATACTTCAGCAAGACCTTAAGTAAGCCGCAACGGAATTAATGTGTTACTCGTCTTGGCTGTATAGCGGTATTCAGCAAGACCTTGAGCAAGCCTGAACGGAATTACTGCGTTACTCGCAGGGAACTCTTGGCTGTGGTAAAGGGGGTAGAACATTTCTATAAGTACCTCTATGGCAAAAGATTCCTCCTGAGGACTGATCATGCAGCACTGAAGTGGCTCTTGCAGTTTAATAACCCCGAAGGACAAGTAGCAAGGAGGATTGAGAATTTGTAAGAATTCCACTTCGAGACGGAACATCGCGATGGAACAAGCCATAAAAATGCTAATGCCTTATCGAGGAACCAATGTCCAGAGAATTGCAAATATTGTCAGCAAGCTGAAGAAAAAGCGGCTGTTCTCTGTAGAACTACGGACGTCGATTACTGTTGGCAATCTGAGGAGGTCCAGAAAGACCAGAAATTAGATCCAGAGTTAAAAGAAGTTATCCAGTGAAAAGAAGAAGACCGCAAACCTACGTGGCAGGAGATTTCCCGTTTCTCCCCCACCTCAAAGTCATATTGGGGTCAGTGGAACTCCCGCATCGTCGAGAACGGACTGCCGAAGCGCGTGCTGGAAACTCCAGCTGAGAGCAAGGACACAAAACAGATTGTAGTCCCCAGAAATAGGAGACCGGAAGTTTTGCGACAACTACATGATGGTATAGCCGAAGGGCATCAGGAAGTGACGAAATCCCTGGGGAAGTTAATAGAACGGTCTATTGAATAAACTGCAGATGTCAAGGATTGGTGCCGGAAATGTACGGTTTGTGTAGGCAGTAAAGGGCCTCAGAAGCGAGCAAAACCCCATGAATCATGTAACGTGAGCAGTCCATTCGAAAGAATATCCATTGATGTTGACGGTCCATTTCCTGAATCTGACTCCGGAAATAATACATTGTAGTGGTGATGGACTATTTCAGTAAATGGCCTGAAGCCTTGACTGTTCCTGATGTCCTTGTCAAGGAATTGGTCAGCGGTTTTGGTGTTCCCTTAGAGTGGCACTTAGACCAAGGTAGGATTTCGAGTCTACTCTTTTCCAAGACGTCTGCAGACTTCTGCAGACCAAGAAAACCCGCAATTCTATGGAATGGTAGAGCGGTTGAATTGCCAGTTACGTCAAAAGATAACATCTACCAACGGGTCCGGTTAAATATCGAGAATGCCAATGCCCGTATGAAAGAAGCATATGACATCAAATCTGAAGGCGGGAAATTCCAAGTTGATGATCTTGTTTGGTTGTATAACCCACATCGCCGCGTCGTCGTGGATATTCGAACAAAGTACAGAGATCTTCGGAGGAGCGTTACCAAATTGTAAAGAGAATCAACGATGTCGTCTACGGGATAAGGAGGCTACCTAGAGGAAGCCCAAAGATGATATTTTCAAGAGGCGTAGCCCTTTATACCGGAAGTCATGACGGCGAAGTTGAGCAAGCCCAAGTCCGCAGCATCCAACCACCCAATGACATGACTTTCAAACATTTTATGGCACCGTACTCGGATGGGCAGAAGACAAAGCACGACGTGATCAGAGAGGAACCCAGAGACCTGTTTGAGGTGCCCATAGAATAATGCCCTGGTTCATTGTGTGGTTCGAGATCTTCGAATGTCCAGATGAGTAGCCAAGGTGTTTGCAAAGCACTACGGCCAATTCCAGAATCTAAGAGGGCTAAACCCAGTGGTGGGGAAGATACTTCATCTCGAAGAAAAATAACCAGTGGGTACCAGAGACATTTTCTATTTAGTAACGAAAACATTCTCGCTGGACAAGCCAACATCTTTGGCAAACTGGTAGAATTGAAGACTGTGATGATGGACAAGAACCTGATGAAGTTGGCGGTCTCAAAGAAAACATATGGGTTGGATGGACTAAATTAGAGCGTTTTGGGAAGTTTAATGGAAGCTGTCTTTCGATTCAGTGTCATCGAAATCCTGCTATCTCAATATTCGCAGCCCAGATTTGAAGACCGTCGACTGTTACTTCCCGTTGTCGAAATGGAGAGTCCTGCAAATAGTCTTAAGGAGGGGGCAATGTAACGGGTATTCATCCGATATTTCATAGAATCGGCATTCATCCGATATTTCGTGGAACCCGAAATGTTGACAGCTGGCGCTAATGTAAATTTATAGAATCTCATTGAATGATCGTGCAACCCTCTAGAGAATTCCGAAAATAAATCGATAATTACGGAGAGCGGACGTAAGGATTTATTCTGCATTCGACTGCCGTATAGTAAACAAGAAGTATTCAAGTTGTATTTATATAAATGAAAGTAGTGGACATAAATCATACTACTAAGGTCGACTATGATTATAAATAAATAGAACCCAAGAACCAAGAGTAAATAACAACATTACAATATAAAAAAAAAGATTTCAAATTGTATCCATTCAGGAAAAAACAAAATTATTATGGGGAAAGTGAATTACCATGAAATGGGGTTACTTTGAATACAGGGGTGACTTTGATAAAAACTTCGTTTCGTTTTTAAATTAAATTGTGCGAATTTTGAATGGGTTTCGTATATAGAATAGGGGGCTGTACCATCAAATTATTTTTGTATTCTTGGGAAATAACACCACAATCGAAACAAAAATTAGAAAAAATAGAGAGCGATTGATGGCTGATGGCTTTAGCTTTCACAGACATAAATCTCATAAGCAATGGCCGACAAAAACATTTATTCAAGCCTAATCATACAATAAAGATAATGGCCGATAAAAAAGATCACATTGTGTCTGTCACCTGTCACTTGAGCTAACTGTCAAAAATAGTACTTGAAGAATTTGTTAAGAGGGCTACGATCAAACACCATTACAGTTCACCGACAGCTGGACCAACATTACCTATCTGAGTTACCAGCCCCTGGCTTAGAGCATTTACTTTCTAAGACTAAGGAGAGAGATGGCAATAGAGAGGGCAAGAGGCTATTTCACTCGGTTGGGAGATGCTTCCAATGAAATACGTTCAGCATGTTGTTCATTGGCTCCTTCCACCCACTAAGTGAAATAGCCTCTTACTGTCTCTATTGCCCTCTCTTTCTAGCATTGCAACGATTTTATGCTTGACAGGCTATATTTAGATGGTAAATGATCTAAGCCCCCTGGAGCCATAGATAAGAGATTTATATATGTATACCTGGAGCTACGCGACCGAGACAAGCGACAGAGACAAGAGGTTGCGACACTTGACACGTCTGCTTTCTATGCAATTATATGAAGAACATTTGAAGAGCGAGACAGAGACGCGCGACCGCGACGGGAGACAAGAGACAATCATAATCATATAAAGACGTAAGCGTAAATAAAAAGTGATTACTAATTAATAGAGACTAAAAATCTTCTGCATTATCTGGTACAATCAATGGATTTGTTTCACAATTACTTCTTCAAGAAATTTTGAACTTGCTTCGACGTCATTTTAATAATAATAATAATAATAGTTTATTTTGCACATTAAAAATTTATTATATATAGTGTGGTAAGTATAATAAAAAGAGTTGGTATAAATTTAAAAAATTCAAAACATTAAAATGCAAAATTAGAGCGCCAAAACAGTAAAAACTGATACAAAGTGGACACCCTATCACTTAAAGTCATTACAGTTTCTTAATAGATCACAATATGTACAAATAATAAGAATAATTAAGTAGGTAATTAATTTGGCACATTAAAAAATTTTGAAACACAATGTGGTACGTATAAGCCTAATTAAAAAGCAGGTATAAATACAAATAAAGTAAAGATGCAAAATTAAAGTGTCGAAATAATAAAAACTGATACAAAATATAGGCCCCATCGGGGCACAACATTCCACCGACTGGTTGTCGCTTACGTTTGTCGCCTTCCCCAAATAGGTAAAGCGTCAAGCGACATTGTCTGAGTCTCGTGTCTCCTGTCTCTTGTCTCTGTCGCTTGTCTCGGTCGCGTAGCTCAAAGTGTACCTTAATGGTTACCAATTGTAGTGAAGAGCGGTCATTTTCGCAGCTTAAGAGAGAAAGAAATGAATTGCCAACAACAATGTTACAATAACGACTCAGTAATTTGTCAATTATGTGCATATCTTTCAAAAAATTGACTTTAAGGATATAATAGAAGATTTTGCTCAACAGAAATCCCGAAAGAAACCGGTGTCGTAATGGTAACCAAAAAACCAGCAGCATTCTAATATCATCAATGACATATTCGATGAAATACAATCTTTTCTTGGAGCTTCATCTAAATATTGGCAGATCCTCTCCAGTAAAATACTAAGTACCTACTAATCTATTGTTTTATTGCATTGACTATTCCTCAAAGATTAACATTGAACATCACCACGCTAACAAGGGTTCGAAAAAGAGCAAGTAGCACAGAGAGGGCTTTACAAGGGCTACAGAAAATAGTAAAAAATAATACATATACAAAATTCTTATGCATGGCGGCCATTGTACCCTTGTATGCAGTGGCGCTACCATGCGGTTGACGTTCCGTGAATCTTCCTCATACGAACTTTTTAATTGTATGTTCTGTGGTACGATTACTCAATGATTTTAGTTCACTGCAAACACACGTTGATCTGTGCGCGTGAGCTTCGACTATTTCGACTTGACATTTGTGGCATTTGTGCCACTTATTTAATGCAATTCGCGCCTTTTGACATTTTATAACGTGAAGTAACTGAAAGAGGAAAAAGAAGTGTGTAGATTGGCATTGTCAGTAAAATAAAAAAAGGTAAGTACTATTGGAAAACATAGTAAACGATCAGAAATTAATTTGTATATCCATTGTAGTACAATGGATGAATGGGATGATGTTACCAGTGTCTCTGCTAACACCAATGTGGGAGTAGCATCAGAAGGGGGCCGAAAATTCTCATCTGGCCGAGGCTTCAAGGCCGTTCAAGAAGATTATGGTGGATGGGGCACCACTGTTGCAGGTAAAATCACGATTTTAAACAGTTTATAATTCAAATAATTTTGAAAGTAATTGGTTTGTAGTATTAATTCTTCTTTATTTCAAATGTAGGTGCCAATTTATTTTACAAGTCAGCTGTATAAAATAAAGTTACAAATAAATTTATCTGTTTTTCATGAACACAATATATGCCCTATTTCCAAAATTGTTGGATTAAACTGGTAATATATTTAATAATTAACTTCCATATATACCTACTGTTTCTGTCAATATCTTGGATTTCTTTAAAAAGTGTTTTTTAGCAGATACCAAATACAAAGGATTGAATTGATTTAATAATGCCTAGATTGATATAGAAAAAAAGTCAATTGCAAGAAGTATCATGACAACATATGGCACTATTTTCATATGAATTCCAGACTATTGATATTTTATTTTAATGGTTTGTAATTTTGTACTCCTTAATATTTATGAAAATCAACCATGATTTGTCTCAGAATTGTTGCTATATATGAAATACTAGAATCTAATTTTGAATAAATATGTGAACTTATAATAAAAAAAATATATTCTTATGGAAAATGGCTTTCAGCCAACTTTACTGAAACATTGCCTGATTTCAGAGGTCAGATTGCTTGTAACTGGCAGTTGCTGCCAATATGCAAATGACGTGCAAACATGACCTGTATAGTCAAAGCAAACAGAAAATGTTCTTTATACTCTATATATGGGTGATTGTAAACTACATTAAAGGGACTCACATATTAGGATGATTCTCGTCGGTTTTCATTGCGGCGATGAAATACGTCGGGCCAACCCGTCGTGTTTTACCCATAGAGGTTTTACCCTGTGTTTAAACTGTCCTTACTTCAATTTTGACATGGCATTGTTCAGTTTTGCCACATGTTTTATCACTGCTATGAAAACCGACGGGAATCATCATAATGTGTGGGGCCCTTAAGAGGTCTTTTATTGCAGGTTTTCATCATGTCAAAAAAATTTAAAATTGAATTATATTCTTCAAACTGATACTTTAATTTAATTGATTATTTAATCAGACTGCTCATTTGCATACAGCTTTTTTAAATTTATAACCCTTGAAACCAAACTTTCCATATTTTAACAGCCTTTCTTTATACATTATATGTTACCTAAACATAAATATTAAATATAAGTTTGGTGCTGGTAGTCTCTCTATTTCTATATTGTGATCCTTCATAATAAAATAAATCTTATTGCTATCAATTTTGAAATTCATTCTAGGATCAGCACATATTTAATGCAATATCATCTGAATTCCACCATTGCTTTGAATTCCTCTAAACACATGGCTAAAATGAGTGCCTATGAGAGCACAGGTTTTGATCATGTGATGTTTGATGCCAACTTCACTTTAAATGCTTTGCATTCTGGCTCAAATTTGCAAAGATATAATCCCGGTTTTCCAATTACGACGCACAGAGAGGGACGGTGCGTACCTTAAAACATAAAAATTGAAGGTGCCTGTACAACAAATACATTACAAATGTCATTAATGAAAAAAGTTATCACAAAATAGGGAAATAAGGCACATTTAAATAAACTAGTGCGCTTTTAAATTTATTATAAATAACTTTTTTTGCAAAATCACTGAAATAGACAAAGTGAAATGTGTTGTCACTTGACTGTATATCACCTCACTCTATGGCTAGTATGGCTATATATTAGTCTATCTATGACTTCTTGCACATCCGTCACACAATTTTTCTTGTGCGCCTCTGTGCGCACACGGTGTCATGCTGGAGTACTAATGGAACAGTATCCGTACCGCCATGAAACTGTCACGAAATCGCCTGCACAGAATTTGTGCGCAACTGCGAATTTAGCATCGTTCAACGTATTACCATTGTACAGTCACAAAAAATATTAGTTGGAACGGTTTTCTGACAAGCTTGTGGTCTGAACTCTGCGACCTGCATTCCATAACCTTAATTTATTGACAGTTTCTACTGTGCATGATTAGTAAGAATCACCAAACGATTCTTGCTCTTCACGAAGGATTGAAATGACGATGCGAGAAACGGTACATTGTTTGGTTGGAACACGGTGATGCATCGTTTACTGAACCGTCATAACTTGGCTGGAACACTTGGAACAGGTTTTCTTGAATGCACATGACGGTGATCGTTACATGTACGCTTTCGCATCGGGTAGGAACAAACCTAGTGAAGACTGTGTGTGTTATTGGAAAGCAACCACCACAGATCATACAAAGCGAAGTCACCACGTGGCCACCATACAGTGCGCTATGCTGTGTAGGCACAGAGTACGCACTGTGCCTCTCCGTGCGTCGTAATTGGAAAACGGCCAATACCTATATAATTTTTGAAGAATTACAAAATACCAGGGGAGGACACATTGAAAAATGTGGGACAAAATTTGTTGGAAATATTTTTTATGAAATAGAAAAGTATAATTAATTTTATCTATTAGATTGCATAGCTTATTTAAGCTAGTTAGATAAATAAACAAAATTGAATTATTTTAACAGAATTAATTATATTTAAGAGATTTATTTTGCTGACAAAACATGTAAGTAATAGTAATAAATTTCATTAGCAATAAAATTTCAGTTTTCTCAAATGTTTGAAAAAATATTTAAAAAAGAATATCATTTTAATGTAGCCGCCAAAAAATATAATTCTTTGATTTTAATTGTTATGGGACTTTCTGAGTATTCTAACCTCACTCCTCACTCTGTCATTTTGAAGTTATTTGACATTTGCAAATTAAGCTATTGAAATCAGAGCCTATAATCCTGAAACTCTGCTCATATGCAAGATGAGCAATATAACCATTGTATATTCAACTAGCTTAATTTTTTTATCAACGGGCGTACCCAGTTTTTGGTTTAAGGGGAGGCAATTTAAAAAAAATGTCTTAGGGGCAAATCAGAATTTATTTTTGCGTAGTCAGCAAATTTATGGGAAGCAGTGAAGGCTCACGGCCGGTGGTTCATGTCCCTCCGTACGCCCATGTTTACCAAGATTTATTTACCCTTATTCGTTTTGTGGCATTTAACTATTTAAGTGCTGTGATGAGTTAGATAAATAGACAATACCTATTCAACCATATTAATTTTTATGGGTTTAGGCCAATTTTGAAAAAAAATTAAATAAATACTAAAATTAATATTACAAATTTACGCTGGGATTAATTAAATAAATTGAAAATGTGCTTCATCTACTTTCTGACATAAATTCTTGTCGAACTCGTTCAAATATGAAAGCATTCTTTAATTCGTTGTTTTAAAACGCTAATATTGTCGGGTTCCGTAGCGTAAACCTTGGACCTGAAGCACCCCACAAAAAAATCTAATGGTGTCAGGTCCGGTCACCTCGCCGTCCAGTCAATCAATCATTGTTATTTCAAAATTGCCTCGTTCATCGTGATTTATCATTCAGAATTTCAAGAATTAGCGGGGCAATTGCATTTTGTAACATCTCCTGATACACCTCACTTATTAAGTTTGTAAGAAAAACTATGTGGTTTCCCAAAAAGCCAACTCAACCATTTACTTTTTCTGGAAATTGGGTATGTTTTTCACGAAAGATGTGCGGATTTGTGTTACTCTTATACCGTACATTCTGCGTGTTCACATATCTTTTGAGGGAAAAAGTACTTTCATCACTAAAACAAATGGTTTTTGTGTATTCTTGGTTTCAATTAATTTTATTTGTCATTATTTCACAGAATTCCAGACTTCTGTTGGGTTCATCATCTGAAAGTTGGTGCCCCATTTTTAATTTGTATGGATGAAATTTCTTTTTTACCAATGCCCTATGTCCTGTACTTTGACTAAATTCTCATAGTCGCAACTTAAGTTGTAGAGGAAGTAGGGTTTACTACCATTTGTGCAGTTATGTCAATATATGTCATCACTAACTGTTGGTCGACCAGGTCGTTTGGCAGTTTAAACACTACCTGTTGCTTCAAACTTCTGAATCAACTCCAACTTCAGGGAAATTCTACATTCACCAATTATTAAGGCAGCGCTACTTTGTAGGCTTGGGTACTTACTACTTACCATTTAGCCTATGATTTAAACTCCTCAACGTTTCGTTAAACAATAATAAACATAAATATTTAAGGTATACATCTTTCATCTATTACTTTTATGTCATTTGTTACTAGTAGAGAAGTTTACAAACGTTTATTTACTCCCTCCAAATTTCATTAGTGTTCAAACGATACGATGAGAGGAGGGGACTTTTGGCTGGTAGTGTATATTATTTGAATGAAAGCCTTTTCTATAATGTTATTTTATTTTTTTAAAGTTACATTTTATAGAAAAGGGCAAAAGTCCTTTCTAGGTATGTTCTTTGTTCAATAAACGCAATGCATTAAAATGTACAAAGAGTGATATCTACGAGTATTTATTAGTATTGTCTTGATCTCATTTGTGAATGTAGATTTACCAGTAAACAGTAGGTAGGTATGTATTATGTATTACATAATGCACAAAATCAAACGCATGTTCAGGTAATGCGGTACGTTCTCAACTGCCGCTTCTAACATTTTCTAATGAATTGTAACTCCAGCTACTGTATAAGTAAGTCTCTTCAGTTATATTTTTGAGAATTCCGATTTTTTCAAAAATATGACATAGCCTTCAAACCCTTTTTACATTGACTGTCAATAATAGCTTTTTAAATTCGGGAAATCTTTTATCTTATTGGAATAAATCTTCGTCTTCTAGGAAATCAATGAAATCAGATGCAAATGTTTTTTCAAAATCACTTTTAACCTTGTATTTAAATACAAAGAAAAAAATTTATAACTACTTTTTGAACATTATGACGAATGCCCTATTTAGGTTATCACACTTATGCTCTCTCACGATGTAAATCTACTTTTATTAGTATGCCGATTTTTTGAGTATGCTGTAAAATTGATATCTACAACTTTTAGCTGTATTTTTCCTATAACAACGCTAAATTCGCACCCTTGGTAGTGTATTGTCTCTCCTCGAAGCAGTTGCTCGAGCCCAACAGATTATACCGCTGATTTCGCAATTGGAAAGACTGCGAATTTTTGCATCTAATACCCAGGTGCACGTCTATAATCTAACTGTTCTCGAACACATCCCAGCATTTGGAACACTGTATTCAAAATTACGATCCAGGACACTTTCACAGATGCTATATGAAAATCAGGTACGACAAAATATATTATACCAACAGATATTAATAAAATAGGAGCATTCCACAAATAATCTGAAACATTTGACAGCGCCAAGATCATATAAGGCTAGCCGCACACTGCCAACTTTTGTCAATCAATTTTTTAATCACAAAAATAGAATAATTATTTCTTTATGCAGCTAAAAAATTCCAATAAGTTCGATTTTCTTGGCGATTAAATTGTTGCCAACAAATAGAACTTACATGTACATATTTGTCACCGCACACTGATGATTAAAAAGTTGCTCTTAATTTTTAAATTGTCAAGGAATGCTTAAAATTGTCCATCTATAAGCCTTGTGCTAATCAATGGATGAACTCTTTTTTTGTATAGTTTTCTCTTCCCTAAACCGTAACACAAACTAATATTGTCGACGAAATTCATTTTGAAACGAATACTGAGCAACTATTCATTTGCCAGTGTGCGCTTGGAACGACAACGGGCAACTTTCAACCAACTAATTTTTATCACCGAAGCTAAACATTTGCCAGTGTGCGGCTAGCCTTAGGGTCTGATGTAGTCATATCAAAAGGACTCGTGAACGGTAACATTGGATAAGTAACCAAAATACCCTGTTTTCGACGAGCACAACTTTTCGAAATGACAAACCATCAGTCCAGGCACAAGTCCAGGTAGACCTGGGTAAAACAGCATTCACATTATTTAACCTAAATCTCTTCAATTCCAAGCCTAATAGCACAACTGAGCTAAGAATGATGCCTATAGTTGTGAGGCAGCAGTTGTATATTTAGGCCTTAAACTTTTCGCTGCTGAATTGGATAGCTCGGCATTAACAAGGAAAACACCCTGTCGTAATGCTACATTATCAAAAATATATATAAGACAAAAAAATACTAAAGCTTTTGTTCAATATTTCAGTTGTACTAAAATGAAAATAATTTTATAGAAAGGCAATGCTGAAAGTTATTCAAGTCAGCGATATAACAAAATTGATTGAGATTCTGTATAAAATTCGTATCTATATAGGTACAATATTAGCAAAAACAGTTAAAAATTAATATTTATAATTATAAAATTCTGCTAAGTGAAATAATTTTTAAAACTAGTAGCCCAAATCAAGAAGGCGAGAGGAAAATTTAAGTAAAACAATTGCTTGAATATCACAAGCTTTTAAAATTATTTGTTTTAACAAAATTTTATTACATCCATAGATATTTTTATACAGGTTCTCGATTGATCAATTTTATTATATTCACTTACATAAATAACGTTCCACACTCTAGTTCCATATAATTATTATTTTCATTTTAGTACAGTTAAAATACTGAATCAAACAAAGCTTGTTTTTCAAACGTTTTTTCAATTAATAGTTTTATTATTACATACGTTTTATCAAGGATATTTGTCGAGTTATCAAATATGCCGAACTGTCTTTATTTGCCGATAACTCGAAACTTATAAAAGCATTAATCCAAATCTTGACAGACTTATTTTACAAAATGAAATTAATTCGCTTCTAAATTGGTACTCAGTCAGTGGTTTTACATGTTACCCTGCCAAGGGCTTTGTTACAATTTTTCGTAAAAACTCCCTCAGTAGGTTTATTTATAAATTACATGACATTGATGAAATTAATAAATTTTCATTCAAATTTAAAGTTTCACTTTGATTTCGTTGAATTAAAGCCAGCACGAAACAAGTTTATTTCATCAAGAGATTCTCACGTAAATTCAGCACATTTTTAGAACTTCATACTTAACACTTTTGCATAATATTCCTTTTTATCTATTTGGAGACCTCATTGGGAATACAGTATCAAATTACCTACTTGAAAGAGCCTCGTTCAAGTGTATTTGAGATCTTCATTTTACAAGTCATCAATATCGCAACATTGCTCTTAAAATTCCGAACATATACTCATTAATGACAAGAAATATTATTTTAAAAACGTTAACGACATGATTTACTGTAGCACCCTATTGAGTGGATTGAACTTTCACACGCCTAAAAGATGTCTTAGACATAACTGTTATTTTTATGAGACAGAATATTATTGGTTGTCGGCCATTGCCAGAATGTTATTAAATTGTGATTATTTATTTACATTTAATTGATTGTTGGTTTTAATTTGTAACTCGTTAGTTCTGACAATTAATGTTATTTATGTCGAGTTTTTCCCTTTTATTTGAAGTAAAGAACTTGGGCAATATGTTCAGCTAAACGAAAGCGAAGGTCCTGTGTACAGAAGAGTATAATTGATTTTCTCCAATGGACGATTATTCCTACTAATTTCTCTTGAGAACAACCAGTATCATACTAACTTTTAACAACACGATCACCGTATCAAAAACTTCCGAACACCTAGTAAGAGTGGATCTATTATATTAAAAATATACAGGGCGTCCCATAACTAATGGACAATACAATAACTGCAGTTAGAGGCGTTGAAAATATACCGATTAACACAAACATGCCTTAGTAAAATGTTTGTAGTAACCGATACACAGGGTCCTAAAGTGGGTATTTGATTTTTGAAAATTTGTGATATTTGAGAAACGGCTCCATATATTGAACTCAAATTTGGTACAGCATAGGTTTCAAGGGCGATATACAAGAATTTGCTATCATTTTTCATGATACTCTTACAGGGTGTTAGTTACGAAGGTCGAATTAGGCAAATCCATGTTTATTTTTTTAAACATCCCGTATAATTAGCGTTTCGACGATAAATAATTAAACCGCCATAATTACTATACAAAAAACGTATACTTGTTGAATGTCTATATTTCAATGCGTTTTCGAGATATTGCCATTTTAAGACTGGCGCTTAGTCAATTAAATAAAATCATTAACGGTTTCAAAAACATTCAATTTAATTATGAATACAAAAAAACAAATATATTAACTTCATCAAATGTTGAAATTGACCACCCTTAGCATCAATGCATTTTATTACACTTTTTATAAAATGTCGTCTTATCTTGAAAAAGGTTGTAATGCTATTTTTAAGAATATTCGCGGCTTCCTGTATTTTCGCTAAAAGCTCGTTTCGGGTATTAATTTTATCGCTTCACACCAAAGATTTCATGTATCCCCATACGTGAAAATCCATAGGATTAAGTTCTGGAGTACGAGGCAGCCAAAACATAAACCACATATGCTGCCTTGCAATAAGAGACTTCTTCGAGTAAATTAACCAAATCAATTTCCAAATATTCTAAATACTGTAATACATTTAATCTCGTCGGAAGTTCAAACGGACCAATGAAGTGATCGCACACCAGATATTAATGGAAAATTCATGCTGAAAATGAGCTTCACGATACTTATGAGGATTACCAAAATCATAATAGTGGTTATTCCTCCATTTGAAGACTCCACGGCGTATGAATGTAGCTTCGTCAGAAAATAGGATGTTTTCAAGAAACGTTGGATCTTGAATGATTTTATGTTGCATCCACTGACAGATTTGTAATCTACGTGGTAAGTCTTTAGGCAATCAGTCTTGTACAGGCGTAAAGTGATACGGATACAATTTTTCTGTACGTAAAATTCTTGATATACTTACACCAGTAGCTGCTTGCAGGCGCCGAGTACTTAATGCAGGATTTTCCAGAATTCAAACTGAAATATCATCATGATCAGCTGAAATTCTTTTAGGTCGGCCACTAGAATTTTTGGTGTTAAACGAACCTATTTCACCTACATTTGTGTATAATGGTTGGAATATTTTACGATTAGGCACATTTCGATTTGGATATAACTGTGCATATCGTCTAACTGCAGCACTTGAATTATAATTTACTTGTGCATAAACACAAATCATATCCCTTAGTTCACTATTTCCAAATTCTTTAATTCTAGGCATATTTGATGAAGGCTTTATTCCAACTACTCACTTTAAAAACACAGTAAATAAATCGACAGGATACAAAGAAGAAATCAATAGTTATTATCAAATTCACAAACTACTTAAAAAACATTTCTTTTTTGAGGCTGTTTGTGGTGATATGCTGTACCGTATTTGGATTGCAATATCTCGAAAACGCCTTGAAATAGGGAAATCAACAAGTATACGTTTTTTGTATTGAAATTATGGCAGTTTCATTATTTATCGTCGAAACGTAAATTACGAGGTGTTAAAAAAATTAACATGGATTTGTCTAATTCGAGCTTCGTAACAAATAACCTGTAACAGTACCATGAAAAATGATAACAAATTCTTGTTTATCTCCCTTGAAAACTATGCTGTACCAAATTTGAGTTCAATATATGGATCCGTTTTTCAAATATCAGAAATTTTCAAAAACTAAATACTCACTTTAGGACCCTGTATATAGTCTACTACAAACATTTTACTAAGGCATGTTTGTGTTAATCGGTATAGTTACACCACCTCTAATTGCAGTTATCGTATTGTCCATTAGTTAAGGGACACCCAGTATAGTGTTAGTTTTATAAAATTTTAGAATATAAAAAAATAAAGTTATTGGATAATGAGTGAGTACGCTGCGGTTTTTTTATGCAATCGATTAATTCTTCTTAAATATCATCCCAGGCTCCTTCAGTGGCGAATCTCTAGTAGGTAATTTGGTAGTTGGGGTAAGTTACGGGTTTTCCATTTTTAGGGGGTATATTTTTCTCTGCCCTACCTGAAAAATTGATGGTTTATAGGGAAAAAATCCCATTGGAAAAAATTCAAGGGAATTAATTTCAAGCTTTACATACCCATAAATTCGATTTCCCATTTAGAGAACACAGTATTTTTTTGGTTTGAACTCAGTTATTCGGTATCAAAAATGAGTGATAAACTTTTGAAAGGCATTTTTGTTACAGAAAATTTCCTATGAGCTTAATCTTTAAGACCAGTAATTTTTTTACAGAGCTTGAAAGGTGAGCTTTAATACCCTTGACATCGAATCTATACTTTTCAATTTATTGAGCTGACATAAAAATTAACTTATATTGACGCTATAAATCTCTTAAATTATAAATTTTTGAAGGTATTCAGTGAATTATAATTATTTAATATACTTTATAATCAACAATAACCATGAAATAAAGGGTCAATTCTTTACTACGGTTTACGCCGCTGTTGAGAATTTCTTCTCTTATATCATGGCGTTTATACTATAAAATTATTTTTTGTCAATTACTTTATTCTTATTTTAAACTTATTAAAATCATTTAATTGTTTGAGTTAGTGGATTTTCTATCACTTCAGAACAAAACTTTTATAGTAAAAAATAAGTTACGAACAGTTAACATTTTTCTAAGAATTAAAAAAAAATAATTAAATTACATACAGTCGTCTTTTCTGTAGGTTTTAACCTCCTACACCTGTAAAGTGTTTCAGTCGGGCATGCTTTCAATAAGGTGCTGAATCTGTTCTTACGGTATCTGTTCCCATTCTTCATTCGACGCAATTCTCAGGTCTTGAATCGTTTCTGACAATGGTTGCGTCGCATGACAAAAAGCTGGCGTCTCCAGAATAACAATTATAATCCTTGACAATTCGCACAGTATGTGGACGCGTATTATCGTGCATAAATAGGGGCGGAAGGTACAATGTGGTCCTCCAGATATTGTGGTATGTACTGTCTGGTGTTAGGATTCCAAATTATTTCTGTGCCGCTGTGTAAATAGCCATATCATAACGCCATCAACGACAAATAATGGCCTTCTGGATGAAAGACAAGTTGCAAATAAGTCCTCGGGTCTCCTTCATACACGTTCGGTTCCTTCTGGAGATGGTAGATGAACACTGGAATTAAAGCACTCCATTGGCTGAATAGTCTAGTTTCTGCGATAATCGGCCAATTTCATGTTGATAACTCGATTACTTGCAATTAATTGAACGGTTCCTTAATACGGAAATGTTCATCACGCTTATCTCTGTACCGTTTGCTGCCTGATCCTTGATGTTCTAGTGTACTCTTCAGTCTCAAAATATTTTGTTGAGTATTGTGAACCGTACTTTGGTAATTTTGAAATAATTTGCAATATACCGAATATACTTCATAATGCCTCAACTTTGCAGGATCTTCAATCTAGCCCTGGTCATTTACGAAAATACGTGACAAAATTAACAGTAGATCAAAACCGACATCAATGTTCTAATGATAAAACATTACTAATTGACATAAAATTCAACATTTTTATCGATGCGTTTTTTTTTACAAAAAAAACTCAAAAAAATAGGTAACAATTTAGTTTTTTACCTTTTACTCCAAATCCACCTGTGAAATCCTGTTTGCTACTGCGGGCAATGTTAAAGAGAAATAAAAAACCTACAAAATGAGCTATTATAAGCTCAACTTCGTTAATTGGTTTCTTAGATAATGGAATCTTTATCCAAAATTCCAGAAAAATAAATAATCCCTTATATATTTTTTCATTTTATAGCTAAAACATTCTTATTAACTTAAGCGATAGATTTTCTCATACCCAATTCCTGCTCTAAAAATAAATCTATCATTATGAATAAACTACCGTTGGAAAGTAGAAGAATTGATCTAGAGATCCCTCATCTCGCTTTTTCAATATTTAGGCTTGATCCACATTATAGTGCCGGTCTGTTCGGTCTGGTAAAATATTATCAAATGAGAAACAATGTGTGCATTCACACTTGCGTGCCAGTCAAGGTCCAGTCCATTCGCGCTCCACTCCCGATCAGTAGATTCAAACGTAGTGCCGGTCACGATCCGTTCTCGGTCCGTTCCAGGTCTGGTAAAATATTCCCAAATGAGAAACAATGTTTGTATTCACACTTCCATGCCAGTCAAGGTCCGGTCGAGTCCCGCTCCCGTAAAAATATCTTTGAAAGATATTTTGAACGAACCTAGATCGAACACAGGGTCGGAACTGGGATTTTTTGATGAAGGGGTGCAAAATGAAAACTGAAATAATTAACTGTTACCAAGAGCATATTTAGCAAATTGAAAATATAGTTTTTATTAAGCTTATATCTCAGATTTTCTGTTACAGAAAACTACTGTTATGTGTATGAAATATATTTATTTCTTTGATTACTGAACTTTATGAAAGGATATCTTCTATACTATTATAAAATTGTAAGTTTGTCTATTTATATGTTTGTTTGTTTGTTTGTTCGGGCATCATGTAAGAACTACGGAACTGACTTTACTGAACCTTGTTTTGTTCCAAAGCCTATATATAGTTTTACTTAAAATCTGATATACATTTTATTTCCCTAGATTGACATTGATTTTTATTTGAAACGGTAGTATAGATATATATATATATATATATATATATATATATATATATATATATATACATGTACCACCGCACGTACCAAATATTAGATACTGGCACTAGCTTAGCTTTTATTCAAAATTTAGAATATGCCAATGTAACCTGTTTCGATTAAAAAAAATCAACTGATATACCTAGCCTAATTCTACAGGGTGTTCCGTATATAGGATACGAGAAACATAACGCGGTTATAAAATTACATGGGTTTAAAAAGTCTTTTAAAAAAAGTTATATTATGTTGTTCATAAGCAGCTGAATATATACAATGTGGGGAGTGGAATTAGTCATAGGGGGTGGTTCAAAAGAGTTGAACTGGGTGGTGGGCCATAAATAGTTGCATATACCAGATAGTTGAAAAAAAAGACGGAGAAAAATTATATATATATTCAGGGTGGATAACAAAATGTTATATTCTTTGGCTCATAAATAGTTCCATATAAAAATATGGTTGATTGAAATAAGTGTAAAAAGAATTATATTTATAAAAATCTTAGAAAAATGTGTTATGTAAGTAATTAGGATATTTGATTTATGTTCTCGAGTTATTATATTATATTATAGTTATGAAACGGTTTGAAAAAATGTTAGAAGCAGTTGTTTTAAAGTGTTGTTGAAATTCAAGATGGAGTGGAGTTATAGTTTATAGGGTGCTTAACAAAGGTTGAAAGGATGGTTGAAATATGTGGCGGAGTATAATTACAGTTATACAGGTAGGTTAAAAAAATATCACAAAGAAATGTTATGATCTATAAGCTGTTTCATATACAGGATAGTTGTATAGGATGGAGTAGAGTTCTAAGTATACAGGGTAGTAGAGTTAAAATTGTACAAGGCCGTTCAAAAAATGTTGATAAACATTGTTATATAGGGTGGCCAATAAGCAGTTGCAATTTAGGAGAAATTTGTTGGATTGGTGGATTTATAGTTATATAGGGTGGTACAAAAATTGTTATATTGGGTATTTGTATACTATACAAGGTGATTGAGATCGAGGGCGGAATGGAATAGTTTTACAGCGTGGATCTAAATATGTTTAAAAAATTTTGTTATATAAGATAGACCATGAACAGTTACAACATACTATGTGGAATACCTAAAATATGAAGCGAAGCAAAATTATAGTTACACAGAGAATTAACACAATGTTAGAAAAAGTTGCATCTAAAAGATGGTTAAAATACAGGGTGGAGAGAAATTATACTTTACAAGGTGGCTCAAAATTTTTCAAAAATAATTGTTATTTAGCGTAGACCATAAGCAGTTACATGGCTGAAATATAGGTGGAAGTGGAGTAAAAGTATAGTTAGGTATTTAAAAAATGTTATATTAGGTGACAAATAAACAGCAGCATATACAGGATGGTTGCAATATAGGGTGAAGTAGAGTTACAGTTATACAAGGTTGTTCAAAAAAAGGTTAAAGAAAACTGTTATATAGGGTGGCCCATAAGCACTTGCAGTTTGGGTGAAATATATTCAGGATTGGTAGATTTATTGTTATGTAGGGTGGTTCACAAAAGTTAAAGTTGTTATTTAGGATAGCCCATATGCTTCATACGTTATTTCTTTTTGCGCCGAATTCTACATTCCGTACGCGGGTGAAACCGCGGGTAATGGCTAGTTATCTATATATCTATACTAATAATATAATAAAATTGTAGTATGTCTATTTGTTTGTTGTTTGTTCGGGCATCACGTCAGAACTACTCAACTGAGTTTGCTCAATCTTTTTTTTTGTTACGAAGCCTATAGTTTGACTTAAAATCTGGTATACATTTTATTTCCCTACATTGATAAAAACGGTAGATATAGCGGAAAAGCTACTATGTCCGGTAACACATAATTAGTCAGTTTTTTCCATCGCATGTACCAAATATTAGATACTTGCATCAGCTTAGCTTTTATTCAAAATTCTAAATATACCAATGTAACATGTTTAGATTTTTTTAAAAATCAACCGATATATCAAGTGTAATTTTACAGGGTGTTCCATATATAGGATAGATGAAAGTTAGAGCGGAGTAGAATTACATGGATTTAAAAAAATCTTGAAATAAGTATAAAGATGGCCCGTAAGCAGCTGCATATATATAATGTGGTTGAAATAGGAGGGAAGTTATACGTGGTGGTTCAAAAAAGGTATATTGAGTGGACCGTAAATAGTTGCATATAAACGGTGGTTAAAAAATTGGTGTAGTTGTAATATATTTATACAGGATACAGGGTGGATAACAAAATGTTATATTGTTAGGCTCACAAGCAGTTTCACATACAATGTGGTTGAAATAAGGTTAGAATTGAATTATATTTATACAAGGTGTATAAAAAATATGTTATGAAAGCAGTTAGGATATTTGAATGATTTACTTGAGTTATTATTATAGTTATGAAATGGGTTAAACAAAATGTTAGAAGCAGTTGTTTATTCACGGAGCTATAAAACAGAGATGAATAGTAGTATATAGGGTGTTTAAAGTTTACATTCACAAGTAGTTCACAAGTAGCATATATAGGATGGCTGAAATATGAAGCAGACTATAATTAGAGCTATACAGGTGGGTTGAAAAAATAATTTTATATTTTCCATTAAATTCTGTAATGTGCCCCCCCCCAAAAAAAATAAGATTAGGGGTTTCTCCTTATTTTTCCTGTAAAGTTCAGGTGAGGCCCTATATCTCTAGTTTTTTCAATTTTCACGTCTTGTAGTTTCGGAGAAAAGGGGGGATGGGTAATTATTTGAATATTTTTAGTAATATCTTTTAAACTACATATTTTTAAAATATAAAAAATATTTATTTGTTTTCCTTAGAATGAGCCCTTTCATTTGATTCATTACATGATGGATTGAAACAACTTTTTTAATTTTTAATTTTTCATTTAGTGCTATCCTTTGCCGCCTAATATTAAAATTAGGTTTTTCTCCTTATTTTTCCTGTAAACTTTGAGCAACCTCCTACCTTCCATTTTTTTCCAAAATTTTAGGCTCAATAGTTTCGTGGATTTACTCCTAGTCGGGTCATCAAACTCTACATTGATACCAAATTTCAACATTTCCCCTCAAGTATTCGGAGAAAATTGCTGTGATGTGATAGTCGGAGAAATCAGGAGTGATATAATATATAAGCAATCCTAAACAGTGGTTTACCTAAATATTGTCTAGTTCCAGTAAAATTGAAATCTGTTATATAAAAACTCCTTGGATTTACCCATGATAATCTCTTTAGGGTTAAACAGATTTCATTTGTTAAGATATTGAATCTACAAAGTTCTGGACATTCTAGTTCTATGACGTATATTAAGCATAACGCCCCTTTTTGGGTACCTGTAGTTATGGCAAAATTGTATTAGCTCGGAATTTATTTCCCTTTAATTTTCTATTTGTCTAAATATTTGAATATACCTGTTTTAATAACTAAAATTCAGATTTGTGATTTAGTACCCCCCCCCTGTTGTCAATAGAAAAATAATTTTTCGTTCATATGGATTTTGGTAGAAATATACAGATATTAGTGAAGAGGCCTCCAGCTTTGGCATTTTGATGATAGAGAGTATTTATTGCCTGGCAGTTAGTTATTAATAGTGAAATTGACAAGTAAATCAGATACTTGAAATCCGTAGTTGATAGTTATTGTATATATTTAACATAACTAAATTATTCTTTGTGTAAAAGGTGGCTTCAAATTCAAATTCGTGAAGAAAAAAATATAAATTCAAAATACAGTTTTACAAAAGAAATAACTGACCTATTTTATTGTTGTGTATGATGTAAAGTGAAATGAAATGTTCTGTTGTCTTTTTGTATTTTTGACCTAATTTTCTTTAAAATCATTTCGAATGTACCCAGATGCATTCGACAGTATTGGTAAATTTTTCTACTCCTTTAATTAAATGAATATAGAGAGTGAGGTATTCTCCCTCCTCGTTGCAATAAACTCGGATGCACCCACATTCTTCTCTTTGGTTCATTTTGTGTTCTTGGGTTGCTACAATTATCTTCGTTCGAAATGAACCAGAGCTATATAATAGATAATTCTTCAATCGAATAATTCAATGACATTTTTCGCCCGTAAATATTAGAAGTAATAAAATATTTTACTTGAGTTAATTTTATTATGAGTTACGAGGCACATCCAACTTCGACTATTGACAGTTTAAGACGTCAGGATGACAGAGATCCGAGCTGTGAATAAGGTGAATCGACTAGACCGAGACCAGACCGAGATCGGACAGAGATCGAGATCAGACCGGGAACGGACTGTGACCGGCACTATAATGTGGATCAAGCCTTAAAGTACAAATACATATAAATACTAACAAAATTGTCCATTCGAAAAATTGCTAAGGGGTGGTACCTGTATAACTACATCCTTATAATAAATAATCTTGATGCAAGTTTTAATTTTAAGCAGACACATATTTATATTTCTTGGATATATGGATTTATAAATAAATTTAGCAAAATAAAATACCTAAACTCCATTTAGCCACAAATGATAATGACGGAGCAATTATAATATGCAAAATGTAAAGGCTGTTGCAAGCGATTTTTCTATTGTATATGTTTCAATAAAAGATCAAAACATATATATCTAAGGAAATTTGGTTTGTTATTAATTAGTATTTATTAATAAAAATTTCATAACAGGAATCTGAATGAACAACATAAAATTGCGTTGTTAACTAGGTAATTGAAGAATACCATTTTTTTCGTTGTTTGTGGCATATGGCATATGTGGCAAATGAAAATTTTCATTTTGCAATCCACATCAATAAATATAAAGCCATTGACAACGAAGTCAGAATAGACTTTGAAACGTTTGGTATTCCTGCAATATACGTAGTTTTATTTCTATTGTGGTGTTATTCCCCAAAAAACATAAAAGTAATCAAAGAACCTACTATTATTTACTTATGTTTTGAAAACATCAGTGAATAGATAATTTCCGTTCTTTTCTTTAAATTTAAAATAAGTACGTCTTTTGCATATTAAAAATTATTGCTCCATCATTATCATCAGTGTATATCTAAATGGAGTTTAGGTAGTCCATTTTGCTAACTTTACTACACAAAGCCATATTATGCTAGAAATATAAAGATGTGTCAGCTTAAAATTAAAACTTGCATCAAGATTATTTATTATAAGGATGTAGTTACACAGGTTACCACCCTTAGCAATTTTTCGAATGGACTCGTCCAGAAAAATTATAGAGAATGGCCAAATTTTGTCAGTATTTATATATATTTGTACTTATTTTAATAAAGTGAGATGAGAGGTCCGAGATCCGGTGAGGTAATATGACCTTTCAAAAAAATATGTCTTCCGTAGGATTGACTAAAATTTTGCCAAAACCACCAGGGCTACAGTATTTATTTTTAGAACATGAATTGGGTATGAGAAGGTCTACCCTTTCAGTTAATAAGAATGTTTCAGGGATATAATAAAAAAACATGTAAGGGATTATTTTTTTTTTTTTTGGAATTTCGGGTAGACTTCATTATCTAAGAAATCAATTAACAAAATTGAGCGTGTAGTATCTCATTTTGTAGGTTTTTCATTTCTTTCCAAGATTGCCCATAGTATCAAACCAAAACGCATCGATAAAAAAAATGTTGAATTTTATGTCAATTAGTCATGTTTTATTATTAGAACACATTGATGTTGGTTTTGTTCTACTATTAATTTTGTCACCAAAAGGGCTTTTTCCCCGTAAATGACCTGAGCTACTCGTCATTTTCGCACAGTTTGAAAATACTAATGCACAGTGAACTAAAATTATTGCGTGACACGCAGAAAAGTAGCCAAGATAAAGTGTCGTTTTTTGATAAACGTCCTATATATTTTTCTAAAGTAACGTGATTATTTAAAAACACTAATTCTGACAAATAAACAATATTAATTTTTAGTTCGTCCGCTTTTAACCCATTCAAAATTGAAAAAATATTTATAAAAAATGTAAAGGTTCGGATTTGTTTGCCCAAGAGTGTTAAATTTTCGTTTCAATAAAGAAAGACAATATTGACTCTTATTCTATGAATGATATTCGTTCAACCAACAAGATTATTATTATTTTTTGTATGGTATTGATCCTACTCAGGATGCTCATTGGTTCTGTTAATTAAATATATTAACAATTAGTATCAAGCACTCTCCTGTTTGTTACAATATAATGATTTTTGTCAGTCAGTTTATTTTTATTTTAAACCTATTAAAAATCATTTAATTATATTGGGTTAATGGACTTGGAAAAAAAAATAGTTAAAACTTATTTTTGTCCTGTTTTTTTTTTTCTATTTGCTACTAAGTTGATTTTTAGTTTATTAAACTATAAGTTATTATATTTAGTAGTTTACGGTACTACTCTATATTCAATAAACCTATTTTAGTTTTGTAAAATATCCACATTAAATTTCTGGTAGTAATATATTTTTTAATTATACCTTGTTAAATATTTTTCACATCATCATCATTTTTATCAATAAAATTATGGGGTTCAGTTCGTGTTAATTATTATTAATTAAAAATTATGTTCAACAGGCAACAGTGAGGAAACAGGTGGCGGTTGGGAAGACGCTCCATCGGATACTTATAACAACAATCGAGGTGGATTTGGTAATGACAGAAGAGGCGGGCGAGGAGGTAGAGGAGAAGGTCGTGGTCGTAGGGGAAGAGGTGGAGGTCGTAGTGATTTCCGAAATGGCGACTCCAACAACGACAATAGCTGGGGTGGTAACAATGAAGGTTCCAGTTGGGGTGATAATAAAAACAATGAAGAGAGCTGGGGAAATTCTGGAGATAGAGATGATGGAGACGATGGTGATCGACGAGAGCGAAATGGTCGAGGTAGGTTATATTTGAAATAATCTGATATTTTTGAAGTTGTTTGAACATTTCTTATGCAATGTTTTATTTTGGAATTCCCGTTTTATTTTGTTTCTTATATATCCTTGCCACAACAAATTGGAAAATCTCTACAATCTTTGGTGTGTCATAGTCAAAAAATATCCAGGAATCACGTTTTAATTCGCAAATTCCTTAAATGTTGAAGGAATATACTTATGGTAGAGTTCCATTTAAATTCAAAATGAGTAGCTCTGGGGTGATGTGGGTGCAATTTAATTAACGGTTAATATAGTCAAATATGTCCCCCTTCTAAAATCTTTTGCGGTATTTTTGCGATTTGCAAAATAATGAGTAATTGGGAAAAAATCCATGTGGTTTGTTATCGTTTGGAAACCCTGTATATATAAAACATATAGAAAATTCTTTCACAAGGCACTAGTGTGACAGAAGAAATTAATTGTTTGTAGGTTTAAATTCCAATAAGTACACTGGTATAAGTCATTTTGTGTGATTATCTCCTTATTGTCTGAATAAGATCACCGCCATGTAGATTTAGTTGTAAAGGATTTTTAATAGCGTCACCAGATCACCATATTTATTCCCTAACAGATATTCGTAAGCGTTTCAATTTGTAGGGAAAATCAACGGGTTTAGTTTTAAGCCAGCTTTCAGATATATCAGTATAATAAGAGATTAATTTAGCAACAGATTAATTCAAAAGCTGTTAGTGCCACGTCCATACCAATAATGCTGTAAAATTAAGTCAAGATTGACCAAAAACCTTTTCTTTTATGACTTACATCTTAAAAATTCTGACTTACGATACATATTTTTTGTTCTAATTCTGCATTTGCCCATATAATGAGTGAAATAAACTTCTTAATATTTGAAAATCAACACTTTAAATTTCTAGACTCTTTTCTATTATTAAATACGCCATTAAAATGTCTAAGCTTACAGATATTCAGAAGTAGTAAGGTGAAAAAAATTACTGGTTTTTGCTGTTTTATTGCTGTAACTTTGTTTCAAAGACTAGGGTCGATAATTTATGAAACCAAAAAAAAAATAGTACGATGAAACCCATTGGAAAAGGAAGAGAATCAACAACAATAAAAGGAAAAATAATTTACGGGCAATCTGATGTCGGAAAGTGGAAGGGGTGAGTTTTTAACAGTAAAAAACTGTTTTTGGTTTTTTATTTTTATCTTTTACAAAAAAAATCACGAAATTTGGTGAAACTTACCTTTTTAGGTACTAAACATACTGTATTTTTTTTAATATTTATTTTTGCACCTTATTTTGACTAAATATCGAAAAAGCACCCTAATTTTCAATAGAAAATTTTCACGTCAAAATATCTGCTTTTTTTGTAACTTGAAATCTCTACTTTCAGGTAGTGTAAAAAATATATATTACTGTGGTAAATGTTCTCAGAAAATGCAAAGCAATAAAAAAAGCGAATCCGATTTTTTTTAATCATTATATCCAATCTCGAGCTATTATTAAAATTTGTACTTTAATTACTCGAAAAACATAAGATTCCATGTGTTACATTGATAAACAAAAAATTTGCAAGTCGAAATATACTATTATAATTAACAACCAAATAAGTTAATAAAGTCAATATTTAATAGGATATACAATATTTGAGAAAGCTGTAGAATCTTCTTTAACCCTACCCTACACGCGCCAAAGTTAGGGGTATTAGTACACGCACACGGTCTTACAGACCGGTGATTAAATATAAATAATTCAGTGTAATATGTCACGAATTGGTATATAATTCATTTCAGTGGATAACATACGAGTCATTTTAATAATTCGTTTCAATAAATTTGATCCAATTTTTTAAAAATGCCCATGAAAAAAATAAAAATATTTTTTTGACCATATTTTATTAAACCTCAGATATAACCAAAATAATGAAGTAACATAAAATAAAATTTCTGAATGTAGAACACGTACATAATATAAAAATAAAAAAATAACATAAAACATTGAAAATATATAAACCTAACAAGTATGCAGCATGATAAAATTGGAAAAAAATTAACACATATTATCCAACACAATTCTCACAAATTGCTCTGACATGTTCTAAACATAAAAATTTACCACAAACTCTACAGAAGTATTTTGTTTTTCTATTTTTCCTCCATCCACAAACAGAACATCGCCCAATGGAACCAGTATTGGGCATTGTTCCACCTCCATTGTCACGCGTGTCTGTTATTTCTCGCAACCTGACTTTTAAACTTTGCGGTAAATTAGACAACATAGCACGATTTTTTTGATGCTGATAAACCAAAGCTGCTGATACATCCACTAAAAAATTTCGACGTGTTTTGGTATATTCCGGTTTGGAAGCAGTGATAATAAAAGCATTTATACCAGCTACATTCAACATACTATAGAAAATAACCATAGGCCATCTTCTTGTACAGCGAGCAACATTATATGAAGAACAGAGTTTGTCAACCATATCAACGCCTCCTTTCGTGTCGTTATAGAAATGGATCATCTCAGGTTTTCCTGTTGTGGGGTTTACTATATCTCCTTTATGCATCGTCGAAAAAAGTAAAACATTTCTGTTCTTTTAGGAATATAGGAAACTAATGTCCCACCGCATCCAAATCCAAACATACTTGTTCCAACTGGATGTGTTTTTCCTTCAGAAAAAATTTTGGGAATTTCTCTTTTGTTCTTTCTGATGGTTCCTACTAGGGTTAATCTCTTCAGCCTCAATGATTCTGCCAGTGCAATACTAGTAAACCAGTTGTCAGTTGTAACATTTCTATTCGTTTTATAAATATGCGAACAGAGTCTCTCAACAACACATTTGGCACTGTTGTCCACTCTATAAGGTCCTTCAGGTTGAACACCTACATAAACTTCCATGCAACTAGTGTAATACATTTTAGCATCACACAAAGCAAATATCTTGATTCCATATTTGTTTGGTTTGCTTGGAATGTATTGACGGAAGTTGCACTTTCCCCTGAAACCCTCTAGCTTCTCGTCAACTGTAACATAATCACTGTGGCTGTAATTTTCTCTTAACTTATTGTTAAACTTGTCAAAAAGTGTCCTTATTGCTGCAAGCTTATCTGTTTTTATTCTATCTATGCGAGTTTCAACATTATCAAATCTTATGAATCGTAAAAGTGTGAGAAATCTATTGATGCTCATAGTAAGGCGAAAACTTTCTATACCTGTACCATCACTACGCCATAAATCTCTTGTATTCAGATGATTCGCTTTCCTCACCCCAGCCAAATAAAGGAGCCCAATAAGCGCTTTTATTTCAACTAGATTTGTCGGCCTTATGTCTCTTTCCCTCATATAATTCTCTTTCACGCTCTCTATTTTCAGATTTGTATTTTGACAATCTCCTCCAACATTTCGTCATCAAAAAAGGAACTCCAAATTTCTACTATAGACCGATTTTGTAAATTATTTTTTGGGCCTGGTAAATGTATTGTTATATTTTCATTCCTCGTTCGAACATTTCGAGGTGGTGCATGTTTCTTCCACGTAGTTCTGCAATCTTTACCAATATAAACGCCACTACTGCTGTTTGAAATGGTTGATTCTTCTGTTTGATCTTCATCGCTATCAATTTCTTGCTCAGTGTCACTATTATCTAATTGTTCTACCACTCTGTCTTCCTCCGCACTCTCTTCATCATCGTATTCTTCATCTGTGATCACTTCAGCCATTAATTTTAGTAATCTCTCCTGTTCCTTTTCATAAGTCATAAGATAACTCATGTCTAAAAAACACATTTCTCAGATAATTATTTGTTATAAGAAAGTAAAAGCAAAAGTAACTCACCTAATAACAAAGAATCACAAACAAAAGAATGTTGATAAAAACATAAATTCTGTACACGCACCCGGTCTCATGCACCGTGTTCGTTTCAAAAGTCGTTATTATTGATCTGAAGTTAGCACAACTGAGAGCAGCAACGCATGACACCCTTCCCGAAAGGTAGACAGACGAGGACTACCGAACAACACTGGAATGTTGAGAATTGCAGCAATTAAATGTGTAACCGGTGCAGGCACCGTGCGCGTGTACTGTAGGGTTAAATTATATGCCTAGATGCCTATTTATTGCTATTTTAAGATTATACTTACGTACGTGAGTGACATACGGAAAATTTTAGCCCATCAAAAGGTATTTCATAGAGAACTGAGGAAGGGACTAGGAGGATCTGGGCCTTACCACCTGTTATTTCGTCGCAGTTGTTTTCATTTTTTGAGAACATTTACCATAGTAATGTATATATTTTTTACATCAGAAAGTAGAGATTTCAACGAACAAAAACCACACCGACTTTTAAAAAGCAGATATTTTGACGTGAGAATTTTCTATTGAAAATTAGGGCGCTTTTTCGATATTAAGTCAAAATTAGGTGAAAAAATTAATATTTTAAATCTACAAAATTACAGTGTATTTGGGACATAAAAAGATAAGTTTTCACCAAATTTCGTAAAAAAATTATAAAAGATAAAAAAAAACGACCTTTGGTTTCTAATTTTTCACACAAATTGTGAGGTTACGTAAAAAAAGTGTAAATACAAAATTTGTAGATCATTTTTCTATAGGACTTGTAGTTCGAGATAAACCGGTATTTACCTTTAAAACCTCACCCCCTTCCACTTCCCGACCTCAGATCGTCCTTAAATTATTTTCCTTTGTTCTTGTTGTATTCTCTTCCATTTACAATGGGTTTCATCCTACTATTATTTTTTTTACTTTTTACCATTTACAAAGGGTTCAGCCCTGGTCTATCATACAAGTTTGATCTGGTGTTAATTTGACTACAATTTTGACTAGTCAAAGTTATCTTTTGTCTTCATTGGTTTTTGCGACTGAGATTTTTTATATGATTGGTTGTTTATTGGTATGTATGAGGTCAGACGAAGGCGGAGGCTTATAAATGCGCAGGCCAAATAGAACATCCTTTAGTTCACCGTGACAACACACTGAGAATGCTAAGTGAAACCTTAGCGAAACGTCTGCGAGATTCAAACTTGAATCATACTAACGAACGGGTGTATTCCTGGATAAATATTTCTGCTCATTGCTCCATCTGTGAAACATTACTTTTTTGGAGAATAAATTTGATGATTTTCTTGATGACCTTCTCATCGACCGTCAACAGATATGGTACCCCATGTTACTGTAGGAGTTATATGAGAGTTATACATACGTATTCTAAAATTTATTTGCCACCTCTATCTCCAGATTTGTAGCCATTCATTTTTTCTTGTGGACTTGCCTAAAACAAAAGGTATACCTTTAAGGGTCACTGCAAATCTTATTCATTTAGAAGGAAACATTGTAGAAACGAGTATTATGTTTGATAGAACAATTACCTGTTTGCAGAGACAAGGTGGTAATAGTGCATTAAGAGGCAAGGGAATATTGTTTGTTAAAACTTATTACAACAAAGTAATAAATTATTATGGTATTATTCATTTAAATGCACGACTACAATGTTACGCAACAGTTTATGTAACTGAAAGGTTATCAAGTGTTGAATAAACACAGAGATTACTGATTGATATTAATTATTAATTAAAACTTTCGAATTTTTTTCAAAAAAATATTTTATTTTTCAACTTCACTCATTATAATCTTGGAACAAAGTTAAGAATTACATTGTAGGCATTTGAACGTATTTTTATTTTAATGGTATATTATTCAAATTTAAGAAATAAGTTGTATTTAAAAAGTTTAATTATTATGCTCGGAACTTAACGGCAATGTTATTATGTTGTTAATTAATAAAAAAGATAAGTACTGAAAACTTGAGAAACATTTGTAAAAAAACATTGTAGAAGACTGTAGGTGATTCAATATTATAGCAGGGGAGCCCAGGGTGCTAAATTTGCAGTTACTAAAGCGTCATGGGGACCTGTTGGATCGTGAAGATTAGGTCCTAAAACGAACGAAAGTTTATCTAAAGTTTTTCATTTTAGTGCGGGGAGAGCGCGTTCACATTTAAAAAAAATGTAAAAAAAACAGTCACATGGAAATACTCGAGCGCGTCAGACATTTATAGTGTATAGGCATTAGGCATTAACTTTCTGAGGGTGGCTGTAAAAAAGGGTAGAAAAAAAAGTTATTGGAGCGTGTCAGGTTTTCAGAGGAAACATTAAATGAACTCAAAAAAGTGTCCTATTCAAATGACATGTTTTGGACGCGCCTAAAAGTAATGACCGATTATTGAAAATGTAAAAAAATATATGACTTTGAAATACTCGAGCGCGATAGATTTTTATACTGATGGTTCAACTTGATGTCCTAGTCGTCCCCAATGATAATCTGACAATTATATGGAGGAATATTGTTAATCTGACAGTTTGATTTTTAGTTTTGTTTATTATTTTTTAATTACTGGATGTAATAAAAATAATATAAACATATTTGTAATTATATCATGTATTGATATGAAAGTACATAAAATGAAATTAATTTTATTAAAATATAACAACAAAATATTAATCAAAGTAAATGTGTATTAAAATGTTAAAAATGCAAGTAAGGAATGAAATATTTTAAAATGTAAGACCATAATATTTAATTCAAATACGAAAATCTTTGTCGAATAATAAGGTTATATTTCCCGTGGTTCAACAAAATTGTTATAAAAAGTAACTATAATTCGTCGAAATCTTGTTTTCATTTTAGCATACAAAACACAATTATATTAATATTCCAGTTATTTGACTATACCCTAAGGGAAAGCATTGCATATTGCCACAGCTACGCTCAATGGCAAAGCCACTTCTCCAAAAAGGAGCAGACATGCATCACAGTTACTTTTCCGAAACTGCGACTGCTTCTACAAAGGAGCAGCTTGGCCCACCATTATGTCTTCATTATGTCTTTTTGATCAGCTGGGATAGCATCAAAGCGACAGACGATGCGAGAATTGAGGGATAAAGAAAGAGTGAGAAGAAAAGAGAGGCCCGGATTAGGAAATACACAACAGCCAGCAGCTGTACCAGCTGTACTCTCCACACATTGTTGATGATTTTAGCTACATCGCCCCATTAAAAACATCAGATTATATTTGTTCCGTAATTCTTAAAGGATTTCCTTCAAAACAAAAAAAAAATCAAGCACGCTCGAGAATTTCGATGTGACGGTTTTTTTACAACTTTGTGATTCGACCAGTTCCTTATCCCACACTCTAATCGTCAGATTATTGAAATATTTTCTCCATGTACTTAACTTACCTTATCTTAATCTGACGCACTCGAGTTTTTCCGGGGATCAATATTTTTTTACTAATCTGATCAGCTGCCCTCAACGCACGCCTCTGTATTAAGAGTTCATATATGGTAGGGATACATTACAAGGAGTAAGGTTTCTCCTTATATAATTTTCTGACGCGCTCGAGTAACGCGCAAAATCCCCTCTGGGGCTCCACTACTATTAGAACATGGTTTTTATCCCGAAAAACTTTTCATAATTTTATTTTTGATATTTTTGACAAAGGCACTTTACTCTTGTACTAAAATAAAAGCATTTTTTAAAGCGAAAAGTCTCTACTTCAGGAAGTATTTTCTAACATTTCACCTTAAAGTATAAATTAACTGTAAATTTGAATGTTTTTACGAACCAACTTATCTTCCAGAATTACATCGAAGTCTGAAAAAAATTAGTGTTGATTTTTATGACATTTTTGACAAGAAAATTTTCTTGCCAATGTCAGCAGTAATTCGAGATTAATTGATTTAGTTAAAATGCTTGCTTGGAGGATGGTATTTATCAAACAGACTAGCGCGATCAAGATGATTGTTTAGACATCAGTTTCTATACAGCACAGTTAGGTAATAATCGCCGCAGATACCCAACCCATATACTTGTCTAGTTCAACGAATGCCTCTTGTATCCCATTGAGAGAGACATATTTTTAAAATCAACTGAAGGAAATGTAGAAACCTTGTATAGCTCAATGTTTAGATTTTATTTATGATTATACAGGGTGTTTCATTAAGGGTGTCCAGAGTGCGTATAATGAGAGTGGTGCCAAGCCCGGAAGCCACGGCCATTTTCCGCTCATTTTTCACCAATAAAAATCAACTTTAAAATCGATAACACGACGCCATATCCAGTTTTTTAAAAATCATGCAGGATTGCCCGATTGATTTTAAAGAAAATTCCTAAAAAATCAATAATATCTTTTAATTAAGTATTCGACTCAACTAAAAATATCACTCAAGAGATCAGCCATTGATCTTAAAAGTTAATATTAAACAAATAGGTAATAAACAATTTCATGTACCTACCAATTTTGTCTTAAAATAAAATATTGATAATAGAGTGATTAAAAATTTCCTGAAACCTAATTTGGGCACATCATTTCATTTTTAAATTCCGCAACTAGCGTAAGTACACAAACAGCAACTCTCAATACTTTGTAATAAGCAATTTGTCAACTAAAACAGGTTGATGTTGCAATCTTCTGATAACTATTGATTATTGTTGTCAACATTTTATAATTTAGTTGGTTTCAATTTTTACGGCTTAAATTTAATAAAATTTAACTAAGAATACCAAAATGCTATATTATACAGATATCGTGAGATTTACTTTAAATCATTAGATCTGGCAACACAACGACAAACACTAAACATTTGTTCTCCGGTAGCTAGAGTAAACCGGAAATCAGTGCAAAAAATGACGGATCCAATCAGCATTTAGCCTATACCTTGGCAACAAACACTCTTCTTATACGCACTCTGAGGGTGCCTAGGTACTATATCTCAAGCAGTATAAGTCTTAGAGTTTTGGGAAAGACATTATTATTGGGAAAGGGGGCAAAAGAAATTGGGTTTTGGAAAAATTAAAAGTATCATTTTTAAAATTTATTTTAAAACATTTTTTCTTTTAATAATATTAGACAACTTAAAACTGATTGATTTTAAAAAGAATCACATGACCTCATTGTGTTATAACAATTGTGTGATAACAGAATATCAACGGTTTCTGTAGACGACGTTAATCTGAAATACTGGAGGTATAGTTTGCTTGAAAACATTAAGGTGCGTTCTCACGAGTATTTTAGTTAACAAGGTTTGATAATTGATCTACAAAGCATCAACTAATCTGCAGTGAGAACCTTAATTTCAATAAAGTTGATTAACTTTTTAGTGGATTAAGAAAATTTTGACCTACTGAAACTTTAGCGTTTAACTGAAGGTTTTTGCAACGGATGAACTATTCACTCAATTGTTATAGACTGTATAGTTCGATTGCAACTGACCGAGGTGCAAGAGTGTGTTTCATTTATGAAATAAGATATTGAAAATTTCCAAAATTTGAAATAGCGTAAGTGATGTAAGTGTAAGTGATGTGAAAGTATTGAAATAAAATTTTTGGAGCTATATCATAAACTCAGTTAATTGCCTTTGGAACCACCGAATGGATAAATCTATACTAATATATAAAGAGTTAATTTGTTTGTTTGTAGAGGATAATCTCTGGAAGTAGTGAACCGATTTTAAAAATTATTTCACTAATACAAAGCTACACATTCAGTGAGTTACATAGTTACATTTGATAAAATGATTAGTTCAAGCTATAGGGGCAGTGGGTTATATATAATTAAGGCTATCCATGGGGGGCAGTGGGTTCTGTATTGATATTACTTTTGAAAAAAAGTTATATCAGGTGTGCATATTGGTATATCTATATACTCGTCTTGAAAAATAATAAAAACGAGTTTTATCATATTGCTAAAATTTTATTATCCTATTAGTCTAATTTTAAATGGGGAGGTGGCAATGGAATTTCTATTATTGTTAAAGAAAGTTAATTTCTCGGAAATAAAGTGAAAATAAGCATATATTCTCCTTAAATGACCAGAACTGAGTTGATTTTTGTATTTTGCCCAAATGCACGTGTACGATAGGTGCTATTTCTTTAAATGAATAAAAACATATATAAATGTCTAAAATGAAAACAAATGTTAAAAACACCAAATATGCCAAAAACAAAACTATATTAAAAACTGAAATTGTCACAAATGAGAAAATATCAAAATCTCAAAATATACAAAATATTAAAAATGCCACCATTAAATGAGAAAATAATGTTGACAACCTAAAATTGCAAATGTAAAAATATGTCAAAAAATTCAAAAATGTCAGAAATGTCAAGATTTTACAAATGTCCAAAATGTCGAACATGTTGAAATGTCATAATTGTGAAAAATATTAAATGCTAAACGTATCAAAACTTGAAAATTATCAAAAAAATAACAGTCATGACAAAATGAAAATTTTAGTTGCCCTCCTAAGTTACTTTGCTCTTTAAGAAGAAAAGAGAGTAGGAAGGGTACATTTTCGTAAGAAGCTTTCGCTTGCATCGGTCAGTCACAATTACCACTTTTTTGTGAACTTCCTGAACTTTAAATAACTCTTTCTTCAGATATTTTTAAGTAATTTCTTTACTCTTTTTGTCCTTTACAAATTTTCTGATGCTCCTATAATATTTCGTCTTGCAATCGACGACCTAACACGAAAACGACTTTTGTTCAACATAAATAAAATTATATTATTTTTAGTCCTTTTAACAAACCTGCAACCAGTTAAAAAATTAAAACTGCTGATGAGTTTATATTGAAAAGTGTGTTCAATGGATTCAGGTTGTATCTTAGATCATGTACCTTCTAGTTATAGTCTGTCATGCACAAATGTCGTAAGAGTAAAGAGAGAGAGAGGGCAAGAGACTATTTCACTCGATTGGGAGCTGCTTCCAATCAAATACGTTCAGCATGTTGTTCATTGGCTGCTTCCACCCACTAAGTGAAATAGCCTGTTACTGTCTCTGTTGCCCTCTCTTTCTAGCGTTGCTACGTTTTTGTGCTTGGCAGGCTATATCTAGGAGGTACATGATCTAAGGATTGTATGCAGTTTTTGTTGATCGCCAACAAAAGACGTCTAATATCTTGCTGTGCATTTAAAAACGTGATGATGTCAAACACTCTTGGGTTTCCTCGGCATGTCATCGTTACTAGGTTTAACATTTCATTTTCCAATTATTGATTTGACAACTTTTTAATTATAAAGAACATAAAAAAAATTGTTTTATTATAATACTTGTATAATATATTTGAATTTATGACTTTTTTAAAAGCTTAATTCCTGGAAATAAAGTTTCTTATTGTACCACTAATGGGAGTAATTCCAATGGTAAGATAAAAATAGAGCAGTTTTTTCAATACTTTTTTTATAAGGTGTCTAAAAGTTATTACCGTTGTAATGCCACTTGCCTTCTTGCTGTTTAAACGGTTGAAATAAATATCCCATGTTCATGCAGCCTTTGTGAGAGGATGCTATATGAAAACGTTTTTTATTTTGCGCCCGAATTTTAAATGGGACGGTATAATTGTAGAAAAACGAATTACTTTATTTTATAACCCTAATTTATTTATTTATTTTTTAAATAAACATAAAAATCATGACTAGTTTCGACAACACCATGCCATTTGGAAATGGAAACAAATTCATGAATGACGAGAAAACATTTTGAAGCAGACAAGTAGGTTTATATTGAATTCTCGAAGAATTACATAAATATGGGATTTTTTCTTACAAGAATATTGAAATAGAAAAAAGTGCGAAACCCATTAAGAATATTTAATATATCAGTTTTGACTATTAAGTAGTTACTTAAAGATCTCAAATAGGATGCTCTTTTGAAACTCTGCCTATTCGTTAAGTAGTAAATTACAAGAAACGGAATTATTATGGCTTTTATAAATTTCTATATTCTTAAGTATTTCAATAAATAGCTTAAAATTATTAGAGTGAATAATCTTTCTTTCTTGTATTTTAGGAAAGCTAATAAGAAAATATGTAATTAGCAAATGATTAGTCAGTCTTATTTAATCTAAAGGAATGTAAGTGTTCAAGATGTCGAATATTGAAATTTCTACAGGTCATACCAAGGTAAAAAGGTATTTTACTCTGAACATTTTAGTTTATATACTCCAGATTTCGAGAACGTATCACTTATTTTATCTTTGGCGTTAAAAATATGGTTTGACAATTTGGATTGGGTCTAAAACTAACTTTAATACTATGTTTCGACAAAAAAGATTCGCTATTCTCTCACCTGTGGTTTCAAAATAAGTAAGGCTAACGTATTTGAATTGAACATTGTTGTCTTTGATTTTTGAATAAATAAAATTTCGATCAATTTGACTGTCTATTCGCGAAATAAGTTTATTAATTAACCAATATTAATGGCTACGCTCTTAATAAATATCCAATTCATTCTTTAAGTCGGTTTTGGAAAGAGATAATGTGTGAGTGTGGACTAAAAGATGAATTTGGAATAGTAGTTTCTGTGAATGTTGGTTTTCTTTCTGAATACATTGAACATGATTTTATTATGTTTATTGGTCAGGGGGAGATAATGAATAGATGAATTAATTTAACTTTCCAGAGTAAACTTGATATTAGGATGTACACTTTTAAGGAATAATAGGAAAGTGTTAAGTTGTCTCTTTGTGTCTGTGAAGTGTTGTCGACATACCTATACCAGAATAAATAAGTTTTTTGCTAATCTCAGAGGACATTATGATTTCTTCTAAATGAGCCACTAATGGGCTATGGGGTGAACCCATTTCCAAACCTGATTTTTGCTCATAAAATTTATTGTTGAATGTATAATTCAAAGGCTCTTTCCATGTCCATTTGTACTATGGGGTTGAGCCTGGAGTTATTAAGGATGTTAGATATTAAGGATAGACATTCTTTGGGTGGGAATTCTAGGAAACATGCTCGATCGATCAAATGATACTAGGATACCATTCCTAGGGATATTTTGTTTTTGAATTTATTTTGTAAGTTCTATAGAATTACTTATAGCAAACTGTGGTTCTAATAGTTGCATTTATAAAAGAGACTGCTGGACGAATTGGAGCATTGCCTTTTTAGTTTTTGATGAGTCCATAAACTTTAGGAGGTGAAGGATTTTTGCTAGTTAACAATGTTTTTCATACTTATTGACAAAGGACATTGTCATTCGAAAAGGATTTTATTTGTTTTTTTATTTCTTTAAGGTCTGATTCTATGAAAGTGGACATCTTGAGAGTCTTTTGTGGGAATGATAACTTTGCGTTTGGTACCGGTGAGGTTATTATCTTTAATTTTCATTTGAACTAATTTTAATAATGATTTGTTAGTATTGTTCTCTGGTATTTTAGCGGAAGATATGGATTTTAGGAATTTAAGTTTGGTGTGGTTGGAGTTATTAGTGTTTTTTAGGGCATATTTTACTTCTGATACAACAGTTTCAGCATAGGATTTGCTATCAAAAAACGGTGTAAATTTTCTTTAATAATTTCTGTTCTTGTATACTAGTTGGAATGTTTGAATAATTGACTAACTACTCTGTCAGTAACTTGGAAATTTGATTGAATAAGAACATGAGCAGCATTTTTTTAAATTCTTATTATCTAGGTAAAAGGTATTGCACTCTGAACATTTTAATTTATATTTTCCAGATTTCGAGAACTTATTTTATCTTTGGCGTTAAAAATATGGTTTGACAATTTGGACATGACATAGTGTTGTCGAAACTAGTCTCGATTTTTATGTTTATTTAATTAATAAATAATTAAATTAGCGATATAAAACAAAGTAATTCGTTTTTCTACCATCATAATGATAGTATATCACAAAGTAATGGCTTCCACCATCAACTATGGGACGGTATAGTTATTCTATCATGATCAAGCATACCATGAAAAACAAAACCATAAACTTAATAGGTGTGTAGCTCTTTAACTCGTTATTTCATTTTTTAAATCTATTAGTAATAATTCGTTTTTGATGTGTCATATTTTTTCATATCCCATGCCCCCCGCTGCTTAGGACTTGTCCAAATTTGGAACGTGTTTAAAGGCCAAAAGGTCGAAACAGGATAATTAAATTATTTACTAAACCATGGAACACTTAAAAAACAAAAACTTTATTTTATTCGCTCGTGGAATGGAGCTTTGAATTCGTACAATTATGGTCGCTCATTATAAACAATGTATTTTATTCGTCCCCTCAAGTAAAAATATGACGCAGTTATATTCGGAGATCTGAGTGGCCACTGGAACAAACTATTCATCGATTTTGGTAGTTAACATATAGTAAGTCAATGTCTTTGGGAAAAGTGTGCCGGGCTACCATTATGCTGGTACCACACAGATGTGATGTTAATAGAAACGTGTTCCAGACCAATTTATTTTCTAAAAATTTCATTTAGAAGGCCATTAATAATGAAACGTCTTTTACACGTTAACACTCCACCTGTTCTGATGATCTACTTCGCGCATCCAATGTTGATTTGTTCGTGACCAATAGTAAATCTTATCTTTCAGGCAACCTCAGTTGGCAGAAAATTGGACCAAGGCGCTCAATCCAACGGTCTGCATACTCTAGGTTCAGATATTCTCGCATAATGATCAGGGCAACGTTATTTTAGGAGCACACTGCGCGTAAAATGATTAATGGCACATTTTCTAGCAGATTTGGCAGAGGGTTTTGCAGAAAAACTAGATAAATTTCACTGTTCAAATTCCCTGGCAATTCAAAAGGTCCAATAATATGGCCTGGGCTTCCCTGAAAGATAATATTTCTTCGGAACCCACATCAGTAATTGGTGAATTACGTCAAAGAATCTTGGATGCTGTCAATCACATGAGTACGCGACGTTATGCACGACTGGGAAAAGGTCGTGTGTGTATTAATGCTAGTGGAAAACAGTTTCGACTATTTGCTCTAGTGTTGGTAATAAAGTTTTCATAACCAATTATTTGAACTATCACATGCGTTTTATTTCAAATCTGTCGAGAAGTTTGGAATGGCCTTAATAGTTGGTTCTTGTTCAGAGAAGTACCTACATGAATTTTTATTTGGGGATTCTGAAGCAGTATTATACCATTTTGAAAACTTACTACTACTACTTGCTACTACTTACTTAGTAGTACCAACTTTTGCAATAACTTGCCATAGTTGTTTAGGTATATTTATTTATACAATGACGTGTCAAACTTATCTGGATTTTTTTTCTCCAAATTTCTGTTAATAAATGTAACAATATATTTTTTGAATGAAACAAATTACTTAATATTAGGTATATCACTTATATTTACACTTTTGATGTGACTAGTTTCGGCCATTATCAAATAGAAGCATAAGTTAATTTGTTTTATTCATTATAATTATGATTGAATATGACAAAGCAACTGCTTCCACCATTAATATATTTTTTTGTTACAAAACAGTACATTGTGGTTTAATTTGGGATTGTACCTTAAAAAATAGTTAATTCAATACAAACATTTCAACAGTCAGATTTTCAAAATTCTTTTTATAGTACTGAAAAAGGTTGCTTAGTGCACTCTTTTTGGACGTTTTTCATAAAAGTGCGTATATATTTAAAAAAAAAATGATTCCGACTTTTTTAATTATTTTGCCCACTCCTAAGCCTTAGAATTGACGTTGAATTTTCATATATGAGAGCCGAATTTTCTAAATATAGCTAACTGAGCGGAGTTCAAGAATGAAGCCTCATATCAGATTTGTCAGTTACAAGGTATGTCTCCAATTTTAGTTAATATAACATGTCGGGTGTCTTTTCTTTTTATTTTGTACTTACTTCGCCCACTACTCAAAAAAAAATGTTTCTTTCCGCCCTGGCCCTCCAACTAAAGTTAGCGTCACAACGGTAATACCTTTTTGGCACCTTATCCAGATTTTTTTCAGAAAATTGCTCATTTGTTGTCTTACCATTGGAGTTGTTCCTAATGTTAGAGTGAGAAACTTTAAAATTATTTCCAGCCATTTCTCTCGGTGAAATTCCCTAACTCCACGACTTTTACTTCTTAAGATACAGAACCCTTAATGAAGCACCCGGTGTATATATATATATATATATATATATATATATATATATATATATATATATTATTTAGCTGTAGTATAAAGTGAGGGCCTACTGTAGAGCACATGATGTGAGAACCGGCAGAAGGAATAAAAATTAAGGGAATTTTTTTATCCAGCAAATATTAATTCTAAAATAGCCTCAATTTTCTCACTAATATACGCACAAAAAATGTAAGATAATTTTTTTTTTGTTCCCTAAATATATTAAAACGAAGTGAGAACCTTATAAGCTACTATTCAACTGAGGCCCAACAATAATTTTAATGTACTACTAACATTCTGAGGACAGTATATAACTTGGACCTACCAAAGCGAGAGCTACGCATAGTTGCAACATTTAAGTAGTTATGTATATTGTGGCAATAACGTCCTATAAATCTACGCATGAAGTGAGGTCCATAAATTTTTATTCTGGCAAATTCACAGTTGTTTTGACTAGTCGTTATATGTTTACGTTTTTATATATTGTGGCGATTCAGGGTCAGACGTTCTGACTCAGAACGGTGCGTTTGAAATAAATTCATTTAAACATAAGATGTTTTTGCTCAATAAATATCTCATTAAAGTAATAATTTCTTGGATATGCTTCATACAATATACAGTTTGAGCCATAAATATAGCTAGAGAAGACATATATTGTTGTTTTCCCATTAATGAGTCACCCTATATGAACCATTCGCACTGCAATTTTAATAAGACAATAAACAGATATATGATCCGTCTCTTGGTACTCCATAGGATGTTAAACTCATTGCAAAAAGTATACATATTGAAAAAAAGTAGTTTTTTATACTATCTTGTAATTTTAAATTCTCTCCTTCAACTTTGTATGTTATAACATTGCTACGTTAACAAATGTTCATTGTTATTATATTGTTAAAATTGTATGACAAGTTTTCGAGATATAGGGTGTTAAACATCGGAAATGTTTCCATTTTCTTATCAGATTTCTCATAGCAGACATGTATTATTTCCGTACATTGCTGGAAAGATAATTTTCGCATTATTTGACAAAAATATTAAATAAAACAATTACCATTAATTATCTTTGATTACAGTGTGTTTCCAATATATGTAACATGTTTTTTAGAAAACCCATTTTTTATTACAAGGATGAATACATAAGATGTAATCGCACAATTAATAAGAAATGAGTTCTTGAATGTGTTCATATATTATACAGTGTAAGTCGTAAATATGGCTGTTGAACGATCCCTATAAGTTTTTATATATTTTCTTAATAGTTAGTTGAATAGTGGATTTCATATCGAGAGGACTAAAATAAAACAATATCGTAATATTGTTGTGTGTGATTTTCCTACCCATATTCCTAACAGGTTATGGGCCCAGTTAACGTGAAATAAACTAAGATATAAATACTTAACTCATTGTGTTCCGTATAAAGTGATTAAAAGACAAAGTTGGTAATAATAAAAAAAGAACAATGGAAGGTGCTAAGCAAGTGAAGCGCAACATTAAGCAGTTTAATGGAAATCATTATTCGATCTGGAAATTTCGCATAAAAGCCCTAATTGAAGAGCAGGATGCTCTTCAGGTTTTACAGGAACCGGCCCCCGAAGAACTAACAGACAATTGGAGAAAAATGGAAATATGTGCAAAAGGGTGCATTATTGAATATTTAAGTGACACCATGATAGGAATGGTTCAAGGTGGAGACACTGCAAAAGACATATTAAGGAAACTGGATGAAATTTATGAACGAAAAAGCTTAGCAACGCAAGTGGCAGTCCAAAAGAATTTATTAAGCTTCAAATTAGAGGAACGCATTTCTCTATTAGAGCACTTCATCAAATTCGATGAGATGATCATCGAGTTAGCTGCGGCGGGCTAAGTTTTGACAGAAATGGGTAAGGTAGCTCATCTATTATTAACATTACCATCGTCATATGATGGCATTATAACAGCTATTCAAACATTGTCGGAAGATAACCTAACCCTTGCTTTTGTCAAAACACGTTTATTGGATCACGAAACAAAGTTGAAACATGAAATCATTGACACAAGTACTAAAGTGCTTCAAAGTGAAATCCGGAAAAATCAATCAACATTTTTTCAATCCCAGAAGAAAAACAGAAACTTTTCAACGCATCGCAACCGTAGTTTTCAAAAACGAAAACAATTTAAACATAACCACACTTATCAGTCTAAATTCAACAAAAATAATAGTGGAAACTACAGAAAATGTGACCATTGTGGTAGGACAAATCACCTTAAAAAAGATTGCTATTTTTATAAGAGATCTCAAAATGAACAAAGAATTCTTCAAGTTGTTAAAACCACTCAAGACCCAGAGCAGAGTTTTGCTTTTATGATCAACAGCAGTATTCTCCAGAACAAGATATTATTTACAAAAAATGAAATAATATTTGTATTGGATTCAGGAGCTAAAAACCAATCTAGGAATCCAGGGAACCCTCAGAAACGTCCTGTACGTTCCTGACGTACCTTACAACTTGTTGTCCGTACGACGTATCCAAGAAGCTGGAATGAGAGTTATCTTCAAAGAAAATGGGCAAGTTCTAATTGAAAAGGACGGTAAGGCGGTAATTAAGGGTGAGTCTCTGAACAATTTAGTATGTGTAAAATTTAAACTACTAAAAAACAACATGCATGAACAAGTAAATGTTATCATTAATTCTGCTACGGAAAACTATAAAATTTGGCATGAACGCTTAGGTCATATAAGCAAAAATAAATTCATAGAAATTAAATCTAAAAAATTGGCACAAAACATTGATCAATTGAATAATATTCAACCAACTTATGATCTATGTGAAGCTTGTATAAATGGAAAACAAGCTCGTCTACCATTTTCTAAACGAAAGGATAAATCGCATATTAACAGGCCATTATACATAATACACGCAGATATTTGTGGTCCTATTACTCCTCCAACAATAAACAATCAAAATTATTTCATAACATTCATTGATGAGTTTACACACTACACGGTAGCGTACCTATTAACATATAAATATGAGGTATTTAAAGTTTTTAAAGATTTCGTCACTAAAAGTGAAATTCTTTTTAATTTAAAAATTGTAAATTTTTATTGCGATAATGGTCGTGAGTATATTTCAAATGAAATGAAAGCTTTTTGTGTTGAAAAAGGAATATCGTATCATTTAACAGTGCCATATACTCCCCAACAAAATTCAGTAGCAGAGAGAATGAACAGAACCCTAACAGAAAAAGCCAGAGCCATGGTACACGGTGCAAATTTAAGTACATGCTTTTGGGGTGAAGCAATTTTGACGGCTACGTATCTCTTAAATTTAACTCCCACTAAAGCACTTTCACATGACAAAACGCCTTTTGAACTCTGGCACAATAAAAAGCCGAGATTAGACCATTTAAAAGTTTTCGGATCAACCGCATATATTCATAATAAAAATAAAAAAGGCAAATTTGATCAAAAGTCAATAAAAGGCATAATGGTTGGGTATGAACCTAATGGTTATAAAATATTAAAGGTTTGCACAAATAAATTCCTTATAGCACGTGACGTCATATTTGACGAAATAAATTTTAATATCTCAAGACCTAAAATCGATTTTTGCGAAAGTGTTGAATCAAATTTTGATAATCAAAATTTGAAAGTAACTAATAAATTGGTGTCAAATTCTTCAAGTAATGATGAAGAATTAAAAGTGGGTGAATATAAATTACCCACCAATAAAATTGATATAAATCAATTAAAACATAAATCTGAGACTCCAATTTCGATTGAACTCAGAAATAAAAACACCAAGTTTTCATCTGAGACTCCAGTTTTTACTGAACTCAGAATTAACAACACAGATATTCAAACTAAGGCTCCAGTGCCAACTGACCTCGGAAAGAATGATAAAATCGATAATGAGGTCCAAACTACGACTGAACTTAGACGTAGTGATAGAATTAAAAACAATCCTAAAATATCATATAATGAAAATGATATCGAATTACATGTGCTCAACAATCAGTTTTCAAAACCCCGTCTTGTTACCAAGAATTAAATAATAGGGATGATAAAAATAAATGGGTGGAAGCCATGAAAGATGAAATTAACTCTCTAATAGAAAATAATACATGGACTTTAGTACCCAAGCCCATGCATAAAAACATTGTCAATTGTAAATGGGTCTTTACTATTAAAAGTGACAAAGATGGAAATCCATCAAAATATAAAGCCCGTTTAGTAGCAAAAGGTTTTACTCAACAATATTTATTTGATTATACCGAAACATTCGCACCAGTGGCGCGCATAACTACTTTAAGAATACTTTTGGCTCTAGCTAATCAGTATACTATTCATATCAGTGTACGTAAAAACCGCATTTTTAATGGAATATTAAAAGAGGAAATATACATGTCAGTTCCCGAAGGAATAGAAATTGAAAACAAAAATTTAGTATGTAAATTAAACAAGGCAATATATGGCTTAAAACAGTCGGCAAGATGCTGGTTTCAGCATTTTGATGATCTATTAAAGAAATATAATTTTATGCGTTCGTCTGGGGACCGATGTTTATATTTCTTAGATAAAGGTCACTTGACTGAAAATGTATACGTAATATTATACGTTGATGACTTGGTAATTATTTCTGGTAACATGGATACAATGTCAAGTTTTAAAAACTTTTAAAAGAGCAGTTTCGTATGGTTGATTTACAAGAAATTAAATTCTTTTTAGGTATGAACATTGAAAGAAATGACAATTAGATATCTTTGGATCAATGCCGGTATTTAAAATCAGTTCTCAATAAATTCAACATGAGTGAACGTAAATCCGTAAACACACCACTTCCAGTGAAAATAAACTATAATGAATTGAACTCTGACGAATATTATGAAGCCCCTTGTCGTAATCTAATTGGTTCTTTACTTTATGTTACAATATGTACAAGGCCTGACTTAAGCACCGCCATAAATTTATTAAGTCGTTATCAAAACAAAAATAATAAAGAATTATGGCAAAGCCTAAAAAGAGTATTACGATATATAAAAGGGACCATTAAACTTAAATTAATATACAAACGAAATAATAATTATAGTGATATATTAATTGGCTATGTAGACGCTGATTGAAGTAGTAATGAAATTGATCGGAAAAGTTCTACAGGATATTTGTTTAAGTTGTTTGAAAGTTATTGAATTTGCTGGAATACAAAAAGGCAAAATTCTGTTGCAACTTCATCAACAGAAGCAGAATACATAGCTCTTTGAAGGCGTGAAAGAAGCTCTGTAGTTAAAATCTTTACTGCAAAGTATTAAATTGGTAATAACAAAACCAATAATTTATGAAGATAACAACAGTTGTATCTCAATAGCAAACAATCCTGTAGATCACAAACGGTCAAAACATAGTGACATAAAGTACCATTTTACAAGAAATCAAATCGAGAATAACTTAATTAATTTGAAATATATTTGCACAGGTCAACAGTTAGCAAACATCTTCATGAAACAGATTCCTGCTCCCAAATTCCAGGAAATACGGTTGAAACTTGGAATGATCGACTATTGCTCTAAGAATAAGATTAATTAAATTAACGGCCTGATCAGGTTTTTATTGGGGTTTTTCCCTGATCCACTTTAGCAACAAATGTTGGGCTGAAAATTACTCCCCAGATACAAATATACTTACAAAGATAGAGATATTGTTTTTGTCCTTTTGAAGTAAAAATAGAAATTTATGATAATATGAAAATAAACATTTTATTTTTGAGGGGGAGTGTTGAGTTCATCATTTGTTAGTGTAATTAATATTCAAAAATAAAGCCTTCATTGATGATGTCACACGCAGTCAGTGATCGCTTTATGATGTCTGAGCACTTCTCACTCGATACATGCATTATGTGTAGCATAAATAAACATTGATATAAAGTTCCGTGAAGGAACGATCCCTATAAGTTTTTATATATTTTCTTAATAGTTAGTTGAATAGTGGATTTCATATCGAGAGGACTAAAATAAAACAATATCGTAATATTGTTGTGTGTGATTTTCCTACCCATATTCCTAACAATGGCTATAGTGGAGATATACCATTTTTTACCATTAATGAGTAACCCTGTATAAACTACAATACTTTAATTTGTACAATTTTTGCAAACCTGTAGAATTTAGTGTGACGAGTCCTTGATTTCTATAATTTAATATAAACATTCCAAGAAGCATTGGTTTATACAGGGTTACCTATTAATGAAATAAATAATAGATGCCCCCTTTAGCAATATTTACAACTTACACTGTATAATGTATGAATACGTCCAAAAATTAATTTCTTTGACACTATATTAACTGAGCAATTAGATCTTCTTATGTATTCAACATTATAATAAAAAAATGAGTTTTCTAAAAAACATGTTACGTATATGAGAAACACTCTGTAATAAAAAATAATTAATAGTATTTTTTGTGGAATATTTATGTCAAACAATGTGCAAACCACGTCCTCTGCAATAAAGGGAAATAAAACACATCTATTATGAGATATCTGATGCCATAAAGGTGACATTTCTGAAGTTTAACACTCTATAATAATATTCTGCTCAGTAAAACACTGAACAATTGTTAACGTAAAAATGTAATAACATTCAAAGCTGACGGAGAGAATTTAAAACTACGGGGTAGTATAAAAAAATACATTTTCTCAGTATGTATAGTTTTTGCATTCAGCTAAACATCCCGTTGAGTATAAAGAGACGGATAATATATCTATTTAATGTCTTATTAAAATTTCAGCACGAATGGTATAGACATTAATAGGAAAAAATAATATATGCATTCTCTAGCTATATTTACGGCTCACACTGTATATTATATGAAGCACTTCCAAGAAATTATTAATTATCGAGATATTATTTGTGCAATAAAAAAATATTTTTTCAAAAATCACATGTTATGTATTTTTTATATATATAATACCCTGTAATCCACCAAAACTTATGACAATTGTTTTATGAAATATTTATGCCCAATAATGTACAAATCACAATTTCTCCAATAACCGGAAATAAAGCACGCCTATCATTGGAAATACGATATCAAAAAGCGGCATTTTCGATGTTTAACACTCTGTATCTCGAAAACTAGTCATAGAATCTGTTTGAGCGCACGGACTCTTTTTATCAGAACGTGAACTTCTACAACATACCAAAATTGCAAACAATTTGACGGAAGTCCATTTTTCCATCAGAAAGGTGTCTGGTCCTTTAAAGAAGCAACTTCCAGACCATATAATAGTGATTTCTATAGTTGAACAGATTTGGAAAAAAGGAGAAACAACATCAAGAAGAAATCGAGCAAAGGTTAGTGAAATCTTTTGATGCAAAACGTAAAATAGAATTAGAAAACCTTTTAACTAATATTGATAAACAATTAATGCAAATAGTAACACAAGTTAATGAAACAGTTAATGGAAGAATGCAAATAGTTGAGTCAGACATAAAAGAGATAAATGATGACATTAAGACCATAAAAAATACCATGGATACTCTTGAAACCAAAGTAGATGACCTCGATTCCATCCAAAGCCAAGTAATATTTGAAATCAGTTCAATTCAGGACCAAGTCAGTTCCATTAAAAAAACAGTACAGTAAAGTACAAGATAAAATCAGCGTCATCCAAAACAAGGTAGAAACAGAAATTAAAAAAATTCAACAGGACTTACAGTGAGAAAAATACCAAAACACCATTAGTATCAAAGGTTCCGTTAGCAAACCACTCACATTTGATGACAGTTCATCTTGGCCCATGTATAAACGGCAATTTGAAGCCGTGGCTACAGCTAATGGATGGGATAACCATCTCTTGTAATTTCCTTAAAAGGTCCTGCCTTAGAAATCCTCCAAAGCATTCCAGTCAAGGCAATTTCGACAAGATCAACGCCATCCTGGACAAAAGATACGATATCAATCCCTGAGCCAAGTATACCAGGTGCAACTAAGTGAAAAAACGCAAAAATCCGGAGAGAGCTATCAAGAATTCGAAGCAGAGATCAGACGGTTAGTACACTTGTATTACCCAGACCTGCCCGAAGAAACGAAAGACCAATTGGTCAGACAGAGTTTCATAAACGGTATCAGGGATGTGGAAGTACAAAGAACTTTAAGACTTAGTGGCATCAAGAAAAGTAACGAAGATTTACTTCGGGCCTTGGAAGTAGAGGCAGTCATGAATATGTAAAACCGTGGGTGCGAGCAGTTTCCTTCATCCAGGACGAACAGGCAGTGTTGTTCGGAATCCATAAACTTCTAGAACGATCACAAAGAACTGACCACAGAGGAGCATGCTACCGGTGTGGACGGACAGGGCACATTCAACGTGACTGCAGAGTGGGGCTACCTGAACGATCATCAACCAGAAGTAGCCAAAACAACAACTTCACCAACCAGGGAAACTCCATTCGCCCCCTTATGCTGACTAACCCTCCACTAGCCCCCAGAACAGTATCCATCGGGGATTTTGCCGATATAGCAGCAGCCTACTCATCAGGGGCACCATCAATGGCCGAGCAATTACCATCACCATCGACACCGGCGCCGCTGTGTCCATTGCCAAGTCTGGAGTTTTGAGGGCATCAGAAATCCGGCCAGTTACCAACAACATCCAGCTCAGAACAGTCACCGGTGAGTCCATGTCAATAAAGGGTAAGGCAAATGTAGTACTATAATTAGGGGACAACCGAATCCGGTATAGGGTCCTGGTAGCGAATATTGAGGACGATTTCATACTGGTATGGACCTAATCAGCCAGCATGGATTTATGTTCGACCCGAGATATGATGTTCTTCGGTTCCTAACTGAGGAATTTGTATTGACACGGCCCGTCAACAGTTCAACCACCTCCATAAAAATTGAGGCAAAATCCTCAACCAGAATTCCCGGTCGAACGGAACATAATTGATTGGCAGCTAGAAAGCAATCCTGAGAGCTGCGTTGGAATGGTGGAGCCCGTACACTCGGCTCATGACTACTTAGTTGGACGGGCTAGATAAAACCGGACGAAATACCAATTAGAGTCCTGAATTTGCCCAACAATGACATTAGAATTGCTATTTGTTAAGATATAGCTTGTTTCGAGCCAAAGAAGTGTACCAGACATCAGTGAAGAAGACAGGTCCCAGTAAAGAGTTCCTACAACAGTTTGCTGACAATTTGACACACCTTACACCAGAGGAACAGAAGAAAGTGAAGCAATTTATCGCAAAGTACTGGCAAATTTTCAACAGGTAAGATAGAACCACCGGTCGCACCAAGATCATTCAGCACCGAATAAACACCGGAAAGGCTCAACCCATCAGAATACCACCTAGACGACTACCATTAGGGCAACAACAAACAGTCGAGGAAAACATCGAGTCCATTTTACAAAACGGAGTTATTGAGCCATCCATAACCCCATGTTCTGCTCCCGTTGTGCTAGTTAAAAAGAAGGATGGAACCACCCGATTTTGCATGGATTACAGCAAGCTGAATAACGTCACGAAGAAAGACAGCTATCCACTACCCCGAATTGATGACACTCTGACCACACTAGCAGGCTCCCGTTGGTTCTCTACACTAGACCTAAAGAGTAGATATTGGCAGGTTGGTCTACACGAAAACGACACAGAGAAGACAGTGTTCTCCAATAGTAAAGGGCTGTTTCAGTTCACGGTCATGCCCTTTGGGTTATGTAATGCTCCCACAACATTCGAGAGGCTAATGGAGTATGTCCTGAGCGGGTTAACATGGAGAACGTGTTTATTATACCTCGACGACATTCTGGTCATGGGTAAAACCAGAACTCCAGATATTAACGCCAACCTGAGACTTAACCAGAAGAAGTGTTCCATGTTCCAAAAATAGTAGAGTTTTTGAGCCACGTTCTTTCCGAGTCAGGAATTCGCACCAACGAGGACAAGATAGAAGCCATCCGTGATTGGCCAGTCCCAAGAGACAACCATGAACTCCGAAGCTTCTTGGGCCTATGTTCCTACTTCAGGCGATTTGTTGAGGGATTTGGTACCATTGCCGCGCCTCTACATTGGCAGACCACTGAGAAAGAGACCTTCCGTTGGAATCATGATTGCGAAATATCTTTCAGAGACTGAAGGCAGCACTTATGTTCCAGCCCAATCCTAGCTTTTCCTATACACTCCGGCAAGTTCATTTTAGACACCGACGTTAGCAACAGAGCTTTGGGGGCCGTCTTTCTCCAGGTGCAAGATGGTGATCGAGTACTACAGCCGTGAATTCTCGAAACCGGAAAGAAATTATTGCGTCACCACAAAAGAACTTCTTGCAATAATAAGGGCTGTAGATCATTTCCATAAATACCTCTATGGTCGTCATTTCTTAATCCGGACAGATCATGCCGCCCTCATATGGCTACTGGACATAAAGACACCGGAAGGACAACTGGCAATACGATTTCAAGGTGGAACATCGTGCCGGCCGTTTGCACAATAATGCCGATGCCCTATCGAGGAGACCCTGTAGAGTAGAATGCGGACATTGTCTGAAGACCGAACAGCGAGAAGGTATCTCCATCAGACAGATGTTAGTGCAAGCCAATGAAGACTGGACAACGGAACAGTGCATCTTGTCCCTCAAAAAGAGAGGGGCACCTAGACCACGATGGGACGAAGTAGCTAGATACTCGGGCGTCCTGAAATCGTTATGGGCCCAATGGGACTCTCTAAGAGTAAAGAATGGTAAGCTCAAGCGAATTTGGGAAAGCACTAACGGTTGAGAAACCAAGTCCCAGCTGGTAGTTCCAAAAAAAGGTACCAGCCATCCTGACCGAAGTACATGATGGGATTATCGGGGGTCATCTGGGTATGAATAAAATCCTAGACAAAGCTCGCCACCGGTACTACTGGGAAATTACTTCGAACACGTCAGAGCTTGGTGCCGGAAATGTGACACCTGTGCAGCCAGTAAGAGCCCGAAGACCCCGACCAAGGACAGAATGCAGCAGTACAATGTGGGCGTTCCCTTTGAGAGAATTGCCATCGATGTCGCCGGTTCATTTCCCGGGAGTGTGAGGGGGAACAAATACATTTTGGTCGCAATGGATTACTTCAGTAAATGGCCTGAGGCATAGACGACTCTCAATCAAGAGGCAGCCACGGTAGCGACGATGCTGGTAGAACAGCTATTCAGCAGGTTTTGCGTCCCGTTGGAACTACATTCAGACCAGGGGCGTAACTTCGAATCGAATGTATCCCAGAAGGTCTGTACGATGTTGGGGATCAGGAAAACGGGAACAACACCATTGCACCCACAGTTAGACGGAATGGTGGAAAGATTCAACCGGACATTGGAACAAGACCTGATTGGGATGAGCATATTCATCTAATCCTGTTGGCATATCGCTCGGCCGTCCATAATAGTACAGGCCTGGCTCCAACCAGGGTCCTATTCGGAAAAGAGCTGCGATTACCCTGTGATTTGACTTTTCGCTTCCCCGAAGAACCTTCCCAAGCCATCAACGATTATGCTCCGACAAAACATGCTGGCAATACACGAATTAGCCCGAACACAGATGTTGGCTATCAGTGACCAGATGAAGACATAATATGATCTCAAAGCCAATTCATTCGGGTTGCAAGAGAGGGACAAAGTCTGGCTATACAACCCCCAACGGAGCAAGGGTATATCTCCAAAGCTTACGCCCGCTTAGGATGGTCCATACGAGGTGGTCAAGAGGATTAATGACGTCGTCTACCGTATCCGTCGATACCTCAGGGCCAAGTTGAAGGAGGTAAATTTAGATCGACTCGCTCCTTACCATGGAGAGGATGTTTCTGACCGAGACAATCAGAATTAAAAGGAGGGCAGTGTTATAAATTATCTATTCCTTCCTTGGCCAGTAACGTTAAAGCATTTTATTCCAATACATCAATCGCTGAGAGGACAAAAAAATTTATCTCGAAATAACTCGACAACTCTAAAATTGACACTCGGTTTTGCTAGAAGAATTCGATGCGGATTTTAAAAGGAGCGGCCCAGCATCGAGGAGTTAGTTATTTATTGCGAAGAGAATATTTCGTGTTATTATTGTGATATTTGAATCAGCTCTTGTGAATATTTGATGTAAATAAAAGTTTCTAGAAAGTGATACTTAGTGAATATTAGTTTTTAATTAATTGAACCCTCGGAGTTTATAACAATATCTAGCCTCAAATATTTTATTCCTGAAGATTGTCAAAGAATAAACGGAAATTTGAATTTTCAGTTTAACTGTAAACATCGACCAAAGAAATTTACTACTTACTTAAACGTCAATGGAAATAACATGTATATTAATAAATAGAATGTTATACCAACCTACACTCTTAGTGAGGACTGTACATGGTTGCCGATTATATGTCCTCACATATTACATAGCATAATATTTGAATAGTCGTAAAAATATACGTCGTGAAAATATACATACGGTGAAGTGCCCTCAGTCTAAAATTCGGTGAACTAAATTTGCATTTTTCGTCAAAGTGAGGTCCAGTCAAAATAATGCTAGAATTAATAATTACACATTTTGGGACTATTTGAGAGTGATATACAAAGTGAGGACCGTATACGGTCCTCTCTTTGACTTGGACCTCACTATTACCGGGAATTTCTTTGAGAGGTGGCTCACTTCTTGCTCTAGGCATATTATATATACATATATATATATATATATATATATATATATATATATATATATATACATTTTCAATTTATCGAACGTGAATAACGTAATTTCCTCGACATTTTCAAGAAAAAAAGGTTATTCAAGAGATGCTATTTTTGCGCTGTTAATTAGAATGGAGATTGCTGAAACGGGCGAAAACCAACAAATATGGCATCGACTTAAACCAGCAAAATTGTGTATTCCGGGTGACAATACCATGCATAGTGCATTGCATTGTTTTAATTATATTTTCGAAACAATAAACAGCACATTTCTGTCTATAAATTACACGACAGAGTGGTAGTTTTAAATAATCGTATACAGGGAGTCGGACAGCCCAAACTATAAAGTGAGCTTTTTAACTATAATTCAATCATAAATAACCACATGAATACGACGTAAAGATTAATGGACTAATTCATCATATTGGCATATAAATATAAATTGTTCCCAATATTTTCAATAACAGTGAAAATGAAAAATGGTGGGTGCTAAATATGTGTAGAATTCTAATTTGAGTACGAAAAACTCTGATTTTGTATAATGTATATATACTAGACGTTACCTGGAGTTTCACCCGTGTACGGAATGTCGCAAGTTTTTCAAAAATATTATAACATATGAAACATATAGGTTATCCTATATAACAATTTTTCTAACTTTTTTGACGCGCCCTACTTAACTACAAATCCACCAATCCCGAATATATTTCATCCAAACTGCAAGCGCTTATAGGCCACCCTATATAACAATTTTATTCTACTTCACCCTATAGTGCAACCATCCTGTATATGCTGCTGTTTATTTGCCATCCTATATAACTTTTTTAACACCTAACCATAACTCTATACTGCTCCCTATATTTCAACTATGCAACTGCTTACGGTCTACGCTATATAACAATTATTTCTGACATTTTTGAACCATCTTGTAAAGTACAATTTCTCCTTTCTTTTCTATTTTAAGTACTCTTTATATGCAACTTTTTTCATATCGTGTTAAACACACTCTAAAACTGTAATCTTGTTTCGCCCCATTATTCAGGTATTCCATGCTCCACTCACTATTTTATCTATGCAACTACTTAGGGACTACGCTATATAACCATTTTTAACCAACCTTCAAAGTATAATTTCTCTCCATCTTATATTTCCACCACCCCATATAATCCAACTTTCTCTAACATTGTTTTAATCACACTATATAACTATAATTTTACTTCGATCCATGTTTCTGATATTACATATTCGTAACAGTTCATGTTCTATCATACCATGCATATGCAACTACCTCTTGCCACCCAATACAACATTTTTGTACCACCCTGTATAACTATAAATCCATCAATGCCCAATATATTTCACCAAAACTGCAACTGATTATAGGACATTCTATATAACAATTTTGTTCAACATTTTTCTGAATCACCTTGTATGTATTATGACTACCCTGTATACGGTGCTGTTTATTGGTTAACCAATTTAAGAGTTTTTAAATACTTAATTATAGCACTTCTCCACCCTATATTTCAACTATCCGATCTGTGAGACTGATTATGAGCTACGTTATTTCACAATTTTTCCCTGATATTTTTTTAACCACATTATAAAGTATAATTTCTCTCTACACTTCATTTAAACCACCCTTCATTTGCAACTTTTTCCAACCTTGTTTGAATCACACTGTGTAACTATAACTTTACTGCGACCCATATTTCAGACACTCTATATATGCAACTGCTATATAACAAAATTATTCTACCATTTTTTCCCACCCTGTATAATGATAATTCTACTCCATCCTATATTTCAACAACCTTGTATATGCAACTACTTATTTGCCACCCAATACAACATTTTTGTACCACCCTGTATCCTTAAAATTCTACTCCACCCTATATTTCAATCATCCGGTAAATGGAACAGCTTGTAGATTATAACATTTCTTATAATATTTTTTAAACTCACCTGTATAGCTGTAACTCCGCTACATATTTCAACCATCCTATCTATGCAACTACTTGTGGATATAAAACAATTTTTTAACAACATTATAAACTATAATTCCATTCCATCTTATATTTCAACCACCCTGTATAAACAACTGCTTCTAACATTTTTTCAATCCATTTCATAACCATAATAATTCATGAACATAATTCAAAAATCCTAACTGCTAACTACTAAAGATTTTGTTATCGACCCTGTATAAATATTCTACCCTCATTTCAATCAAATAGTATATGCAACTACTTATGAGCCAAAACATATAGCATTTTGTTATCCACCCTATATAAATATAATTCTACCCCCCTAGTATATGCTATTTATGGCCCACTCAATATAACTTTTTGAACCACCCCATATAACTAATTCAACTCCCCCTTATTTCAACCATATTGTATATATGCAGCTGCTTATGGGACACCAAACATAACTTTTTTTAGATTTTTTACATCCATGTCATTCTATTCCGCACTAAGTTTCCTATCTATAGAACACCCTGTAAAATTACGGTTGATATATCAGTTGATTTTTTTTTAAATCGAAAGATGTTACATTGGCATATTCCGAATTTTGAATAAAAGCTATGCTGATTCAAGTATCTAATATTTGGTGCTTGTGGTGGGACCAATAGAGTAATTGTGTTATCCAACATGGTAAAAGTTTTTTTCGCTATATCTACCGTTTCTGTCAATTCAGGGAGATAAAATATCTACCAGGTTTAAAAGTCAGTAACAATGCTGAAAAAATGAAGGTTACATATTTTTGCAATTAAATAGTGATCTCTAAAACACATTTCTCGTCTGTGTTAATGTAGAAAATAAAGCGTGTGGTAGAATTGGACTAGAATAAAGTAGGTTTTTTTCTTTTCATTTTTAAAAAGACACCAACTCTAATCGTACAAAACAAAAAAGATCAAATATACCGCATCCACTAATATATAAAACATCTTTGGTGTTTTTTTTTTAATTATTATTAGCTAAGTTATTTCAAAATTATCCATTTGACTTCACAGTTGTGTATTTTCTAGGTCGCGGTCGTGGAAGAGGTCGAGGTGGTGGAGGTCGAGGCGGAGGCTTTGGAGGTAGAGATGATGGTGAATTCGGAGCTAAAACAGATGGTCTTAAAGATGAGAAACCCCGAGAAAACTACATTCCGGTGGAACGAACAACAGATGAAGAACTCTTTACCAGTACAATTACCTCGGGGATTAATTTTATAAAATTAGACGAAATTGATGTCAACGTTACCGGCGAGGATATTCCTCCGCCAATAGAATCATTTCAGTCATCTGGACTACGTCCTCATTTACTAGAAAATGTAGCGAAATCTGGATATAAACGCCCCACACCAATTCAGAAACATGCTATACCAATAATATTGGGCGGTCGAGATTTGATGGGCTGTGCCCAAACTGGATCTGGTAAAACGGTAATTATATTTTTTATTAAATAATTGAAACATTTTTCTTGAAAATCTTATACATATTTCTAACAAGTAGCTTCACCTTTGGAGTTGAATTTTGAATGTAAAGAAAACATGTATATTTCAAAATAATATTTGTCAAGCTGTGAGACTCCGTTCGAAATGGAATTACACGAAAGTAAATTTGAAACCAAAATGTTTGACTTTGACAGTTTGGCGTAACTAATAAATATCTACTGCATTTTTTCGCGAGTACATTGTAGCACAAAATAATCCACAAATGTGTCCAAAAAAATCTAAATAAGTGTTATTAAAATAAATCTGCAAGATTTTCAATAGACACTAAAGTATTTCTTATATATCTTAAAAATTTATGGTATCCTCAAGAACCTAAATTTAACAATTTAAATTTTAAATAAATTTAATAGATATAGCTATAATACTGAACAAATGAGTATCATACACTAACCAGTTTTCATTCACAATATACAGTTAGCCTAAACGATTAACCACATTCAAGTTTGGCAAAATAGTATTCCCCTATCATTTGATGTAACAAATATTTTATCACATATGTCAAAATAGCTTGCATCCCGTTAATGTCAAATATTTTAACTAGCTGCCACATAACATTTATTCAACACGATATTGAAGAAGCATTTTAATTATTTATTATTAATTATATGTTATGTATAGGAGATCAAGCAATGTTCTCTGACTATTAGATACGTTCTTAAGTTTTATTGATAATTTATATCACAATTTCTGTGTTATTAACTTATGTTCCTGGGTTTGATAATGGCATCCTGTGGCGAAACTATTGTCATGTATGCATAGTGGTGTGTGTGTAATAGAATACAACCTAAGTAATTTATTTAGAGTTTGTTTGTATTGTTTTCAATATTAAATACCGCTTAATTGGAACTGGATTCCCATGTATTATTTTTGTTAAATTCCACTTTGCTAGCCTTTATTTATAACATTACATTAATGGAGCTTTAAATCATCTCACTAGTAACTATTTAATAGTCTAAGGGACGGTTTCTTAACCTTTTGGTAGTCACGGACCACATTCAAAAACTGACGAAGCCCTTCCAAACTAGATCGCAGGGAAAAAACGATGCATTTTGGAAGAAAAAAACAAACATTTTATTTATCACTACAGTATAGTATTTTGAGATGCTTGTTACTCTTTCTGCTCAAGAAGCAAGTTAAATTGAGAAGTTGTCTTGGAGAAGGCAACTCGCATATCATGCATCACAGTAACGTACAGAATCCTGACTCGCAAAGATAAGTAGTTGTAAAAGAAATCTACCCTCATAATTTGTTCATCTAAGACAGGATAAGCCCCTCCTTGACTGCACAACAAATCGCCATATTATTGTTTTGGATATTGAGTCAATTAAACTGTCTAATACGATCCTTGTCATCATTAATATCAGTCATAAACAGACTACACACGCATGTCTTCTGATGAAAGTCTTTTAAGAAAAACACTTCAGAACTGGAAAACTTTTAAAGATTGTAAATCTGACATATATGATTTAATCACAGTATAGATACAGTCGTCATGCCAGTTCAGTTAGCCAAATAAGATTTTTAAGAAAAATAATTATATAAAATACCTTTTACTATGAATTTTATTTTTTCAGGCTGCATTTTTGCTTCCTATAATCCATAAATTGCTCAGTAATCAAGAACCTCCTGTATCAGATGGCACCTGTAGTCAGCCGAATGTAGTTATAGTGTCACCGACCAGAGAATTAGCAATACAAATTTACGAACAGGCTAGGAAATTTTCTTGTAATTCTATAATAAAAACCGTCGTGACTTACGGTGGAACTTCCGTTGCGCATCAAAGGAATCACGTTTTAAAGGGATGTCATATATTAGTCGCCACACCAGGGAGGCTGAACGATTTTGTAAAAAGGGGACATGTATCCTTCGCCTCCGTCCAATTCGTTGTATTAGATGAAGCTGACAGAATGTTAGACATGGGTTTTCTACCTACAGTAGAACTAATGCTGGGTGATGCCTCTATGGTGGCTACGGGGGAACGTCAAACTCTCATGTTCTCAGCCACATTTCCAGAAGCCATTCAACAGTTGGCTGGAAAATTTCTTCTCAATTATATTTTTGTAGCTGTCGGTATAGTAGGTAGTGCTTCTACAGATGTTGAACAGATCTTCTATCAAGTCAGCAAATTTGATAAGCGAGAAAAGCTGTTAGAATTACTGCGTGAAGAAAATATTCGTACAGTAGTTTTCGTTGAAACTAAAAGAACCGCCGATTTCCTTGCAACATTTCTTAGTGAGAATGATATTAAAACAACTAGTATTCACGGTGATCGTTACCAAAGTGAAAGAGAGCAAGCTCTGTGGGATTTTAAAACAGGAATTTGCAATGTACTCGTTGCTACCGGCGTGGCTGCTAGAGGCTTGGATATAGAAGGCATCCAGCACGTTATCAATTATGATTTACCTAATAATATTGATGAATATGTTCATCGTATAGGGCGTACTGGTAGAGTAGGAAACCGAGGAAAAGCTACTAGCTTCTTTGATTCTAGTTTTGATGGAAGTGTAGCCGAAGGTTTAACTAGGATTCTTAAACAAGCAGGACAGGATGTTCCGGATTGGTTAGCCAGCGGGGACTTCTTAGTACACTCACAAAGGAATGCCTTTGGTGGTACAGATATTCGAGGCGAAGACTTTGGGAGGTCTACGAATTTCAATTCACAACCTGTAGATTTGAATGAGGAAGTGTGGTGAATTTTGTGAATTTTTGAGAGTTATTTTTTAAATTGTTTATTTGTAACTGTTTACCAGTATTGAAAGAATTTGTCATTTAAGTTTGTTTTTATAAAGCAAAGAATTTTGTATTACTTTTGTGTTAAACAAGGGAAGACATATAACTGATCTGTGATACAAATACTGAAACATAGAAGTTATATGGAAATGGATTAAAAATCTGATTTGAATTTTACTGTCTGTTTTTCTTTATTTAACAATCACCTATATATTACAACTCAAATAATTCATTTTTTTATTTAACGTAATAATTTACTTCTGCTGAGAAATCTAAGGTTTCTTTATTTAACATAAATATTTAAATAAAGTAATGCTAACTCAACTAACGCTAAAGCAACAGATAATTAAAAACAAAATAAGTACATTTTATAAATATTTTTGCTCAGTCAACTTCGTAGTCTGGCAATATGAAACTGCACGTGTTCTTGATTAATTTGGAAGGGTTGTTTATTAACTTCATTAACTCCAAAATATAAACTGATATAACAACTCGTATGCTATAGAATCGACTCTTAAGTCATGTCCCTAATTTTTTTGTAGGTTACGCCGACTACAAGTCGCAAAGTTGGATCTAGCAAAGTAATTAGTTTTCCGGTAGGTTTAGTTTTTGATGCACACTTGTTCGAATTAACGTAGATTCAATAATTCTATAGTTTCTATTCGATAGACGGCGGTATGTTATCGCAACAGTTATAAAGAATGACAGTTGAATTACGCAAATAAGATTTTTAGATACAATAATTAAAAGTCTGAATATAAAATACCAAAAATTATTATTCTAGGCTGCATTCTCTGCTTTCTATAATCAATAAATAGCTTGGTAAGCAAGCTTTCCTATATCATGGCAACTGTAGTTGCAGAGTCACCCAGTAGCCTATTAGCAAGGTAAATTCAGAACAAGCCAGTAAGTAAATTGTCTTGTAATTCTAGAATAAAACTCATCATAACTTATGATGGGCTTTTGCTAGCCATCAAACGAATCTCGTTTTAAAGGCATGTCTTATATTAGTAGGACAATCAGGTAGGCTTAGAGATTTTGCAAAAGGCAGAACTAATAGCCAACTGTATCCATCAATTGTTTTCGTCGCTCCTAAGTTCTTTCAAATTTCTTTTACAATGACAATGGTAATTACAGGATGCAAGTATACATCATATTCCGTAGTGGTTCAAACACACAACCATGAGACACTCCTCTCGTTTATACTCTTGGGTACCATTCTTTGTATCATATAACAGGACTCTGTTGTTCAGGTAGTTCGTGATCGTTCATTTTAGATGAATACAGCTGTATCTGGAATCCGTCTGTCATTGAGCAAGTTGCATCCCATTTGGCAGTATTGAATACATTTTGAATATGCTCAATATCGTCTAATGTTCGACTTCGGCTTGCTGGAACCATATTGATTATCAGCAAGCAATTTTCTGATTGTAACTTCGATTTTATCATGTATTAATCATTCAAGTATTATCCACTATAGTGTCTAGGAGGCGTAAGGGTTGATAGGATGATGGCGGTTTGTTGCCCTTTGGTGGGTTTGTTTTTTTTTCCCTCGTTTAGAAAATATTACCGCTTTAAGTGCAATTATTCTTGGTACTTTTTAGGGTTCCGTATATACAATATACGGATACTCTTATAATATCACTCCGGATTTCTGCTTCTGTCACATCACAGCAATTTTCTCGGTGCCCGAACTTTACAGGAAAAATAGGGAGAAACCATTAATATTAATTTTGGGGGGCAAAATAATAGAATTAAATGAAAATTTAAAAATAAAAAATTTTTGAAACGCATCATGTAAATACATCAAATGAAAGGTCCCATTCTGAGGAACACAAATATATTTTTTTCATATTAAAAAAAGGAGAAACCTCTACTTTTAAATTTGGGGGGCAAATTACAGAATTAAATGGAAAATATAAAATTAAAATTGTTTCTAACGCATCATGTTATATATCAAATGAAAGGGCTCATTATGATGAAAACAAATATATTTTTTTCATATTTTTAAAATAAAAGATTAACAAAAGGATCTTATCTTTTCTCCGCAACCATAAGCTGTAACATTTAAAAAATAGAGGTATAGCGCCTCACTTGAATTTTACTGGAAAAATAAGGAGAACCTCCTAATATTCATTTTGGGGGGCAAATTATAGAATTAAATGGAAAATAAAAAATTATAATTATTTCTAACGGATCAAGTAATATATCAAATCACAGGGTTCATTATGACGAAAACAAATATATTTCTTTAATTTTTTTAAATTGAATATTTTGAAATATATATCAAAAATATTTTAAAAAATTACCGATTCCCCCTTGATTCCACAAACTATAAGACCTATTTTTTTTTGTTTACAGGAAAAATACGAAGAAATCCTAATATTAATATTGGGGGCCAAATTATAGAATTAAACGGAAAATGAAAAAATATTTTTTTAACGCATCATGCAATACATCAAATGAAAGGGCTCGTTCTGAGGAATACAAATATATATTTTTCATATTTTTTAAATTAACTGTTTAGATATTAACATACAGATATAAAAAATTCTCATTTCTCGCTATATTTCCGAAACCATACTACCCAAAATTTTGAAAACAATTAGGGGTACTGGTACTAATATTAGAAAACCCCCATAGTAATTTTAGGGACAAATTATACAATTAAATGAAAAATAAAAATTCAATTTTCAAACGCATCTTGTAATATATCAGATAAAAGGCTCATTATGTGAATTAACAAATATATCATACCTATAAATCATTTGTTTAAAAGATATTAACAAAAATATTGAACATGAACTTAATTCCCACATTAGAAACTACACTATTTAAATTTTGAAAAATATATTTTATTTGTATTTTCAAATAATTTGAATAACAGATTTAATAATTTATAAAAATCAAGCAGACAAAATAAAAAGTCTATGTGTGGAAAATGAAAGTGTGCTTTATAAATTTAAAACGCTCCTTTAAAAGGTAGTAGGGTAAATATAAGAAAATGCACTCATTCCCTACTTGTCTGAAACTGGAAAATTAGAATCTTGAAGGTGGTACGGAACCCTTAGTATGCAAGTCCAACTCGGACTTGACCAAATTATATTCTTTAATAATTTCTAAGAATATGGGATTAAAATGTTTTTATTTATTTCCGATTTTACTACGGGCCCCAAAAGCTCGTCTAAATAGGCAGTATGTCTTCGTTAGGGTTCATGTCTACATGATATTTATAGTCTTCTTGCTGTGTAAACAAAGTCCTATTTGCCTAAGCCCTTCTAGAGAGGTCGGCGGCTAATGTTTGGGGTAATTTCTTATTCTTGTCTGCTCCAATCTGATCTGTTAGGATTATCGTTTACTGCTTGTGAAGGCTTGTGAAGTCCGCAACAAGCTTCATTGTATTTAGATGTAAGTATTGCATACAAACAGTTCTCTTGGACGATTCTTGTGATCTCCGATGTTCCACATAATTTCACAATGGTCACTATGCATATTAATGTCTGTTACACCCCATCGTGACTCAACTTTCATAATGCTTTTGCTAGCGAACGATAAATCCATAAAGGAGCTCGATTCCCTATTTACCTTCATTTAATATGACCAGATTCGAAAGATAAAATTAGTCCAAAAGTGCTTGTCCTCTTCGATCCGTCTTTTTGTTTTTCTAGATTGAGGTCCATGGGTTAAAGTCTCAAGTTACTACTATAGTTTTCTATCTATTGGATCGACAACTAATCGGCCAATGATACTTTCAAACTCTTATGACAAGATAGGTGACATGTTACAGCTGTAGAAGTAAGTATACTCCGTTATTATCCACTATAACAAGGCCTATTTCTGGGGCTTTCCTGACTTCCTGTAAGGTATACCCAAAACAAGACCAAATAGCAGCTTTACCTTTTGCACCTGCTTCCAATAGTTCATGATCTATATTTTGGAACAGTCCATTTTCTCTTCACGCACTGTCTGCAAGGTTTTGTGCTGTTTCGCAGTGGTTTAGATTAATGCAATAAATATTTTCATCATCTGATATGATTCCTTATAAGAAGCAGCACATTTACTGCTTCCAGCTATATGTTTTACCTTCTCATCGTTCTCGATTTCTGTGCATTATATGCAATGTGGGTCAAGCGTATACTTTATTGCCTTCATTACAACACCGCAAACAACAGGTTGATCTATCAAGTAGACTGTGGCGCAGTGGCGGATTCAGATAGGGGGCGCCCCCCCCCTGAAGCTCTGTAGAAATGGAAAAATAATAATAGTAGTACACACTAGAGTGTGGATTAATAAACTGAAAGAGTTGAGTTGCATGATCGTAAACAGTAGATAGGAAAGCAATAACTTGGTAAACTGAAGAAGTATAGATACAAGTAATAACCCTTGGTAAGGCGTTTTATTATCACAATTTCCTTTTTGCGCCCCTCCCTCAGGACAATTCTAGATCCGCCGTTGCTGTAGCTGTGTTTGTCCAAAAAAATTGGTTGTTCTAATGAGCTGTTTTGCAGTATCACTTTACGACAAACAGCAAAATTTAATGGCGACCCTTATATGCAGGCCAAATAGAAGTAATAAAAATCGGGATTTTTTTCTATTTTTTAGTGAATCTCGTTTTTATGCTCATCCTCTTTGTAATCTTTTTGTGATGAGTCCAGAAGTAGACATCCGGAAATTTTTATAGAGTCACCAGAAATAAATACAGTTTGAGAACTCTATTCAAATTTTATTTTCACACAACCAAGGGCAAATCCAAAGGAGGAGGATTTTACAGCCCACCATTCTCAAGGTCAGTAAGCCTAGTAAGGAAGATATGAAATTTTAACTGCAAAGGGTCCAAAGTCCCAAAGCCTGGAGGGGAAGGTACTCCTAAGGGTTTAAGCCAAAGTTCCATTTATTCTTAATGCAATACTCCTGGAAATACAAACTGGCTAAAGAATACGAAAAAGAGAGAAGAATACACTAAAATAATAGAATTGTACCTATATAATTTATATTTAAAAAAGACTTAAGCTGACTAAAATAAAAACAGTTTAGAAACCGTCTGCAGTCAATCACTATTTTCAGACATATCTTTTTTTATCTGATTTAATTAAGGTACTATTGAAAATTTTAGCGTACCCCTATTCTTATCTCTCTCTCTCCCTCTCTTATTCTCCCTCTCTCTTTCTCCCTCTCTAATTTTTATTCTTTGTCTATTTTCCAAATATATTTTAACTTTTTTATTTGTTTTATTATTTGGACCACTTTCTATAAATGTAACTAATTAACTCTATACTGCATACTCCACACTCTATATGCTTCTGTGTACTGGTCACTCCTATACAATTTATTGGTCTATCATTTTCTGAATCACCCTGTACAACTATAATTAACACAATATTACAACGGTCCTGATATCTTTAAAACCACCCTGTATAAGTACAAATCCTCTCCACTATTGACTCTATTTTTCTATTGTTTAAATTATTTCTGTATACCAATGATTTTATTTCGCCCCATATGTCTAGTATTCCATCTATGCAACTGCTCATGGTCTACTCTATATAACACAATTCACCTTTTTGAACCACATTTTATGACTATAAATTTACTCTACTATTTATTTCAATCACCCGGTATATGCAACTGCTTTTAAAATTTTTGTAAACAATGTCTATAATTATACGCCGTCCTACGTCCTATAATTCAAATATCTTAACTGCTTATGCTTATATAACAAATTTTTGATACACCCTCAATAACAATAATTTTACCCCACCCTTACTTCAAACACCTTGTCTAAGCAACTACTTATGTTCCAAACTATATAACTTTTTTAAACCGCCCTGTATAACTGTAATCATACTCCACCTTATATTTCAACCATCCTGTGTATACTCAACTGGTTCTGTTCAATTAAAATTTAAAAACTAATATTCACTACCACTTTCTAGAACGATGATGAAATGAAACTAATTACTTTGTTTACTATCACTAACACATTTATTCACTAAAACATGTGACTAGTTTCGATGCCTAGCGCATCATTTTCAAACATATATAAACAATGAAAAAACCCATCTAACAAACCTTAAATACAAAACTAATGACCAAATACATCGACATGATGGTTAGCCGGTCGTAGTCAATAACATAATGAATATAAAACTAAACGGATATAAAGGTATTATACAACTACCTGATATTCTAAGATTATCACCGGGAATACCCGTCCTAACGTAGTAATTCGAACAGGGGTGTACAAAGTTAAGCTGATCATTAAGCAGCAAATCTGGGAATTTATTGTGAGAGAGGTAAATTTGAATTTGTTCTAAGAAAGATGTTTTAAAATAATTATTACTCAAATGCAAAATTTTTGTGTTTTCTATTGTGAGAAAAGTGTGCCCTGTTTTAATTACATGGTTAGAAAAGGTTGAATCAGTTTTATGTAGTCTAAAAGATCTATAGTGTTCTATGTACCTGTTAGCAAAATTTCTAGTTGTCATTCCCACATAGAAGCTATTACAGTCCGAACATATCAGCTTATAAACTCCTGACCTGTTGTAAATACTAACTTTGTCCTTGGCGTTAAATAATAAATTTGATAACTTGAATTGTGATTTGAAGCTAACTATGATATCCTGGGATGATAGAATTCTAGCGATTTTGTTACTCACGTTTCCAAAATAAGTTAATGAAATGTACTTTGTAGGATCTGTATTTTTGACAAAGGGGTAGATGCTTCGATATGCTAGTTGAAGCTCTTTTCGGGAGATTAGTTTCATAATTAAATTAGGATTGATGTCGTTATTTTTGGCTATTATAATAATAGTATCTAATTCTTGTTTTAAATCACTTTTTGATAATGGGATAGAAAAGGCTCTATGAATCATATTTTTGTATGCGGCTAATTTATGGTTTAGCGGACTAAATGAAGACCCGTGAATTGTGGTGTCAGTAAATGTTTGTTTTCTATATATGTTAAAACTTATTGATGAATTATTCCGAGTGAGAGTAAGATCTAAAAAGTTAATTTTGCAATCCTGTTCTATTTCTATTGTAAATGATATGTTGGGATGTAACTTATTAATAAAACTGAGAAAAGTATCTAATTGCCTAAGTGTTCCTGTAAAATAAGCTAGGATGTCGTACCATCTGGATCTGTACCAGAAAAATATATGCTTTTTCCCTAAAGAGGAACTCATTATATCATTTTCTAAATTTGACATGAAAATGTCTGCGAGTAAGGGACTAAGTGGCGAGCCCATTGCTAAACCGTTATTTTGAACATAAAATTTGTTATTGAATTGGCAATAATTTTGAGAAAGGCATAATTGGAAAGCTGATTCTATTTCTTTACGTAAGTTAGGATTTATTGAGCAGTTATTTAATCAGTTTGAAATTAATGGGAAGCACTCATTTGTGGGAATATTAGGGAACATGTTGCTGACATCGAAATATACTAAAAATCCCGTTTTTACTATGTTCAGTTTATTGATTGATGTTGAAAGTTCCAGCGAATTTTTTATAGTTATTGTGGAGAAAAATTTGTTAGTTTCCTAAACTCTTTATTAAGTTTGGACGCTAAAGATCTAGTTGGGCTATTTGTGTAAGAAACAACTGGTCGAGTCGGTGCTCCCTGTTTATGATTTTTAACAAGGCCATACAATTTTGGAGCGGAGGGATTTTTATTAATTAATTTGTATTTCTCATAATTTTGAATTAGAGTTGATGATGCATTATTTATGAAATGTCTAGTTTTTTGCTGCAAACTTTTTGTAGTCGTAGTCGTTCAGCAGAAGAGATCGAACGTTTATTTTCAGCCGTGTTAGCAAATAATCTAACAGAAATACAACGTTTTCAATAATATGGTCAGAAAAACTCAAATATAGTGTATGAGAAACTATTGTGCGTGAAAAACTGTGAAGTGTACTTTGAAGAGTTAGTTTTTTTTTTAATATTGTCACTACAACTAGATCTCAAGTGATATATCTAACATAAATATTCAATAGTGCAATGATATCATATACGTAATACGACCTACAACACAACATATAAGGGATATTTCAAACTATCTAAATTTTACGACCCTTATTGGGTTGCCCATTGAGCGAGTAACAATTTTTTCCTCATCCTAAAAAGGAAAACTACTTTTTGCACTAGCCATAAATGTTGGATTTTTTGTATCCATTCCTTTGCAACAAAAAGTATTGGGTAGCAAAAAAAATCATTTTGATTCTAAATATAAACACCTACACTATTGGAACATTTTTCATCTTTATGTTCACCACAAATTTAATTATCATATCGCAATAATTGAAGAAATAAGAACATTACCACAATAATAAGGCACATATACACATACATAAATTGTTTACTAACGAAATGATGCACATTGTTAACCTTTTATTTGCCAGTACCGTAAGGTAAATACACAGCATCCGAAAGATCGAGTGTATAAATACCATACTTTTTTTGAGAGAACATTTACCCAGTTAAAGCCAACATTGACAACTGCAGCCTGTAACAGGAACAATTACCCATAGAACAAAAGTAAATTATTATTCTGGATTGCGTGAGGAACACCCGAGCGCACAGTTGAAGGACTATTTCGCCGGTATCAACTGCTTAAGAATCCAAACTATCGTGAACCCAGGCCAATTCGGATGTCCGACAGTTATCTTGTTTAATGACAACAATGTGGAAGTGAATATTTGCCTTCATCGGAACAGGACGCTGCGTTTTTCTAAGGTGGTTTTAGGGGTTTTTTGTATATATTTATTATAAATGTACTTTATACCGTGGAAACTTTTAACATAGTTGTTTCTAGGTTAACGTAATTTTTGTATTAGATGTGGCCCAGATTTTTAATTACAAATTTAATTCTAAATTATAATAAAATTAGTTATTAGAATAAAGTGGAAATGGAGGGGGACAGTGACAAGCGTCATTTTGTCCCTCAGATTAAAAAGTTAATTTCATATAATTTTGGATGTTGTAGTAGGAAATCATGCAGCTCAGTTTTCTGCCTCTTCTGTGGGCAAGTTATACATTTAAGCTGTCTTGAAAGAGATTTTAAAAATTATACAATAGTTGATAAAAATACTGTTATTTGTTGTGTAGCTCCCGACCAAATTGCAACTAATAATGTCGACAATGAAACAAGTATAGGTAAATTAAAGTTTTTATTAAGAAAAGTTCTATCTGAAAATGAAAATCTTGTCAAAAAAAAATAAAAATATGGACAAAATTATTTATGAACTTAAGCATAAAGTAAGTAATGAACTTGATTTAACTAGCTGTAATGAGGGAATCTCGGTAGAAAGTAAATCTTATGATATTTGCTTAAAAGAAAAACTAAAGGATAAGGATGATTTAATTTTTGAAATAAAAGATAAAAACAATATACTGCAAAAACATATTGAACAATTAAATCAAAATATTAAATTGTTAAAAGAAAAAGCAAATGTGCATGGCAATGCGTTGGATGCTATGGCATACTCTCACGTAATTAAACAAGGTGTTAAGATGAATGAAGACGTAAATATACCGGTAGTCATACTACAATGTTCGGAATCGATGAATGTTGACAACATACATAACAAAACGAAACAACTGTTAGCGAACAATAAAAATATTCAAATTGAGAAAATAAATAAAATCTAAAGATAAAGTTATCATAAAATGTAACAAAGCTAGTAATGTCAAGTTAACTAATGATCTTTTGAATCAATTAGATGTGTCAGAGGCTACTGTACAAATAGAGAAAAAATGGAATCCAAGACTAAAAATTATAGATATAGATAATGCTCTAGGTAATAAAGATCTTGAAATTATCAATCAAGATATAGTAGAACGTAATGAACTAACAGATGTTAATGATTATCTGAAAATTATTCACAAATACAAAAATACTAATAGAAATTATTGGTCTGTCATAATTGAAGTTAATTCTCAGACATATGCAAAAATAATGTATAATAAGAAAGTTTATGTCGGAACTAATAGATGTCCTGTTTATGATGTATGTAATCTAAAAATATGTTTTAAATGCTCAAACTATGGTCATACTAGTGAAAAATGTAATGAAAATACTTCATGTAGATATTGTGCAGGGAATCATTCAAGCAAGGAATGTACGTGTAAATTGAATGTCTGGTGCATTAATTGTATGCGCTATAATAATAAATATAATGAGAATAGAGCATTTAATCATTCAGCTGGAGATAAAGATTTATGTCAAACGTATAAAGTGTTATTGGGAAAATTTATTAAGAGAGTTGACTATCCATTTAATCCATTTAATGAAAAAATTTTCAGTCGCTTTTTATAATGTAAGATCTTTAACAAATAAATTTTAAGATTTTAAAAATTGTCTTTTACAAGACAATTTTGACTTAATTGGTGTTTCTGAAACATGGCTACATCCTCAAATATCAGATGATTTGGTCAATGTAAATGGTTATAAAATCATACGAAAAGATCGAGGTACAAGAGGTGGAGTGTTAGTTGTTTACTTAAAATCAAATGTGAAACATGAAATTGTAACGTTAAATCAAAGTAATGACACTATGGAACAACTCTGGATAAAGGTATGGGTTAATAATAATTGGTATTTTTTTGGAGTAATTTATAGACCACCTGGTAAAAATATAACTGAATTTTTAAGTGAACTGGATCACAGTTTATCCCAGTTAATTTTGATTTCTAAGACAATAATTGTTGGAGGCGATATTAATATAAATCTACTAAATTTAAATTCGCAGACAGAAAATTTTTTGGACACTATAGATGTTTTCAGTTTGAACCAAATTATTTGATCAACCGACTAGAATAACCTACTGTTCACAGTCTTTACTTGATGTCATTGTATTACCTTCTGATCTTGAAGTTATTCAAAGTAATGTAAAAGACGTTCCGCAAATATACAATGTCAATAAGTCGGATCATAAGTTAACTTATTGCATTTTAAATTTTAGTTCTACTTACCTGACGGCTAAGGTTATTAAATTCAGAAATTTAAAGAGGATTGATCGCAACTTATTACAGAACTTTTTAGAAGTAAGCAATTTTGAGAATATATTTTTCATTGATAACGTAAATGAAAAAATACAATATTTTAATGATATTATTTTGAATATCTTTGATACTTTAGCTCCAGAAAGGACTCTCAATATAGAAAAATCAAAACCAGGGTGGCTTACAGACAATATAAAACTGATGATGTCTTTGAGAGATAAAGCACTAGCCAAATATAAAAGAACAAAATTAGCAAAATGTTGGGATTATTATAAATCTCTCAGAAATTTAACTTCAAACGCAATTCAAGCCGAAAAAAGGGCTTATGTACAGTTTTGTATTAACAACTACAAACAAAAAGTTGCATGGAAAAAATTAAGAGAATTAAATGTCTGTAGAAAAATATCTAATGTTGCAGTGCCTCCAGAGATTGCGAATAAACCAAATCAAATTAATGACCATTTTCTAAACATATTACCTAATAATAATTTGCCAGATCAAGAATTAATTGAGTTTTATAAAAACAATCATAGAGAAATTTTTTCTTCCATTACTCAGAATATTGTTTATAAATATCTCCTTGAAATTAAATCTAATGCCACTGGTGCGGACCAAATTATCATTGAAAAGATTTTACTTTGTTGCCCTTTTATTTTACCTATTTTAACTCATATTGTAAATAATTGTTTTTCTGAATCAATATTTCCTGAATCATGGAAACTTTCAAAAATATTTCCTCTTCCAAAGAAAAAACAGATTTCTGACATGGATGACCTGAGACCTATTTCAATTCTACCACTTTTGTCTAAAGTCATGGAAAAAATTATGAAATTTCAAATGGATTGTCATATCAATCAATATATTTTACCTCCCACACAATCTGGATTTAGAAGTGGATATAGTTGCACCACTGCTCTGTTGGACATTACTGATGAAGTATTTCGAAATATAGATAGTGGTAAAACAACTGCCCTCATTTTGTTAGATTACTCAAAAGCATTTGATACTATAAATCATGACATATTATTAGCTATTTTACACTATTGTGGTTTCGCTTCCAGTGCTACAGATTTGTTGTGCAGTTATCTTCAAAATAGGAGACAGTTTGTTGAAACTGATGTAGGTCACTCTGATGCTAAATTCATAGTTAGAGGTGTTCCACAAGGTTCTATTTTGGGTATTTATTCATTTAAATTATTCTCTTACTACAACACTGCAAATCCTACTTGTATGCAGATGATACTCAATATCGATCATTTTGATTTTCGAATAGCCCAAGATATAATAAATTCTGATCTTAATAGATTAGCTGTTGAATCAAAACGCCATGAATTAATTATTAATCCATCTAAGTCATACGTATTATTTTTTGGTAAATACCGACATCAAATTGAAGAGAAAATGTGCATCTGCCTTAACAATAATGACATTACTAGCGTTAGGAGTGCTCGAAATTTAGGGTTAGAGTTAGATACTGACCTCAGATTTAAAAACCATGTAAATATAAAGTATGCATATGGTAGTCTCAAAATGCTGTATCCATTTCGTCAAATCCTCCCTATAAAAACAAAATTATTGTTGACAGACACTCTAGTTTTAAGCCATTTTAACTATTGTGACAGTGTATATGGCCCTTGTTTAGAGAAGTCAGATGAGATTAGAATTCAAGAATTCAAAAAATTCAGAATACATGTCTAAGATATGCCTATGGAGTTAGAAAATATGATAGAGTATCCCATAAGCTAAAAGATGCTAACTGGCTTCAGATGAGAAATAGGCGTGAACTGCAGTCAGTGACATTATTTCACAAAGTTATCATTCGACAATCACCACCATACCTTTTTAATAAAATCACTTTCAGAACTGACGTTCATAATATTAATGTCCGACATCGTGGTCTAATATCTCCACCTATCCATCGCACCACTACTTTCGAGAGATCTTTCACGTTTCAGATATATAAATTATACAACCGCCTTCCGAAATTTATTAAGGATCTTACACTAACATCATTTAAGGAAAAATGTAAAGAATTCTTTATAAGCAATTATTTATAATATGTATGGTGTACGTTGTGGCAGCAAACAAATAAAGGTATTTGCTATTTAATAGTATTTTGAATTTGTTGTTTTTTCTTTATATGTGCGTATCTAAGAAGCCTGTCTATTTTTGCATTATTACTTTATTGTATTTATCTGTTTTTTGGTTATTCATTCATAACACATTATATTTCAACATTTTTTTTTAAATAACGTTCGAATAAACTGCTATCATTATTATCTATTATTATTTGTACATAATTTGTAAACATTTGTAATGACTATGAGTGATAGGGTGTCCACTTTGTATCAGTTTTACTGTTTGGCGCTCTAATTTTGCACTTAATTTTTGTTATATATTTTTTTTTGTATTTATACCTTCTTTTTATTATACTTACACATTGTATATATATAAAAATAATGTGCAAAATAAACTATTATTATCCGACTTGACCATATGTATGGCATCACACTCCCTCTAAGGAGAAAATTCACTAAACCCCAGATATCCTGGATATCAAAAGGGTTTAGCTCTGTGGGAGCCCTTGCCAGGTTTTCAGGCCCGTGGTTGGAGTCGTGACGGCAGTTTCCCATGAATTTCCTGACCGTCCGGGCTGTCCCTAACAAGACGGCTTTTTGCATTTGTTTGTAAAGATGTTCGTCCAGACCGAGGTATTTTAAATTGTATAATAGATGTTTTGGGACTAGTCCTGTTGTTGACATAACAATTGGTACAGTTCGGGTGTTGTTCATGTTCCACTGAGTCTTTATTTGAAATTCCAAATCTCTATATTTGGTTATTTTCTCAGCCTGCTTGATATTTATATTATTGTTGTTGGGAATTGCTATGTCAATTAAAGTTGTTTTCCGAGAGACTTTATCTACCAAAACTATATCTGGTCTATTGTGAGCAACAGACCAATCGGTCAGTATCATGCGGTCCCAGTACAGCTTGTAGTTGTTATTTTCTAAAACAGATTCTGGTTTATATTTATAGTATGGTAATCTTACCGACTGGGATAATTCATGTTTCAGTGCTAGTTCCTGGTGAAGTATTTTTGCCACAGCATCGTGTCGTTCTTTGTATTCAGTTGCAGCGAACGCTTGACAACCTCCTGTGATATGCTGGATAGATTCAGATGTTTGGCAACCGTATCTGCATCTATCGTTGTTAATGGAAGGGTCTTTAACGATGTACTTTAGGTAGTTCTTAGTTGGAATTACTTGATCTTGGAATGCCAATATAAAGCCTTCCGTTTCAGGGAACATATGACCCGAGATCAACCAGTAGTTCGACGCTGCACTGTCGACATAATCGTGGTTGATGTCATTTATATGTCTTCCATGAAGGGGCTTCTCTTTCCATTTCAGCATTTTCTGATCTGTGGTCTGGTGGTGTAATTGGACATGTTATTGTGTCAGTCGCAGTGGTGTTGAGTCATCAACCTGACACATGACTCTAAGTAGATCAGAAAATTCTGCGAGTTTCTGGAAATGACTACGCAAAATAGAAATTTGTTGATCTAATTGTTTACTTAGATCTGTCAATCCTCTTCCTCCTTCATACCGTGGCAAAGTTGTAGGTTCGACAGAGCTTTTTGGATTTTGATTTTGAGCTTTTGTTAGTAAAACTCGAACTTTTCGTTGTAATTGTTCAATGTCAGTCTTGCACCAATTAACTATACCGAAAGAGTAACTGAGCACTGAACACGCATAGGTGTTAATAGCCTGAAACAGATTTTTACTGTTTAGTTTGGTTTTCAACAGTCGTCTTACCCTTCTATAAAACTCTGCTGTTAGGTCCTTTTTCATAGTCATGTGATCAATACGTTGAGCCTGCTTTATGCCAAGGTATTTATAAGTATGACCTTCCCCCATAGATTCAATTGAGGTGCCATCTCCCATTTCGAAGTGCCCCTGCTGTATTTTGCCTTTAACTATATTAATAATTCGGCATTTGTCTAGGCCAAATTTCATATGGATGTCACTAGAGAACCCTTCTACTATTTTAAGCATATCATGCAGCTGTTGTTTTGTAGCTGCCATCAACTTTAAGTCGTCCATGTATAACAAATGGTTTATCTTTAATGCTTGTAAGTTGTTGTGTTTGAGACTGAACCCAAAATTAGTTGAGTTCAGTTTGTTTGAGAGAGGGTTCATGGCAAGGCAGAACCACAGCGAGCTAAGAGAGTCTCCCTGGAATATACCCCTTCTGATTGGAATAGGGTCAGTTTGTATCGAACAGTTGGCTTCATTCAGTGAGATTTTGGTTTGCCAGGTGGCCATGGCATGTTAATAATACAATTATTCACTTTATAGAGTTTCAGCACCTTAATGAGCCAATCATGTGGAACTGAATCTTTTTGTAGTCCACATATGCCATGTAGAGATTTCGTCGTTTGGCGTGGGCTTGATTGCAGACAACGGAATCAATTATCAGTTGTTCTTTGCAACCCATCGAATTTTACGCGCATCCCTTTTGTTGTTGAGTAATTATGTTGTTCAGTTCACAATGTTTGAAAATGCGATGATTAATGCACGATGTTATGAGTTTGTATAAGGTTGGATGGCAAGTGATTGGTCGGTACTTTGCAGGGTCCTGTGCACATAGGTTGTCCTTTGGTAAGAGGTATGTAGCACCATGCGTAAGGAAACTAGGCATCTTGTGTGGGTGGGCAATTACGTCATTTATAAGGGCTGTTAGTGTTTCGTGGGTTGCGTACAGTTTCTTTATCCAGTAATTTTGTACACCATCTGGTCCTGATGCTTTCCAGTTATGGAGGTTCTTCATTATGTTGGATGTATCTTCCGTTGTAAATGGTTGGTGTTGCATGGCCTCACAGTTCTGAGATGCAGCCTCCTCCTTATGAATCCAGCTGGCTCTGGAGTGAGTTATAGGAGATTATTGTGGAAAGCTGTGTTTTCCAGAATTCCTCGATGTCTGTTTTACTGGGGTAACTAGGGACTTCATTATTATTGTTGTTGTTAAGTTTTCTATAAAACCCTTTTTCTGATTGTCGGAAGAGTGTGTTGTCTAGTTTCCGTTGGTTACTGGTTTTGTACCTTCTCAATCGACTTGTGTAGACGGAGAGCTTTTGTCGTAGACTGTCCAGACACTGCTGAGATGTGATGTTTTCTCCATCCCACTGGGAGTGTATTCGGTTATTGTCCATGATAGTCTTGACAAGCCTTTCTATTCTGTTGTTCCTGACTCCTCGTTGGTACTCGGTCAGTCTTCCAATATCTTTCCGAAGAGAATTAATTTTCCCTTCAAGTCTTCTTTGCCAAGGTGGTATTCGAGGGGTTTGTCTAAATTGGGGAGGGTCTTGCTTTGGTCTTACTGCGACCCCAATTATTCTGCAGATGGAAGTTGCAGCACAGTAGATGATTGTGTGTAGCGACTCTAACGTATTAGCACCTAAAACATAGGTTGGCAAAATAAATTTGTTCATAGCCTGCAAGACGATACCCAGTTTCTTAGATGATCTTAGTTTGAGAAGAGCTGGTCTAGTCGGTGGATCTGTTCCATTATTCTCTCTAAGAGCTCCTTCCATTTCTGCTTGGATCTTCTCAAGTAGGTCAGCTTTGGTTGGCTGTTCTTGCTGTAGTTCTTGAGTCTCGTCCGCTCTTTGTGCCAAAGGTGTTTCAGGCTCTGGATCGATTGTATTTCGACCAAAAAGTTCGCGCTCCACTTCGCTCTTTATTGTGTCCAGTTGTTCAGGCGAAATAAGGCCATTTCTCAAGATGATACGATATTGATCTGCGACTCTCTGTTCAGTAACTTGAAGCTCTGGGTACTCACGACAGAACTCTTGATAGAGTATTTGGCGATATCCAGTCTTGTCCTGGCCAAGGTTCGTGATTCTATAAAACATGCGCATTATAAATTCATTCATGGCGCCAGTCCATTTCATGCGCTGTCTTTTCAGTCCCGCTTGAGTGAGCGCTGGCTGTTGATCCTGCGCAACACTTTCTGCGGGTGGAGTTCTCGTTCTCGTTTGACTCCGTTGGTGATGGTCACGTTGTTGTTGTGACTGTATTAGTGAGTGTTGTTGTGGTTCTTCTGGTTCTTGGGCTGTAGCTCTTTGGACGGCAGGGACCCGCCTCCTCAGCACCCTGCCACCGACTCCCGCATGCTGTCATGTCCAGCGCCGGCTCCAGACATGCCCTGGCGATCCCCAGGCAGCGGCTCTTTTCCGAGGCATCTACTCCTTAGCTCCATTTTCATGGGTGGTGTCACCAATTGACCCTGGTGACCCAGGTAACTCGGACCCGTGGGGTTGTCACTTTCCAGATGAAATGATTTAAACCAGACCATCCCGTGCGGGTTGTGGAGAAGCAAGGAAAGCTAGGTAGTAGGTCAGCGGACAGCTGCCCCTTTAGTCGCCTCATACGACAGGCGGTGAATACCGTGGTGCTATTCTAACCCGGCCACCACACGGGTTCCTATTATTATCCGACTCTAAGGCACACATAGTGTGCCCTTAGGGGAAAATTCACTAAACAAATCAAAAGGGTTTAGCTCTGTGGGAGCCCTTGCCAGGTTATCAGGCCCGTGGTTGGCGTCGTGGCTGCAGTTCCCCATGAATTTTCTAACCGTCCGGGCTGTTCCTAACAGGACGGCTTTTTGCATCAGTTGGTAAAGATGTTCGTCCAGACCGAGATATTTCAAATTGTTTAATAGATGTTTTGGGACTACTCCTGTTGTTGACATAACAATTGGTACTGTTCGAGTGTTGTTCATGTCCCATTGTCTCTGTATTTGAAATTCTAAATCCCTGTATTTGGCTATTTTTTCAGCCTGCTTAATATTTATATTGTTGTTGTTAGGGATTGCTATGTCAATTAAGGTTGTTTTTCTAGAGACTTTATCTACCAAAACTATATCTGGTCTATTGTGAGCAACAGTCCGATCGGTCAATATCGTCCGGTTCCAGTACAGTTTGTAGTTGTTATTTTCTAAAATAGATTCTGGTTTGTATATATAGTAGGGTGTTCTTACCGACTGTGATAGCTCGAGTTTCAGCGCTAGTTCCTGGTGCAGTATTTTTGCCACAGCATCGTGTCGTTCTTTGTATTCAGTTGCAGCAAACTCTTGGCAACCTCCTGTGATATGCTGGATTGATTCAGATGTTTGGCAACCATATCTGCCTCTGTCGTTGTTGATAAAAGGGTCTTTGACGATGTACTTTAGATAGTTCTTAGTTGGAATTACTTGATCTTGGATTGCCAATATAAAGCCTTCCGTTTCAGGAAACATATGACCAGAGATCAACCAGTAGTTCGACGCTGAACTGTCGACATAATCTTGGTTGACGTCATTTATATGCTTTCCATGAAGCGGCTTCTCTTTCCATTTCAGCAGTTTCTGATCAATTGTCTGGTGGTATACTTGAACATGTTGTTCTGTCAGTCGCAGAGGTGTTGAATCATCAACCTGACACATGACTCTGTGTAGATCAGAAATTTGTTGATCACGTAACTTGCCTATATCTGCCAATCCTCTTCCTCCTTCATACCGTGACAACGTTGTACGTTCGACGGAGCTATTTGGATGGTGATTTTGAGCTTTTGTTAGTAGAACTCGTACTTTCCGTTGTAGTTGCTCAATGTCCGTCTTGCACCATTTAACTATTCCAAATGAGTAACTGAGTACTGAGCACGCGTAAGTGTTAATAGCCTGAGATTTTTACTGTTAAGCTTAAGGTGTTAATAGCCTGAAACAGATTTTTACTGTTTAGTTTGGTTTTCAACAGTCGTCTTACCCTTCTATAGAACTCTTTTGATAGGTCCTTTTTCATGGTGGAGTGATCAATTCGTTGAGCCTGCTTTATTCCAAGGTATTTGTAAGTATGGCCTTCCTCCATGGATTCAATTGAGGTGCCATCTCTCATTTCGTAGGGCCCCTGCTGTATTTTGCCTTTCACTATATTGATAATCCGGCAATTATTAGTTGTTCTTTGCATCCCATCGAGTTTTTCGCGCATCCCTTTTGTTGTTCGGTAATTATGTTGTTTAGCTCACAATGTCTGAAAAGGCGATGATTAATGCACGACGTTATAAGTTTGTATAAGGTTGGGAGGCAAGTGATTGGTCTGTACTTTGCTGGGTCCTGTGTACATAGGTTATCCTTTGGTAAGAGGCGTAAAGTTTCTTTATCCAGTAATTCTACACACCATCTGGTCCTGTTGCTCTCCAGTTATGGAGGTGTTTCATTATGTTGGACGTGTCTTCCGTTGTAAATGGTTGGTGTTGCATCTTATCATAATTCTGAAATGCAGCCTCCTCCTCCTTAATCCAGCTCGCTCTGGAGTTATGGGAAACTGTTGTGGAAAGTTGTGTTTTCCAGAACTGCTCGATCGCCGTTTTACTGGGATAACTAGGGGTTTCATTATTATTGGTGTTGTTGAGTTTTCTATAAAACCCTTTTTCTGATTTTCGGAATAGTGCGTTGTCTAGTTTCCGTTGGTTACTGGTTTTGTACCTTCTCAATCGACTTGTGTATACGGAAAGCTTTTGTCGTAGACTATCCAGACACTGCTGAGATGTGATGTTTTCTCCATCCCATTGGGAGTGTATTCGGTTATTGTCCATGATCGTCTTGACAAGTGTTTATATTCTGTTGTTTCTGACCCCTCGTTGGTACTCGGTCAGTCTTCCAATATCTTTCCGAAGAGAATTAATTTTCCCTTCTAGCCTTCTTTGCCAAGGTGGTATTCGAGGTGTTTGTCTAAATTGGGGAGGATCTTGCTTTGGTCTTATTGCGACCCCAGTTGTTCTGCAGATGGAAATTGCAGCACAGTAGATGATTGTGTGTAGCGACTCTAATGTATTAACACCTAAAACATAGTGTGGCAAGATAAATTTGTTCATAGCCTGCAAGACGATTCCCAGTTTCTTAGAAGATCTTAGTTTGGGAAGAGTTGGTCTAATCAATGGATCTGTTCCACTATACTCTATAAGAGCTCTTTCCATTTCTGCTTGGATTTTCTCAAGCAGGTCAGCGTTGGCTGGCTGTTCTTGTTGAAGTTCTTGAATCTCGTCTGCTCTTTGCGCCAAAGGTGTTTCAGGCTCTGGTTCTGTTGTATTTCGACCAAATAATTCGCGCTCAACTTCGCTCTTTATTTCGTCCAGTTGATCAGGCGAAATAAGGCCATTTCTCAAGATGACACGATATTGATCTGCGACTCTCTGTTCGGTAACTTGAAGCTCTGGGTACTCACGACAGAACTCTTGATGCAGTATTTGGCGATATCCAGTCTTGTCCTGGCCAAGGTTAGTCACTCTTTAAAACGTGCGCATTTTAAATTTATTCATGGCGCTAGTCCATTTCATGCGCTGTCTTATCAGTCCCGCTTGAGTGAGCGCTGGCTGTTGATCCTGTGCAACACTTTCTGCGGGTGGAGTTCTCGTTTGACTCCGTTGGTGATGGTCACGTTGTTGCTGTGACTGTATTGGTGAATGTTGTTGTGGTTCTTGGGCTGTAGCTCTTTGGACGACAGGGGCCCGCCTCCTCAACACCCTGCCACCGACGTCCCGCATGCTGTCATGTCCAGCGCCGGCTCCAGACATGCCCTGGCGATCCCCAGGCAGCGGCTCTTTTCCGAGGCCTCTATTCCGTAACTCCATTTTCATGGGTGGTGCCACCAATTGACCCTGGTGACCAGGGTAACTCGGAACCGTGGGGTTGTCAGTTCCCAGATGAAATGATTTAAACCAGATCATCCCGTGCGGGTTTTGGGGAAGGGAGGAGGGAGGGAGGAAGGCTAGGTAGTAGGTCAGCGGACAGCTGCCCCTTTAGTCGCCTCATACGACAGGCGGTAGATACCATTGTGCTATTCTAACCCGGACACCACACGGGGTATTATTATTATTTTTATTTCTGTTAAATCTGAATCAATAAATGAGCTCATCTTGGTCTGGTATTCTTCTCTCGGAGTTATTACTATGGCATTTGATTTGTCTGCTTTTGTAAGTGTTAAATTATTAGTTTTAATTTTATTTTGAACCGTTTTTAAAATGTGGTAATCTGAATTATTTGTGACTGATTTATCTGACTGTAAAGTATTGGCTATCTTGAGTTTCGTGGAATTAATATTTACACAGTTTCGTAGAGCATCTTCTATTTCTCCGATAGCAATTTCTGTCTTGGTGTTATTTCTTAAGTTTGGTGAGTATTTTGGACCTTTCTCTAAAAAACTAAGCTCTTGGGTGGAAAAATCTACGTTTGAATAATTAATTACTCTATTGCTAAATTTAACTTTAACGTGTTCGTTTTCAAAATTACTTCCGGTTGAACGATTATTTTTGGCTAAATCTTTCAGTTTTTTAGATTGCGTGAGGAATTTGTTATGGATAAATGTACTGATTCTACTTTTTATACTATCAAATAAAATTTCAAACTCAACAGGGAGAAGTTTATAAGCAAGTTCTGAGTACAATACCTTAATGTAATGAATGATGACCGCACGTTTGCTGAACAGGAACCTATTTTCTTCTTTCAGCCAGGTGACTTGGGCTGCTTTGATGATTTTGATGGAGGTCGCTGACTTTGAATTTGTCCTTAGAGAAATAAACTTTGGGGTTAATTGAAGTTGTAGGCACTGTTGATTGAACCATAAGTTTTGACTGCAGGTCTGTCACTTTTTCATTAATTTATAAAACTGGTTGGCTTGGGTTGCTATACTAGCACTCTTCAAAAAATAGATTGTGGAAGCCGTTACTTTGTGATAGTCAATCATGATGATGAAATGAAACTAATTACTTTGTTTACTATCACTAACACATTTATTCACTAAAACATGTGACTAGTTTCGATGCCTAGCGCATCATTTTCATATATAAACAATGAAAAAACCCATCTAACAAACCTTAAATACAAAACTAATGACCAAATACATCGACATGATGGTTAGCCGGTCGTTGAGTTCCTCTTTAGGGAAAAAGCATATATTTTTCTGGTACAGATCCAGATGGTACGACATCCTAGCTTATTTTACAGGAACACTTAGGCAATTAGATACTTTTCTCAGTTTTATTAATAAGTTACATCCCAACATATCATTTACAATAGAAATAGAACAGGATTGCAAAATTAACTTTTTAGATCTTACTCTCACTCGGAATAATTCATCAATAAGTTTTAACATATATAGAAAACAAACATTTACTGACACCACAATTCACGGGTCTTCATTTAGTCCGCTAAACCATAAATTAGCCGCATACAAAAATATGATTCATAGAGCCTTTTCTATCCCATTATCAAAAAGTGATTTAAAACAAGAATTAGATACTATTATTATAATAGCCAAAAATAACGACATCAATCCTAATTTAATTATGAAACTAATCTCCCGAAAAGAGCTTCAACTAGCATATCGAAGCATCTACCCCTTTGTCAAAAATACAGATCCTACAAAGTACATTTCATTAACTTATTTTGGAAACGTGAGTAACAAAATCGCTAGAATTCTATCATCCCAGGATATCATAGTTAGCTTCAAATCACAATTCAAGTTATCAAATTTATTATTTAACGCCAAGGACAAAGTTAGTATTTACAACAGGTCAGGAGTTTATAAGCTTATATTTTATATATTATAATTTTGCTAACAGGTACCTAGAACACTATAGATCTTTTAGACTACATAAAACTGATTCAACCTTTTCTAACCATGTAATTCAAACAGGGCACACTTTTCCCACAATAGAAAACACAAAAATTTTGCATTTCAGTAATAATTATTTTAAAACATCTTTCTTAGAACAAATTCCAATTTACCTCCCTCACAATAAATTACCAGATTTGCTGCTTAATGATCAGCTTAACTTTGTAAAAACACCCCTGTTCGAATTACTACGTTAGGACGGGTATTCCCGGTGATAATTTTAGAATATCAGGTAGTTGTATAATACCTTTATATCCGATAGTTTTATTTTCATTATGTTATTGACCACGACCGGCTAACTATCATGTCGATGTATTTGGTCATTAGTTTTGTATTTAAGGTTTGTTAGATGGGTTTTTTCATTGTTTATATATGTTTGAAAATGATGCGCTAGGCATCGAAACTAGTCACATGTTTTAGTGAATAAATGTGTTAGTGATAGTAAACAAAGTAATTAGTTTCATTTCATCATCATGATTGACTATCACAAAGTAACGGCTTCCACAATCGATACTTTCTAGAACTTTTATTTACATCAAATATACACAACAGCTGATTCGAATATCACAAAAATAATTCTACATAAGCTCTTCGCTGCACTAACTAACTCCTGCGATGATGGCTGTTCCTTTTAAAATCAGCATCGAATTCTCCAGTACAATCCATTATCAATTCTACAGTTTCCGAGCCATTTCGAGATTAATTTTTTTGTCCTAACGGCGATCGATATCTTGGAATGAAACCAGGGCCGGCTTAGGTAAATTTCGCAACACTGCCCCCCTTTAATTCTGATCGTACCGGTCAGAAACATCCTCTCCATGGTAGGGAGCGAGTCGATCTAAATGGACCACGCTCATATTAGCCCTGGGGTTTCGACGGATCTGGTAGACGACGTCATTAAGCCTCTTGACCACCTCGCTTTGGAGATTTACCCTTGCTACGTTGGGGGTTGTACAGCCAGACTTTGTCCCTCTCTTGGCACCCGACTAAATTGGCCTTGAGGTCGTATCGCACCTTCATCCGGTCACTAGTGGTCAACATCTGCGTTCGGGCTAATTCGTGTCTTGCCAGCATGTTACGTCGGAGCTGGTCGGCATAATCGTTGATGTCTTGGGAAGGTTCTTCGGGGGAGCCAAATCGCCGGACCCTAGAGTCAGGCCTGTACTATTATGTAAGGCTGAGCGATATGTCAACAGATAGGTGTTGGTCCAAGGTCCTGTTGAATCTTTCCACCATTCCGTCTGACTGTGGGTGCAATGGTGTTGTTCTCGTTTTCATGATCCCCAACATCGTGCAGACCTTCTAGAATACATTCGATTCGAAGTTACACCCCTGGTCTGAATGTAGTTCCATCGGGACGCGAAACCTGCTGAATAGTTGTTCTGCTAGCACTGTCGCTACCGTGGTTGCCTCTTGGTTCGGTATCGCATATGCCTCAGGCCATTTGCTGAAGTAATCCATTGCGACCAGAATGTATTTGTTCCCCCTTTCAGATCGGGAAACGGACCGGCGACATCGATGGCAATTCTCTCAAATTGGACGCCCACATTGTACTGTTGCATTTTGCCCTTGGTCCGGGTTTTCGGGCCCTTACTGGCTGCACAGGTGTCACATTTCCGGCATCAAGCTCTGACGTCTTCGAAGTAATTTCATACCGAGATGGCCCCCGGTAATCGTATCATGTACTTCGGTCAGGATGGCTGGTACCTTTTTCTAACTACCAGTTGGGACTTGGTTTCTCGACCATCACCGCTTTCCCAAACTTGCTTAAGCATTCCATTGTCTACTCTTAGAGGGTCCCATTGGGCCCATAACGATTTCAGCACGCCTGAGTATCTAGCTACCTCGTCCCATCGTGGCCTGGGTGCCCCTCTCGTTTTGAGTGATAAGATTGGTTCGATGTCTGGATCAGTCATTTGGTCCTGGATGCACTGTTCCGTTGTCCAGTCTTCATTAGCCTGCACTCGGATCTGTCTGATGGAGATACCATCTCGCTGTTCCGTCTTCAGACAATGTCCGCATTCTGTTCTACAGGGACTTCTGGATAGGGCATTGGCATTATTGTGCAAACGGCCGGCACGGTGTTCCACCTTGAAATCGTATTGCTGTAATTTCTCCATCCACCTGGCCAGTTGTCCTTCCGGTGTCTTCATGTCCAGCAGTCATTTGAGGGTGGCATGATCTGTTCGGATTAAAAAATGGCGACCATAGAGGAATTTATGGAAATGGTCTTCCGCCCTTATTATTGTAAGAAGTTCTTTTTTGGTGACGCAATAATTTCTTTCTGGTTTCGAGAATCCACGGCTGTAGTACTCGATCACCCTCTCTTCATCATCTTGCACCTGGGATAAGACGGCCCCCAAACCTGTGTTGCTGACGTCGGTGTCTAGAATCAACTTGCCGGACTGTGTAGGAAAGGCTAGGATTGGGCTGGAACATAGTGCTGCCTTCAGTCGTCTGAATGATGTTTCGCAGTCCTGATTCCAACGGAAGGTTTCTTTCTCAGTGGTCTGCCGATGTGGAGGCGCGGCAATGGTGGCAAATCTCTCAACAAATCGCCTGTAGTAGGAATAGAGGCCCAAGAAGCTTCGGAGTTCATGCTTGTCTCTTGGGACTGGCCAAACACTGATAGCTTCTATCTTGTCCTCGTTGGTGCGGATTCCTGCCTCGGAAACGACGTGGCCCAAAAACTCTACTTCTTTTTGGAACAAGGAACACTTCTTCGGGTGGAGTCTCAGGTTGGCGTTATTAATTCTGGAGAATACTTCGCCCAGGTTCTTCAGAACGTCGTCGAATGTCTCACTCACGACTAGAATGTCGTCGAGGTATACCAAGCACGTCCTCCATGTTAACTCGCTCAGGACATAGACCATTAGCCTCTCGAATGTTGCGGGAACATTACATAACCCAAAGGGCATGACCGTGAACTGAAACAACCCTTTACTAGTGGAGAACGCTGTCTTCTCTCTGTCGTTTTCGTGTAGACCAACCTGCCAATATCCACTCTTTAGGTCTAGTGTGGAGAACCAACGGGAGCCTGCTAGTGTGGTCAGAGTGTCATCAATTCGGGGTAGTGGATAGCTGTCTTTCTTGGTAACGTCATTCAGCTTTCTGTAATCCACGCAAAATCGGGAGGTTCCATCCTTCTTTTTAACCAGCACGATGGGAGCGGACCATGGGCTGATGGATGGCTCAATAACTCCATTTTGTAACATGAACTCGATGTTTTTCTCGACTGCCTGTTGTTGCCCCAAAGGTAGTCGCCTAGGTGGTATTCTGATGGGTTGAGCCTTCCCGGTATCTATTCGGTGCTGGATGATGATGGTGCGACCGGTGGTTCCATCTTGACTGTTAAAAATTTGCCAGTGCTTTGTGATAAATTACTTGGCTTCCTTATGTTCTTCTGGTGTCAGGTGTGTCAAATAGTCAGCAAACTGTTGTAGGAACTCTGTCTCCTTCACCGATGTCTGGTACCCTTCTTCGCAATTGATGATGGTCTCGACTGGCTCGAAACAAGCTATCTCTTGATCATTGGCAATTCTGATGTCGTTGTGGGACAAATTCAGGACTCTAATTGGTATATCTCGTCCAACTAAGTAGTCATGAGCTGAGTGTACGGGCTCCACCATTCCAACGCAGCTCCCAGGATTGCTTGCTACCTGCCCATGAATAATCTGTTCCGTTCGACCAGGGATTTTGGCTGAAGATTCCTCATTTAGGAACCGAAGAACATCATATCTCGGGTCGAACATAAATCCATGCTGGCTGATTAGGTCCATACCCAGTATGAAATCGTCCTCAATATCCGCTACCAGGACCCTATGCCGGATTCTGTTGTCCCCTATCTGTAGTACTACATCTGCCTCACCCTGTATTGACATGGACTCGCCGGTGACTGTTCAGAGCTGGATGTTGCTGGTAACTGGCTGGATTTCTGATACTCTCAAAACCCTGGACTTGACAATGGACACAGCGGCGCCGGTGTCGATGGTGATGGTAATTGCTCGGCCATTGATGGTGCCCCTGATGACTAGGCTGGTGCTATCTCGGTAAAATCCCCGGATGGATAGTGTTTTGGGGGCTGGTGGAGGGTCAGTCAGCATTCGCCCCCCTTATGCTGACTGGTTGACGGTCCCTGGACATGTGGCTGTACTGTTGGTTACCCCTGGTCGGTGATCGTTCAGATAGCCTGACTGCAGTCGCGTTGAAAGTGCCCTGTCCGTCCACAACAGTAACATGCTTTTCTGGTATCAGTTCTCTGTGCCTGTTCTAATAGTTTGTTCATACCAGCCAACAGTGCTGGCAATGGTGACTGGTTCTTCCTGGTTACATGAAACTGCTCGGACCCTCGGTTTAGACATGTTCATGACGGCCTCTACTTCTAACGCCCGAAATAAAGCTTCATTACTTTTCTTGGCGCCACTTAGTTTTAGATTTCGTTGTACTTCCACATCTCTGATGCCGTTTATGAAACTCTGTGTGGCCAATTGATCTTTGGTTTGCTCTGGCAGGTCTCGGTAGGACAAGTGCACTAAACGTCTAACCTCTGCTTCGAATTCTTTAAGGCTTTCTCCGGATTTTTGCGTTTTCACACTTAATTGCACCTGGTATACTTGGCTCACGGATTGATTGTCGTATCTCTTGTCCAGGATGGCGATGATCTTGTCAAAATTGCCTTGTTCATCCACTGGAATGCTTTGAAGGAGTTCTAAGGCCGAACTTCTTAAGAAAATTACAAGAGAGGTAGATTTTTCTTGGTTATCCCATCTATTAGCTGTCGCCACGGCTTCAAAGTGCTGTTTATACAGGGGCCAAGATGAGCTGCCATCAAATGTGGGTGGTTTACTAAAGGAACCTTTGGTACTCAAGGTGTGCTGGTATTTCCCTCTCTGCAAATCTTGTTGTAATTGTTTGATTTCGGTTTCCACTTTGTTTTGTATGGCATTGATTTTATCTTGTACTTCACTTTGTACTGTGTTTTTAATGGAACTGATTTCAAATTTCACCTGACTCTGGATGTCATCTACTTTGATTTGAAGAGTCTCCACATTACTTTTTAGAATCTTTATGTCGTCGTTTATTTCTTTTATGTCTGATTCCACTATTTGCATTTTTTCATTAACTGTTTCATTAACTTGCGATACTATTTGCATTAATTGTTCAAATTTTAGTTGTCTTTTTTCTTCAGTTTGGCCTTGTTTTAACTCAATTTGTTCTTGTTTTTCTTCAAGTTTCGAGAATAATCCCCCAATTAAATTTTGTTGTTCACTTTTTATCGTGGAAACTAGATTTTGCCGTTCGTAGAACAATATTGTTCGCTTTTCATCGTAGTGACAAAATTTTCTAATTCTATTTTACGTTTTTCATCAAAAGATTTTACTAACCTTTGTTGAATTTCCCCTTGATGTTGTTTCTCCTTCTTGTCATGTTTTTCCAGGATCTGAGCAATTTTTTCGTCTAGTCCATCTGTAACCTATTTGAATTTTTTTTTGTAGTCCCGTCCATTTTTTCTTTTTCCATACTTCGGGTTTCCATAAATCAAATTGCGATTTCAACTTCACTTGATCCTTCACTTCTGATCATCAAATTTGTTATATACTCCGTGGGTTCAATTAAAATTTAAAAACTAATATTCACTACCACTTTCTAGAACTTTCATTTACATTCTTTCTAGAATTTTCATTTACAACAGCTGATTCGAATATCACAATAATAATTCTACATAAGTTCTTCGCTGCACTAACACCTGCGATGATGGCTGTTCCTTTTAAAACCAGCATCGAATTCTCCAGTACAATCCATTATCAATTCTGCAGTTGCCGAGCCATTTCGAGATTAACTTTTTTGTCCTAACGGCGATCGATGTCTTGGAATGAAACCAGGGCCGGCTTAGGTAAATTTCGCAATACTATTTATTCTCCGTTCTATAATGCAAATATCCACTTTGTATAACTATAGTTTTGCTCCAAACTTATTTCAACCACCTTGTATACGCATGTACATATGTGCTGCCCAAGACAATATTTTTAATTGTCTTCTAAATGTTATTTGTGGCATGTTCTTGATTATTTTTATGTTTTCTTGGGAATAACACCACAATTGAAATAAAAAGCTGTATATTTAAAGAAAATACTAAACGTTTCAAAGTCGATTCTGACTTCGTTGTCAATGGCTTTAAAATATGTATTGAAAATGTACATCAAATGAATTTGCAATTTACATTTTCAATGCATATTTTAAAGCCATTGACAACGAAGTCAAAATTGAAACTTTTGATATTTCCTTTCAAAATACAGCTTTTTATTTCAATTGTGGTGTTATTCTCAAGAAATCATAAAAAACAATATTTTTAGAATCAATAACTAATTCAATTCCAACTTTTATTTCAACCATCCTATGTATATAACTGTTTATGTACCACCTAATATTACATGCACTCCCGCACACACCTTCAACCGTATTCCACACAGAAGAGATTGCCGGAATAACAAATTTTCGTTTTAATAAGCTATGGAATATTTTATGCAATTTCACGCGACTTCGTTTCTGAAATAAACTGACTTCAAAGGCATCAAAATGAAAATCATTACAAAATCCCTGTACAACATACTTTTATGGCATATCTTGACATTTAAACTGTTAGATACTCTCTTGGAGGTGTCATTCTTTTGTATATTTTATATATATTGTTCATCAGTTGCGCTTTCCACAACTGAATGTCCTCTCGAACACTTCTTTATGCATTTGATACATATCGTTAAATTTGAAGACGCGAGATGTAAAGACCGACATCTAGGATTTTCGGGGAAACTAGCACATAGAGGTTCCGAATCTGGGGCCGTTCCATGTACCTAATTGCTGTTACCCGTAACTCCTAGGTTAGAATGTCACGATGAAATTTTCAGGTTAACTTCACCTGTCGTAGATATTGAATACTCTCTTCGAGGTGTCATTCTTTTGTACGCAAGACAATTTATATAATATATATTGTTTCTGGTTAGGGAACCTTCAATGCAGCATAGATGCTGCTCTAACGTCTTGTTTCCCATTTACCAGGACTGCTAAGAGTCGCCAGGCTAAAATGAAGGAAGGCTTCTTGGAACCTTGGCCAAAAGCTTAATGATGTGTATTTCAACTCAACAGTTGCTTGAAGGGAAGATTGCTTGCACCTAATACAAGATCCAGCAGAACGCAGAAGGTATTGGACCGCCCTCAACAGTATTAGAACTAACCATGGGAGGACTCAATTGGTACTGGAAGCACAATCGGGTTGAAAATCCTGCCTGCAGCTCCAATGAAGAAACTGAGCTATGATCAAAGATATAGTACTGAACTATAGAGTACGTCAGATCCCGAGAAAACCGTAATGCACGGTGAGAGAAACAGAAAACAGATGCTTCAGTTAAGTGACGTCTGACTATTGCGTGCAGATCTTGAGTCTAGACAGATACGTCTACTAGGTTTTCTTTCTCTCTCAACCAGCGTTACAATTTCACTTGTACAAGCGTCCACAAGGCCGTAGTCGTAACTAGAAATTTATTTCAAGGCGGGGGGGGGGGGGGTCTGGTGGGTTCAGTGAGTAACTATACATATAAGAGTACTGTGTATAAAATAGTACATTTGTATGAAAAAAGATTTTAGTACTTTAAAATTCAATTTTGAAACAAAAAAATCCTAAAATTTTGGGGGTAATCAAATCTTAGGGCTTAAATTTCTGGAGGTAGGTTGCTATACAAAAATAGCGTGCCAAGACTAAAAAGGGGACAATAGAGAGAGGAAAAGACTGTTTCATTCGGTTGGAAGCCGCTTACAATGAAATACCTCCAGCATGTAGTTCATGGGTAGCTTGAGCTTATTGGTAGTGTAGCCGTTAATTCCTTAGCGCATATACTTCTGGAGGGAGGCAATGCAGAAACACTCATCATTGACTACTTAGATCATGTACCTTCTAGATATAGCCTGTCATGCACAAATGTCCTGGTAAGGCTAAAGAGAGAGAGGGCAATAGAGAGGACAAGAGGCTATTTCACTCGGTTGGGAGCTGCTTCCAATCAAATACGTTCAGCGTTGTTGTTCATTGGCTGCTTCCACCCACTAAGTGAAATAGCCTGTTACTGTCTCTATAGCCCTCTCTTTCTAGCGTTGCCACGATTTTATGCTTGACAGGCTATATCTAGGAGGTACATGATCTAAGTTTGACTATATGGAGGTAGCTTGCAATGCATAAATATCGTGGTAGGACTAAAGAGAGAGAGGGCAAGAGGCTATTTTACTCGGTTGGGAGCTGCGTTTAATAAAAAACGTTCAGCATGTTGTTCATTACCTGCTTCCACCCAACAAGTGAAATAGCTTGTTACCGTCTCTATTGCCCTCTCTTTCTAGCCTTGCCACGATTTGGTGCATTGCAGGCTATCTCCAGAAGGTCGATGCTCTAAGTTTTTAGCCTTGGCACGATATTTGTGCATTGCAGGCTACCTCCAGAAGTACAAGCTCGATGGGTATTTGTCCATTTCAAAGTTAGAGCAGAGACTTCTGGAGGTAGACTCCAATGCAGAAATATCGTGCCAAGAACAAAAAGAGAGGGCAATAGAGAGAGAGAGAGTAAGAGGTTATTTCACTCCACATAGCTCATTGCAGCTCCTAATCGAGTGAAATAGCCTCTTACCCTTTCTATTGCTCTCTTGTTCTAGTCTTGGTACGATATTTGTGCATTGCAGGCTTAGATCATTTACCATCTAGATATAGCCTGTCAAGCATAAAATCGTGGCAACTCTAGAAAGAGAGACAGTAAGAGGCTATTTCACTTAGTGGGTGGAACCAGCCAATGAACAACACGTTGAACGTAATTCATTGGAAGCAGCTCCCAACTGAGTGAAATAGCCTCTTGCCCTCTCTCTTCTTTCTTACTTCGACATTTTTATTTGTGCACTGCAGGCTATCTCTAGAAAGTAAATGCTCTAAGATTGCAGGCTACGTCCAGAAGCTTGACGTCTGGATCGAGGTACATGCTCTAAGATGGTTAAAGATCAATAAAATGTTTTGTTCTATGATGGTTTGTCATGAACACCCAGCCTAGTAGTCATAACCATGATCTGTGGTCATAACTATGACAGTTGTCACTTGTCACAGGCATTTAATCTAATGCATTATATATTTATTGTACCTACTTTTAAAGTTTAGTATTTGTACAATATTAATAGTAATAATTTGTATTTTCCAACTTTTGTTAATTAGTTTATTTAAATACAGTTCTGATGGAGATCGATATAGGTAGTGATATAACATATGTAGATAAAATTTCTTTTCATTAATATTTTTGTAGGAGATCAAAGTTTAAAAAATGTTTGTTCGCCTTCTGGAAGTAACAAATCAAGATCAGCGTCTGTTGAATCGGGCCGAAGTGCTTCACGATCAAAATCCCGATCTGTATCGCCAGGTCAGTTAAATGGAACTACTTCACCACGTTCACGTAGCGGTTCAAGAGCTAAAAGTATTTCTAGGGCTTCAAGGTCTAGTTCTAGATCAAAATCTGGTTCACGTTCCAGATCAAGATCAAATCATTCTGGATCTATTTCACCATCAAGTAAGTGATTTTGTTTTCCTAAAAAAGTGCATTCATTAGAGGTTGAATTACCCTACAAAATTCATCAACAAAGAGAACAACAAAAGCAAAATTAAACACAAAAGAAAAATTGACCAAATATCTCTAATACTGGAACTTAAGACAACCATATTATAGTAACAACTATACCATATGTATATGATCTGTCAGAACAACTGAAGAGATTAGGCAATAGATCTAATGTCAATATAACATTCAAAACAAGAAGCATTTACAAAATTCCTTGTGTAGTAACTTTTACTTTGGAAAAACATCTAGACCCCTAAATGATTAAGTAACTGAACACAAAAAAATACATAAAGAAAAACAATCTGAAAAATCTAAAATTTTTGAACATGTTAGAGACGACTTTTTTAAATTTGAAGACGTGAGATGTAAAGACTGACATCTAGGATTTTCACAACTGATGAAGGTTCCCTAACGAGAAACAATATATATTATATATATTGTCTTGCATACAAAAGAATGACACCTCGAAGTATGTTAGGGACCTTAACAATAAAATACAATTTGACAATTCAACAATTCTATACAAAGAAGAACACAACACTAAATGAACATAACATAGTTTGCCTTAGTTCTGTTAAATGAGGATGATTGTATCATTTCTACCTCCATAGAATTTAACCGTTCCTGGTTGCCGATAATTAAGGATGAACTTAATAAAAGTCAACTCCATTTGAACAATGCTATACTGGGATAGTTTGTAAGGTTTGCCTTCTTATATTAATGTTATCACTGAAACAACAAAATTCTCTTTTTATTGTGAATGTGGCCAAGTCGCTCCAAGAAGCATCCCATATAAAATCTGAAGAGATTGCTCTCCTCTTCTTTAATTTAATCATACATCAAATGAAAGCATCACTTTGCACTGAGGGCGATCTTTATTATTTGTCATAAAATATTCAAATAGCAAAATGCTTTCTCTTTTTTTGTATTTGGCGTTTTAATCATATATTTAAATAAATTATCATGTTGTTTCTCTTATTTTCAGAGCGTGAGAAGTCAAGGTCTAGATCACCTTCACCTTCAGCAAAATCTAGATCTCAATCTCCTGCTGATTCACACCATTCCCGGTCAAGATCCCGTTCAGGTTCTGCAAAATCTAGATCCCCATCTGGATCTGCTAACCGCGATGATGCAGTTAGAGCTTCAAAATCTAGATCAAGGTCAAAGTCAGTCACAAGAAATTCACGCTCGCGATCGGGCTCGAAAAGGTCTAAATCAGGCTCGGCGTCTCCAAATGTTCGATCTCGGTCTGGCTCCCGAAAATCAAAATCAAGGTCTCGTTCAAAATCTGAATCGCTTTCAAGAACAGTTAAATCTAAATCTAGATCGCGTTCTGGATCTGCAAAGATAAGATCAAGATCCGGCTCTAGAAAATCAAGATCTCGTTCAAAATCAGTGCAGTCAAACGTATCTCGAAAATCTAGAAGCGGTTCAAGAAGATCCCATTCTGGATCGGCTCGGTCTAGGTCAGGTTCGAGAAAATCTCACTCGAGATCTCGGTCAGCGTCTGGTTCAAGAAAATCCAGATCTGGTTCAAGGAAATCTAGGTCTGGCTCGAGAAATTCTCGATCGGGTTCAAGGAGATCTAGGTCTGGTTCAAGAAAATCTAGATCAGGTTCAAGACAATCTCGATCAGGTTCAAGAAAATCTAGATCAGGTTCAAGAAAATCTAGATCGGGTTCAAGGAAATCTAGGTCGGGTTCAAGGAAATCTAGGTCAGGTTCAAGAAAATCTAGATCAGGTTCAAGAAAATCTAGGTCAGGTTCAAGAAAGTCTAGATCAGGATCACGATCTAGGTCAGGTTCAAGAAAATCGAGATCTGGTTCTAGACGCTCAAGATCAGGTTCGAGAAGGTCAAGATCAGGATCTAGATCGGGCTCCAGACGGTCAAGGTCAGGTTCTAGAAGATCAAGGTCGGGTTCCAGAAAGTCACGATCGGGTTCAAGATCCAGATCAGGTTCAAGACGTTCAAGATCGGGCTCTCAAAGATCTAGATCGGGTTCGAGAAGGTCTAAGTCTGGTTCAAGATCTAGATCTCGTTCTGGCTCTAGACGTTCAAGATCAGGATCAGCAAAGTCCAGGTCACTTTCTCGCTCAAAATCAAGGTCACGTTCCCGCTCAAAATCGAGGTCACGTTCCAAGTCGAAATCACCAGCAGGTTCTAGATCAAGATCTAGATCTGGATCTGCTGTTGCCAAATCAAGATCGAGATCAAGATCAGGTTCCCCATCTAAAGAAGGTAATCATTGGTAAAAGTAAATTTTTAATACTGATTAAATCACTTTGCAGTCAATAAGAAAGCTCGAAAAAGGGCTATGGTTTCCGATTCGGACGATGAGGATGAACCTCAAAATAAAGCTAAAAAAACAATAGGAAGCGATGATGAAGATGTTGCCGCTGTAGAAGAACCTAAGGTAGGTGAGCCTGAAGAAGATAAGCAGCCAGCTGCTCAAGTAGAATATGATTCTGATGAAGGTGTGAGAAATGAGTAAGTGTAGTAAATTCATACTAAAAACGAAATTCCCGGCAATACTTTTTAGTGACAGAGACGAAAATCATGGTATGAACGACTTCGAACTTATGATGCAAAGGAAAAAAGAGGAAAGTTCTAAAAGGCGTAAAAGGAAAGATATTGATATTATCAATGACAATGATGACATAATAGCGCAATTGCTTTCAGATATGAGAAATGCTGCTGAGGTATTGTTTTGAACTGTTTGGTCAAATCTTGTTTACCTAAATATTTTATTTTTCAGGAAGATAGAAAATCAAACCAATCAGGAAGACCAGCTACTAAGAAAATTGGAATGTTATCAAAAGTAATGTCACAGTTAAAGAAACATGATTTACAGCTAGCTTTTATAGAACACAATGTATTAAATGTATTAACTGATTGGTTAGCACCTATGCCAGATCGTTCTATGCCCTCACTTCAAGTTAGGGAATCTTTGTTGAAACTTTTAGCAGATGTAAGTTCTAAAATTTGTTATCTGTAATCTCTGTAAAATATTGTGGGTTTTAGTTCCCTAGAGTGGACCAGTCTACACTAAAGCATTCTGGTATTGGAAAGGCTGTGATGTATTTATATAAACATCCAAAGGAGACAAAAGAAAATAGGGAAAGAGCAGGCAGACTGATTAGTGAATGGGCAAGGCCTATATTTAATTTATCAACAGATTTCAAAGGTATATATTAAAGGGAATATCTAGACAATTCATAATATATCAATATTTTTTTAGCTTTAAGTAAAGAAGAACGATTACAACGTGATTATGAACAAGTAGCTCCGAAACGAAGAAAGACTGACGAAGAAGTAGCCGAAGAAAGGAAAGAGCTCAATGAAGCATTAAATGAAGAGGGGAAGTAAGTTTACATTTTTTAATTTTTGCAAATTACTAGTTGCTATTTTATGAATTTACCAGACTATGTTTTGCTGGTTTTTAATAAGGCTTTTTGAATTATTGATATGTTGTCCTAATGCCTCAAACTATACACATTGTTATCTCTCTTACCGGTAATTCACAAATATGTTTCAGCAGTAAGTTTAAGTTAACGGGTAAACCAAAACTGTTTTGGTTTACTCCTTGATGATGACAGCATCACTGTTGAAACGTGCATTGAATGAAAAAAGAAAGGTTTGGGTTAGGGGTACAAAACTTTGTGTTTATATGTCTGTGGTTCCCCAGTTTTCCCACTCCACTCCAAGTGATTATTAAATTTTGCGATATCTTCACCTCCATACATCCGCGAACAGTATTTTATTTAATGTGGACTACCTCGAGTAGAAAATAACTACCGAATTTTTATGTTTACGTCAAGCAGAAAACTACTAGAACATAAAAAGAATTCATTTTGTCCTTACTGGAAAATAAATGAGTGCCATTGTAGCTATTTTGTGTTGTCGCATTGTTCAGTTGGCATGTTTCAGCATTTAGTTCAAGTTTAAAATTGTCACATTGACGTATCGCACCGCTCGCACAGCGCACATCTTGTTAACGTGGGACGCAGGCAGCCTAAGCAATAACAATGGTCAACAGTAGGGTGATTTTTTTTCGACTATGCCCAAATTATTCGTATAAGTTATAAAGGGTTCGTATTTTAAGTAAAAGAGGTTTTGAACCCCGAGGGGAAGTGAACACTACTGTAGTATATATAGATTATTGTAATGTTTTTATTTTCACACTCGGGTTCAGTTCTTGGATTTGTTTAAAAACGCAGTCCAACTCACTTCAATTTATTTCCACTACTTTAACACAATTTATATTCACAGAACTATTTACAATTTATCTAAACTATACGGTAGTCGAATACTGAATGAATGCTATGACCAGCTGTCCGTATTTATATATTTCACTCGGAATTCTCTAGTAAGTCAACGAGCCATCGGGAAATATGTTCTCGAAGTCTGTCGGAAGAATACCCGTCTCATTATTATTAAAATCCAGACTTTAAAATGCAGGGCAAACAGTTTTTCCCCTGACAGGATGAACAAATTCGATTTACCTATAGCCGTTATAGAGCCAATCTTTTCACCCAGTTTTTAAAATTCTGGAAAAATTGGGTTATGAATTTGGTGGCAGATCTTAAATTAACTTCTGCAAAATTATAACAAAGACTTAAAAAACATTAATTTTTGTGAATTGCCTTTTATTTATACCTCTTTACATCATTCTTATCAATAACCCATAATTAATCATTGTTTTAGGGAAACTGCATTTCGCAGTTTACTGTTAATAAGAATGTTTAACCTTACCTTCACAGCAAACACATTTACGCAAAAAATCGCGTATATCCTTTTATTTTCAAAATTACAAATTCACTGATCTACATGGTTAATCTTCAAAAACATTATTTCCAATACCTTTTATTTGCTATTTTATGTCACATATGTGCATACCAATTTTTTGAATTTCGTTATAGACCGCTCAGACCTGGTGATAAAGGTTGGGTATACAGAGCAAGAGTACCAGTTCCGGCTAGCAAGGATTATTTAGTTCGTCCAAAATGGCAAAGTGAAGTAGATATTACCAGGGTAAGTAAAATTTACGTACATTGGTGAAGACATAATTCTTGGAACATTATTTTTTGCAGACCACAAAGAAGGGTTTAAATAGGTTTGAGAAACATTACAGAAATTTCCTAGAAAATAAGAAATTAAAACGAACAAGAAGAGCTGTGGAAATATCCATAGAGGGAAGGAAAATGCCTTTGTAATTATAGTCAGCCAATTGAATTTTGATAATTTTTAGAAGTGTTCAAGTTCAACTAAGTTCTGTTAAGAAATTATGTCACGAATTACTTATTTTTTGAAATTGGTATCAGTTTGCATTGTAAATATGTGAAATATTTAGTTTTTCTACATTTTAAATTGCTGTTTTTAAAATTCTTATATAGTATGTAATTAAATGAAGAAATTAGCAGTTTAATTTTTATGATGATGTTATGTGATAACTAATAAATAATGTTCATTTGCTACAGAGCTTGACGGGGCCGATAAGTAAGTGCGAACGATGAGGGCAAAAGCTTTATATTTAATGTATTTCCACCACAATAATGGATCTTCGTTTAGTTGGAGTTGCTTTTATTTATATAGTTAATTGGTGTTTTCCTTTTGAAACTGTGCTGCCGTTTTCCGATTTCTCTACAACTATTTTTCAGTATGTCAGCCAGATATAAGTGCACACTTTGTGTTGGTTGTAAAATTGGAAGTTTGTGCTTGGTTCGTCGTTCCATGGAATCGGTTCTGCTCTAGCCTCAGTGGCAACAGAGGCTTCATCATCACGAAATCCAATTGCAGCTATTATAGCATCATGTAGGGATAGCAAACTTAATAGTTTGGAGTGAACTGGTTCGTTAATTTTCTCATTAAAAAAAAATTAATTTGTACATTGGGTCCAAAAATGAAACAATTTAATACAGTTTATTGTTTGGAAGGTAACAAGATCTGGAACTGTAGTCTTCAATTAAGTTTTGAATTATGCAAGCCCTGATTTGTGTATAATTTGTCCCTTTCGATTTGCAATGTATGTTTCAGTACATGTTTCAATTCAATGGGATCACGGGTGATACATAAGTTTTTGTATCGCTCATATTTTTCGTTCTTCGAAGGCATTAAATATTCCCCCACCCCTACCCGCAAGCATAATGTTAATATTGTTGACCATATGAAAATTTCGCTTATAACACCCAGCCGAGTGGCCGCATGGACGTAAACAAACCTCCGCAACAACTCCGTAAAATTTTACGGCACTTCCGGAAGAAGAGGCGACGTTCCGTTAGAACCCTAGTTTGAATGTTTGTCAAATAAATTTGACAAAAACAAAAAATTGTGCATCTCGGGCGAATATTCAAGAAATAACGTATAACTAATATACACATTAATTAACCACGACTCCAGACTTAAAGTTGACAAGTCTCCATAATATTGTTACAATGTTTAATTGACGGTACTAACTGGGGAATTCCTTCGAAATTACACCAACAAAATGTTAGCAAAAACTTCTTTCTGGTCTTTTACCGAAAATTCCATTCCTTTCGAAAGTTGGTGGCACATTAGGCAGAAAAGAATGCTACAGGAATAATCGAAAGTAATGGGGGCCTGATTTAAATTTGGCCGCACGACAGGAGCAGTTCAGTAGTGGAACAGCTGATGTACGTTTGACTCATGGTTGTAATATTTAGTGGAAGTCTTAGTCTTTTAGTGATTGTAAATTTTTGGTGAAAATAAAGGTTTATTTTCGGTGTAAATTAATTGCTTTAAAACCGAGTAATATATACTCACCATACAGGTTTGGTTAATCGTATTCTTTCTCGGAACATTTGTGATGAAAACATTCGGTAAAGGACAACCAGTAAACCATGTGCTGTAATTAATAATGTTGGGGGGACGTAATAGCTCCCCTCCAATAAGCTTCACTGGAAACCGAATATCCTAATACAGACTTTCAAACTCAGTTTAGATACACTAAAACAAATCCAAAAGAAAATTAAACGATGAAGGAATGTACTCAAAGATTTGATAACTACTGTTCCTTTCAGAACTTCACGTAAATACGACCTCGAAAGAAAATCAGATTTGTGAGAAAACCTTTAAAGTTTCATTCTGATCAGCTATTTACTACATAAAAATTGAAACCTTTGACCAAGTTTCAGAGTTCTAACGTGTTTTAAACATTAACTATAGGCGATTGAAAAATGGGCATTTTTTAGTTTTTTGCAAATAACTTAATAACTAATTCTCCAATAAGCTAGATGAATAATCATTTAGTAGCTATTGAAAATACATATAAAACAAATTTACACTAAAAAAATTCATTCAGTTGATGAAAAATGACAAAATTGCGATTTCAACTTTAAGCACCCTATATAATTAATTAAGGATTAAAAATGTCTTCTTTAGTTTTTGTGTGTTGTTATATACCTTCTTCAAGAAAAACCACTCAAACACCTGTGGAATTTTTCTGCAAAAATAGTTTAAAAAAATGTTGAAATGCATTATATGAGCTTTCAGGGTATCTTTAGGCGTATCACATACCTCTGAGTTATTTAAATTAAAATTCGTCAAAAACTACTGATCTTGTGCCCATACAAACTTGAACAACATAAACTATCACATTTTCAAGTTTTTCTGACTTCTATCGATTAAAACTCCATTTTTTGGTATTCCATTTATCTAAATTTATTACATACATTCATATTATGCTAGAAAAATCAATGTCTGCATAAAATTACAATTTTCAATAAGATTACTTATTATAAGAATAAAGTTTCACAGGGGGACCACTTCAAAATGACCAAATATTTCAATTACTATATTTATCTTTTAAATTTTGGAAAACTGAGCTAAGGGGTCTCTAGATCAAGTTTTCTACTTACTTAATTTCATCTGGTGAAATAATACGACCATTAAAAAAAAAGATCTTCCATAGGTTTGACTGAAATTTTGCAAAAGCTACCGGGGCTGCAGTATTTTAGAACGTAAATTGGGTATGAGATCTGCCTTCTGAATTAATAAGAATGTTTAAACTATAAAATAATAAAAAAAAATATATACGATTAATTGCTTTTTTTTGTATTTCGGGTAATGGTTCCATTATCTAAGCAACCAATTAACAAAGTTGAGCGTTACAGTAGCTCATTTTGTAGGTTTTTGATTTCTTTACAACATTGCCTGTAATATGTTTCACGGTTAGATTTTGTGTAAAAGGTAAAAAACTAAATTGTTACCGGTATTTTGAGGTTTTTTGTTAAAAAAAAAAACAAAAAGCGTCTATAAAATTTTTTCATATTTTATCTTTAAAACACCAAAAGGGCTTTTAGTCTGTAAATGACCTGAGCTATATACAAATTAATTTAATATCTCTGCTTTACAAAGTTCGACTCCATTCATTGGAAAAATATATTCTGACGGGTATTCATATTCATCTAATATCTGGTGCAATCAGCATTCATCCGATATCTGGTGCAATTGGCGTTCGTCCGATATTTCTGGGAATCCGATTTGTTTGGCTGTCGAGGCCGACGGCTAACGTTAATGGGAATTCATCGAATTTTATCGAAGCTTCGAGAACACATTTCCCAATGGCTCGTTGACCTACTAGAGAATTCCGAGAGAAATTAATAAAGACGAACAACTGACGTAGCATTCATTCAGTATTCGACGGCCGTATAGTTAAATAGGGATAAATTGTAAAGAGTTCTGTGAATATAAATTGTGTAAAAGTAGTGGAAATAAATTAGATTGAGTTGGACTGTATTTTTAAATAAGTCCGAGAACTGAACTAAACCCGAAGAGAAGTGTAAATAAAAACATTACAATATTTTCATGACTTATTAAATTAAGTATGTAGTGGTATATAATTTATTATTTCAAATATAATTTCAATAACAATACTTTTAGTCTTCTTTTAAAATAATATAACCCAACAAACAATGAATCAAAACTGTATCTGCACTATTAGAAAACCTGATGTTTATTTCTTGAATTTAAGAATTAATTTATAAGTTTTCTGATAGCATTTAACAGTTATGTTTTTACGTACAATATAAATTTATGGAAGTAAATATATTTTTTACATAAATATAGTATTATCCTTACAACAAATATTTTCTTAATAATCACAGTTAATAATTTTTTAGAAAATATTTTCAAGACATCTGTAACTAAAGATCTAGTAATATATAGTTCTTTTATCTCAAATATACATATATTGACAATTGTAATAAAAAACTATAAATAACAAAACAAATATACATACAATGAACCAACTCACCAATATTGGAATTTTTTTGATCATTTAAAGTTTTGTTTCAACAATTTTAACATATCAACATCGGCCATTTTTTAAACTTACGTGCATACATACATGAACCAACTCACCAATATTGGAATTTTTTTGATCATTTAAAGTTTTGTTTCAACAATTTTAACATATCAACATCGGCCATTTTTTAAACTTACGTGCACTAAAGATCAAAATTTCTAAATACTTTTTATGATACAACAAATTGACACCTAATCTTTCTAAACAAGTTCCTTATAACAAATATCTTCTTAAATCTCACAGTCAATCAGTCCAGCTGCATGTCCTTGTTATGGATATTTTTAACTTCGTCTAGTACAAGATCAACAATTTCGTTCGATGTATGAAGGGTAATCTTCTTTGATATTATACCCTTCGGATTTATAATGAACACGGTTCTAGAAAATGTAAACTGATTTAATAAAGCATTGAACAAAATCTGATATGTAGAAATGAATAGCAATATTTTATAAGCGTATCTTTAACCAATCATATTTACCTTTATTTAAGCATCACCTAATTATCAATGCTATAAACAGCTTTAAGATATATGTTTTAAAATATTTATTCCATATTTGGATATGTTTAATTGTCTCTGTGAGTATGGTCGTTGCGATACTACTGATATGATAACAGTATCGATACTTTGGTTCCGTTACCTAGTATTTTTGGTATCGATACTTTGGTTCCGATATCAGGTATTTTTGGTATCGATAATTTGGTTTCGATAGGTATTTTTGGTGTTGATATATTTTCCTCCGATCCGTGGATCGGTATTTATGTTTCGATACCAGTATCGATACTCTGACGGTATTTACCCCTGCTAAATTGATATTTTCCCGGATTTTAAGGTTGCCCGTACTAAGTATATACTTAGTAAAGGGTGTTCCAATTTGAGGTTCATTTTTAAATTTTTATTAAAATACACAAATTATTTGAGAAAGATCAAATCTTTTATTTCAAATGATAGTACAATTGTTTCGGTTTAGTAATGGAAAACAATATCTTGTAAGTGAACACCTGCTGCTGTATGACAAGCTTCTAATCTTTTGCCAAAATTTTCGATAACTTTCTGGCATAACTGCGGTTCAATTACTTGAAAACAGTCAATAATGTTCTGCTTTAGGTCATCAATTGTTTGCGGATCGTTGGCACAGACCTTTTCTTTCAAATACCTCCATGTGAAAAAATCTAGAGGTGTTAGGTCGCAAGATCTAGGGGACCAATTATTCGATTACCAAATTTCTGTTTCAAAAGATTGATTGTTCTGCTGCTGAATGTCTGTTGACTGTATTTCTTGCGTTATCTGAATCTTGTAAGCATGCAAAATGCAAAATTCTGAATGAAGTGGGTTTTGGAATGTTCAATTGCTCTGCACGATGACGAATTGATGTATTGCTTTTTCATCTTTTACTGAACAAGTTTCCACAAATTTTTGAACAATTTTTCCAATATTAACATTTGACGGACAATTTTCTCTTTCCTATTCTGAAATTTTTTTCCAACTTCTGCACATCTTTCACCAAATTTAAAATAATTTTTAATAATAAACACGCGTTGCTCAATCGTATATCTCTCCATTTTTAGGGTTCCGTATATACAATATACGGATACACTTATAATATCACTCCGGATTTCTGCCGCTGCTACATAACAGCAATTTTCTCCTAAACTACTGGACGGAAGAGGTTGAAATTTGGTATCAATGTATTATAGTTTGGTGACCCGATCGGGAGTACATATCGTAAAAGAAGAAATTTTGATTATAGGGGTACTTCTGGGGGGAAAAACTAAAAAAATCGGCCGTTCCCCCCCTGATCTCCGAAACTACTGAGCCTAAAATTTTGAAAAACATAGGAAATATAGAACGTTGCCGGATCTTTACAGGAAAAATAAGGAGAAACCATCAATATTAATTTTGGGGGACAAATTATAGAATAAAATGAAAATTTAAAAATACATTTTTTTTTCAAACGCATCATGTAATATATCAAATGAAAGGTCCCATTCTGAGGAACACATATATTTTTTTCATATTTAAAAAAAATAGTTAAAAAGATATTACTGAAAATATACCAAAATTTACCCAGTCCATACCCAAATAGAGGTATAGGGTCTGACCTGAAGTTTACTGGAAAAATAAGGAGAAATCTCTACTTTTAATTTTGGGGGGAAAATTACAGAATTAAATGGAAAATATAAAATTAAAATTGTTTCTAATCCATCATGTTATATATCAAATGAAAAGGCTCATTATGACGAAAACAAATATATTTTTTTCATAATTTTATAACAAGTTAATTAAAAGGTGTTAACAAAAATATAATTTTTTTCCCATCCCCCCCCGTATCACCGAAACTTTAAGCAATAAAATTTCATATAGCCCCTTACCTGAACTTTACTGGAAAAATAAGGAGAAACCCCTAATATTCATTTTGGGGAGCAAATTATAGAATTAAATGGTAAATAAAAAATTATAATTGTTTCTAACGGATCATGTAATATCACAGGGCTCATTGACGAATACAAATATATTTTTTAAATTTTTTTAAAATGAATATTTTAAAATATATTTAAAAAAATTACCCATTCCCCTCTTTATTCCCCAAACTATAAGACCTTTTTGTTTAAAGGAAAAATACGAAGAAATCCCTAATATTAATATTGGGGGGCCAAATTATAGAATTAAACGTAAAATAAAAAAAAATAACGCATCATGCAATACATCAAATGAAAGGGCTCATCATGAGGAATACAAATGTATATTTTTTATATTTTTAAAATTAATTGTTTACAAGATATTAACATAAAGATATAAAAAAAATTATTTCTCGCTTTATTTCCGAAACCATACCATCTAAAATTTTGAAAATAATTAGGGGCACTGGGGCTCACTTGAAATTTATAAGAAAAATTATTAGAAAACCCCTATAGTAATTTTAGGGACAAATTATACAATTAAATGGAAAATAAAAATTCAATTTTCAAACACATCATATAATATATCAGATAAAGGGCTCATTATGTGAATTACAAATATATAATATTTTTAAATCATTTGTTTAAAAGATATTAACAAAAATATTAAACATCGACTTAATTCCCACTTTAGAAACTACATTATTTAAATATTGAAAAATATATTTTATTTGTATTTTTAAATAATTTCAATAACAGATTTAATAATTTATAATTTAAAAATTGACATATTTTACCCTTTATCTTCCAATCTACAGAGACTCAAAATTCAGACAGTAGAATATAGAAGGCTTCCCCGAAAGTTTATTAGTAAAACAAGCCTCTAATGTTAATTTCTTATGAAAATCAAGCGAATCCTGAAGCAGATAAAATAAAAAGTCTATGTGTGGAAAATCAAAGTGTATATTTTTTATAAATTTAAAACGCTTCCTTAAAACGATATTCGGGTAAATATAAGAAAATGCACTCATTCCCTGCTTGTCTGAAACTAGAATATTAGAATTTTGAGGGTGGTACGAAACCCTTAGTATGCGAGTCCAACTCGCACTTGACCAAATTATTAACCGGAATATTCCTACTTGTTATCTGTCAAATAACATATATTCTAGTACAAAAAGTATAAATGGGGACAAATTTAAAAATTAACCTCAAATTGGAACACTATTAAGTATATAAGTATATATCCCTCATATACTTAATACTAAGTAATTGGGTTCCCTGCTAAACTGGTATACCTTTTTCGATACCCCTTGTGATACTTTAGTGGTAACGTCCCTAACTGTTACCATGAACAAACCTTACACATTTACATATTTATGGAAAATTTTGAATAAATAATTTTATTAACCAAAAATTAGCTGATGGTCTGGTAGGGTTATCTTGGCGATATATTCGATATTTGGGAACACAGGCGTGAAGAGTAACAAAAATTATTAATCGACCTAAACAGCAAAGAACGATAAATTTTCATTAAAAATTCAACAAAATAAACTAACTTCCCCAAAAATATTAAGAACAAAAAATAAATTTTTATTCGAAACAGAGGTTTGTAAAAAACCAAATCATATCAATAGTTACCTCAATTTCAATTTAAACCACCCCAATACTGTTTTCATTGAATCACTATATGAAAGAACAATGACAAATGGTTCTGATAACAAAACCCAATAAAGACAAAACTATTATAAAAACTGTTGTTGCTGGAAATTTACCCTACAGAATTTGTCAACCAAGAGTCAAATGTTGAGGACCAACACCAAACTTCCCTAAGTAATATTGAAACTCGACAACTACAGTACAGTAACTATACCATATATACAGGAAGTAAAATTGCATTTACAATATTCCTTGCGAATGTAATAAACTTTACATTGGAGGAACATACAGACCTCCAAATGTACGAAAAAATGAACAGAAAAATTATATAAAGAAACGACAATTCGAGAAATCTAAAATTTGTGAACTACTTGGGACAAGTTGACAATTTGATAATATTATGCAAAGATGAACACAACATAAAACAAAAATTAAAAGAGTCTGCCTTAATTCTGTTAAATGAGGACGATTGAATCGCTTCTATTTCCGTAGAATGCAATCGTATCTGGTCTGGTGGCCGATAAATAAAGCGGCAATTAATAATAGTAATCTTATTTTGAACAACTTTATATCGGAATATTATTAACTATTCCAATATAAAGTTGTTTTTTCCTAGGATTGCTCATATGAAGTTAATGGGATCACTGGCTCCGTGTTCGAACTATACCATATTGTTATAAAATGTATCCACTCCCTTCCTGGCGATAGCAACGTATTGATTCCAAAGAACATAAAACACGAATCTCTAGAATCTTCAAAATGAGCAAGAACTAGCAATCTCGACGTTGGGCAACAACATCTAGAACGAGCAGGAAACTCAACGTATGCTATATGAGCCGATTTTAGTAGAGTTAATTAGTTTATTGCATTCAGCTTATTTGTTGTTATGATTTCGACCTGTTGAAAATAATTGATGTTTTACGTGTAAATAAAGGTTCTAGAAAGTGAAGTGAATATTAGTTTTTAAAATTAATTAATTGAACCCACGGAGTTTATAACAATATTATATTTCCAGTTTTTTTGTCTCTTGAGAATGGCTCCAAAGTAAGAGCCGAAATGTTGAGTATTTCACAAAAGATGTGGTTCTCACCCGAAACTTCGCCCAGTTCACATATATACAGGGTGTCCCATGAAAATAGTTACCTGTAACTCAAAAAATATCGATATTAAAATTCAGAAAATTTGGCAACGACGACAAGCCGATAGGTTCTATTTGACTAAAATATTTTCAGAACTGTGGCACTTCCGGTTATAACGGAAGTAGACACCACAACTTTCTTATATCAAATATAACACCTTGTATGTTATTGGAAATTTGGATGCTACGTTAAATTCTAGATGAATTGTATTGACCACATGCTATCTCTAAATTTAACCTTTCAAGATATTTGCATTTTTATCTCAAAAATGACAGATGCAGTCCTGCGGGTAATCAACAATTTTCGCTAAACAAGCATCTTTTTAAAAGAGTTTTTTGGTATGTCATATTGGAAAACTCAAACCAGCAAACAGCGCTTTAGGGTTACCGGTTAAGTTGGCTATAGTTTGACTGGTGTTGAAGACTGTCTTTATTTGATGTCGGTGTAGAATCCGTGCTATTTTGTCAGTCACTCCTCGAATGTACGGAAGGCAGGCTTTCCGGTGTTGTTGGCCTGTGTCTGATGGGGTTGGTGTATTCGGGGGTTGTTGCGATTCACTAATTATGCGCGCAATGTGGTCTGGATGATAACCGTTTTGTCGAAGGATTTGTTGAAGATTATTAAGTTCGCTTTGTTTATTGTCAATATTAAGCGAATAGATCTAAGAGCCAAAGATTTCATTACAGAACTCAATTGGGCAGGGTGGTGGTGTGATTGGGCATTTAACTAGCGATTGGTATGGGTTGGTTTCCTATAGACGGTATGTGAGAATCTGCCATTGCTGGACATTAACAAACGGGAGCGAAGAATCGGACTCGATTTCCATTGTAAATTGAATGTTAGAATGTACTATTGAGGTGTTATGGAAAGAAGTCTAACGAATCTCTGCCATGAGGCCAAATGACAAATGTATCTTCAACATATCTAAGCTAGCAGGAAGGTTTTAAATCAGATGAGTTTAGGGCCTGGGTTTCTATTTGTTCCATGAAAATGTTAGCAAGCACTGGAGAAAGAGGTGAACCCATCGGGGCCCCACGTACTTGTTTGTACAGAGTGTCTTGAAATGAAAAATATGTGTTAGACGAACAGTGCTGTACCAGTTTGATGATGTCAGAAGAAATATTGTGTTTTGTTATTAGAATATCTAACGTTTCTGAAATGGGGACATTGGTGAAAAGAGATACAACATCGAAGCTAACCAGGATATCATTTTCTGAAATTCTATAAGCGCATAATATATCTAGAAAGGAAGAAGAGTTCTTTACGTACGAGCAAGCTTGTTCGGCTAGAGGTTGGAGGGTTTTGGCTAAGTACCGGGCTAATTCTTGGGTCGGGGATTATACCGAACTGACAATGGGCCTAAGAGGAATGTCCGGCTTCTGAATCTTGGGTAGTTCGTAAATTTTGGGAAGTTTAGAAGACTTTTCACCAGAAATGATGGTCTTTTTGACGTCAAGAGGAAGAGGTGTTCTGTTGACGATTTCCTTGGTCTTTTTCTCTGAGTAAGTAGACGAATTATTGTTAATTAGTTTGTAATCTGGAGTGTGGAGTAGAGATTTCATCTTGTGAACATAGTCCTTAGTGTTAAAAAGAACAGTCACGTTTCCTTTGTCGGCAGGAAGAATAGTTATGTCATCTTTGTTACGTAGTGTTTTAATGTATGTCTTTCATTGGAACTTAGGTTTGATTTTGGTGGCTTTGATGTGCGGAGTACTCTAACAATGTCTTGACGAGTATCTTCAGCCTCAATATCTGTTAATTCAAACAAAGCTACCTTAACTTGAGAAATGATTCTTTCAGCTGGGATACTTTTTGGCGTCACTGCGGAATTGAAATCTTTGGATAGGACGTGTAAACTGGTAGAGTCTAAGGAGAAGTCAGAAAAGTTGTGGACGGTCGTCTGAGGGAGTCAGGTGACAGCAGCTTTTTGTTTTGTAATAAGTCCTGTTAGTTTATGTTTTTGTGTCACTGTTTTACTTCGAAATGCGATCAAAATTATCCCACAAAATTGGATGAGGGTTGAAAGTATGTAATGACGAGTAGCAATGATAAAAATTTCGGTTCGTTTGGTCAAGTTGATATCTGATTGAATGGACGGAATTTGGTAACTGGGCGAAACTTGCTTTGTTAAGAATACTGGAAACTGAACGTGAAAAGGTGTGATGTTTTAGTTTGAAAGTGCTCGGAATGATGTTATGGGTTCTGCAAGATTTAAGGAAAGCAAGATCACAAAGAAGCAGAGATTTTAGAATGAGATGTTTGCTGTTTTAGTCAGTTGGAAGAAATCCTCCCAGTAAAGGCGAATGAAATGTTCGGAGAGGGTTGTTCCGCGGTCATTATTATGAACTAGGCAAGGTTCCGGGTGAGAATCGCCCCTGAATTTATTAAATGCTCGACGTTTCGACTCCTGCTTTGGAGTCATTATCACGAGACAAAAGTGAAAAAGAGTTGCAGAGTCTAGATCGCACACGGGGCCTCAATAGGCCTACTCCCCAAGAGTCACTAGGTAACTTAACTGAATTTTACTCTGCTCTGCTTATTTTATTTATAGTTATCGGTGGGTTAGAAGGGGATGTCACGTGATTATATAGGAAGTTTTTATAAAATATTATTTAAAATATCTTTATGAGATAAATTGGGTTAAATCTTTGTGTTAAGCTTAATAAAATAATGAAATATTTAAGCATTATAGATCACTTTTACAATGAAAAAAAAAACAAACAAATCTTCGTAATATTTCAAATTCTAATTGAGTAAATTAATACTATGTGACACAATTAGAAAAACTTAAAAAAAGTCAAAAGTCATAATTAAAATTAAATAATGGTAAATCGTATTTCAAAAAGAGCTATTGTACCCCAAAACTCTGTTACGATGTGGCTCATAAACAATTCCTGCTGCACTAAAAAATTGTTCACTTGGAACGCTTGTCGCAGGTGATGATAAATATGTGCGAGGGATATGACTGAGACCTCCAAACTTTTTTCTGTTAAACTGCCAATACTTTAGCTGATCTTGGTCTCTTGGTAATCTTTTTTCTGACACATATTCTATAAGCAAATTAGCTTTCGTATCTGCTATTTGATTTTCAGATTGCTCATCGTCATCATCACTATCTATCTATATATTAGCAATAGACTCTTCTAGACTCTGGCAATGTTCTTTTCTAACAGTAATTGGTTTGTCTTCAGTATTTATTGCAGTTGCTCTGAGAGTTACTTCGGTTTCTAAATCTGTAAGCAATTTCTCTTTTATTTCTTTTATGAGAATATCACTGAATAATTTACCTTTGTACCGTGGGTCTAAAAATGTGGCTACTTGCAACAATACATTTGTATCAATTTTAGAGAAAACGATAATCTAATTCGTTCTTCAAAGCAGACACAAAACCAAGAACGGCGGATACACTGATATTGAGACTTTCCTGGATCTCGCCATACATTTGATTCACTGCTGGTACTAGAGGAATAACGTCAGGTATACATGTATTTTGTGAGCTAAATTTTTTTGTAGTGTCTTCCAGAGGTTTCGGCACTTTTACTAATTTCGGCATAAAATTTTTCAATTTTATTATTAGAAGAATAAAGCGACAATGAATCCTGGATGCAATCAAATCTTTCCAACATGTAATAGCTGGAATTCCAGCGTATCGGTTAGTCTTGTTTTCCTACATTTTGTAAGTAACAACTTTTTTAATAGCTTCTTTAACCACCAAATGTAACGGATGTGTTGTACAGTCGATATTATGCATTTCAGATAAATATCAGGCGCGCATTCTCAAAATCTTGTAACTTTATCGTAAAGCTAGCTGCAAACAGGGTCCGTAAAATATTTTCCGGCATTTAGAACATAATTTGGAACAATGTGATCCATGAATCGTCGGAATCATAATTCTTCTACGTGTTGAAAAGATAAATCTGATAAAGCTAACATTTCAGCAATCAAATAGTCAATTTTTATTGATTTGGGGGTTTGTATTATCCCACATTTTAGGTTTTTCCATGTATTCTTTGAAATAAGTTTGTTTAAATTCTCTTTTTATCGTTTGTAAAGATGTTCCCAGTCGCTACTCTTCTTAGCGGAGTCTTCTTCACAGAATAAATCATATTTTTGAGGATGCTTCTTTGTAGATGATTTTTTAATGAAGTTGTGCCTTTACCTTTACGAGAATACTTTCCGTCACAAATTTTACACTTCGCACATTCATTATCTATAATCACAAAATAATTCCAAATTACAATACACTTCTTTGTAGACATTTTTTAAAACTCATGCACCAAAACCAATCACAAACGTTATCTGTGCTGCCCACTGTCACACTAAGCTATAAACAAAACAAAAGAGATTAAATATGCTATAGAGAGGCCATTGATGCAATTTTCATAGAAAATATTTAAGTTAATCTGTGGTTGCGCCATTTAACGTTGACTAGAAAATTTTCAACTCAGAATACATGTTGAAATAATTAATAAGCAATGCAGCTATCGTTTACTCTTCGTAAATATGTCTAAGGGTGCGTTTATGTTGGAGATGCGATAAGTGATAAGAGCATCGACGTGAGCAACGGCAAAAGCATAGCGTTGACCCCCTGCTTGTATGGGGTGTTCATGTTGAAGCTTCGATAATAGCGCACAGTGATGTTCAATACTAACATTGCATTTTACCAGTTAAAACATTGTTTAAAATGAGCGACTTCGAGCAATAAATTGATTTCATAAAAAGAAATATTTAATTATATCATAAACCCTTTAATCATTAATAAAAAAATGAGATTGTAATAACACTATTTATATTGCAAGTTGCATCTTTGTTATCTTTTACGATTTAAATAATTTATGGTTATTAATTATTATAACTAGAAATTACATGTGTTAAGTAGAGTAGTACACAGTACTAGACTTCGCCGAGGAAATAAAAATAAAGTCATATTATTATTATTAATATTGTAGTATTCAAATAAATAGTTTTTAAAAAATAGAAGCATTTTTTAAAACATATTAAGTCAACGGCTTATAAGTAATTCATTTCAGTATTAAATTAAATATTATTAATATTCATTTGTAATAATATCGTTTTCATGTTTTGATCCCCCAATAGGGACATGACAAAAAATTCACTGATTAAAGTATCAACGTCCATATTCGACTGCAAGAAAAGAAAATACGTTGGTCGATAATCGCCACTCTTATCGTTGGTAGTGTCTCAAAAACGATTTATCGCCCTGCTCCAATATAAACACATCTGTGGTAAACAGGTTTGTGATTTTCTTCGCTCTGCTAGTATCGACGCTCTTATCACTTATCGCAGCTCCAACATAAACGTACCCTAAAGCAGAAGTAGGTAATATCTTTGGCGGGCGTCGGACACAGAACTAAGCTACTTTTCTCTACTTGGTAGTGACTTGTACAGTCTATAACTATCATACTTTAATGCCGTTTGTTATGAGAGTTAACTCTTATAGAGGTCAATAACTTTTGTCCATAACAGATTATGTTTCTTTCCAAAGGTTTATGTGCAATATTTACCGCTGCGTACTCTAAAAGAGTTACGATCCTGTATCCGTGGTCTTGGAACCAAATATCCGTATTTAGATCCGTATCCGTGAATATACATTTTTAATGATCCGGCACATCACTATTGAGGTGTGGACTTTCTTTATCAGTCTGGCAGTTGTTTCCAAAACACACTTATTCTTTAATATGTGTTACGATGCCTACCACCACAACTCATTATTTGAAGTTCTTTCAGCCGCCCATTCTGGGACAGACGTTGTAAACAGCTGCCTACTATAGATCAAACGCTGTTAACTTGTTGGTCCACGGGCGGTATTTGCTTCTCCTCCTACCACCAATATCCGGGAGCTACTCTACTATACGCCACCTAGGGACCCGCTATTTCTGGGGTTACAGGCTCCCCCAAGAAACACTAATATTTCTGGGATGTATTAATATAGGACCATACATTTCTGGAATATATTAATGTAGGATCACTGGGTCTTGTGCCATACTCTACTAGTATATTGGTGTCACATTTAGAGAAAATACGAAACATCGTACGATGGTGTAACGTTAACTAAATGTTCAATTTTTATGAATTACTAGCCGTTACCCGCGGTTTCACCCGCGTACGGAATGTTGAAGTTTTCGCAAAAAGAAATCACTTATGAGACATATGGATTACCCTAAATAAAAAATTTTCTAACTTGTTTGAACCACCCTACTTAACTATAAATCCACCATTCCCGAATATATTTCACCCAAACTGCAAGTTTATTCGACATTTTTTTAAATCTCCTTTAATAACTGTAACCCTACTTCACCCTATATTGCTTTAATCATCATTTATATGCAGCTTTTTCTAACATTATGTTAAACACACTCTAATACAATCTTGGCTCTCCCCATATTTCAGATATTCCATACAACTGTTCATGGTCTACTCTATATAAGAATTATTTTTTAACTTTTTTACATACAACTTGATGGAAATACCTGTTTAACACTTGGTGTGTCACAAATTTAAAAACACAGTTTTCCACCCTAACACCAAACTTTTATTTAAGCACTCACCCAAACTGCAACTTATTATTAGCCACCCTATATACTAATTTTATTCAACTTTTTTTTAACCGTTTTGTATAACTAAGTCTACTTCCATCTACATTAAAACCATCCAATATACACTGCTGCCAATTTGTCAAACATTACAACTTATTTTTGAACCACCCTGCATAAGCATACATTTTCTCTACAAAATATTTCAACCACCCTGTTGTGCATCTGCTTAGGGGCCGCCAAATATAACATTTTTTAAACACTTAACTATAACTCTGGTCCACTTACTATTTAATATATACAACTGCGTATGGAATACTATTTTTGAACCACCCTTGAAAGTATAATTTGTCTCGACCCTGTATTTCAACCACCCTTTATATGCAGCTTTTTCTAACATTGTTTTAATCACACTGTATGAAGTATAATTTTACTTCGACCCGTCAGATATTACATATATCCAACAGCTCATGTTCTATCCTACAAAAAAATATATCCAACCTGTTTAACTATAAATCTACTCCACCCACTATTTCAACCACCTTGTATTTGCAACTACTTATCGGCCACCCAGTATACCATTTTTTTTACCACCCTGTATAACTATAAACCCATCAATCTCAAATACATTTTACCAAAACCGCAACTGGTTATGGGGCACCGAAAATAACAATTTTGTTCAACATGTTTTTGAATCACCTTGTATGTCTTACACCTACCCTGTATACGCTACTGCTTATTGGTCAACCAATATAACATTTTTTAAATAATTATCATAACACTTCTTCATCCTATGTTTCAACTATCCTTTCTTTGCAACTTATTATGAACTATGCTATTTCACATTTTTTCCTTATATTTTTTCAAGATATATTAAAGTATAATTTTTCTCCACACTTCATTTCAACCACCCTTCATTTACAACTTTTTCTAACCTTGTTTGAATGACACTGTGTAACTATAAGTTTACTGCGCACCATACTTCAGGTACTCTATATATGCAAATGCTATATAACAAAATGTTTCTAGCATTTTTTATCCACCCTGTATAATTCTAAGTGTAAGCCACCCTATATTTCAACAACCTTTTATATGCAACTACTTATTTGCCACCAAATATAACATTTTTGTACGACCCTGTATCCTTAGAACCCTACCCCACCCCATATTTCAACCATCCGGTAAATGGAACAGCTTGTAGATCATACCATTACTATAAAATATTTTTAAACCCACCTGTATAACTGTAATTATACTCCGCTACATATTTCAACCATCCTATATATGTAACAACTTGTGGATATAAAACAAGTTTTTAACCACAACATAAACTATAATTCCCCTCCACCTTATATTTCAAACACCCTGTATAAACAACTGCTTCTAACATTAACACATTTTTTTTAAGTTTCACTTCACTGTATAAATATTCTACCCTTTTTCAACCACTTGGTATATGGAATTATTTATGGCCCACTCAATGTAACTTTCCACTGCCCCATATTTCCACCACATCGTATATATCCAGCTGCTTATCGGACACCTAATATAACTTTTTTTAGATTTTTTAAATTCATGTAATTCAACTCCGCTCTAAGTTTCCTATATACAGAACACCCTGTAAAATTACGCTTGATATATGTTGATTTTTGTTAAATCGAAACATGTTACATTTGCACATTCCGAATTTTGAATAAAAGCTAAGCTGATGCCAGTATCTAATATTTTGTGCGTGCGTTGGAACTAATTGCGTAATTGAATTACCCAACATGGTAGAAGTTTTTTCGCTATATCTACCGTTTCTATCAATTTAAAGAGATAAAATGTCTACCAGATTTTAAGTCAAACTATAGGCTTCGCAACAAAAAAAGATTCAGCAAAATCAGTTAAGTAGTTCTTACGTGATGCCCGAACAAACAAACAAACAAACAAACAAACAGACAAACTTACAATTTTATAATAGTATAGATTACTTTGGTCATGGTGGCCAAATAAGCGTGCAAGGTACTATACTATATCGCAAACAACTCACTCAATGGAGAGATTTGAGGTAAGACAATTATAAACAAAGCTATATGGAAATTATTTTCAGGTTTCTAAAACGGCCGCTATTTGGCGAAACCGCCATCTTGAATTTGAAAACTGATGTTTTCTGAATTTCGACTTATTCATAAAAAATATAATTGCTTCTTAACGATGAGATATATTTGCGTTATTTTTATTGAATTATTCTAATGTTTTTCTAAATGACTTTTAGTAATTCTAAAACGGCTCAACGGATATTAACAAGCTATTGAAAAGATCTAGGTATATAACTTAAGTAGTATCTGAGGAGATCAATTGCAACAAGCAAAGAAAGTGTCTATATCTTGTTCATGAAAGAAGAAATTGTGACCCGTTCTACAAAAACAAATGTATAATGGTAACATATATTGTAAAACAAAAACTGAAAAAAAAAATGTTCGAGAAGAAGGGAGAGAGCTGTCTCCACCACAAACCTTGACGATAAATGAAATTTTGATACCTACAAAATATTCTATTTTTCTTGTCCCTCCAATGAAAATGCTATTCTGCATTTCTTGTGACCCCAATGAATATACGCTTCTGCTTATTTCTGGTAAGTGTAATTAGGGGCGAATTTTTGGTACCGATACTTTTTTCAGATACTTGGATGCCCATATGGGTATTTCTGTTTCAATACTAGCATCGATACTTGTTGAAATCCAAAATCGATGTTTAGTAATGTTAAAGTGACTAGAGTACGTGTACTCCGAATGTATGTCCAGCTAAGCTAATTTGAAAGAAGTCGAATTATTGTTTTACGAGAGGCGGGTTTTTCATTTCGAGAAATCGCTAACCGCACGAACAGAAATCCAACTACTGTTATGGGATGTTGCCAAGCGTGGTTTGATAATGCCCAAAATCGGAGAAGAGTAGGCACCGGACGTCGAAGGGGCACAAATGAAGTTTAAGATCGACGTCTGAGACTTATGGTCTTTAGAGACCGATTTTCGACAACTCGAAATTTGGCTGATGAGTGGTTAGGAGAACAAGGCCATGTTGTAAGTGTCCGAATGTCCGAACGGTTTATCGCCATATAAGGTCTTTTGGACTTCAGCATTATCGACTCCAGAGTGGTTAGGAGAACAAGGCCATGTTGTAAGTGTCCGAATGTCCGAACGGTTTATCGCCATATAAGGTCTTTTGGACTTCAGCATTATCGACTCCATCTTGTGCTATCTACGACCACTGAACATCGACTGCAACGACTAGTGGTGTAGAGAACGACATTGGAATGAGGAATGGTATCTAGTAATCTTCTATAATGATGATGAATTTCAATTCTGCTAGATCCCCCGATCTTTCGCCCACTGAACATGTTGGGAATATGAAAGTTCTAAGGCATGGCAGGTAGCTTGGGATAGTATTCCTCAAGAAAAAATTGACCACCATATTGAATCTATCCCAAGACGTGTGGAGAGTGTATAGATCACCGCACACCACCACATATTATTAACAAACTTAATTAAAAAAAAATATTAAAATTTTAATCATTTACTGTTTACTATAGCATCTATGTTTCACTTTCTTTCGATACCAATATCGTTTTTATTTTTTCGATACTACTACCGACACCGGTATCGATACTTTTGTTTCGATATTCCTTTTCGATACTTTAGTCAACTTTAGGGGTATTGCAACATCCCTAAGTTAATTCGTCACTGCAGGGCATTTTCCGATATTATAATTGCGTATTTCCTCATAAAGGTGAAAAAAAAGTAAAATGATGCCCAAAACGCTTCTGAAAAGCGCATATCTTATTCGTAGTCTAAAATATCGAAGAAAGAAATTTTAATGTTTAAGCACTTTTTGGGAAATAACATCACAATACTCAAAATTACTGAATATTTACAAACGTTTCGGGGTCTGACGTAGACTATAAAATATCACCATTTCAAATTGTTCCAATTTGAAAGGAACTTTTTTATTATATGATCTTTAGAAGTTTCTGTACTACCTTGTCTATTATCTCTGTCAATTCTCTTAGTTACGTCACACTAGCGGATGCAGCTGAAGCCCCCCCCCAATCATCTGAGTGGTATGCCTTTTCAGTATTTATTCTGCTAAAATCAACCTGCAGTGACGTCAAGCCCCCCCCCCCAAAAAGACAATCCTGGATCCGCCCCTGTTACGTCATAAGTCACATAATGTCAAGCATTTTACTTTTAAGAATTGTGCCTTTTTTATAGTTTCATAGACAAGGGGGTCTGACATAGATTAGACGTTTGGAAACATACCGTAATTTCGTGTATTGTGGTACTATTTTCCAAAAAGTGCTCAAACACTAACCAAATATGCCACAACTATCCTTCAAGAAACAACTAGAAAGAAATTTTATCCAAAATTTAAGATGAATATTACGATATTTTCTTTCGCAAGTATTTTTAGCTAGGAACAAGATACAGGGGCGCGATTTTACAAGAGAAAGAAATTTTTTAAAGAAATTTAATTACTATCAGAATATCGGACAGTGCCCTTTAGTGATGACATACCAAACTATGTCCAATAAAAGCTTTTTTTTCAATGGCACCATGTTTGTTGAAATGTTTTCAGCTGTTTTAAAATTACAGATGTTAATTTGGAGAAACTTTTGAACACCGCCTCATTTTATTTTAAAGATCAAATTTATTTTAGCTTCAAAAGGCGATGAAATTCAGAGAGATATAACTTTTTCAAATTCAAGATGGCACTTATGCCAAACAGCAGTTAACTTAAGAAACCTGAAAATAATTTCCCTGATTTTATTTTCAGTTTCAGATGTACACTGTATAAAAAACTTTTGTGTTAAAAATAATCTTACCTTATTATAATTGCCAATCCTTCAATGTACACATTAAACGCCCTGGATACTTGATCATTGATATCGGATAGGAGAATTATTTCAAACTGATCTGATGTAGTATTTTCGATTTGTTTTACCACAGCAATATGTGAAAATATTGAATCGGAAGAACATGCTACTACATCACAATTTACTCCTTTGAATTCTTTGGCTTTCTCATTAAAATATATGATTTCCCTGGGATCGTTGGCCCTTTAATTCAGAGATTACATTAATGTCAAATAACAAGTTGTCAAATTCTTAACAGTTAATATTTCGTTTAAATCCATACCAAAATCTGATAAAATGTCAAAATAATGACAAGAGGTAATCAAAAACTTTTAAACAAATTTTCCTACCGGCAAATAGCCTAAAATGAATTGTATCAAAACCAAAACACACACACATATATATATATATATATATATATATATATATATATATATATATATATATATATATATATATATATATGAATTTATTATATACTCGACGTTTCGACTCCTGCTTTGGAGCCATTATCAAGAAACAAAAATGAAAAAGAGTTTCAGAGTCTAGATGGGACTCGGGGCCTCAATCTGCCTACTCCCCAAGAGTGTAGGTAACTGAACTGAATTTGAGTCTGCTCTGCTTCTTTTATTTATAGTTAGCGCTAGGTTAGAAGGGGATGTCACGTGATGAGGCTGTGTTGTGATTGGTTGGGTGTTGGTGGGTGTGTCAGTTTTGTTTATTCTGGTATTTACGGAGGTCCATGCTGTGGGAAGTCGAGAGCTGTCATCGCGTCGGTTTAGACAGAGGGGTCTTTTCTCTATTGCTATTGCTTCGCGAATAGTAGATGCCCTAAGGGAGTTAAGAGAAACGATAGTCCTACGGTGCTCAAAGTTGATAGAGTGTCCTGTTTGGATTTTATGATACGCGAGAGCTGAAGTCGGATCTTTTTTGCGTACTGACAAAGAATGTTCATATACTCGATGGTTGACGCACCTATTTGTACGACCGATGTAGCTTTGTGAACAATCGCGACATGGAATTTCGTAAACTCCTTGATCCTCGTTAGGTACTTTATCCTTAGGGTTTCCGGTTATGTTGGCTATAGTTTGACTGGTGTTGAAAACCGTCTTTATTTGATGTCGGTGTAGGATTCATGCTATTTTGTCAGTGACTCCTCGAATGTTCGGAAGGAAGGCTTTCCGGTGTTGTTGGTCTGTTTCTGATGGCGTTGGTGTACTCGGGGGTTGTTGTGATTGACGAAATGTGGTCTGGATGATAACCGTTTTGTCGAAGGTTTTGTTGAAGATTATTAAGTTCGTTTTGTCTATTGTCAATGTCTGTTAGGCGAATAGATCTAAGGGCCTAATATTTTATTACAGAACTTAATTGGGTAGGGGTGATGATGTGATTGGGCATTTAAGTACCGATTGGTGTGGGTTGGTTTCCTATAGACTGTATGTGAGAATGTGCCATGGCTGGTTTTTGTTATGAGGACATCAAGAAATGGGAGCGAAGAATCGGGTTCGATTTCCATTGTAAATTGAATGTTGGGATGTATGCCATTGAAGTGTTGTAGAAAGAAGTCTAACGAATCTCTGCTATGAGGCCAAATGACAAAATTATCATCAACATATCTAAGCCAGTAGGAAGGTTTTAAATTAGACGAGTTTGGGGCCTGGGTTTCAACAACCCCCGAGTACACCAACCCCAACAGAAATAGACCAACAACACCGGAAAGCCTTCCTTCCGTACATTCGAGGAGTCACTGACAAAATAGCACGAATCCTACACCGACATCAAATAGAGACGGTTCAACACCAGTCAAACTATAGCCAACCTAACCGGAAACCCTAATGATAAAGTACCTAACGAGGATAAAGGAGTTTACGAAATTCCATGTCGCGATTGTCCACAAAGCTACATCGGTCGTACAAATAGGCGCGTCAACCATCGAGTATATGAACATTCTTTGTCAGTTCGCAAAAAAGATCCGACTTCAGCTCTCGCGCATCATAATATCCATACAGGACACTCTATCAACTTCGAGGACAGTAGGACTATCGTATCTCTTAACTCCCTTAGGGTATCTACTATTCGCGAAGCAATAGAAATAGAGAAAAGACCCCTCTGTCTAAACCGACGCGATGACAGATCTTGCCTTCCCACAGCATAGACCTCCGTAATTGCCAGAATAAACACCCCACCAACACCCAACCAATCACAATACAGCCTCATCACATGACATCCCCTTCTAAGCTAGCGCTAACTATAAATAAAAGAAGCAGAGCAGACGCAAATTCATCGACGGAAAAGAGGATACGAGGAGGAACGCCCCAGGGATCAGCACTATCTCCGACGCTGTACAGCATCTATACCAGCGACATACCAAGATGACCAAGGCACACACGGACATACATCTATGCGGACGACACAGCAAAGGCGGCAACATCATGGAAGGCGGACCAAGCGGTGAACTACCTGCAACAAGAAGTCGAGGACATGGAGCAATGGGCGAAGAAATGGAAAATCAGATCAACGCGGGAAAAACGCAGGCAATAGCCATAGGAAGGAGGAAGAAGCAGGACCAACCAACTAGAAGACTCACGGTAGGAGGAAACCACATCGCATGGAGCCAAGACGTCAAGTACCTGGGGATACATATAGACAGAATACTCACGTGGAAGAAGCATATAGGAGAGACAGTGAAAAAAGCCAAATCAAGGGTCAGCCAGCTCAACCCAATGATAGGAAGAAGAAGCAGACTACAACTGAGGACGAAGAGGAGCATCTACGAAGCATCAGTGAAGCCCATCATCACATATGGAGCCAGCATCTGGGGACAAGCTGCGGCAACGCACATCAAGAAACTAGAGGCAGTACAGCACAACGCACTAAGGAGGATGACGGACGCCCCATGGTACCTGAGGAACAACCAACTAAGAAGAGACCTAGAGATGACAACAATCAAGGGAGAAATAACGAAGAGAACGAAGAAATCCATAGCCAGGATGGAACAGCATAGGAACCCACTGATGAGAGAGGCAACCGACTACGACGAACATGAGAGTTATAGGATGAAAAGACCGCGACAAGCCCTACTACAAGAGGAAGAAATAGTGAAGAGAAAAAGAGAAGAAGACTGTAAATACGGATAAGAATATTAGGAATAAAATATGATATATTAAGTAATGAAATATCTTAGGGAATTAAATATCTTAGGGAATTAACATTGTATCAAATAGGAAAAAGAAAGTAGGGAAATAAAATAGAATTAGAGGATAGGAGTAAGAAAATTTATTGTAATTTTAACTCTGTAAATAAAGATATATCAAATAGGAAAAAGAAAGTAGGGAAATAAAATAGAATTAGAGGATAGGAGTAAGAAAATTTAATGTAATTTTAACTCTGTAAATAAAGATATGTTAAAGGACTCAAATTCAGTTAAGTTACCTAGTGACTCTTGGGGAGTAGGCAGATTGAGGCATCGAGTTTGATCTAGACTCTGAAACTCTTTTTCACTTTTGTCTCTTGATAATGGCTCCAAAGCAGGAGTCGAAACATCGAGTATATAATAATAATAAATATAATAATAAATTCAGACGCGGTTCTCACCCGGAACCTATAATTCCAATATTCCAATAATTCCTTCGAAGTGACGTAAGTGACATTTCCTCAAAAATAATTTAATTCCAACGTAACCGGAATTGCAGGCACTGGAAATTTTAATTGCGAATTTGAAAATTTTCTATGTACATCCCAAGCATATAGTGTAGCATATAGTATAGTATAGTATTTTCAGGTCCTGAAATCAATGAGTATCAAGCTCATTCTGTTTGTATACCTGGCAAATACCGATTTAAAAGAATATTTTTCAACTTTGCGAAGACGGTGCTTTTGGTGTCATCTACTCCCGGCCCAATAGAAAATTCATGGACAACACATGTCAAGCTCTAAACTGCTAATTGGGGCGATTATACACAGGGTGTTTAGTTGTAGCAAACAAAACCACAAAGTAAAGTGATAAAAGCAATAACAATAGCACATATGCATCGGTCGAATTTATATCCATATATAAAATAACTAATTTATTCTTATTTCTTAGTGCAAATTTCACAGCGGATTCAATTATACAGTAAACTTTTCCAGAACTGTTTGTTCATCACAGTAAGTTAATTAATATTAAAAGTTTTGGGAAGTTTTGATAGACTGCTATGATGCACTAACACAAGGTATATAATACACATACACAAATAATTATATAATGTAGCCATTAGTAGTTGAATATATATGATAGTGAAATTATAGGGCGGAGTAGAAGAGTTGTTAAACAGGGTGTTTAAAAAATGTTGCCAAGCAATAATCAAGTTTGATGAAGTTGTAGATAAGTACGCAATGCAGGATTTCAGATTTGCTTGGCACCAACGTCAAAAATATACTAGATAGGTAGGTAATTAATTGGTACAGAATGAGCACCATTTACTGTTTTTTACTTTGTGTGTAGGTACCTAACAACATTGAATGTGTTATTTATTGTCTAGGTTTGTATTTTGTTATAATTATTTTCAATTTTTTAGTTATACTTGGAAGTCGGATATATTTTTTTCAAAAATGTTTTATATCATTCTATGTAGGTCTTCTGTCTATAAGACCTAAGACCTGGAAAATATACCATGTTTACCTGTAACCATAGCGATTGCACCGAATTTGATTTTTAACACTTTCATAAAACTGTTAGGTTAAGGTCTGCTCTGGTACAGTTCAATAGAAAAAATATGAAAAATTGTTTATATTTTCAAATAACAATGTAAAATGTACATGATAATTAATAGAATAAAGAACCCAGGACTGTATCACGTTATAATAAATTTCATATTTTACAAAAAAATGAACTAAATCACCTAAAAAATCTGGAGAAGAAAAGTTGCATTTCCTTTTTGCGTTTATACAAAGAGAATTAAGAATGTATTTGTCTCAGATGGATTGTAAGACGTAAAAAGAAACCGAAAAATAATAATTTTCATGAACACGAGACATACACAGTTTTTGGTACTTCCATTTTTCGTTTAATACCATAACTGTGGTTCCTAAACTCCTTCAAACCTCTTAAAGTCAAGCTTTTTACTCTATTTTACTAGTCTATACTTAGCAAAAAAAACGTATCTAAATGAGTCAGAATAAGCCCTCACGTTAGCTACTAGGACGAATTATTTTCAAATTACAAGCGAAGTTTGAAGGCCGCAAATAAAAGACATATCGGTTCAGTTGGTGCTTATGTGGGTTTATAAAGGCAGTATCTGAAAAAAAAAATGAGGGAAAAAATTAATCGAACATGTCCAAAAATGCATACGAAAATTGCCAATTTTTGTAATTTAGCTAAAATTTAAAGCGCTGTATCTCCGGTGATTTTTAATTGATTTGGACTTACATAAACAAATATAAAAGATCTGTGTACATAGTTTACAGAGTTACATGAACAATCAACAAAGGATAGGTATGTTGACGAAACACAAACGACACGAGCACATAGTTAGCAGCGCCGTCGTGTCGCCTTGATTGTATTTCATTAAACATTTTTGGTGCATTATGTTAATTCAATTTGATTTCAGTTGACTTGAATCTCCAAATAGTTTAGATGATTTGTGTTTAGTCCAATATATTAATTTGTAGTGCTTTATTGAAATAAATTGTTTTTTTAAACTAAGTTTCAAGAATCAAGTATTGAGAAATTGAGAAAAAATATTGACAATTAAAATCATTTTATTTTATCTAAATTTATCCACTATAACATCTTGGAAAAATGCGAGAAACAACAAAAAACAGGCTTCTAATTACTACAATATACAATCTCAGGTTTCAATATTTTTTCATTGTATACAATTCTTTTAATTACTCATGAAAAAACCTTTCATTCTGTTAGGCTCTTCTTGCACGCGTATCAATATGCGCCAAAATTAGCTAAGAAATACCAAATACCTGTTTTTGAAGGTTTGAAAGCTCGTAAAAAATCGAAAAAAATAATTTAAAGCCTCAAACTTTCAGGAAGCTCTATTTTTACAGAGTACATCATATACATATATACAAATTTTTTAGCAAGATCTATTGTGAAGAGTTTTCGACAACTGAACCTTCAGATTTTGATACAAATAAAACTAATATTAATATTACAACATAGCATAACAAGTCTGAAAATGCAAAGGTATAAACAATTCTGGATTTTAATACAATGAAATATACTTACAAGTCTGTTGAATGAAAAAATAAAACTGTATATTTGCCTAAAAGGTCTTCAAGTTTTAATGTAACAACATTTCCGCCTATAAGAGCTTTTCCTTGCCATCTAGGTGCAGGGTTAGAAACTACAAAAATATATACTAAAATATAATACTAATTCATGGTTGATTAAATTATGTGTTAAAGTTTCCACAATATGTAACGACTTTTAAAAACAATGGCAAATTTTGATTGAAAATTGCTGTAGCTAAAGTTATACGTTGAATTATATTGTAGTGAACTATTCAGTATTGTCAAATTATTATTTACGAATAAAAACGCTATAGCCGATTTAAAAACCGTCGGGTATGAGATTTGAACTTTAGGAAAAAATTTGGAAGCGATTGATAAATTTTTTCGTAGAATTACCATTAAGCACAATTCAACATACGAGTTTTTAATTTTATATTTTATTTATCTCATTATTAAAGTAGTCAGGGTGGTATGAAAATCATCAATACTGAAAAAATATATTCCTATGGAAAAAATTTTAATTATACAATTTTTTTTATTGGTTTAATATTGTTTTAAATAAATATTAATATCATTTAGATAAAAAAAACAATAGTAAAATTGAGTATTACTTGCAATTATTTGCAATTACAAAAAAAACGAAATAAAATTTTGTAAGTTATTCGTTCTTAAGTGTGGGGTTAGTTCCAAATATATATATATATATATATATATATATATATATATATATATATATATATATAAATGGTACTTTATTTTTTTATATTGGAAGGACTATTCAAAATGGTTGGGTTATACAAACAGCTCAGAGGGATTCCCCTTGAGGTATTGGGTGGTTTGTCAACATAACAGACAGGCCAGCCTACTTTTAACTCTGAAAAGCGTCGCATGTACAAATGTAAAATTGAGGTATATTATACATTGTGCATATTTAGTTGAAAAAAGGGCGGCAGTCAATTGAGACTGAACGATGGAAGCGAATGCTTCTTACGAATTATACATTCCGTTTCTTGTTATATTCCTGTCTGTGGTTCTCTTTCCTTGTGCTATCAATAATAATAGTTAAAAATTTCAGAAGAATTAAAATAGTTGTCACTATTTTGTTGGGACTCGAGTATTAAGCCTAATGTGTAATTTAAGTCTTAATGTAAATATAAGTGCCAAATAAAATTTGGTGAATTATGATATTTTGAATCAGTCTCACGATTAATAAGGTTTATACTTAAAAAGTGAGCCTCAATAAATCATACACCTATTTCAACAAGCTGGAAAAAAATTGATGATTCATTAACTTGCCAGTTGATGCTCATACCCGATCATTTGTGAGCGACCAAAAGGTAGACAAATTTTAATGCTCTTGAGTCATAAGATGTATCGCTATCAATAATAACTTAATAAAACGATATTTTGTTTACGTTTTTTAAGTCACGTCAAGTATATACTCTAAGGCCGTTATTAATGTACACTGCAGCTACCTCCAGAAGTATAGGGTATAGAAAGGTAATACAAATACAACAATATTAATTCTTGAATACAACTTTTTGAACTTTTACATGTTAACCAATAAATTTCAATTATTATTGAGACGTTTTAACCTATTATGTTTACTTTATAATATGAATCTTTCTGACGTATGTTAAGTCTCTAATTTCAGATACTAGAGAATTGGAGTTTTTATTAGAAGGAACAGCAAATTTTGTGCAGGTATTGTATTTTAATTGGATGTTATATTAGTTTATTGCCTAAATATTATTGATTTTCTACAAAAGAAGAGACTATTAATAGACAGAGAACTAGATTGTTTGGGTATTTTAAGATCAATGTATTGTGTGGTGTCGGTTGAGGTGTCGAGCCGAACTTGTCGAAACAAATGAAATTTCAAGTTAGGCATTTCATTCCCTTGCTCATCTATTTTCATATGTGTAAGTGTGGGCCTCCGTTAAGAAGCTGTCACTTCAAAAACCCTGTAAAACATTCCAGTATGGCTGCCATATCTATTTAGATAATGGATCGTTTAAGGTGTTCGGCGAATTTCAAATATTCAAGTCCCAGAGAGTATCTTATGAAGAGAAAAATTACAAAAATTTGTTCAGGAAAATGTAAGAAATCCATTTTTCTTTATTTCGTCTATACTGTTCCTAGCTGTCAATTAAGGATCTAATTAATAATTTTAAATTATGCAGCCAAATGTTTGGAAAATACACATCGAAAAGGAAAAATTTTCATGAAAATGTTTTATAGGACATTGGGGGCCTCTTGGAGGTCAAGGTCTATTTCACATCGAAATCCAAGCATTTTTTTTAATTAGGATCCCCATGTTTCGCCAAGGGAATGGAAGGAATGAGAAATTTTACTTACTATCGAATCGAATTAATCTTGAAACCCTATTTTATGCCATGGCAATGGAAAGAGCGGAAAATTTTACATCTGGTGTGACCTTTATCTTGAGGTCAAGGTTAAAGTCATGTCAAGGACGAATCAATTTTCTCAAATGTGAACCGCATTTTAACTAACAAAACCCAAAGCTAAAAATGTACATTTTGTTTAATTTACTTAAGAATTCCAATAGGTGATTTTAAGATTACAGTTGTTGCGAATATATGGCTGTGCCATTATTCGATTGGCGAAGAATTTTTCAAATTGGAATTTTTGCCAACTAGTCTCCAGGAACAAACCTGTTCCGCTTTGTTCGGTTTCGACCTTAAGGAGTTACAGAATCCCTGTGTAGAAGACAGATGGGGATATAAATACGAAATTCGCCATGAAGGGTTTTATAAAGTAATGGAAGCTGAGAGAGTCTTCAAGATTAGAAGTGAACTGACAGTAGTGATTTGAAGTATTTCGTTTGTGAATTATTGGATTGTATTTTTGACATACGTAAGTAAATAAAGATTTTGTTTTGAAATTTAAATAATCTGAACGAACCCAAGAAAATGCCTAATATTATTTATGTCTTATTATTTGAATAAGGTAGCGATAGAAAAACATTTCATGATGCATTCTACATTTATGAAGTTTTAACAGATTCTATATACCTAGTGCTTGTTTTTCACTATTTAGCTGATGACTTTTACGCAGTGGGTTTTGTGTTTTTAAATATATTTTTTAAGTGCAGTTTTTATCTATAACTATTAGTTTCTCAGTTAATTAGTGGTAATATTAATAAACTGCTATTTCAACCCAAAATTAAATTTAAACCAATTGCATACTTACCCACTGGAGCAGCAATATTTTCTTCTGGAATTAGTAGTCTCCTCTTTTTAGATATAATGTCAAAATTGGGGTTTTTATTAATCACAATATTTTCCTGCTTGTATTCGAACGAGTTTTTATCATCAGATAATTTCTTATTCTTTTTGTCACTGAAATCTTGTAATGTTTCATTATTCATTTCTGAAAAGGTTCGCGGCGCTTTTTCATATTTTAATGTTTTTCTTTTACTACCCGATTTTCTCGGTTGTTGAGCTTTGGTAGTTTGTTCTTTATGTCTTGGTATGTGTAATTCGTAACCTGATCTTTATGAGCACTATTTTTTTTTCCAATAGTACATATTTGTTTACTTTGGTATTTTTTCTTTTGTGTTGTGCCTTTAAAAATCTGTTTTTCACGAGATCTAATATTGTTTTCCCTCCGTGTTCCTCTCTAATGGAGTTCAACATATCTATAGTCCCAGAAGCACTTAAATTAGTATGTGAACTGTTCAGACTTCTTTTTCAATGCCGTTCTCGTGACATATTTGATATGTTATTTATGTCAAATATTTTTTATCTTTTTTAACCGACTTCCAAAAAGGAGGAGGTTATCAATTCGTCGCATATTTTTTTTTTGTATGTATGTATGTATGTATGTTACCTGATTTCTTCTCCTGTGGTGAACCGTTTTGTATGAATATGGTCTTGTTTAATAGAGTATATATCCGGATTGGTGAAACTTCAAATTTTGGAAAAGAATTTTATTGGTAAAGTGATGAAATTTGTGAATGAACACATGCGTGCATGGAAATCGACCATTATCCCTAACATATTGGTCGATTTATCGAAAACTCCTTATGGATGTGTATAGTTCTTTAGCGTTTAATCTGTTAAGGAAGATCCCTAGGTGATCTCATATACTTTTCTGCGACGTGCAACTTGTAGTTTTGCAGAAATTCGCCAAAAATTCCGAAATTCTTATCAAAAATTTCATCTAAATGATATAAGGAACATTTCCTCATAAATATTTTAATTCCAACGTAATAGTGCGGGAATTTTAGGCACTGGAAGTTTTAATTGCGAATTTGAAAATTTTCTATGTAAATCTCAAGCATATAGGTAGTAAAGCTTAATATTTTCGGCTCCTTAAATCAGTGAGTACGAAGCTCGTTTTGTTTGTATACCAGGCAAATACCTATTTAAATGAAAATTTTTCCATTTTGCGAAGATGGTGCTTTTGGTTGTCACATTCTCCCGGCCTAATAGAAAATTCAGTGACAATACATGTCAAACTCTAAAAATTGCTTTTTGGTACGTTTATACACAGGGTGTTTAGTTATAGCAAACAAAATCACAAAGTGAAGTGATAGAAGGAGTTGCATTTATATGATGATTGAAATATAAGATGGAGTGGTCCTTAGGCAGCCGTATATACAGGATGGTTGGAATATATGGTAGAGTGGAGGTTTGGTGGTATAAAAATGTTGGAAAAAATGTGAAATTAAAATTATATAGGGTGATTAAAAAACTGTTATATGTTGTGGACGTTAACAAATCATATGCAGGATGGTTGAAATATATATTCTGGAGTTCATTATATTTATAGTGTGATTAAAAAATTATTTATTTTATAGCCCATAAGAAGTTGCATAAAGTGTGGAGAGGAATTAATGTTACACAGGGCCATAATATAAAATGTTAAAAAAAATAATTTATAGGGTAGCCCACAAGGAGTTATATACTATGGTTGAAATATAGGAAAGATTTGACTCCATAAATATGGGATGGATTCTCCTCCGTCCTATAGTTTACAGAAGGCAGGTAACAAATTTATGCTTGTCCGTGGGCAGTCGTATGTAAGGTTAGTTAGTACATAGGGTGGAATGGAATTATCTATAGGTATACAGAGTTGTCAATAAAAGTTGAAGAAAGGTTACATGGCATGGTCCATAAGGCATAAATATATTTTGGGCTTATTAAGTCAACGCGTACTAGTACATTTTGTTCGTAAACATTTACCTGTCAATTTAAATGAAAATGTATCATTGTGTAATGTTGAAGCTTTCGATGTTACCTGGTCCTGTCTATTAAGGTTATACATACAAAATAAAAAATAAAGAATCAAAACTACCTGAGTTCAAATATACTAAAAAGTTGAAAATAAAACATTTTTAGAAAAAATATAACCGACTTCCACCTATAACTACAAAGCTAAAAATAATTATAACAAAATACAACTCTAGCAATCAAATAACACAATCAATGTTGTCAGATACCTACCCAGGAAGTAAAAAATGTAAACATTAAAAGGTGCTCATTCTGTACAAATTAATTACCTACCAATCTTGTATATTTTTGAAGTCGGTGCCAAGCAACAACCAAGTTTGATAAAGTAGTAGATAAGTACGCAATGAATGATTTTCGATTTGCTTGGCACCGACTTCAAAAATATACTAGATTGGTATGTAATTAATTTGTACAGGATGAGCACCTTTTATGTTTACATTTTTTATAATCTGGGTAGGTACCTGACAACATTGATTGTGCTATTTATTTGCTAGAGTTGTACATTTTTATAATTATTTTTAGCTTTGTAGTTATAGGTGGAAGTCGGTTATATTTTTTTTTTAAATGTTTTATTTGGATTACTCGTTATCTTCTAATTCGTGTTCCTTCATAAAATTGTTTTTGTTTACGTTTTTTTTTCAGTACTGTAGAAAACGTCGGTAAGCTGAAACTCGCAGCCAACAATCTCAGTGGCCAGCACTTAGAACAAGGGACGTAACATTCGCGCTGCTCTATAGAAATAATGATTGAATGTGATCGTTTCAAATAGAATGGCGAACGTTAAGCCATATTTTTCGTAAAGAATTAGAAAATTATAGATTATGAACCTAAATCATTTGCAAATTTATTCAATGCATTGAAATCATATATGGTTGAATTTTTCTTATTAAAGATTTTACACTGTGTACTTTTTCGTTGTACCTTATGATTTATTACGAGTATATCTGCTGATCAGAGCCATTTGCGACTTTTTCGTTTTATTGAAAACGTTGTATCTTCGGTCTGCAATTTATCTGAATATTATTTTTTTACAAAACGTTGCATTAGTCTTCTAAACGAGAAAAGTCAAAACTCTAAGCTGTTAGCCTCTATTTGCGAATTTTATAGATGCAAGTGAGTGCGATATCGTGAAAACCATATATCTTCGATCTTCAAAATTTTTGCTTGTCCTAATTTTTTAGACACGGTTCGAATAGTCTTCTTTATGAATTAAATCAAATACCTAAGCTGTTTGCAAATTATTCGCGCATTTAGCAGATGAATGCAGGATTAAAATATTTCGAAACCGATATATCTACGGTGTGCAAAATTCTTGATGTTCTCAATTTCTTACACATGTTCGGAATATTTTTCTGAGCGAGTTCAATCAAGTCCCAAAGCCGTTCACAAGTTTATGAGATGAAGCGCGTCGGTCAGATCGAAATACCGCGAAAACGATATATCTTCGGCCTGCAAAATTTCTGACGTTCTGAATTTCTTACACATATTTGGAATAGGGTTTTGAATAAGTACAATCAAGTCTCAAAACCGTTCGCGAAGTATTCGCGAATTTATCAGGCTACGGCCAGATCGAAATATCGCGATAACGATATATCTTCCGCCTGCAAAATTTCTAACAGTCTGAATTTCTTAGACATATTTGGAATTGTGTTCTGAACGAGTACAATGAACTCCCAAAACCCTTCGCGAATTATTAGTGAATTTATTAGACCACACGCCACGGCCAGATAGAAATATCGCGAATACGATATATCTTCGGCCTGCAAAATTTCTGACGATCTGAATTTCTTACACATATTTGGAATAGTATTTTGAATAAGTACAAACAAGTCTCAAAGCCGTTCGCGAAGTATTCGCGAATTTATCAGGCTACGGCCAGATCGAAATATCGCGATAACGATATATCTTCCGCCTGCAAAATTTCTAACAGTCTGAATTTCTTAGACATATTTGGAATTGTGTTCTGAACGAGTACAATGAACTCCCAAAACCCTTCGCGAATTATTAGTGAATTTATTAGACCACACGCCACGGCCAGATAGAAATATCGCGAATACGATATATCTTCGGCCTGCAAAATTTCTGACGTTCTGAATTTCTTACACATATTTGGAATAGGGTTTTGAATAAGTACAATCAAGTCTCAAAACCGTTCGCGAAGTATTCGCGAATTTATCAGGCTACGGCCAGATCGAAATATCGCGATAACGATATATCTTCCGCCTGCAAAATTTCTAACAGTCTGAATTTCTTAGACATATTTGGAATTGTGTTCTGAACGAGTACAATGAACTCCCAAAACCCTTCGCGAATTATTAGTGAATTTATTAGACCACACGCCACGGCCAGATAGAAATATCGCGAATACGATATATCTTCGGCCTGCAAAATTTCTGACGATCTGAATTTCTTACACATATTTGGAATAGTATTTTGAATAAGTACAAACAAGTCTCAAAGCCGTTCGCGAAGTATTCGCGAATTTATCAGGCTACGGCCAGATCGAAATATCGCGATAACGATATATCTTCCGCCTGCAAAATTTCTAACAGTCTGAATTTCTTAGACATATTTGGAATTGTGTTCTGAACGAGTACAATGAACTCCCAAAACCGTTCGCGAATTATTAGTGAATTTATTAGACCACACGCCACGGCCAGATAGAAATATCGCGATAACGATATATCTTCGGCCTTCAAAATTTCTAACGTTCTGAATATCTTACACATATTTGGAATAAGTACAATCAAGTCTCAAAGCCGTTCGCCAAGTATTCGCGAATTTATCAGGCTACGGCCAGATCGAAATATCGCGATGACGACATGCAAAATTTCTGACGTTATGAATTTCTTACACTTTTTGGGAATAGTGTTTTGAACGAGTATAACCAAGTCCCAAAGCCGTTCGTAAAGTATTCGCGAATTTATCAGACGACGCCAAGGTCGAAATATAGCGAAAACCATTGATCTTCGGCCTGCAAAATTGCGAAAACCATATATTTTCGGCCTGCAAAATTTCAGACGTTCAGAATTTCTTACACATATATTTGGAATAGACGAATCTAAAGCTACTCGTTAAATTTAAAGGGTTAAAGGTGTCCATAGACGAAATGCAGAGAGGCCTTATATTTGACTAATATTAATCAGACAGAAATAATAAACAAATATTTACACCATCAAATATTAAATTTAATAAAATAATAAAAATAAAAAACAGTAGTTTATTGCGAATTATCAGAAAATATAGGGAGAAGAATAATTGTTATTGAAGTGGAATTATTACAAAGTGTTTTAATAAAAGAGAACTGAAATTAAACTGATTCATTTCGTCTTCGAAACAATTAGTTGACAGAGCAAATGTCCGGTACTAAAATTGTGGTTCTTTCTATTAATTAACACATTTTTAAATTTATATTTAAAACATTGAAGCTTAAAGTATACAGATATGTTCACACGTTATTCAGAGGTTAAGCTGTGTTAACTGTACGCGTGATGGCGTTGGATATTTTAATGATTTCTTTAATATAATGTCATCAAAACGGTTCAAATAATTACAATCTTTATAAAACGTTTGGACAAGACAACGTCTGTCTGGTCAATGTGAGTAAACATATTTTTGGCTTATTAAGTAAACGCGTACCAGTTCATTTTGTTCGTAAACTTTTACCTGTCAATTTAAATTAAAATGTATCATTCTGAAATGTTGGGTTTTTCGATATTACCTGGACTATTAAGGATATACATACAAAATAAAAAATAAAGAATAAAAACTACCCGATTTGAAAAAAAACTAAAAAGTTGTAAATAAAACATTTTTGAGAAAAAATATAACCGACTTTCAAGTATAACTAAAAAGTTGAAAATAATTATAACAAAATACAAACCTAGACAATAAATAACACATTCCATGTTCTTAGATACCTACATATAAGCTAAAAAATGTAAACAGCAACAGATGCTCATTCTGTACAAATTAATTACCTACCTATCTAGTATATTTTTGAAGTCGGTGCCAAGCAACAATCAAGTTTGATGAAGTTGTAGATAAGTACGCAATGCAGGATTTCAGATTTACTTGGCACCGCTTCAAAAATATATTAGATAGGTAGGTAATTAATTTGTACAGAATCAGCACCTTTTACTGTTTACATTTTTTACTTTGTGTGTAGGTACCTAACAACATTGAATGTGTTATTTATTGTCTAGGTTTGTATTTTGTTATAATTATTTTCAACTTTTTAGTAATACTTGGAAGTCGGTTATATTTTTTCTCAAAAATGTTTTATATCTATATATCTATATAAATCAATGCCACTTTTCGTTGTAATTTTATAACTCAAGAACGGGCTCACCTATCCAAACCAAATGTTTAGGCTTTGTTCGGACTATTTAGTAGATGGTTTATGTGAAGTTTGCACAAAATCGGTTGAGGGATTCTTCATTTATCAAATTTTCAATGAGTTCAATGGGGATTTGGCTGTCAAATGGAAACTTTTTTCAGATGGGGATTGTGCTGTCAAATTGAAACTTTTTTCATTGTTGACAGTACAAGCATGTTGTTATGTCATTTATGCGGACATTTCATTTTGGACGTGCTTCGATTAAAGCAAATTTTCAGCGGTAATAATTGCTTTGTGTTTATATTTTTAAACATATTGTTGAGTGCATTCATACAAACGGTGAGTACTTTTCTCAGTATTTTAGCGAGCCGTCCGTGTTCCATATCGTTTATAGGCTTTATTTGAATTGTCAAACGAATTAAACAAAACGGTAAGTTTTGAACTGTTGAAGTGAATTACATGTATGTATGTTTCTTTATTTGAGCAAACATATTGTGTGCATACGGGTGTTTTATTCTTTGGAACAGATGGAGGCACGTCGATTTAAAAATGAATTATTTAATGACATTTTTATATACATTGATGTATGCTGTCATATATATTTCCATACACACATATACGCACATGTATAAAATACTGATACACCACTATTAATGTAGCAATTTGTTTTTAATTTGAATTATTTTTTTTTATATTTCTTGGATGCACTTGGTGGTAAAGGCAAAACGTTCCTTATATCATTGATTTTAGCGACTATTCGATCGGAACAGAAAATTGCATTGGCACTTACATTTTCGGGAATTGCTGCTACATTATTAGAAGGTGGTCGGACCGCACACTCTGCATTAAAATTGCCATTTAATGTACACGTGATTGCAATATTTCGAGAAATTCTGCTATGGCAAAACTTCTGCGATTGACATAAATTATTTTGTGGGATGAGTGTACAATGGCGAATAAAAAATCACTAGAAGCATTTAATCGAACAATGCAACATTTACGTGGTAATCAACAGCTTTTTGGTGGCGCTTTGATATTACTGGGATTTTCGTCTAACATTGCCTGTCATTCCTCGATCAACTCCTGCTGATGAAATAAATGCCTGTTTGAAGTCATCAGTTCTTTGGAAATATGTACAAAAGTTGACACTGAACATTAATATGCATATTCACCTACAAAATGATCCAGTTGCCCATGAGTTTTCAAAACAATTGTTAGAAATTGGTGATGGCAAAATACAAATCGACAGTACCAACGCATTGATCGCTGTACCGTACAATTTTTGTACAGTTGCGCAATCGATAGATGAATTGATTGAATGTGTTTTTCCGAATATTCTTCAGAATTACAGAAATCATGATTGGTTGAGGGAACGCGCCATTTTAGCACCGAAGAACATTCATATCAATGCCATTAATTTTCGAATTCAAGCTAAACTGCCAGGTGTAGTCACGACATATAAATTGACAGTGTTATGAATCAAGATGAGGCAATACATTATCCAATTGAATTTTTAAATTCATTGGAACCGGCTGGTATGCCACCGCATTGCTTGAATCTGAAAGTTGGTTCTTCGATTATATTATTACGAAATATTAATCCACCAAAACTGTGTAATGGCACCAGATTGGCAGTGAAAAAGTTATTGCCAAATTTGATTGAAGCTACGATCTTAACTGGTAAACCAAAAGGAGAAGTTTGTTTGATACCGCGTATCCCTATGATTCCAACTGATATGCCATTTGAGTTCAAACGATTACAATATCCTGTGTGTTTATCATTTGCGATGTCCATCAACAAGGCCGAAGGGCAAACACTTCACGTTTGTGGTGTGAATTTGGAATGTTTTTCACATGGCCAACTTTATGTTGGCTGTTCCAGAGTCGGTACCCCCAGCCGTTTGTTTATTCATGCTCAAAATGGAAAAACAAAAAATCCAAATGTTTTGGATTAAGTTTTAAAATAGCTAGCAATTATTAAAATATTTTTTTGTTGGAATAAATGAATTTGATGTTCCAATAATTTTTTTTATTATTTCACTTTATACGTAGAGAAGCACGTACCGGGCCGCTAGTCATTCTATATAGGTCTTATGTCTTATAGATATATGGAAAATATACCATGTTTACCTGTAACCATAGCGATTTCACCCAATTTGAATTTTAACACTTTCATAAAACTGTTAGGTTAAGGTCTGCTCTGGTACAGTTCAATAGAAAAAAATATGAAAAATTGTTTTCATTTTCAAATACAAATGTAAAATGTACATTATAATTAATATTATAAAGAACCCATGACTGTATTACGTTATAATAAATTTCATATTTTACAAAAAAATGAACTAAATCATCTAAAAAATATCTGGAGAAGAAAAGTTGCATTTTTTTGCGTTTATACAAAGAGAATTAAGAATGTATTTGTTTCAGATGGATTGTAAGACATAAAAAGAAACCGAAAAATAATAATTTTCATGTACACGAGATAATCACAGTTTTTGGTACTTCCATTTTTCGTTTAATACCATAACTTTGGTTCCTAAACTCCTTCAAACCTCTTAAACTCAAGTTTTTTACCGTATTTTACTAGTCTATACTTAGCAAAAAAAAAACGTAGAGCATGTTGGTATCTAAATGAGTCAGAATAAGCCCTCTTGTTAGCTACTAAAGGAGAAATTATTTTCAAATTATCGGCGAAGTTTGAAGGCCGCGTTATTGTTAACAACAAATAAAAGATATATCGGTTCAGTTGGCGCTTATTTGTGTTTATAAAGGCAGTATCTGAAAAAAATGGCGAATAATTTAATCGGACTCGGAATGTCCAAAACTGCATGCGAAAATTGCAAATATTTGTAATTTAGTTAAAATTTATAGCGCTGTATCTCCGGTGATTTTTAATCGATTTGGACTTACATAAACAAATATAAAAGATCTGTTTACATAGTTTACAGAGTTACATGAACAATCCACAAAGGATACCTACGTTGACGAAGCACAAACAACACGAGCACATAGTCAGAGATTGTATTTCATTAAGAATTTTTGTTGCATTATGTTAATTCAATTTGATATCAGTTGACTTGAATCTCCAAATAGTTTAGATGCTTTGTGTTTAGTCCAATATAATAATTTGTAGTGCTTGATTGAAATAAATGTCCAACAACGATATCAGAATTGCCAATGGTCAAGAAATAGCTTGTTTCGAGCCAGTGGAGACCATCATCAATTGCGAAGAAGAGGACCAGACAGAGCCCAGTAAAGAGTTCCTACAACAGTTTGACCATTTGACACACCTTACATCAGGGGAACAGAAGAAAGCCAAGCAATTTATCTCAAAGCACTGGCAATTTTTTAACAGATGGGACCACCGGTCGCACTAACATCATTCAGTATCGAAAAGATACCAGAAAAGCTCAACCCATCAGAATACCGCCTAGACGACTACCATTGGGGCAACAAGAGGCACTAGAGGAAAACATCGAGTCCATGTTACATAATGGATTTATTGAGCCATCCATCAGCCCATGGTCCGCTCCCGTCGTCCTAGTTAAAAAAAAGGATGGAACTTCCCCGATTTAGCGTAGATTACAGGAAGCTGAACGACGTCACCAAGAAAGACAGCTATCCACTACCCCGAAATGATGACACTCTGACCACACTAGCAGGCCCCCGTTGGTTCTCCACACTAGACCTAAAGAGTGGATATTGGCAGGTTGGTCTACACGAAAACGACAGAGAGAAGACAGCGTTCTCCACTAGTAAAGGGCTGTTTCAGTTCACGGTCATGCCCTTTGGGTTATGTAATGCTCCCGCAACATTCGAGAGGCTAATGGAGTATGTCTTGAGAGGGTTAACATGGAGGACGTGCTTAGTATACCTCGACGGCATTCTGGTCATGGGTCAGACATTCGACGACCATCTGAAGAACCTGGGCGAAGTATTCTCCAGAATTAATAAAGCCAACCTGAGACTCAACCCGAACAAGTGTTCCTTGTTACAAAAAGAAGTAGAGTTTTTGGGCCACGTCGTTTACGAGTCAGCATTTGCACCAACGAGGACAAGATAGAAGCCATCCGGGATTGGCCAGTTCCAAGAGACAAGCATGAACTCTACATCGGCAGATCACTGAGAAAGAGATCTTCCGTTTGAATCAGGATTGCGAAACATCATTCAGACGACTAAAGGCAGCACTATGTTCCAGCCCAATCCTAGCCTTTCCTACACAGTCCGGCAAGTTCATTTTAGACGCCGACGCCAGCAACACAGGTTTGGGGGCCGTCCTATTCCAGGTGCAAGATGGTGAAGAGAGGGTGATCGAGTACTAGAGCCGTGGATTCTCGAAACCGGAGAGAAATTATTTCGTCCCCAGAAAAGAACTTCTTGCAATAATAAGGGCTGTAGACCATTTCCACAAATACCGCTATGGTCATTTCTTAATCCGAACAGATCATGCCGCCCTCAAATAGCTGCTGGACATGAAGACACCGGAAGGACAACTGGCCAGGTGTATGGAGAAATTACAGCAATACGATTTCAAGGTGGAACACCGTCCGGCCGTTTGCACAATAATGCCGATGCCCTATCCAGAAGACCCTGTAGAGCAGAATGCGGACATTGTCTGAAGACGGAACAGCGAGAGGGTATCTCCATCAGACAGATCCGAGTGCAGGCCAATGAAGACTGGACAAGGGAACAGTGCATCCAGGACCAAATGGCTGATCCAGATAGCTAGATACTCAGGCGTGCTGAAATCGTTATGGGCTCAATTGGACTCTCTAAGAGTAGACAATGGAATGCTCAAGCGAGTTTGGGAAAGCGCTGATGGTCGAGAAACCAAGTTCCAACTGATAGTTCCGAAGAAAAAGGTACCAGCCATCCTGAGCGAAGTACATGATGGGATTACCGGAGGCCATCTGGGCATGAATAAAACCCTAGACAAAGTTCGCCAGCGGTACTACTGGGTGAATTACTTCGAAGACGTAAGAGCTTGGTGCCGCAAATGTGCCACCTGTGCAGCCAGTAAGGGCCCGAAGACCCGGACCAAGGGCAGAATGCAGCAGTACAATGTGGGCGTCCCATTTGAGAGAATTGCCATCGATGTCGCCGGTCCGTTTCCCAAGTCTGAGAGGGGGAACAAGTACATTTTGGTCGCAATGGATTACTTCAGTAAATGGCCTGAGGCATATGCGATTCCCAACCAAGAGGCAGCCACGGTAGCGACATTCAGACCAGGGGCGTAACTTCGAATCGAATGTATTCCAGAAGGTCTGCACGATGTTGGGGATCAGGAAAATGAGAACAACACCATTGCACCCATAGTCAGACGGAATGGTGGAAAGATTCAACAGGACCTTGGAACAACACCTATCCAAGGTCGTCAGCAATAACCAGCGTGATTGGGATGAGCATATTCCCCTATTCCTGTTGGCATATCGCTCAGCCGTGCATAATAGTACAGGCCTGACTCCAGCCAGGGTCCTATTCGGAAAAGAGTTGCGATTACCCTGTGATTTGGTTTTTGGCTCCCCCGAAGAACCTTCCCAAGACATCAACGATTATGCCGACCAGCTCCGACATAACATGCTGGCAATACACGAATTAGCCCGAACGCAGATGTTGGCCACCAGTGACCGAATGAAGACGCGATACAACTTCAAGTCCATTTCAGTTGGGTTCCAAGAGAGGGACAAAGTCTTGCTGTACAATCCCCAACGGAGCAAGGGTAAATCCCCAAAGCTTACACCCGCCTGGGATGGTTCATACGAGGTGGTCAAGAGGCTTAATGACGTCGTCCACCGGAACCGTCGAAACCCCAGGTCTAAGTTGAAGGTGGTCCACTTAGATGGACTCGCTCCCTACCATGGAAAGGATGTTTCTGACCGGGACGATCAGAATTAAAGGGGGGGCAGTGTTACGAATTTACCTAAGCCGGCCCTGTTTCACGCGAGTACGACATCGATCGCTTTTAGGACAAAAAAAAAAGATCTCGAAATGGCTCGGGAGCTGTAGAATTGATAATGAATTGTACGAGAGTTTTCGATGCTGGTTTTAAAAGGAGCGACCCATAATCGCGGCCGTTAGTGCCGCGAAGAGCTTATGTAGAATTGTTATTGTGATATTCGAATCAGCTGTTGTATATATTTGATGTAAATTGAAGTTGTAGAAAGTGGTAGTGAATATTAGTTTTTTTTAAGTTTAATTGAACCCACGGAGTATATAACATTATGAAGCTTTCTGGCGTATGTCAAGTCTCTAATTTAAGATACTCCAAAGAGAGAATTGGAGTTTTTATTAGAAAGAACAGCAAATTTTGTGCAGGTATTGTATTTTAATTGGATGTTATATTAGTTTATTGCCTAAATATTATTGATTTTCTATAAAAAAAGAGACTATTAATATATATTAATATATTACCTGGTCATTGTTTCTTACACAGATAACTAAGTATTTTAAGATCAATGTATTGTGTGTGGTGTCAGTCGTGATGTCGACCCGAACGTGTCGAAACAAATGGAATTTCATGCATTTCATTCCTTTGCTCATCTATTGTCATATGTGTAAGTGTGGGCCCCCGTTAAGAAGCTGTCGCTTCAAAAACCCTGTAAAACATTCCAGTATGGCTGCCATATCTATTTTGATAATGAATCGTTAAAGGTGTTGCTAAACGCAAAAACTCGAGAACTGAACTACCAATTCGGCGAATTTCAAATATTCAAGTCCCAGAGAGTTTCTTATGAAGAGAAAAATTAGAAAAATTGTCGAAAAAAATGTAAGAAATCCATTTTTCTGTTTCGTCTATACTGTTCCTAGCTGTCAATTCAAATATTTCAATCAAAACACTGTTTTTTAAGGATCTAATTAATATAAACTGATAGAGGCATAAGGTATTAATATACAGGGTGACTAATTTTAAATTACGCAGCCAAATGTTTGGAAAATACACAAAAGGAAAATTTTTCATGAATATGTTTTATAGGACATTGGGGGGCCACTTGAAAGTCAAGGTCTATTTCACATCGAAATCGAGGCAATTTTTTTAATTTCGAACCCCCATGTTTCACCAGCGGAATGGAAGGAATGAGAAATGTTACTTCCGGTATGAGCGTGACCATAATGTGAAGGTCATGACTCTATCGAATCGAATTAATCAAATTGAAAACCCATTTTTTACCATTCCATGGCAATGGAAATTTTCTCAAATGGGAACCGCATTTTTACTAACAAAACCCAAAGCTAAAAATGTACATTTTAGTTTAATTTACTTAAGAATTCCAGTAAGTGGTTTTAAGATTACACTTGTTGCGAATATATGGTTGTGACAATATTCGATTGGCGGAGAAGTTTTCAAATTGGAATTTTTGCCAACTAGTCTGCAGGAACAAACCTGTTCCGCTTTTTTCCGTTTCAACCTTAAGGAGTTACAGAATCCCTGTGTACAAGACAGATGGGGATATAAATACGAAATACGGCATGAAGGGTTTTATAAAGTAACGGAAGCTGAGAGAGTCTTCAAGATTAGAAGTGATTTGAAGTATTTCGTTTGTGAATTATTGGGTTGTATTTTTGCCATACGTAAGTAAATAAAGATTTTGTTTTGGAATTTAAATAATTTGAACGAACCCAAGAAAATGCCTAATATTATTTATGTCTTATTATTTGAATAAGGTATCAATAGAAAAACATTTCATGATGCATTCTAAGTTTCTGAAGGTTTAATAGATTATAGGTTTGTTCCTTCAACCGATAGTCGACCGATCTTCAATTGGTTAATGCATCGATACATGAACCGTTTATTGCGCAACTCGATGCATTTACCAGTCGGTGGCTGCACCACCGATTCTACCCTGAAGCCGGTGATCGAAATTACCGTATATTAACTGGTTGCGAATCACCGTGTCACTTGGAACACGAAACTGAACCGTTCACTAAACGGTTATTGTTTTGAAGGAACGAACCTTATATCTACCTAGTGCTTGTTTTTCACTATTTAGCTGGTGACATCTACGCAGTGGGTTTTGTTATTTTTAATATATTTTTTAAATGCAGTTTTTATCTATAACTATTAGTTTCTCAGTTATTTAGGAGTAATATTAATAAACTGCTATTTCTATTCAAAATTAAATTTAAACCAATTACATACTTACCCACTGGAGCAGCAATATTTTCTTCTGGAATTAGTAGTCTCCTCTTTTTGGATACATTGTCAAAATTGGATTTTTTATTAATCAGAATATTTTCCTGCTTGTATTCGAACGAGTTTTTCTCACTGAAATCATGTAATGTTTCATTATTCATTTCTGAAAAGGATCGCGGCGCTTTTTTATATTTTAATGTTTTTCTTTTACTACCCGATTTTCTCGGTTGTTGAGCTTTGGTAGTTTGTTCTTTATGTCTTGGTATGTGTAATTCGCTAACCTGAACTTTATGAGGACTAACATTTTTTTCTGAGAGTACATATTTATTTGCTTTGGTGTTTTTCCTTTGTTGTGCCTTTAATAATCTGTTATTCACTAGATCTAATATTGTTTTCCCTCCGTGTTCCTCTCTAATGGAGTTCAACATATCTTTAGTCACTGAAGCACTTAAATTAGTGTGAGAACTGTTCAGACTTCTTTTTCTATGCCGTTCTCGTGACATATTTGATATGTTATTTATGTCAAATATTTTTGATCTTTTTTTGGATTTCGCGTTATCTTCTAAATCGTTTCCCTTCACAAACTTGTTTTGGTTTACGTTTTTTTCAGTATTATAGAAAACATCTTCAACTTCAGCATTTAATGGTTTCTTCTCTAGAAGTACATCGATTTTATTGAAATTGTTATTCTTTTCGTGATCTGTTTTATTTCTTATTGAGGTAGAACTTTTAAACGAATTATTGAATTTTGAAATATTTTCTTCCATTGATATAGTGGGGTCATATAATATCCTGCCTCTGTCATTTTTATAGTTAGCCTTGTCGAATGCCCATTTTAAATTTCGTTTAATTTTTGTTAATTCAGGTTCTTGTTTGTTAATATCTTGAGGGTCTGCTAGTTTTTCCAAGGTGTTAATTGTGGCAGATTTTTTGTTTTCATTATGCACTTGTGCTATTACTATTAGGGTATCACTTGTGCAGTTTTTGTTCGTAATTTTAGAGGTATCTTCTTTACTTGTAATTATCTCGCTTCCTTTAGACTGTACATGTTGTTCGAAACTTAAAATTTCGTCATTATTTTCGATATTGTTACAAACTTTATCATCATCTGAATTTGAATTGTTGTCTTCTTTTCTTAAATGCTCCATATCTTGATCATTTACCTTGGATGTATTTTCCATTATATTATCTATCTCATTTGTAGTGATTTTTGATTCACAAACATTTTTCTTCAACTTCTTCGGTTTTAAAATTATCTGGGAGTGAATAATAATTTTTTTATTAGATGGGATCTGACAATGTGTGTTTTTATTATACGGCATTGATGCAGTTTCTACTGAATGCGTACTTCCTGAAACCTCTTCTATGTTGTCATTTTCCAGGGGCTCAGTTACTAAATTAATTTTGGTAAGGGGAATATAAAGAATTTGGGAATTATTCTGTTTTTCTTGCAATATTTTCGATTTAGTATCATTTGGTGAGTTACAGATTAATGATACCTTAGTTGTAACTTCATTAACTGAATTTTTAGTGGCGCTTTGGTTGAACTGATTACTGTAGTCAGCTCCGTTTATATTTTTAACAGTTTCACCTGGTTTGACTGCTGTATTATTTATGTTAGGAGTTGTGAAGTTTCCTTCAGAGGATAAGTTACATATGTTTTCTGTAGCAGGTGATTCGCTATATGTAGAAGAGGTTTCGTAAATTGTTTTCTCTTTTGAGGCCAGATGTGAGTGCTGAAAAACAATTGATATTGTTACAAAAGAAAAGTCTGAATTAAAAGTTTTATTTACTAAGAGCTATGTTCTATGTATAATAACTGCATAGTATTTGTGATAAGTAATTTTTTTATGTAGTAATTACGAATTTTGCACATAGATTTAGGTTCGTTTTTGAATATATTATTTTAACAGGCCTATTAAATACTGAGCTTCGTTGCATTATACTGTATTATAATATAATATAGTATAAAGTAACGAAGCTCAGTTATCATTTTGATTTTAATCTTATCATTATCTTCCGTACTCTTTAAAAAACATTAAGCTAGTTTTTATTGACTTATACCCAGCTTCTCAAAACTTCCATATTTTTCAACTGAGTTGTGTAAACGAATGATTTCGGATAGCCGAATAGAAAATAATCGAGTAGGCCACCTTGGCAATTTCAGCACTCTTCGTGTGTTTCTGCTAAAAACGCACAAGCAATGCCATCTGCACTGATAAAAACCACGGTTCTTTCAAATACCACGTATTTGGTCAAACATAATGATGTATTTGGCTCTTAGAGCATTTACTTTCTAGAGATAGCCTGCAGTGCACAAATGTCGTGGTAAGACTAAGGAGAGAGAGGGCAAGAGGCTATTTCACTCGGTTGGCAGCTGCTTCCAATAAAGCTTGTTGTTCATTGGCTGCGTCCACCGACCATCCACCCACTAAGTGAAATAGCCTCTTACTGTCTCTATTGCCCTCTCTTTCTAGCGTTGCCATGATTTTATGCTTGACAGGCTATATCTAGATGGTAAATGATTTAAGATTTGGCCAAACAGACCTAACCTAACCTAAGGATTAGACAAGAGGTGAGAAAATTGGCCACCATACTGATTATTTGAGTTCAATGTATTATGATTTTGTTTTTGATGTTGGTTACTAGTGTATTGACATTAACTAGAAGTAGCCGGACGCAAGATATCCTATTTCAATTAACAATAATTTTACTCAAATGCATTTATTTTACAGTTAAATAACTTTTACATTGTTTGCAGTTCAGTCTGATTCCATTATTCTTATTGTACACTTCGCTTAAATAAAATTTAATCTTTTTTAAAAAGTTATTTTTCAAAACGATACATTTAACTCGCGCTGCGAACAGGATTATTTCGAAGGAGTATCAAAGTGATAAATCCATTCGATTTCAATCGAAAATAGACAGTGTCGTGCGTGAAATAATTTATTTGGGACTTTTTTCAACAAATAAGGATTATTTCCACAACTGTATAAGCGAAGGATGAAATTGTATTGGTAAGTCGCTCTCCTTTATATTTCCATTTTTTATGTCAGACTCCTCGAATTCTCCATTGTCTCCGACCCCGGAAAACTGTGAAATCGAGTTAGATTTAAGTAAATTGATTTCGAATCTTTCTATAGCAGAAAGTGAAAGTACTTTAGATTTAAGAGAAAATATTTCCATAGCGGCAAATAATTGTTTAGTAAATAGTAGTAATTTAAATTCATCGAGGATCATGATTTTGCCACAAATTTCAGAACAAGTTGGTGCAAACAGACCAACATTGGAAATGATAGATTTAGAATTAGTTCCTGTCTTTGAAGGAAATCCATGTAATTTAGCTAGATATATAGATATTACTGATAGGTTAATTAATATGTTTTGGAACCCAATTTATTTAAATGGCATTTCTAATTTAAGACTAGTTGAAGGAATTTATTCAGAATTATCCGTGATGTTTTTAATTCTAGTGAATCTAAGGATTGGGGATCTATAAAAGATTTGCTTAAGAGAAATTTTGGTGATCATAGAAATGAAGCTGGATTGATGTTTGATCTTAGCCTTTTAAGACAGAATCAACATGAATTTTCACTTCAATTTTATGATAGAGTTAATAATACCTTAAGTGCTCTTCATAATTAAGTAGATATACACATTACTGATCAAAATATAAAAAATAGTAAGAAAATATTGTTCAATGACTATGCTTTGACAATTTTATTAGCTGGCCTCCATGAACCGCAAGGATCAGTTATAAGATCTATGAAACCAACTTCACTTAGTGATGCACAGCAATTTATGATTTTTGATAATAATATTAGATATCTGACAAAAATCTCAGCCCTTTTATATTGTTAATGACCCACAAGACTTTTATTATAAAACAATGTGCCGCATTTTCCCGCAACTATTCAAAAGTGAAACATTTACTTTTCTAAAATGTAACACTAAACTTAGAGGCATAACAAATATTGACAGACAACGTGAAATTGTTCGGTACAACCACGAAATGAAAAATAATCACCGTGGCATTCTTGAAACTATCGCCCAAATAAAACAAAGTAAATACGAAAGACACCCACAACATCTAAATCTTCAAATAACCCCTACACCCACAAAACATTTTGAAGTTGTCCATACAGATGTATTCCAAGTTCGTCAACAAAAGTTTTGTACTTTCTTAGACGCTTTTTCAATGTACGGTCAAGCTTATCCAATTTCAACTAATAATAACACTTCAATAATTAGTTCACTCTTAAAATTTATTTCATACCATGGAATCCCAAAACACCTAACTTCAGATAATGGTTTAGAATTTGCTGGTCAATTAGTAAAAGATTTTGCAAAATTTCATAAAATAAATTGGCACTATACAACAGCTTATCCTCATAATGGAAATGGCCCTGTAGAAAGATTTCATTCCGCCCTTCTGGAACTTCTTAGAGCCCTTTCACTCGAAAATGACTTATCCCTTGTAGATAACATGAATCGAGCAATCATAGGGTATAACCAGTCCATTCACTCAGTCACTAAATTTCGACCAATAGATATTATTCACTGTGAAACTGACAGACAAGACCCTTTTGATCTAGACCTTAACGAATATTTTGTGAATAATTACATAGAAACTCACTGAACAAAAATGAAAGAACTTTATAAAGTAATTGCCGACAAATCACACCAGATCAAAGAAAAAGTTATTGGTAAAGCTAACGAAACTCGAACGGACTCCGTACAATACCGCGAAAATCAAACCGCTTACGTGCAAAACGAAAACCCTAGAGATAAACTAAAACCCCGTTTCAACCCGGAAGAAATATTGCGAAATAATGACAAAACTGTAACAACGTCAAGCGGAAGTTATCACAAACAAAGTTTCAAGAAACCTCGAATAATATCAGAGAGTCCCTTGTTACAGGATACCCGTGAGTCTCCTAGTAGGACTATACCACTGCCAAAGGGTAATAGTGCAGAATCTTAATAAAAATCCAGGGATCCTCCCTTTCAAGCTAGGATCAGCCAGAGTAAAAGCAGGTTCACATATATTTATTCATTTCATTGAACTTTCCCCAATAGAAAAGCAAATCAGTAGCGTTTCTAACCAATATAAAATAATCAAAACCACTATCCAAAATGACCTTAGTGAAACCTATAATTATGTTCTTTAAAATTTTCACTCTCACTTAGATTTTGAATTAAAAACTGTCCAGTCGAAATTTTTAAGCATTCATCCAAGATCAAATCGTTTCAAAAGAGGTCTAATTAATGGTTTAGGTTCTGTTATAAAATGCCTTACATGTTTAATGGACAACGAAGATTCAGAAAGAGTTGAAAAAGCAATTTCAGAGTCAAAATAATTTGATCAAGCAATCTAATAAACATTTATCACTTACAAATAATCTCATCAAGAACGTTAACGAAACGATTAATCAAATTTCTCTTAATAAATTATCGATGATAAAATAAAAATAATAAAGACAGAACTTAACAAAACAATTTTTGAATTTACTAATTACATGGAAATTAGAGATGCCCTCGATCAAATTAAAATGAAATTAGATAGATTGCTTTACTTTCTCTCAGAAATAGAAAATTGCATTTCTTTTGCTCGGTTAGGATCATTGCACACAAGCATCATCTCACTTGATGATATTGATTTTATTGTCCAAAAAATGTTAACAACCCATTGAGATAATCAGTTACTCTATAGTAAGAAAATTCAGTATTTAAAATATTACGATCTTGTTAAGACTTCAGTAGTAATAACTAATGATAAAATCATTTTCACATTAGAATTTCCTTTAGTGTTTTCTGACTCGTTTACACATTTTCGATTATTTCCAATATCAACTGCCAATAACACAATAATAATTCCTCAAAATTCCTTCCTTACCATGGGCGACACATCTTACCAATTTTTGGATCCATATTATCTTTGCAATGAAGGCACATTAAGCTACCAGTCAGCCGAACCAGACTGCATCTTCTCACTTCTAAAAATTAACATCATCCCTCCAAATTGTCACAAGTGAAAGCAAAAATAAAACGTCCGATTTATAGAAGAAATCAATGAGCAGTTCTATATTGGAATTTTCCCCACCAGAGAACGCATCGAGGCAAAATGTGGTACCAGTGAGATATTTTCTCTCCAGGGTAGTTATCTCTTCAAACTACCTCCCAGCTCCAAATAAGTACAGCAGCATATTCATATGGCAATACTAAGGGCGAACTTCCCGGTCAACCATTTTTACTCCCAGAAGTTCAAGTATCCAATGTCACCCTCAACCTAACAAAAAGTGTGACAGTCTTAGACACACCTCTAGACAAAATACATCAATTAGCACTCGACAACATCGACCCCTTGAAGAACCCAGTTCAACTAATTTTGGAAGTCCACATTGGGTGGTATTCATAAAATGTTACCGAAAACAAAGAGCTTCAGCTACCACATCAACGCCAGGGACCAGGCAGCAAATAGACGACGCCCAAGTGAAGCCTCCCTCGGCCAGTCTCTAAGGGATGGAGGAGTTATGTGGTGCATTAACCCATATTCTGCATCTTTCAACTAGAAGTAGCCGGACGCAATAATTTTACTCAAATGCATTTATTTTACAGTTGAATAACTTTTACATTGTTTGTAGTTGTCTGATTCTATTATTCGCATTGTACACTTCGCTTAAATAAAATTTAATCTTTTTTATAAAGTTATTTTTCAAAACGACACATTTAACTCGTTTGTAAACAGACCAAATTGGGAACCATCAAGACATATGATCCTGTGTTAGTCATTTTTTGGATTAATATATTGACGAACCTCCTTAAAAAAAGGTACGTTTGAGAAACAATAGAATTCCTACACTTAATGGCTGTGAAGTAATTTCAGTTATTAATATTATTTTTAGGAAATGTTTTTAGTCTACAGAACACTCAAAATATCAAGGGAGAGTACCTCCAGCTCAGATATGGAAATTTGGGTTTCACCAGTCACAAATATCTGGATTTTTAAATTAAATGTAGTTAAATTGTTTTAAAATGACATTTACTGTTATCTTTTGTAATTTATTGATGACTTTGTTTTAATTTTAAGGATGAATATAGGAAACATAACACTATTACTGATCACGTTCATAATGAACTACTTTTCTCAACAAAAAAATGTTTTAAGGTTATTGATGAGGGTACTTTAAGTATTAGGTACGATTACAAGAAAGGCCAAAAGAGAATTTTATCTGTTATTCAGCTGAAACTCCACATATTGAGTTGGCTACAAGACGATAAATTTCTCTAAAAAGCGTTGTATAAGCAGCGTTGGTTAATACAACATTTGAAAGCAACACTTAATGAATAAATTACCTCATTCCCACCAAATAAACACAGAAAGAAAAGGCGCTTCGAAATGTTCGTAGGAGGTTGTTGAGAATGGAATGACATGTTGGCAATATGAAGCTAGTAATACGTAGCCTAAAGAAAAAACAAATAAAAGATTTCATCAAGAAGAAATTTGCGATATTCTTAAAAAACAAGGAACTCCAAAAATTGTTCTCTTTAGTGCCCAATTAATGTTTCATTACTTCATTTCAGTGTATTATTTTTTATTGCATAGTTAAATATCAAAGAACGAAGACTTATAACAAATTCTGTGCATACAAACAAAACTTCTAACCCAGTTTTCTGAGTGGATCCTCATTTCCCTTTAAAACATGATTGATGTTTGTTGACAATGTTAAATGATTGCGAAAATTCATGTATACCTACAAATGACACCTATTTATCCCCATTATTATATGTAATATATCGATCTGGCAAATTTTCAATCCCCACTAAATTTATCGCATCAACAATCTAAGGTGAATGGTCAACAACAATGCGAAAGCTTTATCCAGTAGACCTTGTAGACAAAATTGTGGCTTTGCGGTGAGATAGAGCAGCGAGGAGGTATTTTCGTCCGACATGGCAGAATAGCACCAAATGAAGATTGGACCACTGAGGGATGCAAAATAGGCCAACTGGCCGATTTAGATATCTATTTTTGTCTGTGAAGATTAAAGGATAGATAAAATTATTATGGGCCCGTTTATGTAAAAAATGTAATTCTGAAGAGAGCGCTGACGGAAACCGAAGGTCATCTGGGCATGACTAAAACGCTCGGCAAGGTATGTAAAGATTCTACTGGCTGAACTACCTACTATGAAGCCAGTTAGTAAAGGACCAAAGAACCAGGTAGTAGGTAAGATGAAACAGTACAACGTAGGAATCCCTTTTGTGAGAATTGCTTTCGAGATCGAGTTGGACCATTCCCCGAGTCTAGACAGGTAACAAATACATTCTCATTGTCATCGCCTACTTAAAGAAATAGACTGACTAGTTCGCCATTTTCAAAAAGAGGGGACCCATATAGAAAAAGTTGTTCAGCAGAATTCCAGTGCCACAAAAACTTCATTCTAGACTATAGCCGAAATTAAAGATAAAAATCACTCCCCCACACCCATAATAGGACAATGGTAGAATGGCTCAATAAAACCCTGGGACAGCAGCTATCCAAAGTTGTACAGGCAAATCAAGGCGAAAATCATCGTTTAGTTGAATGATGTTTTCATACAGAATGTTAATAGTGACATTATTGTGTCAATACATAATTGAGTTCGCTGATTTAATGAATAATCATATTCTAATAATTGTTTTATTGCAGGTACTTTATAGGTTTAATACGGCAAAACGTGTTATTGTGAGGATACATTTATCTCATTTGTCAGATCAGAAATAGAATTTGCCGTACAAGAGGGAATAATTTGAAAACGAATGGCGAATTTATAGACTGACATTACTAACCTAGGCAAGTCACATAAATATGGTGGGTTAGTTAATTTTTTTTTCTTTAGTAATGTCATTGCAAAACTGTCAAACATCCAACGACGATATTTCAATTTATCCACGTTTTTCATATAAAATTTGGTGATAGACTTCTGTTGTAGTTTTTCGAATTTCTGTAGTTCTTTTTTGTTTTACAAAGTATTATGAATTGTCTAAGAGTTTAGAATGAAGCATATCAGCTGAAGTCATGTATTGCTTCTGTAATCAGACAAAACTAGCTTACTCAAAATATATTGTTCTGAGATGACTCCTTCATTGCGGCATCTCTGTAAGACTTGTAAATCGCATGCAAGCATACTTCTATTTGAGCGTAAATAGCGTAATGTCTCTAATGTTATAGAAAGGTTACGTATTTTTATATTTTTGCGAGTACCGGGAAACTAGATAATAGGTAGTTCATAACTGATCTTCCTGAAACAGTTGGTAAAATGACGATGTTCGGCGACGTCCTAATAAAGAAGAAATAAATCTAACAATATCGTATAAAGACAACTAATTCACACCAACCGATTCTTCCAAGCTAATTCAGTCTAAGATGAGCACTAAAACAGAATGAGTTTACAAAAATACACAAAGAGCACCAAATCCAATGCCAAGAATGGGAGACGAAGAACACAAGGCACTAATAAGCAAAACTTATTTACCATATTCTCTATGCCTGGGTTTAATAACCGAATAAAGTATGTAAAATTGCACATTTTCTTACTTTATGCACAGTAATCTCGAAAATACAGTCTATGATAATAGTTCATCAAGTTCTTACTGACTTTACTTATTACAAAAAACTAGTTTCCCATATACAGGGTGTACATAATATAGATATTTTGGTCAATTTAAAATAAAAAGCCTCAGCAATTCTGCATCTATCTTATAGGTATAGTTAAATCTATACGATTAAATATTTTTTTACATTTCAATACATCTCGCAACAGTGTATGGTATGAAAATATTACACTAAAAAGTGAAAGTGTTCTAAAAATGGAGAACGAAAAAATATTGCAAAACAAGCATATTGCAAAAACCAAAAAGCCGAATATGCATGTTCACGCGAAAAATCGTAATATGTAAGAGGAATTACATGCATTAAAAGTATATCCTGGAATTCCTTATTTGTGAATAATTCTATACAATTACATTCAAATACATTAACATAATGCACCTTCATAACTAAAAAGCAGCAACACAAAATTGTTCAACTCAATATTGAAATGAATCTAATTTTCTTGGTTAAGCCAAATCACAACAAGTATCACTAAGGTTTTGCATTACGCAACATATCGCATTGTTTACATTTTTACTACGATTTGAACGAAAGCAGTTTAACCAATGTTGCCAGTTTTTCTGTTTCATTAAATGTGTAAATAAATATGGCTTAAACGTGCATTTTTAAAATAGGAATGATGGAGTATTTTTTCATTCTTGTGTTCAGTTGATATATTTGTTGCTCTTTTGCAAATAAATTCTTAAATACCTAACTAAGTGCTTACCTCAGTTTGAACAGTTTTGAACGATTTTTCTCAAAAACAAAAAAACCATAAACTTTTTGACATTTGTCACATCAAACTTTTTTATTTATAATATTCAGTCCTATCACCTACCAAAATATCTGCACTGCATTATATTATACCCAGTATATAAGATCATAAGGTATTCGAAAATGTTCTTCAAATCACATCTTGCGTTTCTACTTGGCGCTTCTAGATTGTTGGCCGTTGCGAACCAGGTGTCGGTCTAGACGCTCTAACTTTGTCACGGGCCTACGCATAGTTTTAGTTGGCGGTTCGTAACTTTATGCTAAGATCACAGCGAACGATATCGAGAAAATTCTACCTAAGCACAATATTGCCACTATTTTTACGATGGACAGAAAAATCAGGCCGGAATTGAGAAATCCGAAAACGAGGACCCCTTTAGATTAACAAGACTGTTTCAAATTCTCTGCGCAGACTCCAGTAGAACGTATGTAGGACACCAACAGGAGAATTAAAGCTTGTCGAAATGAGCACGAGAATGCTACAAGAAAAAAAACTGCGATTCCAATAAAAGCCACAACCCTGTCACAAAGAATAGATTGAACACAGGAAATCAAGGCTAGTCAGAAAGCAATTGAGTGAGGACGCCAAATGGCCTCACAATTTAAAGACAAAATATGGTTTTTTGGGAAAACTCTGGAACCTTTGGTGTGTCACAGACTTATAAAAACAAAGTTTTGTACCCTAACACCAAACCTTTCTTTTTCCAAAACTGGTTTTGATTTACCTCTTGACGATGACAGCTTCGCTGTTAAAACGTGCGTTGAGTGAAAAAAGAAATGTTTGATGTTAGGGTACAAAACTCTTGTTTATACAAAAATACCGTTTTAATGGAAACTTATACAAACACCGTACAGCTGCAACTTACCATTCAGTGAACCGTGACATGCAGCAGCAACAAACTAGAAGCAACTAGTAGGCTGCCGTAAACATTAGCTACCGTGTAACCATCATCAGAGGGGTATGAGCGCAATGTGAACAGATCTGAAGATGGAAGTTGTGATTCTGACGCAATGCCATTAATTAACCCGTCATTTCACGAGGGATGAGTTATCAACTCCTCTGTGGCCTTAAATTGTTTATTTATTCCTTAACTAGCTGAATTTAATACTTTCAACACGAAATGAATATCTACATCTAGGAGTTTCAGCGAAAACTAGCCGTTTCCTTGTGATTCCCAGTATAGATACATACGAATAAATTTTCGGCTAACTAAAATTGAACAGCACTTGTTAAAACATCATTAGTATTTTTTAAATTGTTTGGATTATTTTCGTAAGGTTTAATTATATTTACAAAACATATCAAAATTTTTACTAAATATAATTAAACCTTACGAAAATAATCCAAACAATTTAAAAAACACTAATGATTTTTTAACAAAATTAAAAAGCATTATTATCAACAGAAATGATATACTAGTAAGTTTCGACATAGTCTTTTTACAAATGTACCTGTTGATAAATCATTACAAATTATAAAAAATAAATTACAACAAGATATTACCTTACACAACAAAACAAAACTAAACATCGACACAATTATGGAACTAACCGAACTTTGCTTAAACACTACATATTTTCAATTTGAAGGAGATTTCTATAAACAAGAATTTGGTATGGCCATGGGTTCTTCTTTATCTCCTATAATCAGTAATATATTCATGACATATTTTGAAGAAAGATTTATAGGCAAATATAAAAATAAACCAAAAGTGTGGTGGAGATACGTTGATGACATTTTTGTGGTTTGGGAGTATGGTGCTGAAGAACTGCACTCATTCCTAGATTACATCAATAGTCAAGAACCCACAATAAAATTTACAATGGAGATGGAAAATTTGCATAAACTTGCTTATCTTGATGTACTTATAGATAGAACAAACAACACAATAAGTACAAGTACTTATCGAAAACCTACAAATACTAATAGATATTTGAATTTTCACTCCAACCATCCTTTAAATGTAAAGAAAGGTGTTGTAAAGTGCTTATATGATAGAGCAAAAAACATATCTTCATCCACCCAAATCTTTAACAAAGAAGTCAATATTATCAAAGAACATCTACTTCAAAACGAATATCACCAAGACTTTATAAATAAAACTATAAATCAGTTAGAAAGAAAATCGCAACAACAAACCAGCACAAATAACCATCACACTAATACCAACCAAACACAAACAGACAACCAAATTATGAAAATAATTCCATATATCCCAGGTGTATCGGAAAAAATTAAGCGGTTAGGAAATAAATACAGCGTTAAAACTGTTTTTAAAACAAATAATACCTTGCGTTCTATCCTCAGACATACTAAACCGTTTAACGCAACCCAGAGTTCTAAAAATTGTGTGTACAGTGTTTTGTGTGACTGTGGCCATTCTTATACCGGTGAAACTTCAAGACTTTTAGAAGTAAGGAAAAAATAACATCAATATAACATTTCCAGAAGACATGTGGACAAATCAAATTTGGCCAATCATGTATTAACGAGCACCGGCAGCCATAGGATAGACTGGGATAAAACAAAGATTTTGTTGAAAGAAGAAAATTAAAAAAAGAGAAAACTTAAAAAAGCCAGCTGTATGATGATACACAACACTGAAATCGGAGCACCTTCAGCCGACCTTCATTTGGACTGGAAGAATTTACTGCTAACAGAACAAAAAAACGGTAACCTCAGAGTCAAGTGATCGACAAACGACAAATTGTCAGTGTCAAATTTTTTGACAAACAACAAATTCAAAATCAAAGCGAAAATTTTTTAGAAAAAAAAATCTCGAAAACAACACTAAACGATTGACAACGACTCCAGACTCGGAGTTGAAACGTCTCCATACACAGATAGGTATTACACAACATACAATATACATACTTATATACAGGAATACTGGTTGATCATTTTATAGACATCTCTTTCTCTCAGAAAAACTGTGAGGAAGAATCTCTGTACAGACAGCCAGTAATCCGGGCAATTTTACGAAATTGCCTTACTACCCTTTGTTCTACATATACAATTTTTAAATACTTATCTGTTACAGGAAAAAATTTGGAGTAGAGAAAACCCAATGAATAGACAAAATAAGTTAATAATTTGATCTTACCATGATGAATAACCGATCATTAAGGATTTCTAAATCTCTGCAACTGTTCTATTGACGGCATTATGATTTCTTTATTACTTTTCATTATATAAGTAAAAAACAAAAGAAATTAGTATTTTTAACCGACTTCCAAAAAGGAGGAGGTTATCAATTCGTCGCCTATTTTTTTTCGCTTTTTTTTGTATGTATGTTACCTGATTTCTTCTCCTGTGGTGCACCGTTTTGAATGAATATGGGCTTGTTTAATACAGTATATATCCGGATTGGCGAAACTTCAAATTTTGGAAAAGAATTCTATTGGTAAAGTGATAAAATTTGAGAATGAACACATGCGTGCATGGAAATCGACCAATATCCCTAAGATATCGGTCGATTTTTCGAAAACTCCTTATGGATGTGTATAGTTTTTTAACGTTTAATCTATTAAGGAAGATCTCTAGGTGATCTCATATACTTTTCTTCGACGTGCAACTTTCAGTTTTGCAGAACATCGCCGAAAATTCCAAAATTCTATCAAAAATTTCATCGAAATGACATAACGGACATTTTCTCATAAATATTTTAATTCCAACGTAATAGTACGGTAATTTTAGGCACTGGAAGTTTTAATTGCGAATTTGAAATTTTCTATGTATATCTCAAGCATATAGGTAGTAAAGCATAGTATTTTCGGCTCCTTGAATTAATGAGTACCAAGCTCGTTTTGTTTGTATACCAGGCAAATACCTGCAATAAATGCAAATTTTTCCATTTTGCAAAGACGGTGCTTTTGGTTGTCACATTCTCTCGGCCTAATAGAAAATTCAGTGACAACACATGTCAAACTTTAAACTGCTATTTGGTGCGTTTATAGACAGGGTGTTTAGTTACAGTAAACAAAATTACAAAGTAAAGTGGTAGAAGGATTTGCATTTATATGAAGATTGAAATATAGGACGGACTAGAATGATAGTGGTCCGTAGGCAACCGTATATAGAGGATGGTTGGAATATAGGGTGGACTGGACGTTTGGTGGTATAAAAATGTTGGAAAAAATGTAAAATTAAAATTATATAGGGTGATTAAAAAACTGTTATATTATGTGGACTTAAGCAAATCATATACAGGATGGTTGAAATATATGCTGGAGTTGATTAAAAAAATTATTTCTTTTATAGCCCATAAGAAGTTGCATACAGTGTGGAGAGGAATTAATGTTACACAGGGCGATAATATAAAATGTTAAAAATGAAATAATTTATGGGGTAGCCCACAAGGAGTTATATACTATGGTTGAAATTCTACTCCGTCCTATAGTTTAGAGAAGGCAGCTAACAAATTTGTGCTTGTCCGTAGGCAGTCGTATGTACAGGATGGTTGGTACATAGGTTGGAGTGGAATTATCTATAGTTATACAGGGTTGTCAAAAAAGTTGATAAAAGGTTACATGGCGTAGTCCATAAGGCATAAATATATTTTGGGCTTATTAAGTCAACGCGTACTAGTACATTTTGTTTGTAAAATCAGGAATGAAAACTACCTGAGTTCAAAAAAAAACCAAAAGTTGAAAATAAAAGATTTAAAAAATATATATAACCGACTTCTACCTATAACTAAAAACTAAAAATAATTATAACAAAATACAACTATAGCAAATAAATAACACATTCAATGTTGTTAGGTACAAACCCAGGAAATAAAAAATGTAAACATTAAAAGGTGCTCATTCTGTACAAATTAATTACCTACCAATCTAATATATTTTTGAAGCCGGTGCCAAGCAAATCTAAAATCCTTCATTGCGTACTTATCTACTAATTCATCAAACTTGATTGTTGCTTGGCACCGACTTTAAAAATATACTAGATTGGTAGGTAATTAATTTGTACAGAATGAGCACCTTTTAATGTTTACATTTTTTACTTCCTGGGTATGTACCTAACAACATTGAATGTGTTATTTATTTGCTAGAGTTGTATTTTGTTATAATTATTTTTAGTTTTTTGTTATAGGTAAAGTCGGTTATATGTTTTTTTTTTAATGTTTTATTATTTATTCCTGATTTTTATTATTTATTTATTTATTTATTTAAAGAGTACGGCCCCCTACAGACAGTCGCAGCTGCCCTATTACAGGGTGGCACAAGTTAACAATAATTGTAACATGAGAACAAGCAAGTACATTTAATTAAATTACAAAAGGAAAAAAAAAGAAAAACGTAAGGAACAAATTCAAAAACTAACAGATAATCAGCAGACTGTTTATAAGTCTTCCATTTTCTAAGCGCCTTAGCCTTATTCTAGATAACAATTTATAGTGGTTTTAGAGACCCAAAGGGGGTATGCAGATTAACTAATTATAATTTTAGGTACATAAGTATTAACAATTTCGTCTAAGACTTTATAAAATGATAGGATATTCACATCAACATTTAAATGATTTATTTCTTAGAATTTGCTGTTAACATGTTATCAATTATTCTCTATAAACTGTTAATGCCGTGATGGTATAACCGAATTACTGTTGAATTTTATGTCCGAAAATGTGTTCAATTTTGCTCTATAGACTGGTGTAATAATGTTTGTAAACAGTGGGTTTATTAAAAAAAAGACGTTGAAACTGAATATTTGTCTAAATTTGATTGGAACCAACAGAATCTATTGCATTAGAAATAATATACTTTGATAGGTTCTACAAATTCATTCATGTTATTTCTATCCTAGAAATTACAGGGAAAAGGCGTTACACACACCCTGATTCTCAATTTGGGGTCTCTATAGGCTAGTTTTTCCTGGTACTCCTAGATTTAGACATTCATTTCGCATCAAAGTATTAAATTCAGTTCTATATACGAAATATATAAATAATTATTCGAGACTTTAATCAGTTGACGGAAGTGCAAATGATGAAAATATAGTAAAATAAAATAACCATCTAGTACTCTTAGGCAATAAATTAATTCGTTTTAAATAATTGAAAATTTAAAGTTAAAAAAAACTTACACCCATCTCGTTATCAGAAGAATCGTAAAAATCTGAAAAATGAATTATTTACAATCTTTTTCCGTTAAAACATAGAACAGTACTTACTAAATGACCTAGGATTTATATTTATATCAATTCGCGATATTCCTGAGGTGTTATTCCGGACCATATTTGGGATCACATTAGTTATCAAATGATTTGACTCTTCGGATTTATGAAGTGAAATCCTTATATTCTTGAATTTGCTTATTTTATCCTGGAAATCTACAACGTTACATATACAGGATGATTTCAGCCTTACTGAGATAATATCGTATAGCTCGCCATCTTGCCTACGAAAAAAAATTAGGTGGGTGAAATCTTTTGCGTCTATTTTTGAATAAATGATTCTGTTGTCAGCATATCTTATAAGAACAAGGTTCTACACTGAGTTTTTTACCCTTTTTATGCTAATTAACGCGTACATGTTTTGATATCACTCCAATTTTGAAGAAAGTAATAAAGTTAGTTTTGCATGTTAGTGTAATAGTCCACGGTCCCTCGTATGAAAAATAACATGATTACCAGCAGGCTGCATATTCGTTTAGTGGCTGTTTTTCATTTACGGTACAACTTGACCGCGGGTAGTTTTCCTGCGATAAATTGGAAAACATGTAATTTTCATGGTAAGATGTTTGGAAATGACCAGCAAACTAGTTTGATGTTTTAATGAAAGAAAGTTACAAATAAATTGTGAAGAAAAATTTTTCTGACTTTTTTGTTGTATTTTTTAGTTTGTCCCCCACGTTATACAAGTCGATTTTACGCAAGTTAGATTAATAAAAACCAGCAATCGAAATTTTTTAGAAATGTTTAATTCAAAAATAAGAAATGTAATAGTACAATTGTCCGACAAAATTTATAAGAACTTTTAGCAGTCTGACACGCTCTGAAATTGTTGATTTGACGATAACAGTGTTTGTTGGTGATTACCAGCAACGTATTTGTGATTTGATTTTCTAATTGACGTACACAATACAGTTATTAAGTTGTCCGGCTTAAAAATGGGAAGAATGTTGAGAAATTCAAGAGATCCCTGGAATATTTATTTAACTTATGGTTAGCTATGGAGAGTTCTACCATATTCAAGTCGTCCAGCTTTAGGGGCTTGAGTTCTGGGATATCTAGTTTTTCGGGGTGAGAACTGCAACAGTTGTAAGGGATTAACACAGGGTATGAATTGTCGGAAATGTTTATAAGTTTTTGCGGTTCCGCTGGGATTTTTGTGATTCCTACGAAAGCACTGCAGTCTTATTGTAAACAAATAATGGAATTGTTAAAACTATTGCCTTGGTATCTATTCCCACACAATTAATTGTCATATGTAAGGGCTCGGACACTATAACTATCCAGGTATTAGTTTATAGTCTCTGGGCATTGTATCCTTCACTGAATACTATGGAGCTTTGGCAACTTTCCCGTACACTACGGATATTCTTCAGAAGTTGCGGTTCACACCGGGCGTTGGACTCGATGGGGTAGGCATATAAGTCAGAACACAGTATTTGTTGTGGAGTTAGTGGCTTGCATACACTCAAGTCCTTAATGGGTATGTGGGTATGTACAATAGAGAATCATCGTTTCGCGCGATATATTTTTGTGTGAATGAAATAATATGACTAAATCTGAATGAGTTTGAAAAGCTTCTAATTCAATTACTCCCAAATATAGGGCGACACTTTAATATCTGACAGGTAATGGTTTTTGACAAGATTGTGTGAAATTTCCAGTCAGTTGACTTAATCAAATGATCAGGCGTGATTATTGAGGAATGATTTATTTTTAAGCAAGCAAATGTTTTGGAATTTAAAATATCTTTGAGGTTATCCTCAAGAAATAAATAGCTTGCCATTAGTTTTTCGCATATTCCCAAAAATGACTGCTTTGCTTGGAGAAAGGCTATTTTGTCGTTTAGAGTAGTTATTGGCAAATTGATTGCGTCAATGTTTTTGTTAAAGGTTGCTTCGTCGATTTGGAGTTTCTGAATGGTTTCATTAAAAGTTTTGATAATAGAAGTAGTTACACTATTACACTAGGAGATTATCAACTTGTAATTGTCACTGGTTAAGTTTGTTAATACTATCTGTGAAGAATTCACCATCGGCTGCGTCAAGGTTTCCAGTGATGGCTTTAATGATAGTTCCTGCACTATTAATTAGTCCTCGTGTGGATCTTGTAGTCTCCATAAATATTTCGGAGAATTTAGTTTTGATTGAATCGGAAATTTGGGATAAGAGTCTGATGTCAGTTTGTATATGAATTCGGAAGGCAGTTGTCTCCTGAAGTTTGAAACCTGGGATGGGATCGACAGCGTTTTCTAATGATTTAAGGATTCTGTTGTTGTTTTAAGTTTTGTTAAGATTTATAGTTGGAGATGACTTCTAGTTACGTCGTGATAGTAATATCGAGAGTGTTGTTTATTTGTTTGATGTTGAATTGTGTGACTGCTGATCCGAACAGCAGTAGAAACCTGAAAAGAAAGTTAGTTTTCAGAATAGAGTTTCATTCTGTCAAAGTTAACTTTCGTTAGTGAGTTTGTTTTGAGATTTAGGAGTGTGGCTGAATTATTGTGAATATCTAAAATTTGGAATGGACCGTTGAATTTGTTATGAAGTTGGTCTTTAATTTGGGATTCCTTAAGGTAAACTTTGTCACCAATTTTAAATTCGGGAAGCTTGTTGGAAAAGTGTTTATCAAAACGTTCTTTAGCTTTTTGCTTTCGTAAGTCAGTTTTTTCACAGGCTACTTTGTATTAATAGGAAATGCGATTGTTCAAGTCTCGTATATATTTACCAATCAGTTCCTTATGATTGTAGGTGGTTTCAGGTGGTCTGCTGGACGTATGTCCAAACACTAGTTCATAAGGTGAAAGAAAAGTAATGAGGTTTGTTTGTCGAGCAATAACTGCATACGAGAGTACATTTAGGGGATGTTCATCTGGATCTTCGGCTTAATGGATTCGAATCATTTCTAAGAAAGTAGAATGAAATCGTTCTACAGAGTGTTGGAAGTATAACATCATAGTACTGACAACTGATTTGGCTGATTTGTCTGTAAAAGCATAAGCTTGTGAGTATTTCGTCAGTTCGTCTCGTATAGATAAGATATATAGTTCCTGTTAGGTATTTCCAATGTGTCAGTATTAATTCGCTCAAACGGTGTTTTCGCAGTTCTTAATGAACTTGGCTGAAGATGGCGGAAGGTTGCGTTAATGCCGCGGTGCAAGTTATTTTTCCCTTATGATATGATATATGATGATACTTAGGATTAGCGGTATTTCGTCTGTTTCGGGGGTTTTTGTAACGTTTTCCAATTGATTTCCTTTTCAGCCAAAATGAAAGTACAAGATTGTTCTCGACACAATATCTTACGACGATAAAGTAGGTATCTTGATGATTGTATATTGATGCAAAAAGAACTTTGTTTGCCATGTCAGGATCATTTGGAAGTGGGATTATGATATTGCATTCTGTTTACAGTTTTGCTGGCGAATACGTTAATTTTAAAAGTTTTGAAATCACAAAAATCCTCGAAAAATCTTTGAAAATGATGTGATGAAATTCTTGAGTGAGTACCAAAGGTTCCTTTAGTAAACCACCCACATTTGATGACAGTTCACTGATAACTGTGGTATTGCAATGTTATGAAAAGACAAAAGTATATTACAGGTATTGCTTGTATTGCAATTGGGGTTCAAGGCGTTTTTGAAGTGTGCACAAAAGCATTAACAATATCTAGAGGATCACATAGTTCACCATCATCAATCATAATTGTTGAAATGCTTGATTTGTTATTCTTCATATCTATAAATATCCAAAATTCTGTGGATTTTGCAGTCAACTTAATTTGAGCTTCAACTAAGTATGTTATATATTATGATTTTTTAATAAATAGTTTAGAGGAAATTTATACTTATTATAATAAAAATCTGTCTTGACTTTCCTGAACTATTTAATCTTCTATTTAAGTACTTTCTTGGTATTTTTACTGTACCAAGCAGGAAATGTAACATTTCTATTGAGATATCTTGAAATATGTATTGCGAAAATATCATTCAACCTAGCGTAAAAATCATAAGATGTGTTCTTAATATTACTATTCTTAATAAAGTCAGTGGGTACTCAAAATTTCCTTTTTTAGAGTTAAAGTGTATTATTGCCTGATTAATTGCTTCTCCTGTCATTGTTCAAAGTAATAACAAAAGCTGGGTGACAAGCATCTTCAGCTACTACTGCTACTTTGGTTCCACTGCAAATTTCAAAAAAAAGAGAATACCAGTTACTAGTACCTACTTGAAATCTGGTATTGAACTATTTGTAATGTTGTTGCCTTGTGATTTCTTACAAGACATTATATTATGTAGTTTGTGGGTTCATTAAATTTTTTAATTGAATATATAGTTTTGCATTTGTGACTTCATACAATTAAAATTAAAAAGTATATAGTAAATCAGGCAACTTAAGTCATCAGAACAACAATCACCATATTTTATATAAATCAAAATAAGAAAAGTATGCAAATACAGAAAATTTAATAATAGTCCCAAAGTTAAAGAGGTGAATAATAATCTATACTCACTGCAAAATATAAATCTCTTCAATATCCTCACAAAAAACTGATATGAGGATCCATTTACTTGCACCTTTGTTTCTTTTAACTTCTCCAATAAATGAATCTTCTGTACAATACCAAGTCATTACTTGATGAACTAAGTTAAAATCTACCCACAGACCATCAACTGTGTCCTGTAATAATAAATAAGTATAAATATGTAGTTTGAATACAAAAATTGTGTTAATTATATAGTGGATATAATGTTACCAAAAGTGTTGAAATAACATTTTCAGTTTGTGACAATTTTACAAATATTCCTTGTTTTTAAACATACCAATGGTGGTTGACAAACTATATTGTCCATACTTAGGCTTTTACAAACCACAGAGTGAATTTTCCCACATGATTTATTAAACAAATTTAAGTAAATTCTAACATCCTCATCAAAAATGTTTGGTTTGATATCAGCTAATTTTTGAAATACTTCTTGTGATTCTTTACAGATATCTTTCCTTTTGTTATTAACAAAAGGTCTACCATACAATCGAAATACACATTCTATTAATATTACTTGAAAATCATAGTCTGAGACAGTTTTGATGCTGTCAAATAACTTTAATCTAAAAAGCAATAAATAGCAATAAAAATTATTCCTAAAAGTGTTTAATGAAGGGCTTACAAATATTTTTCTTTTAAATTTTTAATGATTGCACTTTTGGGGCTTCTTTGAGTTTTCTGTAGACATATATTAATGATTTGTGCTAATTCCTTCTTATATAACCAACTATTTAAATCTTTCTCAATAAAAATTAATATTTTTTCCATAAATTCTTGTAAAAACTGTTCAGTCACTACTTTGTCTTGCAAAACTATACCCTTAAAGAAAAAGAGTTTGTTTAGATTAAAGAAATATTGTAACATATATACTTTACTGCAACTATTTTCAAATTTTGAGTACTTATGGCAAATTCTTCTTGGTAAGTTTTAGCAACAGTAATTATTTCTGTAATATAATCCAGAAATTTGGCAATAGAAATTAGTAAATCTTTAGTTTCTACTGATTTTGATAATTTCAAAAGTTCTACTTGTTTTTTTGCTAATTCATTTGAATATTGTTGGAATGCAGGCTGAAAAATACGAAAGATTAAACTTAACAATATATTATCAAATAGTTTCTTACTGCTTTAGTAGTATTAATATTTTCAAATCCACTCATTTTAAATATACATTAATACATAGGTATATAGGTAGTAATATCTGCGTAAATTGATTGAATATTTTTCCTTGAGCGCAAAAAAATCCCTCTTAGACAAGAAATGATTCAGTATAAAAAATAAATATTTTATTGGTCCTTAATTAAAAAAACACTTGCAGAAATAAACGTTTTAACTAAATTATGTTAGGGTATGAAATAAATTAAATTTAAACTTTAATAATTAATCGTTGTACTTAGTAAAAAAAAAGTCCCTAAGTACTTTGTTCTATGTTCTATGATTATTTTGACACAAACTCAGAACATGCCAGTACCGTGTTTCGTAATTTGCACATAGAGGTCATACTTAATAGAGTGCGTGAGATATGGGCGTCGAGCATAATAAGCTTAGAGCATACTCCTTCTGGAGGTAGCCTGCAATGCACAAATGTCGGGCAAAGGAGAGAAAGTGAGGGCAATACAGAGAGCAACAGGCTATTTCACTAGATTGGTAGGTGCAGCCAATGAGCTCATTGGAAGCAGTTCCCAATCGAGTGAAATAGTCTCTTACCCTCCCTATTGCCCTCTCTTTCTACCCTTGGCACGATATTTATGCACTAAAGGATATCGCCACCGTTTTAAGTTAAATATTACCAACTGTTAACTAATTTTAAAAAATTTGAAGAAACCAAATAAATGTGTGAAGTGTAGTATATTGAAATGTAAGAATACAATGGAATTTAGATTTCCAATAATAATATTGTTTCAACATTTTATTATACGATGCCAAATCAGGAACCCTTCTAGAAATTAATCATCCTCGATAAAACCGAATTTTGTGAATAAATAAAATGGTAGTGAAAACTATTCGAATATACATGTCGACAATAAGAGGTATTTCTGGAAAGTACGATTGCTGGTATAGATACAAGCATGGGCGTATCGAGGGAGGGGCACAGGGGCAGTTGCTCCCTTCCTGGACCTGAAAAACCTGCCATAAGCCATTAAACCTTCCCATAAATTTGCTATCTTGACACCCCCCCTGGACCAAAAATTTTTTCTGAATTGTCCCTCTTTCTAGGACAATTTTTTTTCTGATTCGTCCCCATCTAGGACAATTTTTTTCTAAATTTGCCCCTCCTTAGACCAAAAGCTGGGTATGCCCTTGGTAACAAGTTTCAAGAATTTCGATTTTGTAGTGGAATTACAAATTATACATGTTAGCAGATCAAAATCAGGCGGAAAATATGGAGAAAAGCTATGAAAGTATAAAACAGCTGACGTACCGGAGAATTTCGTAGATAGCAAAGCAGCGATCATCTGTTCGAGTGAGACCTTGTTAAATAAGTAAGACATAGGTATTGTTAAGATTTTTACTTTATAATTAAATAATCACTAACTATTTTTACCATTAATGTTGAGGTTTTATTATTTTCTACTTGACAAATCAATATTTTTGATAAAAATGTAACTAAGTAAGATAATAAAATCGCAACACTCCTTCTCAATTAAGACTTTTTTTTGGATACAACATATTCAATTTTTATTATTGTCTTCATAACTAAAACTAAAAATAGAATTTTCATATGGCTTAGTCAAGTTTATTGCACCAATATTATCAGCATATAATTCAACTTCACTTATTATTCCGAAGTTAGAATATTCACCTTTAAATATTAATAAGATCTTGAGGAGTTAAAGCAGCATTTTCTCAATAATATTATTGATCCGCTTGTCTTTTTCTATGGATTGTATCATCTGCCCAGTCTGAATCTGAATACCCTTTCATAATAAAATTATCTGTTTTCTTGTATAATAATTCAAAATCTTTAGTTCCTTTCAAATATGGAATGATCCTTTTCACTGCAATCCATGTTTGGTTAGTTGGTTTATCCAACATTCTACTTAAATCGGAAACAGAATACTTCGTATCTAGTCTTGAATATATTAATTCACGATATGATACTTTAATTATCGTCAAGTCTTTATCAAATTGAACATTGGGCTCCGTTGGAGTTAAATTTATTAAAACTTGTTTCAATAAATTTTCATTGATTTTTAGTGATACTTTTCATTTCTTGTAATTTAGAATTTTTTTAATTCAGCAAGATTTTTACAATTAATTTTTTCTTTCAATGCCTTGGTAATATCACTGCATTTACCAATAATAATTATATCTGAAGACGAGATAAAAAGACCGACAGCTAGGATTTTCGGGGAAACTAGCACATAGAGGTTCCGAATCTGGAATTTTCAATTGTGGGAAGCGCAACTGATAAAGGTTCCCTAGCCAGAAACAATATATATTATATATATATATATATATATTGTCTTGCGTACAAAAGAACGTTAACCTGAAAATTTCATAGTGACATTCTAACCTAGGAGTTACTGGTAACAGCAATTACATGGAACGGCTCCAGATTCGGAACCTCTATGTTAGAGTTTTTCCGAAAATCTTAGATGTCTGTCTTTACATGTCGCGTCTTAAATTTAAGGATATGTATCAAATACACAAAGAAGTGTTCGAGAGGACATTCAATTGTGGGAAGCGTAACTGATGAAGGTTCCCTAACAAGAAACAACAATATATATTATATATATATATATATATATATATATATATATATATATATATTGCAATATACTTCGTGGGTTCAATTTTAGAATTATAAAACTAATATCCACTTTCACTATTCTAGAACTTTATTTACATTTAAACAGCTGATTCAAAAATACAATAACAATCCCATATAAGCTAGTCGTCGCGGTATCACTACTCGGCGATCGTGGCGTTCTTCTTTTATATCACCGGCGTAGAATTCTCCAGTAGAAATCATCATCGCTCCTTCCGCTGTGGAGTCTTTTCGAGAATCGTATTTTTTTATCTTAAACGTTTGTTGTCGTGCTGAAATGACACAGGGTCGGCTTTGGGTAAATTTCGTAACACTGCCCCCCCCCTTTAATTCTGATCGTCCCGATCAGAAACATCCCCTCCATGGTAGGGAGCGAGTCGATCTAAATGAACCACCTTCAATTTAGCCTTGGGGTTTCGACGGATCCGGTAGACGACGTCATTAAGCCTCTTGACCACCTCGTATGGACCATCCCAGGCGGGTGTAAGCTTTGGGGATTTACCCTTGCTCCGTTGGGGGTTGTACAACCAGACTTTGTCCCTCTCCTGGAACCCGACTGAATTGGCCTTGAGGTCGTATCGCGTCTTCATCCGGTCACTGGTGGCCAACATCTGCGTTCGGGCTAATTCGTGTATTGCCAGCATGTTATGTCGGAGCTGGTCGGCATAATCGTCGATGTCTTGGGGAGGTTCTTCGGGGGAGCCAAATGCCAAGTCGCATGGTAGTCGCAGCTCCTTTCCGAATAAGACACTGGCTGGGGTCAGACCTGTACTATTACGTACAGCAGAGCGATATGACAACAGGAATAGGCGAATATGCTCATCCCAATCACGCTGGTTATTGCTGACGACCTTGGATAGGTGTTGTTCCAAGGTCCTGTTGAATCTTTCCACCATTCCGTCTGACTGTGGGTGTAATGGTGTTGTTCTCGTTTTCCTGATCCCCAACATCGTGCAGACCTTCTGGAATACATTCGATTCGAAGTTACGCCCCTGGTCTGAATGTAATTCCATCGGGACGCCAAACCTGCTGAATAGTTGTTCTACTAGCACCGTCGCTACCGTGGTTGCCTCTTGGTTGGGTATCGCATATGCCTCAGGCCATTTGCTGAAGTAATCCATTGCGACCAGAATGTATTTGTTCCCCCTCTCAGACTCGGGAAACGGACCGGCGACATCGATGGCAATTCTCTCAAATGGGACGCCCACATTGTACTGCTGCATTCTGCCCTTGGTTCGGGTCTTCGGGCCCTTACTGGCGGCACATGTGGCACATTTGCGGCACCAAGCTCTGACGTCTTCGAAGTAATTCACCCAGTAGTACCGCTGGCGAACTTTGTCTAGGGTTTTATTCATGCCCAGGTGGCCTCCGGTAATTCCATCATGTACTTCGGTCAGGATGGCTGGTACCTTTTTCTTCGGAACTACCAGTTGGGACTTGGTTTCTCGTCCATCAGCGCTTTCCCAAACTCGCTTGAGCATTCCATTGTCTACTCTTAGAGAGTCCCACTGAGCCCATAACGATTTCAGCACGCCGGAGTATCTAGCTACCTCGTCCCATCGTGGCCTGGGTGCCCCTCTCATTTTGAGTGACAAGATTGGTTCGATGTCTGGATCAGCCATTTGGTCCTGGATGCACTGTTTCGTTGTCCAGTCTTCATTGGCCTGCACTCGGATCTGCCTGATGGAGATACCCTCTCGCTGTTCCGTCTTCAGACAATGCTTGCATTCCGCTCTACAGGGTCTTCTGGATAGGGCATCGGCATTATTGTGCAACCGGCCGGCACGGTGTTCCACCTTGAAGTCGTATTGCTGTAATTTCTCCATCCATCTGGCCAGTTGCCCTTCCGGTGTCTTCATGTCCAGCAGCCATTTGAGTGCGGCATGATCTGTTCGGATTAAGAAATGGCGACCATACAGGTATTTGTGGAAATGGTCTACAGCCCTTATTATCGCAAGAAGTTCTGTTCTGGTGACGCAATAATTTCTTTCTGGCTTCGAGAATCCACGGCTGTAGTACTTGATCACCCTCTCTTCACCATCTTGCACCTGGGATAGGACGGCCCCCAAACCTGTGTTGCTGGCGTCGGTGTCTAAGATGAACTTGCCGGACTGTGTAGGAAAGGCTAGGATTGGGCTGGAACATAGTGCTGCCTTCAGTCGCCTGAATGATGTTTCGCAATCCTGATTCCAATGGAAGGTCTCTTTATCAGTGGTCTGCCGATGTAGAGGGGCGGCGATGGTGGCAAATCCCTCAACAAAACGCCGGTAGTATGAACAGAGGCCCAAGAAGCTTCGGAGTTCATTTTTGTCTCTTGGAACTGGCCAATCACGGATGACTTCTATCTTGTCTTCGTTGGTGCGGATTCCTGACTCGGACACTACGTGGCCCAAAAACTCTACTTCTTTTTGAAACAAGGAACACTTCTTCGGATTGAGTCTCAGGTTGGCGTTATTAATTCTGGAGAATACTTCGCCCAGGTTCTTCAGATGGTCGTCGAATGTCTGGCCCATGACTAGAATGTCGTCGAGGTACACTAAGCACGTCCTCCATGTTAACCCGCTCAGTACATACTCCATTAGCCTCTCAAATGTAGCGGGTGCATTACATAACCCAAAGGGCATGACCGTGAACTGAAACAGCCCTTTACTGGTGGAAAACGCTGTCTTCTCTCTATCGTTTGCGTACAGACCAACCTACCAATATCCACTCTTTAGCTCTAGTGTGGAAAACCAACGGGGGCCTGCTAGTTTGGTCAGAGTGTCATCAATTCGGGGTAGTGGATAGCTGTCTTTTTTGGTGACGTCATTCAGCTTTCTGTAATCCACGCAAAATCGGGTGGTTCCATACTTCTTTTTAACTAGGACGACGGGAGAGGACCATGGGCTGATGGATGGCTCAATAACTCCATTTTGTAACATGGACTCGATGTTTTCCTCGACGGCCTGTTGTTGCCCCAATGGTAGTCGTCTAGGCGGTATTCTGATGGGTTGAGCCTTTCCGGTATCTATTCGGTGCTGAACGATGGTAATGCGACCGATGGTCCCATCTTGACTGTTAAAAATTTGCCAGTGCTTTGTGATAAATTGGTTGGCTTTCTTCTGTTCCTCTGGTGTCAGGTGTGTCAAATGGTCAGCAAACTGTTGTAGGAACTCTTTATCGGGCCCTGTCTCCTTCACCGACGTCTGGTACTCTTCTTCGCAATTGATGATGGTCTCTACTGGCTCGAAACAAGCTATCTCTTGACCATTGGCAATTCGGATGTCGTTGTTGGACAGATTCAGGACTCTGATTGGTATATCTCGTCCCGTTTTAACTATAGCCCGTCCAACCAAGTAGTCAAGAGCTGAGTGTACGGGCTCCACCATTCCAACGCAGCTCCCAGGATTGCTATCTAGCTGCCCATGAATAATCTGTTCCGTTCGACCGGGAATTCTAGCTGAAGACTTTGCCACAAGTTTTATGGGCGTGACTGATGTGTTGACGGGCCGTGTCAATACAAATTCCTCATTCAGGAACCGAAGAACATCATATCTAGGGTCGAACATAAATCCATGCTGGCTAATTAGGTCCATTCCCAGTATAAAATCGTCCTCAATATTCGCTACCAGGACCCTATGCCGGATCATGTTGTCCCCTATCTGTAGCACGACATCTGCCTCACCCTGTATTGACATGGACTCGCCGGTGATTGTTCTGAGCTGGATGTTATTGGTAACTGGCCGAATTTCTGATGCTCTCAAAACCCTGGACTTGGCAATGGACACAGCGGCGCCGGTATCGATGGTGATGTTAACTGCTCGCCCGTTGATGGTGCCTCTGATGACTAGGCTGCCGCTATCTCTGCAAAATCCCCGGATGGATACTGTCCTGGGGGCTGGTGGAGGGTGAGTCAGCATTCGCCCCCTTATGCTGACTGGTTGGAGTTTCCCTGGTTGGTAAGGTCGGTTTGTTGGCTACCCCTGGTTGGTGATCGTTCCGGTAGCCTTACTCGGCAGTCACGTTGGAAATGTCCTGTCCGTCCGCAGCGGTAGCATGCCCCTCTGGTGCCAGTTCTTTGCGACCGTTCCAATATTTTGTTCAGGCCAGCAAGCAGCGCTTGAAATGGTGACTCTGACTCTTCCTGGTTGAAGGAAACTGCTCCGACCCTCGGCTTGGACATGTTCATGACGGCCTCTACTTCCAAAGCCCTAAGTAGAGCTTCATTACTTTTCTTGACGCCACTTAGTCTTAGATTTCTTTGTACTTCCACATCTCTGATGCCGTTTATGAAACTCTGCGTGGCCAACTGGTCTTTCGTTTCCTCTGGCAGGTCTGGGTAGGACAAATGTACTAACCGTCTAATCTCTGCTTCGAATTCTTGAAGGGTTTCACCGGATTTTTGCGTTTTTCCACTGAGTTGGACTTGGTATACCTGGCTCAAGGATTGATTGTCGTAGCGTTTGTCTAGGATGGCGATGATCTTGTCGAAATTGCCTTGTTCATCTACTGGAATGCTTTGGAGGAGTTCTAGGGCCGGACCTCTTAACGAAATTACCAGAGAAGTAGATTTTTCTTGATTATCCCATCCATTAGCTGTAGCCACGGCCTCAAATTGCCGTTTATACATGGGCCAAGATGAACTGCCATCGAATGTGGGTGGTTTGCTAACGGAACCTTTGGTACTCACGGTGTGCTGGTATTTCCCTCTCTGCAAATCTTGTTGCAATTTTTTAATTGCTGTTTCCACTTTATCTTGTACTTCACTGTGTACTGCGTCTTTAATTGAACTGATTTCAGCTTTTACCTGGCTTTGGATAGCACTTATTTCAAATTTCACCTGGTTCTGGACGGAATCGATGTCATCTACTTTGATTTCAAGAGTCTCCACATTACTTTTTAGGGTCTTTATGTCGTCGTTTATTTCTTTTATGTCTGATTCAACTATTTGCATTCTTTCATTAACTGTTTCATTAACTTGCGACACTATTTGCATTAGTTGTTCAAATTGCATTTGTCTTTTTTCTTCAGTTTGATCTTGTTTTTCTACAAATTTCGAGAATAATCCTTCCATTAAATTTTGTTGTTTTTCTTCCATCGTGGAAACAAGATTTTGTTGTTTTTCTTCCATTGTAGTGACAAGATTTTCTAATTCTATTTTACGTTTTTCATCAAAAGATTTTACTAACCTTTGTTGAATTTCTTCTTGATGTTGTTTCTCCTTCTTGTCACGTTTTTCTAGAATCTGTGCTATTTTTTCGTCTAGTCCCTCCGTAACCTGTTTGATAATTTTTCTGGTAGTTTCGTCGGTTTTTTCCATACTTCGAGTTTCCATAAATCAAATTACGCTTTTAACTGCACTTAATCCTTCACTTCTAACACCAAATTGCAATATAGTTCGTGGGTTCAATTTTAGAATTATAAAACTAATATCCACTTTCACTATTCTAGAACTTTATTTACATTTAAACAGCTGACTCAAAAATACAATAACAATCCCATATAAGCTAGTCGTCGCGGTATCACTGCTCGGCGATCGTGGCGTTCTTCTTTTATATCACCGGCGTAGAATTCTCCAGTAGAAATCATCATCGCTCCTTCCGCTGTCGAGTCTTTTCGAGAATCGTATTTTTTTATCTTAAACGTTTGTTGTCGTGCTGAAATGACACAGGGTCGGCTTTGGGTAAATTTCGTAACAATATATTGTCTTGCGTACAAAAGAATGACACCACGAAGAGAGTAATAATTATACCATCAACATAAATTATTAACGACCAATTTTCTCTATAATTCAAACAATAATTATATTATGATCGTTTAAAATGCATTATTATAGTAAATTCATTAAACTCATTATTCCTGCATCTAGTTTTTTAAACCATATATCTTAAATTTTAGAAGTTTATCTGTTTTATTATTCCTTCCCTCTGGATTTTTAAATAAACTTCAGATTCCAATTTTCCATTTAAAAATGCCGTTAGTATGTCTACTTGTATAATTGGTAGATCTTTCTGAACAGCAATTGACATCATTATTCTGATGGTTGATAATCTGGCTACAGGTGCATAATTTTCATAATGATGTACCTACTTGAAACCTTTTGTAACTATACGTGCTTGCATCTTCTTTGGTCCGAATACCCATTAAGTATCAACAGCAATTTTATTATTTGGTAAATCTGTTTCAGTCCACATTTCTAATTTTTTTAAAGCATACAGTACTTTATTAATTGCTTCCTTCCAATGTAGATCTACCGATGCATGTTGATATGTCACAGGCTCTTTATATTCTAGCAATAATCAGTATTCTGAATACATTTAGTAATCACTTTGCTATTGTGGAGTTTTATAATTTGTCTTCGTATTCTTGTCTTATTAAACTCGTTTTTATTGATATTATCCTGTTGTTCTTAATTTCTTGTCACATTTGTACTATTATTTTTAATAATTCCATCATCAAAATGTTACGCCCATTTCTTGTTCCCCTTTACATATTTAAAAAAAATTACAATCATTATCATTGTCATTAAATCTAATTTTTGTCCCGTCAAATGTCTCTAGATATAGTTATTGTAATGTTTTTATTTTCACACTCGGGTTCAGTTCAGTTCTCGGATTTATTTAAAAACACAGTCGAACTCACAATAATTTATTTCCACTACTTTAATTTATATTCACAGAACTATTTACACCTTATGTTGAACACCTGATCTTTATTATACGGCAATCGAATACAAAAGCCAGCCACCGACTTCGATGCGCCAGACGAACAACATTTCGGATTCCACGAAATATCAGTTGAATGCCGATTCCACGAATTATCGGATGAATTCCCGTCTCATTGCTTCCTCCTTAAGAACATTTCGTCCCGGAATGTCCCAGAATCCTTCATGGTGTGATATTTGCAGGACTCTCCATTTTGACAACGAGATATTTGTCATGTAGTTCTCGGAAAACCTTCGGTCTATTTCTGGAGATTACAATCTGTTTTCTGTTCTTGCCTTCCTCTGGAGTTTCCAGCACGCGCTTTAGAAGTCCGTTCTCCAGGATTAGGGAGTTCCACTGAGCCCAGTAGGACTTTATTATGGTTGATAAACGGGAAATACCCGCCCACATAGGTTTGCGATCTTCTTTCTTCCACCGGATAATTTCTTTTAACTCCTGATCTAATTTCTGGTCTTTCTGGATCTCCTTAGATTGCCAATGGTTATCGACGGCGGTAGTTCTATAGAGAAGAGCCCATTTTTCTTCAGCTAGCTGAAAATGTTTGTAATCATCAGGACATGTTCTCCTTGATAAGGCATCAACATTCTTATGGCTTGTTCCAGCGCGATGCTCAGTCTCGAAGTCAAATTCTTGCAACCGCTCAATCCTTATAGCCACTTGTCCTTTGGGGTTTTTAAACTGCAGGAGTCACTTCAATGCCGCGTGATCAGTCCTAAGGAGGAATCTTTTACCATAGAGGTACTTGTAAAAATGTTCTACCCCCTTAACCACAGCCAAAAGTTTCCTGTGAGATTTGCTGAAATATCCGATGACTTTGTCCTGGCTCTTTTGATCTACGAAAGCATCGCACCAATTCCGACATTGCTTGCGGCTGTATCCAAGATGAAGTTCCCATCTGGTAAAGGATAACTTAAAATGGGGGCAATGGTCAATGCACTTTTCAGGGTCTCGAATGATTGCTGATATTCCTCGTCCCACTGGTACCGCACCTTGCCTGCTGTGAATCTAGTGCGTGACTTGGCGATATTAGCAAGTCCAGCTACGTACCGAATATAGTACGTGCATAACCCCAGGAAACTTCTTAGCTGTTGGATATCTTTTGGTATCGGTCATTCTTGGAATGCATTGATTTTCTTTGGTCCACAACTACTCCTTATATAGAAACCACATGTCCAAGATATTACACCTCTTCTTGGAACAGCTGACACTTCTTCGGGCTTAACTTTAGTCCGGATCTTCGAAGTCGCTAAAAAAACTCCTCTAGGTTCTTCACGTGGTCTTTTCCAACCACGAGAATGTCGTCTAGATACACATGTTTTCCATCAAAGCCCTTTTAACACTGTTTCCATCAATCTTTTAAAAGTTGCTGGACCATTACACAATCCAAACGGACTCACCGTGAATTGGTAAAATCCTGAGCCGATGGTAAAAGCAGTCTTTTCGAGGTCTTCTTTCGCTAGTTTCACCTGCCACTCAATAACCACTTTTTAAGTCCAGGGTGATCTAGCCAACGTATCTAGGATATCATCTAATCTTGGTCTTGGTAATTTGTAGCGTGTTTTAGTTACCGATAGTCCACGCAAAATCGAGTTGAACCATCTTTCTTTTTAACCAAGGCAACTGGAGAAGCCCAAGGGCTATTGGATGGTTCAATAACACCTTGTTCTTTCATTCAGTAGACTATCCCGTCGTCTTCTTCTCTTTTAGCTAGGGGTAGTCCTGTGGCCGACTGCCGAATAGGCTGAGCATCCCCGGTATTAATTTTATATTTCACCAGATCAGTCCGTCCTCTCTTTCCTTTCATTCCGTCGAAGATATCCTGATAGTTTCTAACGATGTCCCTCAATTTTGCTCTCTGAATTAAATTTTTAATTCCTGGATGAGTCGGTGATGAGTCTTTCCAGTTCCTCAGATAGTTTACCTGGTGGTATTTCTGCATGCTATGTGCTTCTGAATGCAAAAGAAACTGTTGAACAATGACTTATCTTTATTCCGGACTTTCGAAGTCTCCGAAATACCTCCTCCAGGTTCTTCACGATTTTTCAACCACGATAATATCGTCAATATACAACAGGCATGTTTTCCATTAAAGCCCTTTTAAAACTGTTTCCATCAATCTTTCAAACGTTGCTGGAGCATTACAGAACCCAAGCGGCATCACCGTGAATTGGTAAAGTCCTTAGCCGATGGTAAAAGCAGTCTTTTCGCGGTCTTCTTTCTATCTGTGCCAATAACCGCTCTCCAAGTCTGGGGCTGAAAACATCGTCGATCCAGCCAACATATCTTGGGTATCGTCTATTCTTTGTGGCGTGGTTTATTTGCCGATAGTCTACGCAAAATCGAGTCTAACCATCTTACTTTTTAACCAAGACAACTGGAGAAGCTCAAGGGCTATTGGATGGTTCAATAACACGTTCTTCTTCCATTTCGTGGACTATCCTGTCCGATTCTTCTCTTTTAGCTAAAGGTATTCTTCTCGCCAACTGCCAAGTAGGCGGAGCATCCCTGGTATTAATTTTATATTTCACCAGATTAGTCCGTCCTCTCTTTCCTTTCCCCACGTCGAAGATATCCTATTAGTTTCTTCCGATGTCCCTCAACTGTGCTTTCTGTATTTCATTTATTAGGACATCTCGCAGCCGTTGTATTAGTTCACTTTTGTTCCCACTTGTTTCTAAATCCCTCTCTTAAGGCTGTTTTTTTTAATCGGTTACTTTCAATTGGTTCAAACTCACCGCTATAAGCATTGTTAGTCTATTTATTTTCCAAATCTAAAGTTCCGCAAATACACCTAACACCCGAGACCACTGTAATGTTTTTATTTTCACACTCGGGTTCAGTTCTTGGAATTATTTAAAAACACAGTCCACCTCACTATAATTTATTTCCACTACTTTAATTTATATTCACAGAACTATTTACAATTTATTTTGAATATTTGATTTTTACTATACAGTAATCGAATACAGAATGAATCCTTCCGTTACGTCTCCGTATTTAAATATTTCCAGAAGGCCAGAGTCGCCTAGAGATTTCTTTCATGGACTCTAGAATTCTTCAAGAACTTCATCAAAGCCAGCCGCTGCCCTCGATACGCCAGATGAACAACATTCTAATTCCACGAAATACCGGATGAATGCCGATTCCAGGAATTATCCGATGAAGTCTCTTCACACTATTTTACTTGTTAACGGATTCCATAATAACCATTTTCAAAATAACCAATCATGCGTATTGACGTTGCTTTTGGTTCCATTTTAGTTAGTTTTGGATTGTTCAGTACCCATGATTGACAACCAAATACTCTTAGTCTTGATAAATCATTTTTCGTCTTTTCAGGTACGTTTCATTGATTAGCATTTCTTGGTGAGCTATTTAATTCATATGCTGAACAAACGTATTGCTTCACCCTATAAATGTTTGGCAAATTAGTATCTATTAATTTTGTTCTTACTTTATTTATTATGTATCTTTCAGATGATCCATTTTGCTGTGGAGTATATGCTTGCATAAATTGTAAATTAATTCGTTTATATTTACAAAAGATTAGATGTAAATTCTCGCCCATTGTGAAGACGTATTTTTTAGGTTTCCGTATATACTCGTACAATTAATACGGATACACTTATAATATCACTCCGAATTTCATCACAGCAATTTTCTCAGAAGCTAATGCACCGAAAAAGTTGAAATTTTATATCACTCTATGGTTTAGTGACCTGATCAGTAGCATATATCGTGAATGAAAAAAAATTGATTTTAATGTTTACTCTGGGGAGGTTTTTTTTAAAATAATCGACCCTTACTTCGGAAACTACTAAACCTAAAATTTTGAAATAATAGGAAATATAGAACGTTGTCGGAAGTTTACAGGAAAAATCGGGAGAAACCTCTAATTTTAATTTCGGGGGACAAATTAACTAAAAATTTAAAAATGGAAATTTTTTCAAAAGCATCATGTAATACATTAAACAAAAGGGCTCATACTGAGGAACTCACATATTTTTTTCATATTTTAAAAATAATTAGTTTCAGAGATATTAACAAAAATATACCAATATTTACGCAATCTCCGAAACTATAAGACGTAAATTTTTAAAAAACATTGGAGATATTGAGCCTCATCTAAATTATACCGGAAAAATAAGGAGAAACCCCTAATATTAATTTTGGAGGACAAATTACAGAACTAAATGGAAAATATAAAATTAAAATTGTTTCTAACGTGTCATGTAATACCTGAAATCAAAGAGCTCATTATAACGAATACAAATATTTTTTTTTCATATTTTAAAAATAAATTATTCAAAAGATAGCAACAAAAATTACCCATTCCCCCTTTTATTTCCGAAACTATTAGACCTAAAATTTTGAAAAAAGCTTATATGGCCTTTACAGGAAAAATAAGGAAAAATCCCTCATTTTGTGACAAATTATAGAATTAAATGGAAAATAAAACATAAAACTTTTTAAACGCATCATGCAGTATATCAAATAAAAGGGCTTATTATGAGGAATTCAAATATATTTTTTTTCATATTTTTGAAATAATTTTTTCAGGATAAATAAATGGAAATCCCTAATATTAATTATAGAATTAAATGAAAAATAATAAATTAATTTCTTTTTGAACGCATCATGTAAAATATTAATTAAAAGGGCTCATTATCAGAAATACACACACACAAACACACACACACACAGGTACAGGGGGCATTATCTAGAATAATGCCGAATGTCGGAGGCCCTAGACAGATAAGAAGACAGCTACTGGCAACAGTAACTACTTCTGTTTTGTTGTACGGGGCACCGGTATGGGAGAAATCGCTCGAGCTACCATCGTACCGCCAGAAAATGAAATCAGTCCATCGGCTCTCAGCGATTCGAGTGGCATCATCCTACCGCACTGTGTCTTACGAGGCGGTGAGTGTGATTGCCTCTACCCTACCAATCGACATCCTGGCTGCACAAAGGGGACGGCTTTATCGCAGAAAGTTAGAGAAAGACCAACCGACAGGAAACAGCGATGAAAGAGCCATGAGTCTAGGGCAATGGCAGGAGAGGTGGGACAGCTCTACTAAAGGCCGGTGGACATATCGATTGATACCTAACATCAGTCGTTGGGTCAACCGCCAGCATGGGGAGGTTGGGTTCTACATCACTCAACTCCTGACTGGACATGGATGCTTTCGAGCATACCTGCACAGGGTCAGGAGGGCAAACTCCCCAAACTGCCCACACTGTACGGACGTGATAGAGGACGCGGAACACGTGTTCTTCTCCTGCCCCCGGTTTCAGGATCAACGTGCTGAATTGGAGAGGATTCTGGAGACTAATATCGTTCCAGAATAATTAGTAGAAGCCATGCTGAAGGGCTCCCAAGCCTGGAACTTGGTATCAGATTACGCGGAGACTATCCTCAAAGACCTCCGCAATACGTTCGAGGAGTAGGCTTTAGAGGCTTTCAATGTAAGAGCAGTAAACATCTGCAATGAACCACCCTTGCGAAGTAGTATTGACTAAGAGTGCCGCAGGGGACCATGGTTGTAGGAGAAAGAGGTTAGGGTTTTAGCGGGTATACGGTATACTGGTTTCAATGCAACGATTAACTCTTGCTTTGAAGTCATTGCATCGGGAGTCCCGCACGACGGCCAGCACGTGCTAGCTAAGTACGCAATGTATTTCCCCCCTCTTCGGATAAAAAAAATAAAACACACACACACACACACACACACACATATATATATATATATATATATATATATATATATATATATATATATATATATATATTATATATATTTCTTTAAGTTTTCGCGGGCACTAAATGTATTAGATGGTTTCCGGAATTCATCCGCGTAGTTGATAACTGATCCCTGCCGGGATCGATGGTAAAATGACGACGTTTCGGCAGAGTCACATCTGCCCTCTTCAGGTCGGTTCGCATAATTCTCGTAGCCTTTTGCTTTCGCTTCTAGTAGTATTCAGTATTCGAGTAACTAGAAGCGAAAGCAGAAGGCTACGAGAATTATGCGAACCGACCTGAAGAGGGCAGATGTGGCTCTGCCGAAACGTCGTCATTTTACCATCGATCCCGGCAGGGATCAGTTATCAACTACGCTGATGAATTTCCGGAAACCATCTAATACATATATATATATATATATATATATATATATATATATATATATATATGTTATATAAGTTTATAACATGAACTTTGGGTAAACTTATGTAGCAAGTGTATTTCATCGTTCCCAGCTGACTCAGCGAACACGTGCAGTGTCAGATTACAGCCACGCCGAGCATCCGTGGGAATCGCCGTGTCGACAGTGCCGATTCAGCACACATTAGGTTATATATTGTAAAATCTCTCTTGTTTGTTATTCATTATTACTCAGTCTGTTGTTAGTTATTATTGTCATTATTTCAATTTTGTATTTTGTATTTTAAAAAGTTATTATTTTGTTAAAGTTAATAAAAATCTTTTTTTAAAAGTTTAATTTGAGAAGTGTGATATAACAAATTGGCGCAGTCAGTAGGATCCGTCAACGTTACTAGAACACGAGCTTACTTCTAACTGGTAGCGGCGGATTCCTATCCCTCAACGGAGCAAAGAACCTGGAAGAAGTCCCAACTGCGATAAAAAGGAGAACACGGATCTTCCAATGTTCCTGTTGATGTGAGTAGTAGTGAATCGTCTAACGTTTAAGGTTTAAGAATTTATTTGATTGATTTGATTGATTTATTTAATTATTTGATATTTGATTTTATTTGATTATTTGATTGATAATTTGATTTATTTGATTATCTTGATTTGAATTGAGATATTATTTGATTATTTGAATTGAAATATTTATTTGATATATTTTGATTTACTTTTATATATTTATTTTATTATTTCATTTTTATCTACCGTTCTATTATCCAAAATATCGTTTATACCCCATTTACATACATTTGCTTAATAATTTTTACACTATATTTTAATTGAAACCCATTTTACAATCCCTCGTTTATTTTATTATATTTTATTATTTTCAACTTGTCTATACCTTTAATTCTAACACACATCGAAATGGCACAAGCAACAAACAATGTAGTTTCTGATGAAACCGAAAAGTACCGTTATCGGAAATATTTTCTATTATTCCGGAATTTGAAGGCGAGCAGATCTCCTTGGCCACCTTCATACACGCATGTAATTGTGCGTACAATATGTCGACTGCGGAGCAAAAATATCTGCTAGTCATTCATATAAAAATAAACTTAGAGGCAAAGCGGCTCAGTTGGTCAACTCGAGAACCCCGCTTCATATTTAGAAATTAAACAGCTTTTGACACTACATTTCGGAGATTCGCGCGATCTGTCTTCTTTGATCCACGATCTCCAACGTCTCAAACAACTTTCTAATGAGTCCCCTCTGACCTTTTATAATAGGCTTCAGGTTTTGAGTGCGAAAATGCACTCATGCATCCAAAAATGCTCTGGGCTAACCAATGAACAAAAAGACGCTCAGACAACCCTTGTAGATACGATGGTTCTGAATACACTTCTTACAGGATTAGAACCACGTCTAGGCCAAATAATTCGTGCCAGCAATCCCAAAGACCTTCTGGAGGCACACTCTCGAATCAGACGAGAACTTCAGTTGTCATATTTCGAAGAACAAAAAATTCACAAATCTGCTCCTCCCAAACCCACATTTCAGGTCCGAAAACCCATTCAACCACCGAAATGTTTAAATTGTGGTAGATTAGGCCACATTGCAGTAGATTGTCGGTTGCGACAGCAAAACAACCCTCAATCTTACATCCAAAATTTTAGACCTAGTTTTACAGGGTCAAATCAAACTTCGAGGCCAAATCCACCCCCAAATAATACCAACCATCAAGGTCCATCATTTCGACCTACAAATTTCCAAAGACCCCCGTTTAAACCAAATCAATTTCGACCGTCTGTAATACAGACAAACCCTCACTATCGTCCAGAAAGGACGCATCATTTCAATGAACACCTGAATACTGATTATCAAGAATATTCAGTAAGCGACTACGGCTATAATACTGAAAATAGCTCATACATTTATGACGATTTCAGTCAAAATCCTGTCGATTATGAAATTGAACAAACTCCAGACGATAATTTCGTTACACCTTTGAACAGTCACGAATACCAGGATTTTCTAGCTCTCCCGAGCCTAGATCAGCCACCGGATTCAACAACTACCATTTCCGAAGTCCAAACCCAAATCCAGAATTTGAATCTGGAAGATTTCAACCCAAATGCGAATTTCCGGAACAAGCATTTCTCTAAGTCCTCTTTTAACGGTAACTCTAAAAATCTTTATTACATTCACGATGCTTCCGAAAAATTTAAACTTCTCATCGATACCGGAGCTGGTATCTCCATTTTTAAAGAAAACACCGTTAAGAATTTCCGTGAAAGATTTCCCGAAAAAGTGACAATCCAAGGTATTACGCACGAGAAAATCCCTATTTCTGAATCAACTCTTATTCCATTTGCCATAGGTAACCCTCATAAGGTTTTTATCTACAATCTAGATATTGAGTTTGATGGAATATTAGGTCTTGAATTTCTTGAGCATTACGAATGTATTGTTGACTTGAAATCAAAACAGTTAATTACGAACTTCAAAACTATTCCCTTGCATAAAGTGCCCGATCACAATCAATCTAACATACAACCGACAGACATTCCCTACTAAAATGCCAACTTGTACTTATACAATCAAATAACTATTCCAGCAAGAAATGACGAAACAAATTTCAAACTCAAGTGCGACCTTTTAATACTGACGCAATTTTACGACACAAGTAATTGACAAAGTACGACTTCCCAACGCAGTTGTACGCGTGATTTAAAGGGAGAATTTCTGACCTCAATAATAAACGCGAACGCGATGCCTAAAACTGTTAATTTTTCCGATCTTCACTTAGAACCCTTGACCAAACACACCCCCTTTTAAATATGAATACACACGATTACTCTGAACCTATAAACTTGGACAGAAACTTAACTATCAGGGAACAAATTCGTACAGAACACCTTAATGACGAAGAGCGAGAACTTATCACGAACCTCTGTTTAGAATTCAAAGATATTTTCTATCTTGAAGGCGATGTTTTGTCTTTTACCAACGCAGTAAAACATTCAATTGACACCAATAATGCCAAGCCCGTTTACACAAATCTTACAGATATCCTCAAGTCCATAAGGAGGAAGTGAAAACCCAAATTCCAAAATGCTTGATCAAGGCATTATCAGGCACTCTTCTTCTCCTTGGTCCCCCCCGTATGGGTCGTCCCTAAGAAACTCGATGCTTCTGGTAAGCAAAAGTGGCGAGTTGTTATCGACTATAGGAAGTTAAACGAACTAACTGTAGACGATAAATATCCTCTGCCAACATTTCTGATCTCCTCGATCAACTTGGTAAGTGTCAATACTTTTCGACACTGGATCTCGCTTCCGGGTTCCACCAGTTGGAAATCCTTGAGGAAGACATTCCCAAGACGGTTTCTCTGTTGACAATGGCCATTACGAATTCGTTCGTATGCCATTTGGTCTGAAAAATGCACCTTCTACCTTTCAGAGGGTCATGGACAACATTCTTCTGGGCATCCAGAATGAACGTTGCCTTGTTTACATGGATGACATTATCGTTTATTCACCAACCATCCATGAGCATATGTCCCGTTTGACAGAAGTCTTTAAGCGTCTTAGACAGTCAAACTTGAAAATTCAACCTGACAAGTGTGAGTTTCTCCGTAAGGAAGTTGCTTACCTAGGTCATCTGATCACCCAAGAAGGAGTAAAACCAAACCCTTCAAAGGTTGAATGCATCCAGAATTTCCTCAACCCCAAACTCCTAAAAATGTTAAATCTTTTCTTGGTCTCGCCGGTTATTACCGACGTTTTATCCCCAATTTCGCCAAGATCTCAAAGCCCCTAACGAAACTCCTGCAGAAAGACGTCAAATTCATCTTCGACGCAGATTGCAAGTCTTCTTCAACGAACTGAAGCAAGCCCTTGTATCTGACCCTATCTTGATCTACCCAAATTCGAAGAACCATTCCTGCTCACTACTGATGCTAGTGCTTTTGCAATTGGAGCGGTTCTCTCACAAGGCCCCGTAGGAAAGATCTTCCTATAGCATATGCTTCCCGTACACTCTGCGGTGCAGAAACTCGATATTCCACTATCGAACGGGAACTGCTAGCCATTGTTTGGGCGGTCAAGCACTACAGACCGTATCTTTTTGGGAGAAAGTTTACACTCCTGTGTGATCACCGTCCGCTTACTTGGCTCTTTTCGATCAAAGACCCTGGCAGTCGTCTAGCCAGATGGCGCCTCAAACTAGAGAGTATAACTATAAAATCGAATACAAGCCTGGCAAGGTAAACTTGAACGCAGACGCTCTTTCCCGTATCAAAATTAATCACTTCAAACAATGCACCGACTTTCTTTCAAAGATAAAAATTTTCGCAAATAACGAAACCGACCCAAAACAACCCGATTCAGGTACTAGTCACGATAACTCCGACGACTCCAACAACGATCAAGAACGCGATGATCATGACGAACGCATGACAACAGAATTTAATCGATTTGTTCAATTGTATAAAACCGAGTCGATAATCGACTATTCAAAAATAGAAATTTCTAACGCCCAACTTCTAGACAAAATCTCACAAACGAATAGTCACTTTCTTCTGGCAAAATAAACTCAATGACTTGCATGACAAAATCATCGAAGATATTTTCGAAGAAGACCAAACTTCACTACTGACACTCTAAACGTTCTAGCCAGTAAAACTGTAAGGCATAGAAAATATTTAATTGTCCCTTTACCCTTTGATCCTGGAACAGTTGTTGCACATCTTTTCAACATTCTCTATAACAACCAAGTCCAGTTCGACGAATCCGAAACTTTTGTATTGAAAACAACGTAGAACTACCGATTCTTGAAACACTATCCTTTATAGACGTAAAACTTAAAATTTGTCAAAATATTGTGACAACCCCTTCACAAGACGAGATTCCCGTTATACTGCAGCAGTACCACTGCGGCAAAAATAACCTTCATCGTGGAATTAACGAGACCATCCGACGCATAAAAGAAAAGTATAATTGGACTGGACTAATCAAAAGTGTAGAGCAATTTATTAAGTCCTGCGAAACTTGCCAAAAGGTAAAGTTCTGTAGAAAAAACTTAAGTGCTCTTTTGTCATAACTGAAACACCAAAAACGCCCTTCGAACGTATCAGCATTGATATTTTCGAATATCCAACCAGAAACTACGCACTGACTATTAGGGATGAACTCACCAAATTTACTCAGGCCTACCAATTGGTGACAAAACAGCTAAAACTGTAGTAAACACCCTCCTAATATTCTTCCAACATTACGGTACACCCCTTCGCATCCATTGTGATTATGGACGTGAATTTGATAACACTCTCATAAGGGACCTGTGTGAACTATATGACATAAAACTATCCTTTTCAAGTGTCCACCATCCTGAATCAAATGGCTCTATCGAAAGGTTTCACGCGACTTTAGCGGAAATGATAAGGGCAAATACAGCTGAACATCCTGACGAACACCCATTCAACGTCCTCCCCTACGCAGTTATCTGCTACAACAACACTAAAAACAAGACCACTGGTTTCACGCCCTACGAACTCATCTTTGGGCACACTTCTAGTAGACCCCCCGAAACAATATACGATCAGGAAAAACTCATTTCCAAATATGTTAGGGACCTTAACAACAGGATGAACTACTATTATAGACTTGCCCGCGCTAAAACCGACCAACAAAAACAAAAATCTAAAGTTAGATTTGACAAACATGTTTCGACTAACCAACCAGAATACAAAGTAGGCGACAAAGTTTACGTGAAAGAGTCTCAGATTAAAAGCAAATCTGAAAACAAATTCAATGGACCTTTTGAAATCACCGCGATTAGAAAAAACTCTGCCACAGTTATAAACTTACAGACTAACCAAATTAGTAAAATTAACTTTGACAGACTAAAACCATATTTTGAATGAATCCCTTCTTTTCAGATTCTGTGGACTGTTTTCAGTCGTGAACCTCCAACAATACTCTCTTACACCCGTTAACAATACAATAGGATTTTTCTTCCATGAAGAAGGCACACTTAAAATTTCAAACGACATATGATCACTTCTTGTCTTCAAAGACCTTAGCCCTTTCAGAGGTGCTATTTCAAATAACGACGCCATACTAAACCGAATTTTAGAGACAATCAACGAAAACACAACTAATACGAAATCATTTAAACCAAAAATACAAACACATGTTAGCCTCTTGAAACAAATTTCTAAATCCGTTAACTCTAAATATACAGACATCTTCGCTGACACTCAAACTTACCCTACTAACAGAAGAAAACGCGGACTTATTAACGGACTGGGATCAGTTTGGAAAGCTATTTCAGGAAACTTAGACGCAACAGATGGTGAATACATAAATGACTGTATAACTAAAATTACTAAAGACCAACACCAAATTCAGGACTTAGTAAAGAAACAAATATCTGTAACAACCTCAGTCATTACAAGCCTCAACAAAACTTTACAAAAATTTCAATCCGAGGAGAAATTATTCTCGAATAACATTGAAAAAATAAGGCAGTCAATTTTATACATTTCAAATGATCTTGATTTTCATGAATTTCAAATCAATATCTTGGATCTGTGTGAAAGCCTAATGGAGAGTTACATATTTATCGAAAACACTCTCGATGATGTTTTAACTGCAGTCTCTTTCGCCCGCTTAAAAATTTTACATAGTTCGATCATAACCCCAGTAGATTTGGTCGATTCCCTCAAAAGATTTCTCAGTCACTACACGAAAATAATTTACCACTTCCTATTTACAGTTCAAATGTTGCTCAGTACATTGATTTGATAGAATTGGAAGCTTTTCAAATCAACACCAAAATCATTTTTGTACTCAAAATCCTTTAGTTGATCCTGAGATTTACACCCTTTACCACCTTTATCCGATCCCAATTTTGGATGATCGAACAGGGTTTCATCATATACTTTCAATAAAAACAAAATTTATCGCGAGAGATGAAGATTCGTTATTATACACATCCTTCGAAGACCTGGGTGACTGCAAGCCTTTAACTAAACATCATAAGATTTGTTCCAAAGCTATATCACATCCAATAGACAAAGATGCCATCTGCGAAGGTCAGCTTCTCAGACAGCCAGCCACATTCCCAGCAACCTGCAAAACTTCTATATTCTATGCGGAAGAATATAACATACAAGAGATCGACATAACCTCTGGTTGATCTCAATTTCCAGACCACTACCTATAGCCATCAAATGTAAGGGACAAGATGTCGTAACGCAGACATCACGACAAATTCGCTGTTGCAAATCAAGTCCGATTGCAATGCCTTTATTGACAACATCAGGGTACATGCTACGAGAACGTCAAAGAACATCCAGAACATCACCTTCAGAAATCATCCAGTGAACATCCCGTATAGCTGCTGTGACGGCATGCCAGCCGCAAATCAACTTCCCAAATTAAAACCCCTACAATTGCAGGATTTAGATGTAACAGATCTAAATGTTGCCAACCATAAGCTTGCCCAATATTCAATGGAATTGGAAGAGCTCATGAATCAGCCACCATTGGAGAAGCATACATCATGGCTCACAATTACCACAATCACATTAACAGTAATTGTGATTATGTTCCTTTGTATCAAACCAATCAAGAGAAGGTTCAGGAAAACCACTAAGTCCAGCCTCGATGCCGAGTCAGCTCCACTTCAGGCCCATCAAAGCCTAAGTCCACGGGAAAGCTGCACAGCCTCCTAGATCCAGCCCAATGTATGGAACTTCAAAACTTCCCCTAAAAGTTGATGATATACCATCAACTTTTTTATATGGATGGGAGTTGTTATATAAGTTTATAACATGAACTTTGGGTGAACTTATGTAGCAAGTGTATTTCATCGTTCCCAGCTGACTCAGCGAACACGTGCAGTGTCAGATTACAGCCACGCCGAGCATCCGTGGAATCGCCGTGTCGACAGTGCCGATTCAGCACACATTATATATATTGTAAAATCTCTCTTGGTTTGTTATTCATTATTACTCAGTCTGTTGTTAGTTATTATTGTCATTATTTCAATTTGTATTTTGTATTTTAAAAAGTTATTATTTTGTTAAAGTTAATAAAAATCTTTTTTAAAAAGTTTAATTTGAGAAGTGTGATATAACATATATATATATATATATATATATGTGTGTGTGTGTGTGTGTTATAACGCACTTCTCAAAATTGAGTTTTTAAATATTTATTTAACTTGTACAAAAGATATAAAGGTTAAATATAAATGAAATAACAATATAAACTAACTAACTACAGACAGAGTACTATAATGTCAGCTGGGAACGACGAAATATAGTTGTTACAGAAGTTCACACAAAGTTCGTGTTATAAACTTATATAACATATATATATATATATATATATGAACTAAGCTAGGTTCCGGGTGAGAACCGCGTCTGAATTTATTGAATACTCGACGTTTCGACTCCTGCTTTGGAGCCATTATCAAGAGACAAAAGTGAAAAAGAGTTTCAGAGTCTAGATCGAACTCGGGGCCTCAATCTGCCTACTCCCCAAGAGTCACTAGGTAACTGAACTGAATTTGAGTCTGCTCTGCTTCTTTTATTTATAGTTAGCGCTGGGTTAGAAGAAGATGTCACGTGATGAGGCTGTGTTGTGATTGGTTGGGTATTGGTGGGCGTGTCTGCTTCGTTTAATCTGGCAATTACGGAGGTCCAAGCTGTGGGAAGGCGAGTGCTGTCATCGCGTCTATTTAGACAGAGAGGTCTTTTCCCTATTTCGATGGCTTCGCGAATAGTGGATGCCCTAAGAGAATTGAGAGATATGATAGTCCTACTGTCCTCGAAGTTGATGGAGTGCCCTGTTTGGATATGGTGATGCGCGAGAGCTGAAGTCGGATCTTTTTTACGAACTGACAGAGAGTGTTCATATACTCGATGGTTAACGCGCCGGTTGGTACGACCGATGTAACTTTGTGGGCAATCGCGACATGATATTTCGTAAACTCCTCGATCGTCGTTAGGTACTTTGTCTTTGGGGTTACCGGTTAAGTTGCCTATAGTTTGAGTGGTGTTGAAGATAGTCTTTATTTGATGTCTTTGTAAAATCCGTGCTATTTTGTCAGTGACTCCTCGAATGTATGGAAGTACGGCTTTTTGATGTTGTTGTTCTGTTTCTGACGGGGTTGGTGTGATTGGGGGTTGTTGAGATTGATGAATTATACGCGCAATGTGGTCCGGATGATAACCGTTTTGTCGAAGGATTTGTTGAAGATTATTAAGTTCGTTTTGTCTATTGTCAATATCTGTTAAACGAATAGATCTAAGAGTCAAAGATTTCATTATAGAACTCAATTGGGCAGGGTGGTGGTGTGATTGGGCATTTAAGTATCGATTTGTATGGGTTGGTTTTCTATAGACGGTATGTGAGAATCTGTCATTGTTGGTTTTTGTTATGAGGACATCAAGAAACGGGAGAGAAGAATCGGACTCGATTTCCATTGTAAATTGTATATTAGAATGTATACCATTGAGGTGTTGTAGGAAGAAGTCTAATGAATCTCTGCCATGAGGCCAAATGACAAAAGTATCATCTACATATCTAAGCCAACAGGAAGGTTTTAAATTAGACGAGTTTAGGGCCTGGGTTTCGATTTGTTCCATGAAAATGTTAGCAAGCACTGGAGAAAGAGGTGAACCCATGGGGGCCCCACGGACTTGTTTGAACAGAGTGTTTTGAAATGAAAAATAAGTGTTAGAGGAACAGTGTTGTACAAGTTTGATGATGTCAGAAGAGATATTGTATTTTGTTCTTAAAATATCTAACGTTTCTGAAATGGGGACATTGGTGAAAAGAGATACAACATCGAAGCTAACTAGGATATCATTTTCTGAAATTCTGTAAGCACTTAGGATATCTAGGAAGGAAGAAGAGTTCTTTACGTAGGAGGATGCTTGCTCGGCTAGAGGTTGAAGGGTTTTGGCTAAGTACCGGGCTAATTCTTGGATCGGGGATTGTACCGAACTGACAATGGGCCTAAGAGGAATGTCCGGCTTATGAATTTTGGGTAGTCCGTAAATTTTCGGAATTTTAGAAGACTTTTCACGAGGAATGATGATCTTTTTGACGTCAAGAGTCAAGAGTCAAGAGGATTATTGTTCATTATTTCGTAGTCTGCAGTGTGGAGTAGGGAATTCATCTTGTGAACATAGTCCTTAGTATTGAGAAGAACAGTCGCGTTACCTTTGTCGGCAGGAAGAATAGTTATGTCATCGTTGTTGCGTAGTTGTTTTAGTGCATGTCTTTCGTTAGAAGTTAGGTTTGATTTTGGTGGCTTTGATGTGCGGAGTACTCTAGCAATGTCTTGACGAGTATCTTCAGCCTCAATATCTGTTAGTTCAACCAAAGCTACCTCAACTTGAAAAATGATTCTTTCAGTTGGAATAGTTTTCGGCGTCACTGCGAAATTGAAACCTTTGGATAGGACGTGTAAACTGGTAGAGTCTAAGGGGAAGTCAGAAAAGTTATGGACGGTCGTTTGAGGGGGTGAGGTGACAGCGGGTTGTTGTTTTGTAATAAGTCGTGTTAGCTTAAGTTTTTGAGTGACTGTTTTCTTTTGGGCCAGGTGTTCGGCTTTATCGCTCGAAATGCGATTAAAATTGTCCCACAGAATTGGATGAAGGTTGAAAGTATGTAATGATGAATAACAGTGATACAAATTTCGATTGGTTTGGTCAAGTTGACATCTGATTGAATGGATGGAATTTCGTAAGAGGGCCAAACTTGCTTTGTTAAGAATACTGGAAACTGAACGTGAAGAGGTGTGATGTTTTAGTTTGAAAGTATTTGGAATGACGTTATAAGTTCTACAAGATTTGAGGAAAACAAGATCACAAGGAAGCAGAGATTTTCGAATAAGAAGTTTGCTGTATGTTTTGGTGAGTTGGAAGAAATCCTCCCCGTAGAGGCGAATGAAATGTTCTGAGAGGCTTCCGCGGTCATTATTATGAACTAAGCTAGGTTCCGGGTGAGAACCGCGTCTGAATTTATTGAATACTCGACGTTTCGACTCCTGCTTTGGAGCCATTATCAAGAGACAAAGCCACCAAAATCAAACCTAACTTCTAACGAAAGACATGCACTAAAACAACTACGCAACAACGATGACATAACTATTCTTCCTGCCGACAAAGGTAACGCGACTGTTCTTCTCAATACTAAGGACTATGTTCACAAGATGAATTCCCTACTCCACACTGCAGACTACGAAATAATGAACAATAATCGTACTACTTACTTAGAGAAAAAGACTAAGGAAATCATCAATAGGACACAACTTCCTCTTGACGTCAAAAAGATCATCATTTCTCGTGAAAAGTCTTCTAAAATTCCGAAAATTTACGGACTACCCAAAATTCATAAGCCGGACATTCCTCTTAGGCCCATTGTCAGTTCGGTACAATCCCCGACCCAAGAATTAGCCCGGTACTTAGCCAAAACCCTTCAACCTCTAGCCGAACAAGTATCTTCCTACGTAAAGAACTCTTCTTCCTTCCTAGATATCCTAAGTGCTTACAGAATTTCAGAAAATGATATCCTAGTTAGCTTCGATGTTGTATCTCTTTTCACCAATGTCCCCATTTTATATAGAAACGTTAGATATTTTAAGAACAAAATACAATATCTCTTCTGACATCATCAAACTTGTACAACACTGTTCCTCTAACACTTATTTTTCATTTCAAAACACTCTGTTCAAACAAGTCCGTGGGGCCCCCATGGGTTCACCTCTTTCTCCAGTGCTTGCTAACATTTACATGGAACAAATCGAAACCCAGGCCCTAAACTCGTCTAATTTAAAACCTTCCTGTTGGCTTAGATATGTAGATGATACTTTTGTCATTTGGCCTCATGGCAGAGATTCATTAGACTTCTTCCTACAACACCTCAATGGTATACATTCTAATATACAATTTACAATGGAAATAGAGCCCGATTCTTCTCTCCCGTTTCTTGATGTCCTCATAACAAAAACCAACAATGACAGATTCTGTCACATACCGTCTATAGAAAACCACCCATACAATCGATACTTAAATTCGCCCAATCACACCACCACCCTGCCCAATTGAGTTCTATAATGAAATCTTTGACTCTTAGATCTATTCGTTTAACAGATATTGACAATAGACAAAACGAACTTAATAATCTTCAACAAATCCTTCGACAAAACGGTTATCATCCGGACCACATTGCGCGTATAATTCATCAATCTCAACAACTCCCAATCACACCAACCCCGTCAGAAACAGAACAACAACATCAAAAAGCCGTACTTCCATACATTCGAGGAGTCACTGACAAAAAAGCACGGATTTTACAAAGACATCAAATAAAGACTATCTTCAACACCACTCAAACTATAGGCAACTTAACCGGTAACCCCAAAGACAAAGTACCTAACGAGGATCGAGGAGTTTACGAAATATCATGTCGCGATTTTGCCCACAAAGTTACATCGGTCGTACCAACAGGCGCGTTAACCATCGAGTATATGAACACTCTCTGTCAGTTTTCGTAAAAAAGATCCGACTTCAGCTCTCGCGCATCACCATATCCAAACAGGGCACTCCATCAACTTCGAGGACAGTAGGACTATCATATCTCTCAATTCTCTTAGGGCATCCACTATGATCGCGAAGCCATCGAAATAGAGAAAAGACCTCTCTGTCTAAATAGACGCGATGACAGCACTCGCCTTCCCACAGCTTGGACCTCCGTAATTGCCAGATTAAACAAAGCAGACACGCCCACCAATACCCAACCAATCACAACACAGCTTCATCACGTGACATCTTCTTCTAACCCAGCGCTAACTATAAATAAAAGAAGCAGAGCAGACTCAAATTCAGTTCAGTTACCTAGTGACTCTTGGGGAGTAGGCAGATTGAGGCCCCGAGTTCGACCCTGAAACTCTTTTTCACTTTTGTTTCTTGATAATGGCTCCAAAGCAGGAGTCGAAACGTCGAGTATTCAATAAATTCAGACGCGGTTCTCACCCGGAACCTAGCTTAGTTCATAATAATTACCGCGGAAAGCCCTCTCAGAACATCTATTATATATTTATATATATTTATATATATATATTCGGATTTATATATACTTTATATATATAATATATATTCTATATATATATTTGTTTTTAAGTTTTCGCGGGCACTAAATGTGTTAGATGGTTTCCGGGATTTCATCCGCGTAGTTCATAACTGATCCCTGCCGGGATCGATGGTAAAATGACGACGTTTCGGTAGAGTCACATCTGCTCTCTTCAGGTCGGTTCGCATAATTCTCGTAGCCTTCTGCTTTCGCTTCTAGGTACTCGAATACTGATATTTTCAGGAGCACGCACGGTGTTATATAGTCGCGGCTCGGCGCCTATTGGTTGGCACCGTGAACGACTGCTTGTGATTGGCCCTGGGCGCTCAGTGGGCACGCCTCCCGCCTGCTGATTTGTTGTTTCCGGTTTAGTTGTTATTGGATTCTGGATTTCATTGCGTGCGTTTAGACTGTGAGGCCTCTTCTCTATTTCAATTGCCTCTCTTACGAGTCTTGATTTCTGATGTTCTATATTTGCCAGTACTCTGGTGTTCTCAAAGTCAATTCGGTGTGACGTCGTGGTGGCGTGTTCCGCAATGGATGTTGTTTTTTCCTGTTTTCTTATAGTATTCTGGTGTTCATCCCGTCTAGCTGTAATTCTTCTGTTAGTTTGCCCCACATAGGTTTTATGACAGTCTGCACATGGAATCTCGTACACTCCCTGTTGTTCCTAAGGGGTCCTCGTCTTCGGAGTCCTCAACACCGTGCTTATTTTTCTGTCTGTATTGAAAATAGTATCGATATTGTGTCTCCGTAGAATTCTTGCAATACTGTCCGTGGTACCCTTGACATACGGTAAATAGGCCTTGGTTATTGGTGTCTCATGTTCCTTGTCTGTTCGTCTCGATTTTGACTTTAGGGCTCTTTGAATATTTCGGTCTGTAAATCCAGAGCTGTTTTTAAACTGTCCATTTCCTGTTTGATGTTGTCCTGGTCAGCTAGTCTTTGTGATCTGGTTACTAAAGTTTGAGAACATCAAAGAATGGCAGTTTATTATTGGCTTCAACCTCCATGGTGAATTTTATTTTGTGATGGATGCCATTAAGGTGGTCTAAAAATGTGTTGAGGTGTTCCCTTCCATGAGGCCAAATCACAAAAGTATCATCCACATATCGCAACCATAAACTGGGTTTAAGAATTGCTGTTCTTAGTGCTAACTCCTCAAAGTTCTCCATAAAACGGTTCGCTATAACTGGTGAGAGTGGCGATCCCATTGGAGCTCCTTCCACTTGTTTGTATCGTTGGTTCTCGTAAACAAAATAGGTGTTCATCAGACAGTGCCTACAAGGTGTTGAGGTGGTTTGTATTTTTCTATTATGATATCCAAGGCTTCGTCGATAAGGATGTTGGTGAAAAGGGACACTACGTCAAAACTGACAAGAAGACACTCAGGTTGTAAAACCGTTTTTCTAAGTATTTCGATGAAATCTGTCGAATTTTTGACATATGAGTCTGCCCCCTCTGCAAACGGTTGAAGTTGTTGGGCCTGCCATTTGGCTAGCTTTTGTGTTGGGGATCCAATTGAACTTACTATTGGCCTCAAAGGTGCACCTTCTTTATGTACTTTTGGCAACCGATAGAATTTAGGACATCTCAATGACTTTTCACGCGGAATGAGTTGCAGTTGGAGATTTTTGTCGATCCTACTTGCTTGGATTTTGGCTTTGGTTGTTTTCTCCAGATACGTTGTTGGGTCAGTAGTAATTTGTTTATATGCTGGATCTTGTAGCAATGTTTGAATTTTGTTTGAATAATCCGCTGTATCTAAAATTACAGTCGCATTTCCTTTATCAGCAGGTAGAATGACAATGTCCTTGTTGAGGCGAAGTTGTTTCAAGGCCTCATTTTCTTCTATAGATAGGTTCCTTTTGGGTGGTTTAGACTTTCTTAGAACATGTGACACATCTTGTCTAATTATTTCAGCGCTGTTCGCATCTAATTTTGAAACTGCTGTTTCCACGCCACATATTATGCTCTCTGTTGGTATGTGAGAGGGAGCAATAGCGTAATTGAATCCCCTAGCCAACACGCCAATCGAGGTAGAGTTCAATTGGACCGAAGATAAGTTATAAACGGTTCTATTCGTTTCCAATTGCCTTGAGGTTAGACTGTGACCGTTATTTTCCGAGAAAAATTTGTTTTTGGGCTTCTGTTTGTTTGTTAAATTTTATCTGTTGTTGCATTGTTTGGAACCCTTGGCCATACAGTATATAGGAAAGCAACTCACACCAACAGATACCTTCATGCTAATTCTCATCACCACCCAGCCCAACTACAAGCCGTCGTCAAGACTTTAGTAACCAGATCACAAAGGCTAGCTGACCAGGACAACATCAAACAGGAAATGGACAGTTTAAAAACAGCTCTGAGACAAAACGGATTTACAGACCGAAATATTCAAAGAGCCCTAAAGTCAAAACCGAGAGGAACAGACGAGGAACATGAGACACCTATAACCAAGGCCTATTTACCGTATGTCAATGGTACCACGGACAGTATTGCAAGAATTCTACGGAGACACAATATCGATACTATTTTCAATACAGACAGAAAAATAAGCACCGTGTTGAGGATTCCGAAGACGAGGATCCCTTTAGAACAACAGGGAGTGTACGAGATTCCATGTGCAGACTGTCATAAAACCTATGTGGGGCAAACTAACAGAAGAATTCAAGCTAGACGGCATGAACATCAGAAAGCTATGAGAAAGCAGGAAAAAACAACATCCATTGCGGAACACGCCACCAAGACGTCACACCGTAGGAGAGGCAATTGAAATAGCGAAGAGGCCTCACAGTCTAAACGCACGCAATGAAATCCAGAATCCAATAACAACTAAACCGGAAACAACAAATCAGCAGGCGGGAGGCGTGCCCACTCAGCGCCCAGGGCCAATCACACGCAGCCGTTCACGGTGCCAACCAATAGGCGCCGAGCCGCGACTATATAACACCGTGCGCGCTCCTTAAAATATCAGTATTCGAGTAACTAGAAGCGAAAGCAGAAGGCTACGAGAATTATGCGAACCGACCTGAAGAGGGCAGATGTGACTCTGCCGAAACGTCGTCATTTTACCATCGATCCCGGCAGGGATCAGTTATCAACTACGCGGATGAATTCCCGGAAACCATCTAATACATATATATATATATATATATATATATATATATATATATATATATGTTGCGTTCCCGCAATTTGTTTAGTGTATTGTTTAAATTTGATTGAATTACTTCATTGATTTTTAAACTTCTGCACCTTTTCCAAAACCTTCCGTCGCGCTAATGCTAATTTTAGGTGTTTTTTGCGTGTAAAATAAAGACAGTATTCGTGATTCGTGTATTGACTTCCGAGCTATTCGGACGCTTTTGATTCCGTCTTAAGACGGCCGCATTTTGTTGTTATTGTGTTACGATTTCGCGAGTTATAGTTCCGGTCGTAACAACCGCTAAACCGCTTTCATTTGTTTCTTTTGTGTTTACAAAAGCGCGTCATTTGCTTGTTAAACCCGCATTTTTTGTTTGCTCAATCAATGAACATTACGTCGCTATTTTTTGTGTAACGTGTTGTCCAGACGAAGCTCCAAAACAGTTCCTCCCGCTGCGGGGCTAGCCTCTGAAGAAAGAAGAACAAATAAAACACCACCTGCAGGGCTTCGACTTAAAAGGTCAGTGATTAACTTTTATTTGGTGATTTCATTTACGCGACGGCACGTGTTTTATTGATTGTTCCGCTAAAGCTCCTTCGTCAATTACATTCTTGCATTGAACCAGCATTGAACTAAAACCGCAACACCTAATTCATACATTTTTTTGGATATTATATGTAATGTGCCATAATAGACATTACATATATATATATATATATATATATATATATATATATATATATATATTGTTTTAGATGGTTTCCGGAATTCATCCGCGTAGTTGATAACTGATCCCTGCCGGGATCGATGGTAAAATGACGACGTTTCGGCAGAGTCACATCTGCCCTCTTCAGGTCGGTTCGCATAATTCTCGTAGCATTCTGCTTTCGCTTCTAGTCACTCGAATACTAATATATATATATATATATATATATATATATATATATAGTTATATACCCCGTGAATTCAATTGAAATGTAAAAACTAATTATCACAACCACTTTCTAGAACTTTTATTTACATCAAATACACACAACAGCTGATTCGAATATCACAATAATAATACAATATAAGCTCTTTGCCGCACTAACTCACTCTTGCGATGATGGGCCGCTCTTTTAAAACCAGCATCGTACAATCCAGTCTCAATTTTACAGTTGTCGAGTTATTTCGAGGTTAATTTTTTTGTCCTTTCAGCGATTGATGTATTGGAATGAAACCAGGGCCGGCTTAGGTAAATTTCGTAACACTGCCCCCCCTTTAATTATGATCGTCAGGGTCAGAAACATCCTCTTCATGGTAGGGAGCCCTGGGGTTTCGACGGATACGGTAGACGACGTCATTAGGCCTCTTGACCACCTGGTATGGACCATCCCAGACGGGTGTAAGCTTTGGAGATTTACCCTTGCTCCGTTGGGGATTGTACAGCCAGACTTTGTCCCTCTCTTGGAACCCGATTGACTTGGCATTGAGGTCGTATCGCGTCTTCATCCGGTCGCTGGTGGCCAACATCTGCTAATTCGTGTATTGCCAGCATGTTTTGTCTGAGCTGGTCGGCATAATCGTTGATGTCTTGGGAAGGTTCTTCGGGGGAGCCAAAAGCCAAATCGCAGATTAATCGCAGCTCTTTTCCGAATAGGACCCTGGCTGGAGTCAGGCCTGTACTATTTATGTACGGCTGAGCGATATGCCAACAGGAATAGGGGAATATGTTCATCTCAATCACGCTGGTAATTGCTGACGTCGCCTGGGTGCCCCTCTCGTTTTGAATAACAAGATTGATTCGATGTCTGGATCAGCCATTTGGTCCTGGATGCACTGTTCCGTTGTCCAGTCTTCATTGGCCTGCACTCGGATCTGTCTTATGGAGATACCCTCTCGCTGTTCCGTCTTCAGACAATGTCCGCATTCTGCTCTACAGGGTCTTCTTTATAGGGCATCGCCATTATTGTGCAAACGGCCGGCACGGTGTTCCACCTTGAAATCGTATTGCTGTAATTTCTCCCTCCACCTGGCCAACTGTCCTTCCGGTGTCTTCATGTCCAGCAGCCATTTGAGGGCGGCATGATCTGTTCGGATTAAGAAATGACGACTATAGAGGTATTTGTCGAAATGGTCTACAGCCCTTATTATTGCAAGAAGTTCTTTTCTGGTGACGTAATAATTTCTTTCCGGTTTCGAAAATCCACGGCTGTAGTACTCGATCACTCTCTCTTCACCATCTTGCACCTGGGATAGGACGGCCCCCAAACCTGTGTTGCTGGCGTCGGTGTCTAAAATGAACTTGCCGGACTGTGTAGGAAATGCTAGGATTGGACTGGAACATAGTGCTGCCTTCAGTCGTCTGAACGATGTTTCGCTATCCTGATTCCAACGGAAGGTCTCTTTCTCAGTGGTCTGTCAATGTAGAGGCGCGGCAATGGTGGCGCAAATCCCTCAACAAATCGCCTCTAGTAGGAACAGAGGCCCAAGAAGCTTCGGAGTTCATGCTTGTCTCTTGGGACTGGCCAATCACGGATGGCTTCTATCTTGTCTTCGTTGATGCGGATTCCTCACTCGGATTTCTCCAATTTCTTCTGGAGTTTGGACGATGTTTGAGTTTTGTCAGTACTCTGTGTAATTGGCGGCTGAGCTTTAGGTGTAGGTGGTACAGTTGTTTTTCTGTTTCGCTCACTTCTTGGCGGATTCTGTTTATTTGTTCTTTGAGAATCTACAAACAATGTCTCGGAAATACGAACAACCCACAGCCCAAGACAACATCCGCAGTGTCCACAACATCTCCAACCACCCACTATCCACCACAGAAATTAGTGTTCTTAGTAAAGGTTTCAATTCCAATCGAGGAAATCATCTCCGATGTCGAAACAAGCCTCACAAATTTAGATAAACAAACAGCAGAGCAGATAAGGCAAGACGTCGCCCAAGTTATCAGATCCGCCAAACCACCTCAACCAAACCCCAGCCGACAGGAAATGAAAGCCCTCAAGACTCTCAAAGAATCCAAAAATATCACCATACTACCTACCGATAAAGGAAACTCCACCGTCGTAATGAACACTACAGACTACCAGGGCAAAATGAAGCAACTTCTCGACGATGACTCAAGTTACAAACCATCATCCTGAGACCCGACCACCTACCTAGAAAAACAACAAAATCCAAAATTAAAGATTCACCCATAGAAGAAGAACTACAGAAAAAACTGATACCCAGAGAAAAGTCAAGTCGATGCCCAAAGCTCTACGGTTTGCCCAAAATCCACAAAGACGGAGTCCCACTTCGACCTATAGTTAGTGCTTTCAACTCGCCAGTATACAACTTGGAAAAATATCTAGCCAGCACCCTACAACCAATTGTGGAAAAAGCAGATTCTTACATTAAAAACTCGGAACACTTTACGCGCATTATCAACAGTATTTCCATATAACCAGAAGATATCATAGCTAGTTTTGATGTTAAGAGCTTATATCCAAGCATACCAGTAGAAGAAGCACTTCAACAAATATCTGAGAATGAAGACCTCCCCCAATTCATAATAGATTTGTCACGACACTGCCTATTTTATGTATGACAACCGCATATACAAACAAACCGACGGAGCAGCAATGGGGTCCCCACTATCACCAGCGGTGGCAAACCTCTTCATGACCTATTTCCAGAAAAAGGCACTACAGACAGCAAACCTGAAGCCAAAGTTATGGCTAAGATACGTCGATGATGTATTTGTCATATGGTCTTTCGGCAAATAAGAAGTTAAGTTTCTGGAACACCTAAACTCCATACACCCCAGGATTCAATTTACAGAAGAACTTGAGGAAAACAACCAGCTGCCTTTTCTTGACGTCCTCGTAAGAAAAAAACCCCAGAATAGACACTTCGACCACACCGTATATAGAAAGCCAACACACACGAACAGATACTACAAATCCGATCACCACCCTTTTCAAATACAGGGAGTTTCCAACACGCTAGTTTCGAGATCCATACGACTGACCGACGACAATAACAAAACACAGGAATTGAAACAGATAAATAACGCTCTACGACAAAACGGATACACAAACCACACAATCAAAAAGGCAATAGCACAACAACACCTTGAGCCAAAACTAAATGATGACCTCACCGAAAAACCAAAAGCAGTCTTACTATACATCAAACGGACAACGGACAGAATTGGCCGAATTCTTCGAAGGCATGACATGGCGACAGCATACAAACCGCACCAGACCATAGGCACAAGTTTAGGAAATCCCAAACCAAAAGTTAAACTTGAAAACCAAGGGGTATATAGTGTAACTTGTGGAACGTGCGACAAGGTATACGTCGGACAAACGAACAGGAGAATTTCAGCCCGTTTAGATGAGCACAGATTAGCTGTCAAAAATAAACAGACAACATCGGCTCTGTTTCAACACCAACAATAATCGGGTCATAAAATCAATTTCGATAGTTGCAAACAGATCGCACAAACAACTCATTACAAAACCAGACTAATACGAGAAGCCATTGAAATCGAGAAAAGTGGACATCTAAACAAAAGAGATGACGCCCTACACCTTTCTAACACATGGAAGACAATTATTCAACATAAAAATAAAACAGAATCAGCTACGCAAAATACAAACCCGTCAACAAGTGAGACACCCGACACGGCAGCAAAGGGGGCGGAGTAAACACCGACCAATCGGGCGCAATATAACCTCCGACGGAGGCATATAAAATAAACAGCTCAGGTAGATCACCTGTCAGTTCACCTTAACAACTCATTGAAAATGCCAAGTGAGACCTTGGCGAAACGTCTGCAGGATTCAAACATGAATCAATATAACGAACGGATGTATTCCCGGATAAATATTTCTTCATATTGTTCCATCCGTGAAAGCCTACGACTAGACATTAGTATAATTATAGAAAACAATTGAAGATATAAGTAAATTACAATTTAAAAGATGAACAATTAAAATAAAGGATGATCATCAGTACCTAACATTTCTTTTTAAATAATGACTATTTTTATTGTGTTCATTTTGTATCATTTTCTGAAAATTAATTGTTTTAACAAACAAAATTACTATTTATGTCAAGAACATTTTTAATAATTCATAATTTGTTGCAATAACTGTTTATTGTTGAATGTCTGCTACATTCAGTATCAACTAGAAGTTTCTAAAATTTGTTACTATCATTTTCTGAAGAACTTAATGTCCATAAAAGCCTTTTCATTCTTTGAGCATCTAAAAATGTGTAACTTTTTTCTGGTAAAATACCTATGCATACTGTTATATACTCCGTGGGTTCAATTAAAATTTAAAAACTAATATTCACTACCACTTTCTAGAACTTTTATTTACATCAAATATATACAATAGCTGATTCGAATCTCACAATAATAATTCTACATAAGCTCTTCGCTGCACTAACTAACTGCCGCGATAATGGGTCACTCCTTTTAAAACCAGCATCGAAAACTCTCGTGCAATCCATTATCAATTCTACAGCTGCCGCGCCATTTCGAGATCAATTTTTTGTCCTAAAAGCGATCGATGTCGTACTGGAATGTAACCAGAGCCGGCTTAGGGAAATTTCGTTACACCGCACCCCTTTAATTCTGATCGTCCCGGTCAGAAACATCCTCTCCATGGTAGGGAGCGAGTCAATCTAAATGGACCACCTTCAATTTAGCCCTGGGGTTTCGACGGATCCGGTAGACGATGTCATAAAGCCTCTTGGCCACCTCATATGGACCATCCCAGGCGTGTGTAAGCTTTGGGGATTTACCTTTGCTCCGTTGGGGGTTGTACAGTCAGACTTTCTCACTCTCTTCGAACCCGACTGAATTGGCCTTGAGGTCGTATCGCGTCTTCATCCGGTCACTGGTGGCCAACATATGCGTTCAGGCTAATTCGTGTATTGCCAGCATGTTATGTCGGAGCTGGTCCGCATAATCGTTGATGTCTTGGGAAGGTTCTTCGGGGGAGCCAAAAGCCAAATAGCAGGGTAATTGCAGCTCTTTTCCGAATAAGACCTTGGCTGGAGTCAGGCCTGTACTATTATGTACGGCTGAGCGATATGCCAACAGGAATAGGGGTGCAATGGTGTTGTTCTCGTTTTCCTGATCCCCAACATCGTGCAGACCTTCTGGAATACATTCGATTCGAAGTTACGCCCCTGGTCTGAATGTAGTTCCATCGGGACGCCAAACCTGGTGAATAGTTGTTCTACTAGCACCGTCGCTACCGTGGTTGCCTCTTGGTTGGGTATCGCATATACCTCAGGCCATTTGCTAAAATAATCCATTGCGACCAGAATGTATTTGTTCCCCCTCTCAGACTCGGGAAACGGGCCGGCGACATCGATGGCAATTCTCTCAAATGGGACGCCCAAATTGTACTGCTGCATTCTGCCCTTGGTCCGGGTTTTCGGGCCCTTACTGGCTGCACATGTCTTATATTTCCGGCACCAAGCTCTGACGTCTTCAAAGTAATTTACCTAGTAGTGTATCGCTGGCGAACTTTGTCTAGGGTTTTGTTCATGCCCATATGGCCCCCGGTAATCCCATCATGTACAATGTATCAATGTCACAATGGCTGGTACCTTTTTCTTAGGAACTACCAGTTGGGACTGGGTTTCTCGGCCATCAGTGCTTTCCCTTGAGTATTCCATTCTCTACTCTTAGAGAGTCCCATTGGGTCCATAACGATTTCAGCACGCCCGAGTATCTAGCTACCTCGTCCCATCGTCGCCTGGGTGCTCCTCTCGTTTTGAGTGACAAGATTGGTTCGATGTCTGGATCAGCCATATGGTCCTGGATGCACTGTTCCGTTGTCCAGTCTTCATTGGCCTGCACTCGGATCTGCCTGATGGAGATACCCTCTCGCTGTTCCGTTTTCAGACAATGTCCGCATTCTGCTCTACAGGGTCTTCTGGATAGGGCATCGGCATTATTGTGCAAACGGCCGGCACGGTGTTCCACCTTGAAATCGTATTGCTGTAATTTCTCCATCCACCTGGCCAGTTGTCTCCCGGTGTCTTCATGTCCAGCAGCTATTTGAGGGCGGCATGATCTGTTCGGATTAAGAAATGACGACCATAGAGGTATTTGTGGAAATGGTCTACCGCCCTTATTATTGCAAGAAGTTCTTTTCTGGTGATGCAATAATTTCTTTCCGGTTTCGAGAATCCACGGCTGTAGTACTCGATCACCCTCTCTTCACCATCTTGCACCTGGGATAGGACGGCCACCAAACCTGTGTTGCTTTCGTCGGTGTCTAAAATGAACTTGCCGGACTGTGTAGGAAAGGCTAGGATTGGGCTGGAACATAGTGCTGCCTTCAGTCGTCTGAATGATGTTTTGCATTCTTGATTCCAACGGAAGGTCTCTTTCTCAGTGGTCTGCCGATGTAGGAACAGAGGCCCAAGAAGCTTCGAAGCTCGTGCTTGTCTCTTGGGACTGGCCAATCACGGATGGCTTCTATCTTGTCTTCGTTGGTGCGGATTCCTGACTCGGAAACGACGTGGTGTGAAGATTGGTCTTTAATTATTGTTCAGGATCGCCATGTGATATTGTAATTTTGCAGCGGCCTTCGACCAATAATACTAATTGTAAAGACTACATGTTTATTTCTACTCGTTACTTGATTACACTATACTAACTAGTTCTGGTTATACTATACTAACTACATCTAATCTTTACTATGTTACATTTGGAACTCGACTTGTCATGGCTACATGTTTTACTCGACTGATGGTTCGCGATTTACATCAAGTATCGAAAGTGTGCCATCAGTCGATTGTTTTGCTATTTCAACTGTTTGGTGTACGTGATAATATTTGTAGACATGCTGAATTTAATGAGGTTACCTAGAATGGTTGTTGATGATGTTTTGCTAATAATTGTTTAATTAATTTCCTAAAAGGTGTCATGAGGAATTTCCGTTACACCACCCTTCCTTAAGGAAGTGGGATCCGCGGTAGCGTATTCCACGCAACTTCAAAGTTTAACTAATAATTGCGGAAGTTCCTCTGACTCACAACAGTTTACTTGCTAAATTCTTACATATGTCTTATTCTAAGGAAATTCACTATATGTCCATAAAGTCAAGTCCACTATAGTTTCTAACACTTGTCACGCAGTTTTTAATGTCACTGTTCACTGAAATCTTAAGCTTATATTTATGAGTTCGGTTATTTTATTGTAAAATGTCCCAAACTTAACCTATATAATGGTACATAGTTTCTAATTAGTATTTGAAAACTCTATTTTTATGTATCTTAATTTCCTTTGTATTATTTGAAATTAAGCAATTGGAGTTTCCTATGTCCGGTTCCGTTATAATGTACGGACCTTTATATCATGGATCAAATTTTAACCTATTCTCATTTGTTATGAGAACTTGTTCACCTTTTTGGAATTGTAAGTCCTTCGCTTTAACGTCGTATGCTAATTTACGATGCCGTTTTGCTGCTTCGAGAGCTTTTCGAGTTCTTTTCAATGCTATCTGAAGTCTAAATCTTATTTCTTGGTCGTAACTATCGATATTATATAGTGGGAGTATGGGTGATTGACTTAATTTGTCGGGAAGGATAGCTTTTTTGGCGAAAACTAATTCAAAGGGTGTATAATCGTGATATACGCTGGGGGTGGTATTATAACAAAAAGTATAGTATTTAATCCATGTGTCCCAATCGTTTTGCTCGTTATTAATATACATACGGATAAATTCGTTAAAAACTCTGTGATTCCGTTCACAAGTTATTGATTGATGATGATAGGGGGTAGAAGTGTTATGATTAATGTTTAACAATTGTAGGATATTGCGTAGTAGCTCATTAACATATTCCGTACCAAGATCTGTTCTAATTTCTTGCATTGATCCATAAATCAGTATAAAATTTTCGACAATCGCTTTGGCTACTGTAGCTGCTGATTTGTCGGGGATTGGAGTCATCACGATGTATTTCGTTAAGTCGCATTGCAAAGTGACTGCATATGCGTTTCCTAGCTCTGTGCGGGGGAATGGACCTATAGTATCTATAGACACTATGTCGAAAGCTTTTTGCGGGGTTGGAGTTATTTGCATAGGTTCTGTGTGCTTAATTTTGGCTTTATTGATCTGGCATTTGTGACAATTTTTGACGAATTTTGCTACGTCTCTTGACATATTTTTCCAAAAATATGTTGATTTTAATTTTTTAAGTAAACGCTTTTGTCCGCAATGGCCACCATACGTTGGATCTGTGTGGAATTTTTCTATTATACTTGCCTTATCATTTCTGTTGGTAATTAGTACTGGTTTATGACATAAAATTATATTCACATTCTTCAATATTTCTTGTCCCATTTCTTTGAATTCATTCACAGTGTACACTTTAAATATTACATCCTCGAGGTACAATTTTAATTGCAATTTTTCAACATTACCAGCCATTTTATTTAGCTTAGATAGGATTTCTTCTAGGAGAAATCTATCATTGGTTAGGTGCAGAGAATAATTTGAGCTCATTTTACCTTTATGTTTTATAAACATTTGCAATGAATTTGGGAAAAGTTTAAATGATAATATTGGCAATTTCATCAAGTGAACGTTACCTAAGGCTTCGTATATTTTGCAGGGTATGGTGTCTTTTTCGCTTATCTCTTCGGCTAGGGGGGTATCTAGTAATTTAGCTTTTGATCTTGTAATAGCGAGTATTTGTTCTACGTTTGTATTAAGTCTTTTTAGTTCGTCTGAGTTTATACGCGATAAGGCGTCCGCGACGGAATTGTCTTTACCTTTAACGTACTGTATTTCAAATTGAAATTCTTCTAAGTCTAACCGCATACGAGTTAATTTTGACGAAGGATTTTTCATGCTGTAGAGATAGACTAAAGGGCGGTGATCCGTTTTGACTGTAAAGGGGTGGTTATAGAGATAACATTTGTAGTGGTTTATTGCCCAATGAATGGCTGTTAATTCCTTGAGAATTGTGGGTTTGTGACTTTCACCTTTTGTGAAGGATTTTGATGCGTATGAGATCGGTAGCTCTACACCTTCGAATTCTTGGGATAATACTGCTCCGCAGGCTTCGTTAGAGGCGTCTGTTGTCAGAATGAAGGGTTTATTAAAGTCGGGATATTGCAAGATGGGGGGGTTAACCAAAGATTGCTTAAGAGAGTTGAATGCTTTTTGACATTCCGTGGACCATAAGAAGGTTGCATTCTTTCTTGTAAGTAAATTTAAAGGTTTGGAGATTTCTGCAAATTTAGGAATAAATCTACGATAATAGTTACAAAATGCTACAAAGCGCTTTACCTCATCTGCCGATTTGGGAGTTGGAAAATTTTTTACAATTGAATATTTTGAATCGTCTGGGAGTATTCCTCGGTCGGTGACTTTGTGTCCTAAAAATGTAACTTCTTTCCTAAAAAATTTGCATTTTCCGGGGTTGAGTTTAAGGTTGCATTTCCGACAGGTTTCGAATACTTTTTTAAGATTGCTTAGATGGTGCTTGATGGAACAACCGATGACTATTAGGTCGTCCATGTAGAGAAAAGCTTTTTCTGGGGTTAAGCCGGCGAATGCTATTGACATCATTCGGCTAAAACTATTGGGGCTAAGTGATAGTCCAAAGGGTAGTCTCTTGAAGCGGTATGAGCCTGAGTCTGTGCTAAAACTAAGGATGTCTCTGGATTCAGTTTCCACGGGAATTTGATGGAATCCTGATATCAGATCTATCACTGAAAACCATTTGGCTCTCCCTAATTGATCTAGGATATCGTCTATACGCGGTAAGGGAAATTTGTCTGCTATCAGTTTTTTATTTAATTGCCTGAAATCTACTACTAAGCGCCATGCTTTCTGTCCATTTTGACCTTTTTTCGGTACTAGCAATATGGGGCTGTTATAATTGGATGCTGAGGGTTCAATAATTCCGTCTGTCAACAATTTATTTACTTGTTCGTTAATTTCGCTTTTAAACAATGTGGCTGTCTATAATTTTTAGTATATACAGGGATATTGTCAGTTAGTTTGAGCTTCTGCTCGTAGAAGTTATTCGTGGTTATAGGGTCTGTTTCGAGGGAAAAAATATCTGAAAATTCGTTACATAATTTTTCAAGATCGTCCTTGGCTATTTCTGGTATTTCGCTCGTTATCAGCTGTTTAATCAGACTATTATGCCGGTTAATTTTTGAGTTATTTAATGTAAATATATTGAATTGATCTAAGTTAGTAGTTTCCGGTTTAAAGTTCTTAAGTCTAATGGTATCTGTCGTTGTATTTAGAATTCTGATAATAGGATAATTTGGTGAAACTAACGTTCGTGCGACGTGAATTCCGGGTTGGATTTCGCAGTTTGTTACGACAGCATCTTGGTTAAGGGTTTTTAAGGTATTAATTTGCCTATACACTTCACATCTAGGTGGGATAATGATTTCGTTTTCTTCAGTGCCGCTTGAAATAGGAATTGAAATTTTGTGCCGATTTATTCTCAGCGTTAGTGACCAATCATGATAATTTATCATGCTTCCGAATTTGATAAGAAAGTCTCTCCCTAAAATGGCATGAGTGGGTATTGGGAAATCTGACGATACTATTTGAAAGTCGTGTTTTACTGGTTGTCCGTCGAAAAGGAGTGTGAGTTTTGAAGTACCTAGGGTTTTGTGGATACTTTCAGAAATTCCTTTAATATTGCAAGAATTGTAGCTGTTTATATGGAAATTGGTGGAAGATAAGATTCTTTAAAAATTGATATATCTGCGCCTGTGTCTATAATAAAAGAAAATGGTTCGCAGTGTTCGTAAGTTTCTAATGGAAGTTCGATGAAATTTGAAAATGATAAGTCTATATTGAAAATTTTTAAACAGTTGTCCCCAATCCCTGATTGGGGGAAAGTTCGTTTCCCTGGTCGTGCTCAGATTCTAGATATCTTAGGTTCCTTGGACTTTGTCTGTTGTTAAATTGTCTGTTTCGGTAGAAGGTGTTGGAAGTTGTTTGCGTATTATTACCGTTATAGTTTCGGTAGTCTCTCGTCTGTCTTCCGTAGTTTGTTTTATGATAGTATTTTCCTCGATTACCAGATGAGTTTTGCCTGTTAGGGGGTGTGTAGTTGTAGTTACGATTGTTTTTACTCAAATTGTTCCTGTTAAAGTAGAATAAGTCGCTTTCTGCTGTAGGTTGCGGTGTGATATTCGTTAATTTGTCGATGATTTCCTTTGTACTTTTGAATGTTCCGGCCTCTATGATCAGCTTAGTTCTGTCAGAGTTCGCGTTTTGGATTACACTTCTCGTTAGTGTATCTGTGGAATAGTTTTCCGCTACTTCCGATGGTACTCCTTCCATGATGTAAGCTCTTTTTAGTTTGTTGCAAATTACCTCTAATTCGTTTGCATAGTTGGCGTTGGTTCTGGCATTTTGTTTGAAGTTTGAGAGTTTATTGCCTATTGTTCTAGAGTTCTCAAATTTCGAGTTATTTTTCAGGGTATTATATATGGAGGTTATTGTGTTTTCGGTGGAGATTAAATCTCGTGCTCTACCAGTTAATCTAGTTTTGATATACGCAACTGCTGTCTGTTCATGTTCCCCTACATGTAATTGTAGTAGTTCGAGAGCATCTAAAAATGACTGTAGTTTTTCCGTATCGCCGTTGAATTCTGTGGGTAGTATTTTACTGATAAGATTGAAAAATTCCGCAGAAGACATTGTGAATACCGGCTCCGTGAGCAAAATTTCTTCTTCAACGATACTAATGTCGATTTTCTCGGTACAAGAGATCGGTATTTTATAGTTTACTTCTAAATTCTGGAAGGCTCTAAGGACTTTATCCCTAACGAAAAGAAAATTACGTCTAACTTCTAATCTATCTGGATCTTGTAACGAACTCCAGTGGTTGTCGATTAAACTTGTGTAATTATTAAATAATAGAACTAACTTGTCCGTGATATCTTTTCGAGTGCTAGCACCTGTTGGAATTCTAGTTTTTAGGGCACGTTTGGCCTGCGCGGTTATTTCTAGTTTAATTACACCTAATTGCTCATATAATTGTCGAGGGTCAATTGACATTCCTACACTCTACGTATTGTACGAGTAGCTTTGTTAAAGATTTCGTAAAAATATAATTCGTAAGTACCTCGATATTTTAATTTGCAAGCAATACAAGGAAGTTTTCAAATACCTTACAAGGCCAATGATGAGTATGGGTCAGCAAAAATATAGTAAATAGAACATTTAATGACCTAGTTATATCACAGGTTATTAACACCTTTAGAGATTAAGTTCATTCATGATATAATGTACTTACTCAGCACGTTCATAATTCCTTCACAATGTATTATAAGCGTTCGATATTTCTTATATATATGCTAAAATAAATCTCCTAAAATTCTTAAATTAAGACATAATAATCATAGATACACAAATAATATAATATATAAAATAGTTCATTATTATGGTCACAAGCAATTAATTATTTTTATATGAGTTACATTTATAATGTTATAATGTTCTGTACCTTACAACTTTTAGGGCTGTTGGGCTTGCCTATCTAGAATAGCCATACTTCTTGATATGTCCCTTTTTATATTTCTCCTGTGCATATTTTTAAGTTTTATTAGCAGCATTACCAGGGCTACTGCAGCTATTACGTATAACAGCACTCTTACGTCTAGCGGGAATTTATCTTCATTTATATAGACATTGGAATTGACTTCCCCATTGTCGGACGTTTCTTGAGTTTGACTTTTTGACTGTGTGGTACCCATTATTGAAAATCATGCAGTTTTCGATCGGCTGAATTATTCTGTCAGAAGATTATGTTCGAGGGCAGGATCGCCATGTGAAGATTGGTCTTTAATTATTGTTCAGGATCGCCATGTGATATTGTAATTTTGCAGCGGCCTTCGACCAATAATACTAATTGTAAAGACTACATGTTTATTTCTACTCGTTACTTGATTACACTATACTAACTAGTTCTGGTTATACTATACTAACTACATCTAATCTTTACTATGTTACATTTGGAACTCGACTTGTCATGGCTACATGTTTTACTCGACTGATGGTTCGCGATTTACATCAAGTATCGAAAGTGTGCCATCAGTCGATTGTTTTGCTATTTCAACTGTTTGGTGTACGTGATAATATTTGTAGACATGCTGAATTTAATGAGGTTACCTAGAATGGTTGTTGATGATGTTTTGCTAATAATTGTTTAATTAATTTCCTAAAAGGTGTCATGAGGAATTTCCGTTAGAGTGGCCCAAAAACTCTACTTCTTTTTGGAACAAGGAACACTTCTTCGGGTTGAGTCTCAGGTTGGCGTTATTAATTCTGGAGAATACTTCGCCCAAGTTCTTCAAATGGTCGTCGAATGTCTGACCCATGACTAGAATGTCGTCGAGGTATACTAAGCACGTCTTCCATGTTAACCCGCTCAGGACATACTCCATTAGCCTCTCGAATGTCGAAACAGCCCTTTACTAGTGGAGAACGCTGTCTTCTCTCTGTCGTTTTCGTGTAGACCAACCTGCCAGTATCCACTCTTTAGGTCAAGTATGGAGAACTAACGGGAGCCTGCTAGTGTGGTCAGAGTGTAATCAATTCGGGGTAGTGGATAGCTGTCTTTCTTGGTGATGTCATTCAGTTTTCTGTAATCCACGCAAAATCGGGTGGTTCCATCCATCTTTTTAACTAGCACGACGGGAGCAGACCATGGGCTGATGGAAGGCTCAATAACTCCATTTTGTAACATGGACTCGATGTTTTCCTCGACTGCCTGTTGTTGCCCCAATAGTAGTCGCCTAGGTGGTATTCTGATGGGTTGAGCCTTCCCGGTATCTATTCGGTGCTGGATGATGTTGGTGCGACAGGTGGTTCCATCTTCACTGTTAAAAATTTGCCAGTGCTTTTTGATAAATTGCTTGGCTTTCTTCTGTTCCTCTGGTGTCAGGTTGTCAAATGGTCAGCAAACTGTTGTAGGAAGTCTATACTGGGCCCTGTCTCCTTCACCGATGTCTGGTACCCTTCTTCGCAATTGATGATGGTCTCGATTGGCTCGAAACAAGCTATCTCTTGACCTTTGGCAATTCTGTTGTCGTCTTGAGCTGAGTGTACGGGCTCTACCAATCCAACGCAGCTTGCAGGATTGCTGTCTAGCTGCCCATGAATAATCTGTTCCGTTCGACCGGGAATTCTGGCTGGAGATTTTGCTACAATTTTTATGGAGGTCGATGAGCTGTTAACGGGCCGTGTCAATACAAATTCTCCATTTCGGAACCGAAGAACATCATATCTCGGGTCAAACATAAATCCATGCTGATTAATTAGGTCATACCCAGTATAAAATCGTCCTCAGTATTCGCTACCAGGACCCTTTGCCGGATCATGTTTTCCCCTATCTGTAGCACGACATCTGCCTCACCCTGTATTGACATGGACTCGTCGGTGACTGTCCTGAGCTGGATGTTGTTGTTAGCTAGCCGGATCTCCGAAGCCCTCAAGACCCTGGACCTGGTGATGGACACAACGGCGCCGGTGTCGATGGTGATTAATTGCTCGGCCATTGATGGTGCCCTTGATGACTAGGCTGCTGCTATCTCGGCAAAATCCCCGGATGGATACTGTCCTGGGTGCTGGTGGAGGGTTAGTCAGCATTCGCCCCTTTATGCTGACTGATTGGAGTTTCCCTGGTTGGTAGTAAGGTTGGTTTGTTGGCTACCCCTGTTGGTGGTCGTTCCGGTAGCCTTACTCTGCAGTCACGTTGAAAGTGTCCTGTCCGTCCACAGCGGTAACATGCCTCTCTGGTGCCAGTTTTTTGTGACCGTTCTAATAGCTTGTTCAGACCAGCCGGCAGGGCTTGACATGGTGACTCTAGCTCTTCCTGGTTAAAGGAAACTGCTGTACTTCTACATCTCTGATACCGTTTATGAAACTCTGTTTGGCCAATTGAACTTTGGTTTCCTCTGGCAGGTCTGGGTAGGACAAGTGTACTAACCGTCTAATCTCGGCTTCGAATTCTTGGAGGCTTTCACCGGATTTTTGCGTTTTCCCACTGAGTTGGACTTGGTATACCTGGCTCAAGGATTGATTGTCGTATCTCTTGTCCAGAATGGCGATGATCTTGTCGAAATTGCCTTGTTCATCGACTGAAATGCTTTGGAGGAGTTCTAAGGCTGGACCTCTTAAGGAAATTACAAGAGAGGTAGATTTTTCTTGGTTATCCCATCCATTAGCTGTAGCCACTGCTTCATATTGCCGTTTATACATGGGCCAAGATTAACTTCCATCAAATGTGGGTGGTTTACTAAAGGAACCTTTGGTACTCACGGTGTGCTGGTATTTCCCTCTCTGCAAATCTTGTAATTTTTTAATTGCTGTTTCCACTTTGTCTTGTACTTCACTGAGTACTGCGTCTTTAATTGAACTGATTTCGACTTTTACCTGGCTTTGGATAGCACTTATTTCAAATTTAACCTGGTTCTGGATGGATTCGATGTCAACTTCATTGGTTTCAAGAGTATCCACGGTATTTTTTAGGACCTTTATGTCATCGTTTATTTCTTTTATGTCTGATTCCACTATTTGCATTCTTTCATTAACTGTTTCATTAACTTGCGATATTATTTGCATTAGTTGTTCAAATTGCAGTTGTTTTTTTCTTCAGTTATTTTAAGTTCATTTCGTCTCTGTTCATCTAATATTTTAAATTCATTTTGTCTCGTCAATTCAGTTTGATTTTGTTTTTCTACAAATTTCGAGAATAATCCTTCCATGGCAGTGACAAGATTTTGTTGTTCGCTTTTCATCATAGTGACAAGATTTTTTAATTCTATTTTACGTTTTTCATCAAAAGATTTTACTAACCTTTGTTGAATTTCTTCCTGATGTTGTTTCTCTTTTTTGTCACATTTTTCCAGAATCTGGGCTATTTTTTCGTCTAGTCCCTCTGTAACCTGCTTTACTATTTTTTTGGTAGTTTCGTCGATTTTTTCCATGTTACGGGTTTCCATAAATCAAATTACGATTTTAACTGCACCTAATCCTGCACTTCCGATCACCAAATTTGTTATATACTCCGTGGGTTCATTTAAAATTTAAAAACTAATATTCACTAACACTTTCTAGAACTTTTAACTACATCAAATATATACAACAGCTGATTCGAATCTCACAATAATAATTCTACATAAGCTCTTCGCTACACTAACTAACTGCCGCGATTATGGGTCGCTCCTGTTAAAACCAGCATCGAAAACTCTCGTACAATTCATTATCAATTCTACAGCTGCCGAGCCATTTCGAGATCAATTTTTTGTCCTAAAAGCGATCGATGTCGTACTGGAATGAAACCACGGCCGGCTTAGGGAAATTTCGTTACAATACAAACAATCAGTAAAAATAAAATCTTTATACTTACCTTCTTTAAGGTCAGGTCATCATCAGTTGATGATGTTGTTTCATCTTGTAGAAACTTATGCCTGCTCCTATTGGTTTTCTAAACTTTGCTGCTCTCAGTAGTGCAAAACCTTCCTTGTCATCTGTCGAAATATTCAAGGCGTCTCGTTATAAATCCTGAGCATCATCATAGGTGTCTGAAAAAAACAAAACAAATTATGCAAATATAGTTTTAAGAAATTACCATATGGGTCACAAATTTGATTATAGTAATGTGTAAATGTAAACCAGGTAGGTGCCTTCAGGGTTAACATAGGATACTAACTAAATTAAAATGATAACGTCAAAAAAATTATTTATTTAAAAATAAAGAAAAGACACATATGATTAACAATGTAGGTGAAATTAAAATGGTTAAAAAACATTTTCATTAAAAAAAATATAAATAAAAAAACTATACTTAGTACTAAGTTTAAAAGTATCCATCATAAAAGTATCCATCATAAAATAAACTTAATATAGGTTAGTTTAGTAGTAACAGAGACGTAAAGAAAATAACAAAAATAAAAATAAAAAAAAAACAGTTCAAATGTAACAAAAAATCAAGTTACTTTAGTAAAAAAATAATCTGAATCTGATAAAGTAATGTCCTTTTTCGGTTACACATATCATTATTATGTAAATTTATCAGTTCCTTTGTAAAATGAACGTTGGTACAATTTGCTTTTCTAGAATTCAAAAATGATTTTGTGTGGGGATGTCCCAGAATACGGTAAAATTAACAATTTGAAAACAAATCTGCTTAAAACTGGAAACACCAAAGTTCCGTCACTGTAGCGCATAATTTCCATATTTGACCAAAAATTTTCTACATCTACCCCCAACAGCACAAAATATTTTAAAAGATTTAAATATTTGAAAATATTGAAAAAACATTTCACACATTCTTTACAAATATTTTATAATATATTAATATCATATATTTTTTTTTCAAATACTAACAAAACATTTCTAAAACATTTTGCAACATATCTATCTAGTTATTAAAATATTTTATAAACTTTTTGAAAAATGGAAAATATATATTTCATAAAAAGATTTTACAATATTGTATGAAAATATTTGACAATGTTGTAAAAATGTGTTCTGAAATATATTTTCAAAAGATTACATAAAAATATTGAGAAATATTTTTAGAACCTTTTGTTAAAACATTTCATAATAAGTCTGTCAAATATTTTATAAAAATATTTGGAAATGTTTTTTCCGCATTTGAAAAAAATATATTAATAATATTGCTGTATAATAACAAAAAATATTTCCAGGCTATATGTTATTTTAATATTCTGAATATTTTTAAAACCTTTCATCAAAAGTTTAAATTCTATAATATTTCAAAACTCTGTTACAAATTTTTTTATTGATATTCTGAAAAAGATTCATTACAGCCAGATTTAAATTATTATATATTAAATAAAAAGATTTAAAAATATTATATATAAATACTTTTGTATATAATGTTGTAAAAATATTCCCAGAAACACTAAAACATTTTTAAACAAATAAAAATATTATAAATTATTTTCAAAATATTTTATTTTGATAAATATTAGATATCAGTATATCAAACCCGGAAATATTTTAAAAACTATTTAGACATATTTCATTCTCATTTCAAAAAATATGTTACTATTGATTTCAAAAATATATTCTAATAATATTCCTCTTCAATAATATAATAATATTTTCAGACTATGTTTTATATCCATATTCTGAAATATTTTTAAAACCTTTATTCAAAATATTTTGTAATGCAGCGGCAACCCGTCCTCGTGTTTAAAGCTGAAAGCTGAGATATGTCATTTCAGCCATTTTATCAGTTTGGTCAACGAATATAGACACTTATTGTTGTAGTTTGGTGTTTCTTTGTTAATTTATTACTGTTTATTTTATTAAGTGATTATTCTGATTTACGGTGAGTCTGTAAATATACTATGGACGCATAGTAACTATTAATTACATATTTAAATACATAACTTACCTGCATGCATTATATATTATATAATTTTAATTCGAATAGAATTGTTGTATCTTATTAAGTATTTGTAGGATGTAAAATCATTTTTTATATATAAAATAATTTTAATTCATGAAATACAAGTTTTTCATTATTAATTCTTAATAGGTGTAGATGTAGAAAGCGTAATTTGGAGAAAGTGTCAATAGCAGTTATTGTTGCTGTTGTATCCTGGAAATGTAAGAACACATATCTACAATTTGATTAATTAGTTTTCCTGTTTACATATATGTTTATTATATGTATGTTGTGTACCCTTATGTTTTGTACTAATGCTTCTACTCCAATTACAGAATTAATGTCAATCTCTTTTCATGTTATTAATGCATTAATAAAGCTGTTCTTTCATTGTGTTTTTTGGCAAATATTGAACACCAGACAAGTATACACGATACAGAATATGTTTGTACGCAGGAAGAGTGATTGATCAGTTTGTAGATATTACCTCTTCTATTCTTCAGAAAAATGTCTACTTCTTCTTATAAAGGAGAAATTGAAAGACTTTCTTCAAATGGAGAAGATTTTAGAAGTATTAATATTTTCATTCATTAATGAGTATCTATTTTTTAAAGGGAAAATGTTATCGACAATAAAGATATAAATGTGCAATTCTTGATGAAATATATACTTTAATGTGTTAAATAAATTGTTTTACTGAATAAAAAAATATATAATATTCAATATTTTAAAATGATGGTTACTTAAATATTATTTTATAGTATAATAAAAACATAATATTTTGAAAAAAAACCTTATAAAGGTATTTTAAAATGTTGGAAAATGTTATCAAATACTACCAAATTTTTTAACAATATTATGCACATGTTTTAGGTGAATATGCCAGAATCTCTTTTAAAAATATTTACGGAAAATTTCAATAACATATTTCTAAAAAAAATTTTTATATTGGAGAAATCAATATTAAAAAATTTTTCAAAAAATACATTGTTTTTCAAACATTTATAAAATATATATCAATATTGACAAATATGTTAGAAATATTTAATAAATCTTTCATTAATGTTTCAATATTTTTCTACAACATGTTTTTCAGAAATATTTTTAACCTACGACATTTTGCCATTTTAAAAATATTTTAATAAAATTGTAGAAATGATTGTTAAAATAATTACTACGAGAATAAATCGTTTCAAAAACATTTTTAAAATATTTTAAAGATATATTAAAAAAATATATATCAATATCGACAAATATTTTAGAAATATTTAAAAAATCTTAATATGTTTCAAAATGTTTCTATAAAATGTTTTTCAGGAATATTTGTACCCTACGACGTTTCGACACTTTGAAAATATTTTGATGATTTTTTAGAAATCATTGCTAAAGTATTTTTCATCTTAATAAATTGTTTTAAAAATATTTATGAAATAGTTCTGTTCTGTTAGGGGCATCACAACTGCAGTCTAAATTTGTGTTTCGAAGTAATCGCCATTCGTTATCTACTACCAGTTGCAATTCATTCTCCGAAACCAACTTTGGAACGTGTTTAGCATGTGGCGCGATACTGTCACCCTTATTCGCCAAAATATTTTTTACACTTATTAGGTTCATATTAATTAAAATGGGGTCATTGTAATCAAACCTCTAGCTGATTTGGTTTGAGGCCTCTACATAAAAATATAAGCATCTTTTCATAAAAGAATATCAATAACAAGCCTCATAATTTTTTTCAGTAGATTATGAAATGATTCAGTAGATCAGTAGATCAATCTGGAAATCAGTAGATCTACTGAAAAATCAGTAGAACTGACAAGCCTCCATCTAACTATAATTCAGGAATAGTTCCAGATGTATTATTCGAAAAGACCACACAGCTTTTATTGTTTAAAAATATTTTTTGTTCGTTTATTTGGAAGACAAATAAATGGATACTTAACTTATTTTGATGGGCTCTAACACCTCTAACAAAGAATATAGACCCTTCTATATTCATTCAGCAGATAAATTTAGATTAGGTAAAATGTTAAGAGATGGAATGTTGGATATTTTTTTGATCTCAATAAACTGATGTCCATAGAAAGTTGCCAAAAAGCTAACATTTGTCTCAGCTCTAAAACATATCATTTATTGGATACCATAATGATGTCTTTCAGATATTGATGCCAAATGGGTTACTCTGTGTATTTTCCCAACAGCTTGAAAAAGTAGTTTCAAAACCATCATATAAAAGAATATCATGAGATGCATTGAAATATTTATAATTGATAAGATCAGTCCCCGATTGTTGAAACCATTCGACGGCTCTACCACTCGACGAAAGACGTATGTCGTATGAAAACTGACGTAAATGAAGTCTAATATATGGGTTAAACGTCATTTATGTTCATTTTTATGCGACTTACGTCGAAAGTTGAGTGGTCGAGCAATCGAATGGTTTCGAGAATCGGGCCCCAAATAAGATAATACCTAATTTTCCTCTTGTTCTGATTGGTTATGAATAAATAACATATCATAATGTTGTAACCTACAAAATTATATAAATAAGTATGTTGCGTTCCCGCAATTTGTTTAGTGTATTGTTTAAATTTGATTGAATTACTACATTGATTTTTAAACTTCTGCACCCTTTCCAAAACCTTCCGTCGCGATAATGCTAATTTTAAGTGTTTTTTGCAAATAAAGACAGTATTCGTGATTCGTGTATTGACTCCCGAGCTATTCGGACGCTTTTGATTCCGTCTTAAGACGGCCGCTTTTTGTTGTTATTGTGTTACGATTTCGCGAGTTATATTTCCGGTCGTAACAACCGCTAAACCGCTTTCATTTGTTTCTTTTGTGTTTACAAAAGCGCATCATTTGTTTCTTAAACCTGCATTTTTTGTTTGCTCAATCAATGAACATTACGTCGCTATTTTTTGTGTAACGTGTTGTCCAGACGAAGCTCTAAAACAGTTCCTGCCGCTGCGGGGCTAGCCTCTGAAGAAAGAAGATCAAAGAAAACACCACCTGCAGGGCTTCGACTTAAAAGGTCACTGATTAACTTTTATTTGGTGATTTCATTTACGCGACGGCACGTGTTTTATTGATTGTTCCGCTAAAGGTCCTTCGCATTGAACCAGCATTAAACTAAAACCGCAACACCTAATTCATACATTTATTTTTTTGGATATTATTTGTAATGTGCCATCGAAGACATTATAAAGTAGATATTTTTATCGATATAAAAATGTCTACTACTTCTCAACAAGTTCAGTTTTGTCCTTTGGACATTGTTTTTATTTTTTCAGTTCCAGAGGGGTGCTAGCGACATTCCCCTGGCTTTCCTAATGTAGGGAAGCTGGGCACCTATGGTATCTTCACTAGGTAACTAGTATTGGGCTACATATTCTCCAGCAGAAGTACGAACCTTCAAAGATCTAACTTTGTCATCTTTACCTTTAAAAACTTCTATTACTAAGGTGGGGTGTCCATGTCTTTAACTAAAAGCATATCATTAACTCTGAAGTCAATGCAAGGCCTCTGCTATTTTGGCCGGTAAAGCTGATTCAAGTAGTTTACCGACTACACTTGTACAAAGAGTTTGTTGTACATTGCTGCAAGAATTTCAGCTGCTAGGGATATCAAGGGGGCTTCAGTTAGGAAGTGTTCTAGAGTCAAAGGACTCAAGTTATTTGGATCTGAAGACAAAGAGAATAAATAACGAGAATTCAATGTGGCGCCAATTGTTCAAATGCATATACATTATTGTTTATTAAATTAATATAAATGAGATTTAATACATTTCATACTTGCCTCCCACAGCTCTTCCCAATGTATAGATTTCCTATCAACTGAACAAGATAACAAGAAATCATAACCAGAGGACAAATTATTTACAAGAAATTGTGACAAATCTTTCAATTGATTATAAGCTCCTACAAAGTTTGTAGCATTATTACTATAAATGGCTGAAGGCAGCTAGCCCTCTTCTTACAACCAATCTCTTTAGAGCTGCTATGATTTCACGTGCATAGCTTTAGTCGAAAAACCAACAAATAAACCTAAATAAGACTTACTTAGTACATCCTCTTTTAACCTAGAAGATTTAGAAAACGCGAGATGTAAGACCGACATCTAGGATTTTCGAGAGAATTAGCACACAGAGGTTCCGAATCTGGAGCCGTTCCGTGTAATTGCTGTTCTCCCTTAACTCCTAGGACAGAATGTCACGATAAAATTTTCAGGTTACTTCACCTGTCAGAGATATTGAATACTCTCTTCGAGGTGTCATTCCTTTGTACGCAAGACAATATATATATATATATATATATATATATATATATATATAAAATATATATATATATAAAATATATATTGTTTCAGGTTAGGGAACCTTCATCAGTTGCGCTTCCCACAATTGAATGTCCTCTCGAACACTTCTTTATGCATTTGATACATTTCGTTAAATTTGAAGACACGAGATGTAAGACCGACATCTAGGATTTCGAGAGAATTAGCACACAGAGGTTCTGAATCTGGAGCCGTTCCGTGTAATTGCTGTTCTCCCTTAACTCCTAGGACAGAATGTCACGATAAAATGTTCAGGTTACTTCACCTGTCAGAGATATTGAATACTCTCTTCGAGGTGTCATTCCTTTGTACGCAAGACAATATATATAATATATATTATTTCTGGTTAGGGAACCTTCATGGGTTGCGCTTCCCACAATTGAATGTCCTCTCCAACACTTCTTTATGTATTTGATACATTTCGTTAAATTTGAAGACACGAGATGTAAGACCGACATCTAGGATTTTCGAGAGAATTAGCACACAGAGGTTCCGAATCTGGAGCCGTTCCGTGTAATTGCTGTTCTCCCTTAACTCCTAGGACAGAATGTCACGATAAAATTTTCAGGTTACTTCACCTGTCAGAGATATTGAATACTCTCTTCGAGGTGTCATTCCTTTATACGTACTTGTTTGTACTTACGTCAGTAAGAACAAACCCAAACACCACACTATCCAATATCAGAACAGTTGACACAGAAGAACTCCAGGATGAAATCAAAAGACTAAATCCCAAAAAAACACCAGGACCCGACAATATTACAAACAGACAACTAAAAGAAATCCCCCCAGAATACTTAAAATATATCCAAAACCTTATAAACAGCATCATCACCATTGCTATATTCCCAGATCCCTGGAAAACCGCTTCAATAATCCTTTTCCCCAAACCACGACAGGACCAAACCCACCCGCAAAATCACCGACCCATCAGCCTTCTCAACTCGCTCTCAAAACTAACAGAAAGAATAATCCTCACACGTCTAAATGAAGAAATAGAAGAACACCGAATCATCCCGGAAACACAGTTCGGATTTAAAAGCAATCACTTAACAGAACAACAAATCCTCAGACTAACAGAGACTGTTCTAGAAAACTTTAACCAACGCAGAACCAGCAGCGCAATATTCATAGATATATCGAAGGCATTCGATAAAGTTTGGCATGAGGGCCTAATCTACAAAATGGCCACAAGCCAAATTAACCCACATATAACCCGATTAATATACAGCTTCATCGATAAAAGAAAATTCAGTGTCAGATACAACACCAGCCACTCCAGCACAAAAAACATAAGAGCAGGTGTCCCGCAAGGAGCGGTACTCTCACCAAAGCTATATAACATTTTTACTGCAGATCTACCACATAGTTCACCAAACACAATAAACTTCACATTCGCAGACGACACAGCAATATTGAGCAGATCCAGAAACACCAGTCTAAGCATAAGATACCTCCAAAACGCTATAGACACCCTAATAGAATGGGCTGAAAAATGGAAAATAAAAATAAACCCGCAGAAAAGCCAAGCCATAAACTTCAACAGGAAATCACAGTTAATCAACATCCATCTGGAAATGTACGGCAATCAAGTGGAATGGAAGAAAACTGTCAAATACTTAGGAGTAGTATTTGATAAAAAATTGGTATGGAAAGACCACATAAATCATACAGTCAAGAAACTAAAGGCTGCCACAGGACAAATTAGCAGTCTAATCCAACGAAACAGCACTCTTAAATTAAACAATAAACTAACACTCTATAAGACCTGCATCCTTCCGATAATTCTTTACTCGTCAACAGCATGGGGACAAGCGGCAACAATTCACATCAACAAATTAGAGACAATACAAAACAAAATACTTAGAAGAATCACTAAATCACATTCGAAACACACACATAAGGAAATAACTCAAAGTAGATACCATTCTAAAAGCAATCAAAAAACCACCAAATACCTCGTACATCCAAACCAAGAACTAAGAGCAGTTTTACAATACAACCCAGACAGGGGAATAAAAAGACCCAAATTAACCCTCACGGAGGGCTAAACAAAGGCACGACAGTAATTGCCTAAAAAAGTATCAAAAGTCAAGACACAAACGCACAATAAGAGGGTAAAGGATAACTCATCCATATGCCCCGTATAAACAATACAAAGAGAGAGAGAGAGGACATTCACACCCTGTCAAAGTGACTTCATTGACAGCAGTGTAATTTTGAAAGTGCATTTATATAAAAGCTTATTTTACGATAAAGATTGAATAGTGATTGACAAAAAACATTTCTGTGATTGGAATAAGGCAAGCGTGAGTAACCAGCATTGCAAGTGCTACGACAGCAGGCGTTCAGGCGCCTGAATTATATTTTCAAAGTGACGGAGACATTACAGACATTGAGTGCGATAGTGAAATTCAAAGTGCGTCCGCATATAGCGGCGAACGCAAGACGAATACCTAAGAACAGACATTGGAAGCTCTTCTAGCGGAACTTAATGAACTTAAGAAAGCAGCAAAGGAGATTAACACTAAGATTGCCAGGATACAAACCCAGATCAAGCACATAGACTCGGACATACTAATGGAACATGTAAACGAACAGCAAGACATTGACCTAGAATACTTTCAGTGTAGTCCTAATCAGGAAAATGAGTTCACAATGCCAGCCCAAAAGAAACGAAAAAGTCCACAGGCACAGGTAACATTTACTCCATCAATTCGAACTAAAATAGATTTGAGACTCTCTCAGGAGAAAACATAGAACCATCGACATCAAAAACCAATGATCTACAACCCGCCCAAGTTCCGGATACTCTGAACTTTCCTTATCTTAAGCAAAGGCGCCAAGGCAAAATAATACTCAACCCGACAGCTCATATCACCCAACAGAAACAAACCCACCAGCAGTCACATAGCAGCCAAACAATAACCGTTCCATTGAATAATAAACCGAAGGTACCGCCAATTACAATCACCCCAAAGGAAAACTGGCCCGGAGTTGAGAAGCATGCTAACAAAAGGGAATTCAAGTATTTGTGGAGACGGAGAAGGATCACCGCGACTTTACAAAATTTCTTGAGGAAAAAGGACAGCAGTATTACACCTTCGATCTGCCTGAAGACAAAACACTGCGAGTGGTCATCCGAGGCATTCCCGAAACAACAGAATCAGAGTCTATCAAAGAGGAACTCAAAACCATGGGATATGAAATCCTTGGCATTAGTAGAATGTACAGACGCCGCTATGGGATAAAACACCCACTACCTATGTTATTGGCCCAACGTCCAAGGGAAGCCAAATACCATAAAATTTATCATGAAACGTTCATAGGTTATATAAGAGTGAAGATAGAATCACAAAGATCTACCACGAACAGTACGCAATGCCATCGATGCCAGGGTTTTGGACACACACGCAAAAATTGTCACCTCCTGCCGCGCTGCGTCAAATGTGCAGAATACCACGAAACCCACACATGCACAAAAGAGAGAAACAAACCAGCAAGATGCGCAAACTGCTCACTAGATCACCCAGCTAGTTATAGAGGTTGTGTGGCCCACAAAAAAGCACAAGAACAAGCATTGAAACAGATAAAACCCAGAAGTTTTGTCCAAAATGCCAATAAAGTTCAACCAGGAATCTCTTATGCACAAACAACACAAAATAACACCATACAGTCAAATGGCCAACATATTCAACAAATGTTCCAACAATTTTTAAATTTCATATCTAGTCAAGGAATGATCTTTGAGTAATACACGACAACCGCATTCACTACAGATAATAGCTTGGAATGCAAACGGAGTCGCTGGCCGAACCAACGAACTACGGGAGTATATTAAAAGAGAAGATCCAGATGTAGTTCTCCTGGCAGAAACTCATCTGAAACCTGGGAAAACTTTTAACATTCCTAATTACATCACCCATCGTACAGATAGACTAAATGGTAGAAAAGGAGGAACGGCAATAATAGTCAAGAAATCCATCAAACATCAAAGAATATGGAATATGGAAATATGGACGCATGCGCATAATGGCAAGTCAAATACTCTATGTATATGAAGACTAGATACATTCTGACATCTGTTTATGTCATCTTCTGTCTTCTGTCATATATACAGGGTGTAAATAGTTTGAGTGCATATATTTTAGGTGGAGGTAGTATACACCAAATTAAACAAAAAACTCTTATACCACTATGGTCAGTAGGCCTTAATAACCAAGAAAATCCCTAAAACATATTAAGTAAATTATTGTCAATCCGGCAACGTCGCTCGCGTTCAAAGCAGATTCACTCTTAAACGAATAATAAAGGAATGACTACGCCTACAAAAAAATAAACACCTGTGTTTTTGTATTGACTGATGATATTGACCTTAGAATTAAATAAAAATGTATGAAATATTTTGTTGAAAATATTTACGTTTTTAATACAAGGTATTGCAATTACAATTTGTATTTGGCGGTTTCTTTTATGCAATTATACAAAGTTGGGTAAATATGATATTCAACTCAAGAGATCTGTATATGTAGTTTTTTACCAGTTAAATTATTCGAAGAGTCATTATTACTGATTTAATTAATATTATTTATATTAGACAAGTAAATATGTAATCCTACTTACCGAATTTATTATAATGATAGAACTGAGTTGAAACGGATTATTCACAGCAAATGTTCAAAATGCCCACCATTACTATCGACACAAGCACGACACCGTTTAATCCAATTTTCACGTATGCGAGAAAAAATTCCTGGAATATTTCGGATTTCGTCAGCAGTGTCAAAAATGCGTTGTCTAAGGTCTCGTCAATAATTGGAGTCGTGTAAACCTTACTTTTCATGTGTCCCCATAAGTAGAAATCTAAAGGATTGAGATCAGGAGATCTTGCTGGCCAACGTATATGTCCGTTTCGACCAATCCAACGACGGGGAAATGTTCTATTTAAGAAGTCGACAACTAGATGACTTGCGTGGGCAGGTGCTCCGTCATGTAAGTACCACATATTGGAACGTGTTTGTAGGTTCACTTCATCTAACAAATCTGGTAGCGTGTTGTTCAAAAAATAAAGGTAATTCTCACCTGTCAAACGTGCAGGCAGTATAAATGGCCCAACCAAGTATTCACCAACTATTCCAGCCCACACGTTAACTTAGAATTGGTGTTGAAATACTGACTGGCGTATTTCGTGCGGATTTAACTCAGACCACGAATGCGTATTATGAAAATTTATTATACCATTCCTATTAAAACTTGCTTCATCTGTTGTTAAAATATTGTTCACAAAATTAGGAAATTGTCGATGTTTTCTGAGGAACCAACGACAGAAATTGAGTCTTGGTTGAAAATCATCAATTGAAAGCCCTTGAACCCGCTGCATGTGATATGGATAGAGCAATTGTTCCCGTAATGTTCTATGAACAACAGTATGAGAAATTTGCAGCTCACTTCCAATACTCCGTGTGCTACGATATGGGTTGATGTCGATAAGGTCTAGTATTTGATCCTCAGCAGCTAAGATACGATTATGTCGCTGTGGTCCGCGATTGTTTATTTGTGTTATTACACTACCTGTTTCCAGAAGCCTCTGCGAAACAGCTACGAATGTCCTAACATTGGGCAGGCGTCTGTTTGGAAACCTTTCCCTGTATAACATTCTTGCTATTCTGCAATTACGTCTGCTTTCCCATAAATTAAGAGCATGTCATGTCTTTCCCTAATTGTATAATCGGCCATTATTTATCACAAATAAATACTGTCGCACTATTCTTAATTTTCGAACTTACACACTAATCACAACCGATTTTATTTATTTAAAAAATATATTAAACGGAAAGCAAACCACGAAGTCTACATCAAATAGATATCATTCAAATCACTTTACCGTTTATCTATTCTTATTTACAAGAATCGAAATCGCAAAAAACAATCGTAACTCTCAGTCGTCGTTAAAGTAAAGAATGTAGTAAATAAGTTGGTCTGTATGCCACGTTGCCATATCTATTCGGAGAAACTTACACTAAATTATAAATGCATATTTCGAGTTAAAATAATCAATTTTCATTTTTAATGTGGCTATTAAAGATGTATAAGCTATTGAGTATTTACATATTTAGATTTACCGACATTTTGAAATCGAAATTATTGTATTATTCACTGTAGCAAGGGATACATAAAATCTAACTTTATGTGTTCTTTTTGGCAAAACTATAGTTTATTATAGAAAATGTTATAAAGCTTTTTGATTTGTTTTTGCCTGAAGTATTGTTCTTCAAAATCTTTGCACTCAAACCGTTTACACCCTGTATATTGTGTGTCATCATTACCGTTTGTGTAATATATAATGGTTAATCCTAAATAATAAATTGTCCTAAATTATTTCATCAGGTTATGAGCCCAGTCGTGCCCGCCGTATAGTGTTAATTCTGTATTTTGGATAAAACCAAGAAAACAGTTACCTAGCAGAAGTTTACGACGTGCATAATTGCTGAACTCAAAGGTGTGTTTCTAACCTCCTTATTGAATATTTTTAAAAAAATGGCTAGTAGTAATTGATCTGTGATTTTTTCAACACAATTTTAACCATAGAGTTTCCCATCTATTCTCTTGTGTGATCTGTGGTAGTAATTCAATGATGTCAATTGAGAAGCTCACAGGTCGCAATAATTGGGCAAGTTGGAGTTTTGCTGTCAAAGTGTATTTGCAACATGAAGATTTATATGATTGCATTTTGAGAGAAACTGATCCAGCCGATCAAAGCAAGTTAAAACAAGGTACTAAAGCCAAATCAAAATTAATACTATTAGTTGATTCAGTATTATATGTACACATTCAAGAAGCCCAAAATGCCAAACAGGTATTGGACAATTTAGCGAAAGCATTTGAAGATAGTGGATTAACCCGAAAAGTTGGTTTGTTAAGAGAGCGTATAAATACCAATTTAGAGAATAGTTTATCAGTAGAAGACTATGTAAACAAAATAATGACCGCGGCTCACAAATTAAGAAATATAAAATTTGATTTGGATGATGAGTGGTTGGGCACATTAATGCTGGCCGGATTGCCAGATCTGTACAAGCCTATGATTATGGGTTTAGAAAGTTCCGGTATGAAGATTAGTGCTGACTTGGTAAAAAATAAATTGCTACAAGAAATTAAATTATCAGATACTACTGCACTTTATACAAATACTAAAAATTATCAGCCCAAAAATGATCAGCAAAAGCATAAGAAAGGCCCAAGGTGTTTTAATTGCAATAAATATGGCCATCTCAGTAAAAATTGTTGGCATAAAAAATCAAGTCCTAAGGAAACAGATAAAAAATCTGGATATGTGGCAGCATTTTCAGCATCCAGAACAAATGATTTCAAGAACTGGTATGTGGAATCTGGAGCATCCATGCACATGACTATGCACAGGACTTGGCTCACAAATATCACTCCGTCATCTGCAACTGAACCCGGAAACGATTATGGACAACCCAAGACCCAGAATTGCGGAGACTACTTAATCATCAAAAACGAGAAATCCAACATGAGCTACAGAAACATCGTAATGATGAATGGGACCGACTCCTTGAGGATTTAGCAGAAGAAGACCACATCTCACTATGGAAGATCAGGAAAAGACTATCCGGCAAAATCAAAAAACATCCACTTATTACAGATAATAAACCAATGTACACAGATGAAGAAAAAGCCAACATATTTGCTGATATACTGCAAGAACAATTCAACATACATCAAGAATTCCAAACAAACACCGAAGAGGATACCCACGCTAATGCTGTATTTGAACAATTTACCAAATCTACTAAAGTCAACAGTAATATTCGTCCAGCCAACCTGTCGGAAATACAAGAAATAATTAGTAATCTCAAAATTAGGAAAGCCCCAGGACACGATGGAATAACGAATAAACAATTAAAACTCCTCCCGATCAATTATATCCCTTACATTCTCAACATTATTAACAGCATACTAGAGACGTTATACTTCCCTGACTGCTAGAAAAAGGCCACTACCATTATGATTCCTAAACCTGGCAAGGATGTCAAAAATCCCAAAAACCATCGTCCCATCAGCTTACTCCCCTCACTCTCCAAAATTACAGAGCGAGTAATATTGCAGCGCTAGATAGAGACATCTGAAGAACAAAACGTCATCCCTGATGTTCAGTTTGGTTTTCGAGAAAAGCATGGAGCAGACCAACAGACCCTCCGTTTGGCAGAAATCATTTATGATAACCATAATGAGAAAAAACACTCCAGCGCCATATTACTCGACGTTTCACAGGCTTTCGACAGGGTTTGGCATCAAGGTCTTATCCATAAATTACTCCGCTTCCAAATCAGAACAGATATAACCAAATTAATAGCAAACTTTATCAACAACAGATATTACAGGGTTAAACAAAACAAACACTTCACTAACTACAGACCTATGAGAGCAGGAGTCCCCCAAGGTGCAGTACTTTCACCCACTTTGTATAACCTTTACACAGCTGACATTCCCATCCATAACACACACACAGAAACGCTCGTCTTTGCCGACGATACAGCCATTATCGCCACTTCAATGTCCCAGGAACAATGCACAGTGTACCTCCAAAGAGCCTTTGATGACCTTAGCAGATGGATGGAAAAATGGTAAATTAACATCAATCCCGGTAAAAGCCAGGCTATCCACTTTTCTACCAAAAATTCGAAGCCAAGAAGTCGGCTACGGATATCCAATATGCAGTTAGAATGGCAGGATACGGCGATGTACCTGGGAGTCATGTTCGACAAGAAATTAAACTGGAAAGCACACACAGATTATTTAAGGAAAAAAGGAGAAACAGCATTTATACAACTATACCCATTTCTATCTCGCAAAAGTAAGCTGACAATAGGTCATAAACTCAGCCTCTACAAACAAGTGATTAGACCAACAATATCCTATGCTGCTGCCACATGGTCTCAAGTTTGTAAAACCAACCTTAACAAATTAGAAGCTTTTCAGAATAAAATTTTAAGGATAATTACAAATTCTCGATGGTATATACGAAACAAACATATTTTAGAAAATTTAAAAATTAGCACCTTTAGAAAACACATCAGACCATTAAGTAATAAATCATTCGGCAGGATTGAGTACCACCCAAATGAGATGCTCAAGAGGCAGCTACAGTATGATCCTCACTGTCAACGAAGGAAGAGGCCAAGGTTTACCTTGTTTGACTAAACCCTGCCATCCTTGAAAGGAATCCCGCAAACAAAAGCCAGATAGAAGAAATACCGACTGGGGAAGAAATTCCACAGATTATATACAAAAATTGTATTTAACTGTAAAGTAATTATCCCTATAATGTTCAGAGAGAGAGAGGACATTCAATTGTGGGAAGTGCAACTGATGAAGGTTCCCTAACCAGACAATATATATATATATATATATATATATATATATATATATATTTGTTTTTAAGTTTTCGCGGCCACTAAATGTTTTAGGTGGTTTCCGGGAATTCATCCGCGTAGTTGATAACTGATGGATCGATGGTAAAATGACGACGTTTCGGCAGAGTCACATCTGCCCTCTTCAGGTCGGTTCGCATAATTCTCGTAGCCTTCTGCTTTCGCTTCTAGTTACTCGAATACTAAGATTTTCTGAAGCGAGCGCGCTGTTATATAGTCGCGGCTCGGCGCCTATCGGTTGACACCGTGAACGGCTGCGTGTGATTGGCCCTTGGCGCTCAGTGGGCACGGCTCCATCCTGCTGATTTGTTATTTCCGGTTGAGTTGTTATTGGACGGGTCCGGGCCGGTACGGTGTTTATTAGGATTTTCCAACAATTCGATAAGTTCTGAATTTCATTGCGTGCGTTTAGACTGTGAGGTCTCTTCGCTATTTCAATTGCCTCTCTTACGAGTCTTGATTTCGGGTGTTCTATATTTGCCAGTAATCTGGTGTTCTCAAAGTCTATTCGGTGTGACATCGTGGTGGCGTGTTCCGCAATGGATGTTGTTTTTTCATGCTTTCTTACAGCGTTCTGGTGTTCATCACGTCTAGCTTGAATTCTTCTATTAGTTTGCCCCACATAGGTTTTATGACAGTCTGCACATGGAATCTCGTACACTCCCTGTTGTTCTAAAGGGATCCTCGTCTTCGGAGTCCTCAACACCGTGCTCATTTTTCTGTCTGTATTGAAAATAGTATCGATATTGTGTCTCCGTAGAATTCTTGCAATACTGTCCGTGGTGCCCTTGACATACGGTAAATAAGCCTTGGTTATTGGTGTCTCATGCTCCTCGTCTGTTTGTCTCGGTTTTGACTTTAGGGCTCTTTGTATATTTCGGTCTGTAAATCCGTTTTGTCTCAGAGCTGTTTTTAAACTGTCCATTTCCTGTTTGATGTTATCCTGGTCAGCTAGCCTTTGTGATCTGGTTACTAAAGTCTTGACGACGGCTTGTAGTTGGGCTGGGTGGTGATGAGAATTAGCATGAAGGTATCTGTTGGTGTGAGTTGCTTTCCTATATACTGTATGGCCAAGGGTTCCATCTTGCTTCCTATTTATGAGAACATCAAGGAATGGCAGTTGATTGTTGGCTTCAACCTCCATGGTAAATTTTATTTTGTGATGGATGCCATTAAGGTGATCTAAAATAGTATTGAGGTGTTCCCTCCCATGAGGCCAAATCACAAATGTATCATCCACATATCGCAACCACAAACTGGGTTTAAGAGTTGTTGTTCTTAGTGCCAACTCCTCAAAGTTCTCCATAAAAAGGTTCGCTATAACTGGTGAGAGTGGCGATCCCATGGAGCTCCTTCCACTTGTTTGTATCGTTGGTTCTCGTAAACAAAATAGGTGTTCATCAGACAGTGCCTTGTTAAGTCTACAAAGTGTTGAGGTGGTTTGTATTTTTCTATTATGATATCCAAGGCTTCGTCGATAGGGATGTTGGTGAAAAGGGACACCACGTCAAAACTTACAAGAAGACACTCTGGTTGTAAGACCGTTTTTCTAAGAATTTCGATGAAATGTGTCGAATTTTTTACATATGAGTCTGCCCCCTCTGCAAACGGTTGAAGTTGTTGGGCTAGGTATTTGGCTAGGTGTTGTGTTGGGGATCCAATTGAGCTTACTATTGGCCTCAAAGGTGCACCTTCTTTATGTACTTTTGGCAACCCATAGAATTTCGGACATCTCGATAACTTTTCACGCGGAATGAGTTGCAGTTGGAGATTTTTGTCGATCCTACTTGCTTGGATTTTGGCCTTGGTTGTTTTCTCTAGATAAGTTGTTGGGTCAGTAGTAATTTGTTTATATGCTGGATCTTGTAGCAATATTTGAATTTTGTTTGAATAATCCGCTGTATCTAAAATTACAGTCGCATTTCCTTTATCAGCAGGTAGAATGACAATGTCCTTGTTGAGGCGCAGTTGTTTCAAGGCCTCATTTTCTTCTATAGATAGGTTCCTTTTGGGTGGTTTAGACTTTCTTAGAACATGTGACACATCTTGTCTAATTATTTCAGCGGTGTTCGCATCTAATTTTGAAACTGCTGTTTCCACGCCACATATTATGCTCTCTGTTGGTATGTGAAAGGGATCAATAGCGAGTAGATAAACAAAGTTACTTCAACGCCACGACGAGGCCCGGAACAGCGGGAACGTTGGTTGTTGAAATTTTAAATTGAAATTGTTGTGTTGCGGGTTGCGGCGCGCGCAGGTAGTGGCTGTTTGAATAAAAATGGCGCCATCATGCGGCGGTTGTGGTAAGTAAATAGAAAAAAGCATTGGTCCCAACAAATGCTTTTTTCTATTTCGAGCCCGGGACGGCGGCGTGTGCGTTGAAGTTTCCACTATATGGGCTGGCAAGCCAGTTGAATAATGTTGTATTTTGGTTGATGGTCGGCTCGTGTGGGTTGTTCGTTTCTGCGATGGCGGGCGAGACATTTGGATAAGGTTGTCTTTTAGATGGTGGTTATCTGAGTGTTGTTTGTAGGAATATGTTATTTGGTGTGAAAATGCGGGAAATTGGATTTCGGGGGGTGAAAGTCGGGAAATTGGATTTCGGGGGTAAATGTCGGGATATTAGAAGTCGGGATATGGGGTCTAGGAATAAAAATATTTGGTGTATATATTAATATGTTGCATTGATTGCATCAGGTCGAGCGTAAATTTTGGGACTTGTAAAATTTTGCGAAATTAATATAGAGAACCTATTGTTTGGAATATAAATAGTAATTACTTAGAAGTAAATACTAAATGAACGATAATTTTAAAAATTGATTTTGCGGTGAAAGTCTGAAATAATTAGAATATCTTTATATTTGCATCTCTACTGGAAATAAAAAATAAATAAAACAAGAACAGTGTTTAGCTACATTTATTTTGAATACAAGACTTTGTGAATTTTAAGAGCATCAGCTATTGATAACGTAATACATGACATAGGTTTGGTCGTGTTTGATACAGAAAGGTAGCCATCATTGAACCATATTCCAAGAGATATATAGCTATCTGGTAATCGTTCTTGTTCATCCCACAGGCTTTCAGGTTCATCCTTTCCCATTTCAGGATCTTTGTCAAATTGATAAGCATACTCCAAGTACGTCTTGAAAACTTTAAAGCTCTCGGGAGCTAGATCAATAGTTGCTTTCGGAGATTTGAGAGTAACATGATTTTCCGTAATATTAATTGATAAAACGTCAGGTACTTCATAGAAACCAATGGAGGGATTAAGTTATCCAGTTAAATCTTTGGGCTGTATTCTACGAGTTGCCAGCGAATGATCATCAAATTTAAAACGCTTGGTGTCAGTCATTAATTTTTCTAAATTCATAGCTACCGTTTGCTTTGAGTGAACAATTGAAACTGAACTCGATATGCAAAGTTTGATTGTAAATAATATATAAAAGATATTTTTCACTACCATAGATCTTTGTAGAATATCGCTAAAAAATAGTCATTACCGATATTTTAGAAAAGTTGACAGAAAATGTTCTTTGAGAAACACGTGCAGATATAAATATGTCACCTAAACTTAAGATCCACAAATAATAATCAACTACCTGGAATAGGAAGTTATATTTAATTGTTTTATTACTGAAATAATCGTGTTAGAAGAACTGATATTCCTGAGATCCGAATTTTTATTTTAAATCATTTATTGTGGACTTCATTCCCAACCATGCAAATTTACTAAATAAAAATCAACAATATGTAATTAGTTCATTAACACAACGATAATTCTGTCGACCTCGAAGTCAAAAATATATCGCAAGTCAGTAATATACATAATTAACGATTCAATTTCAGAACCTTATTTGGTAAATACAAAACAAATATATTGGTCTCGGAGACCAAAAAATACGATAACCACTAATTAGTTAAATATCCCAGCGTCATTACGAAACATTTTCCGAACGACGAAAACAAGATTGCGCCGGGCGCTCGACCAAATATAGAATTAATCGCACTGACCTGACCCTGAGAATACGATTAGCAGTATTTAACTATATATTACCATAACATTTTAACGCATATTTCCAAACTTCGAAAAAAAGATAAGAATGTTGTTTTGAAGACAAACAAAATATCTGAAAAAGTAGAATATCTAATTAACGATCGACCCGGTTACTGTGGTGAAATAAATAAGCGAGATTTAGGAAATTAATATTACTCTTTATCAAGTGTTCGAAGATACAAGTACAGTTTCTTAGTGGGTGTATTTTATAAAATATGTAAGTATTTATTTAACATTATATCTTTTGAGTTTCCTAGCATTTTTGAATTCTTAATTTTTAATATCTTTATGAAATGTGAATTATATCTACAAATTTTGCGCCTTTTTTAAATTGAATGTCCGATTGATCCTGTTGAATATAATACGCACATTTTTAGGCGTTTTAAGCGTCCTTTTGAGTTTTCTACTTTCATTTAAAGTAATTGTATAGTCAACTCTAGTAATTTAAATTATTTTTCATGCCATATATATATATATATATATATATATATATATATATATATATATATATATATATAATTAATCCTAACATTTTTGATTTCTTAATTTCTTTATTACATGTTAAAATAGCTTTATGAAATGTGAATTATATCTTCAAATTTTGCACCTTTTTTAAATTTTTGAGTTTTCTACTTTCATTTAAAGTAATTGTTTCATACCATATAGTGTTGAGTAGGACACGACTTGAAAAAGAGTTTGTAAAAGTAGCCTCTTTTTTGTCCTGAGCCAGTACAATGTCCCACTTCAAATGAGGCGAGGCGTACTGAACCATTTGAATTATTATAGTACGAAATATGCGCGCCTCCTTGCGCCTCCTCGCCTCGCATGAAAGACAATATTCTCTCGCTCAAAATATTAGACGCGACGACAGTGACGTGATCACGTGACGTGCTTGTCGTTTGTCTGCCTCGCTCGACCGCGACAAAAAAATTGAAGTAGTACAATTTTAAATTTCGAGGCACTCTTACATTTTGACGTCATGTCCGGGACAAATGAAGCGCCTCATGTATGTCCTACTCAACACTAATACCATATATATATATAATTAATCCTAACATTTTTGAATTCTTAATTTCTTTAATAAATGTTAAAATAGCTTTATGAAATGTGAAATTAGAAATGTGAAAATATATTTTTCATATCCATGTATTTTTAATTGCAGATTTAATCTTCCGCCACTAGTTAATACAGCATTCTACTGCTCATTGAAATACATGTATGTATTTATATCTTCAAATTTTGCAACTTTTTTAAATTGAATGTCCGATTGATCCTATTGAATATAACACGCACATTTTTAGGTATTTTAAGCGTAGTTTTGAGTTTTCTACTTTCATTTGAATTAATAAGATTAATCCTAGCATTTTTGAATTCTATGAAATGTGAAAATATATTTCTCATATCCATGTATTTTTAATTACAGATTTAATCTTCCGCAAATAGTTAATACATCGTTAGAGCTCACAGCATTCTACTGCCCATTGGTCCAGCTCTTCCTACAATAACCTTATAGTGGATCTTTCGCAACTAGTTAAGTAGTTGAGGCATCTTTGGAGCTCACAGCATTCTACTACCCAAACAGAGCGCACAGCACTATTGTACTACTAGTAAATTTTCGACCGATTTCTAAACTAAAAAGTGAGTTTCACAAATGATTTTATAAATAAACAAATATTAGGTTGTGTGTATTTGTTATAGAAATGGATTTCCTATCTAAAATTAATGCCGTGTCCTCCGTAGAAGCTGTGAACAAGCCAAGCATCAAAATCCAAGACCTGCAGCCAGGGAAAAAATATCTAATAATTTCTGCCAAACTGGTCAAGCCGAAATTTGGGGAAACGATCTTGATAGAGCTAGAGGATCACGTGGCCTTTTTGCCAAAACGGGTTACGGACACGTATAAGCCCTATCTAGCCCAATTATCTCTGGGGAAATTATATATTAATTTCATCGGACTGCAGGAGCTTGGAGGTGGACTTCATCCCAGGGTGCTGTTCGAAATTAGCCAAGAGGGTTAGTGCGAGATTATTAGCAGTAAGTAGTTAGTTAAATATTTGTATAATATTTTTATATTGTGAGGGTGATCAAAATGAATTCTGAACAAATAGTCCAAATTAGCGATAAAATTGTTAAAAAATTTAGATGTGCAGCAAATTTAATTTTCATTGAAAACAAACCGTGTTCTCCAGAGCAAATTTCACATTGGTTAAAATTAAGTAGAAAACAACTGATTTTATGCAACAGAGCTATTAAAAATTGCAATTTAAATATTGGTACTTTGAATAAATTACAAACACACTTAGCTCACATTAAAAGATTTAGAAATCAGCTTAAACTTTATTCAAACCGCAAACAGGGGGCTGGGGCCAATAATATACACAATAAACGGAGTAGTCGTGTAAAATGGGAAAATTTAGAGTCTGCTTTTTCATCCAGAGTTAGAACCGGGGTAATTATTAATATTGAACATATTGATATTTTACGCTTTTTGGAAGATGCGTTTTTCCTATTTAAGTCTAGGATTAATAATGCTTTAAAAGCAATGCGTATCATTAAAGTTAATGCTATATTCTGCGGAGAATTCATAAAGAAATCAGGTATGTCTGAAGTGATAGATTATAAATTTTTAACACGAAGAACGCAAATATTGATAGTGGGATAAATTTACAGGAGTGGTTTTTCACAAATGTTCAAGGACAGATTTTAAGAAAATTAGAGGAATTTTCAGAGAAAATGTCGGGATGGGCATTATATAAAATTTTAAACTTAGAAATCAACATAAATAAGGTTGAAATGGGTAACGGGGCCTCCTCTTTTATAAAACTCCCTGAAGAAATTGTAAAAAAACATGCCGTAGTTAACATCAAAAATTATGCTGACAATTTGTGCTTTGCCTGGAGTATTGTTGCTCATTTGCATCCAATTGGCTATAGACACCACCCTAATCGAACATCATCTTATCCTCATCCATCAGCGGTACTAAATTTAACAGATTTGACATTTCCTATGACTTTGAAGCAAGTAAGCAAATTTGAAAAATTAAATCATATTTCTGTAAATGTATATGTCTTAGAATTATTAAAAGCCAAAGATAAAGAGTATTTCCAAACAGCCCCAGTTTTAGTCACAAAGAGTAAATTAGAAAATCACGTTAATTTACTCATGATTCAAAACAAATATTTTCCTAAAACTAATGAATTTGGTAATGACATAGAGGTAATCGCTAGGACCAATGGTGCTGATGAGGATGAGCAAGAAATAAAGTACCATTTTTGTCTGATTAAAAATTTGTCACGTCTTGTTTCATCTCAACTTACAATGAAACATAATAAAAAATTTATATGTGACCGTTGCTTGAATTACTTCAGTAGTCAAGGTAAACTTGACAATCATTCAATTTACTGTAAAGATATGAATAACTGCAAAATTTCATTTCCAAAATATCATCACATTGAGTTTAAAAATTATAGTCATAAGGAGAGACTTCCCTTCGTTGTTTATGGGGACTTTGAGTCAATTCTTCAGCAGGTTTCCGATACAACTTCTACATCCAAAACCCGTAAATATCAAAAACATATTGCTGTAGCTGCAGGTTATTATTTTAAATGTTTCTATGATGATAGCCTATCGTATTACAGAAATTACTCTGGATTAGATTGTATGGAGTGGTTTGCTTCAGAAATGTCTGATTTAGCTAAATTCGTTCAATCTAAATTAACTGATGTTGTGCCTCTCTCAATGTAGAGGTTAGCTTGAGGGATGCTTCTAGTCAATGTCATATTTGTGAAAAACCCTTTTTACCGCAGGACAAGATAGTTAGGGAACATAGTCACCTTTCCGGCGCATTTAGAGGCTATTCACATAATTCCTGCAACCTCAGGTACAGGGAGTTCTTTTTCGTTCCAGTGGTCTTCCACAACCTAAGTGGATATGACAGCCACTTTATTATTCACGATCTAGCCAAGCACGATCATATAACTCTACTTCCATGCAATAAAGAGAAATATATATCGTTTACCAAGCATGATAAAAATAGCAAAATAAAATTCCGCTTTATTGATTCATTTAGGTTCCTCGATTCTTCATTGGATGAGTTAGCATCATATTTAAAGCCTCACCAGTTTTCTAATCTCAAGAATGAATTTTCCGACTTAGATTCTGACAGACTAGCGCTCCTTATGAGAAAGGGAATATTCCCTTATGACTATATAGATCCCGATATTAAATTAAACGAAACTCAGTTACCTCCCTTGGAAAAATTTTATAACAAACTATATGATTCAAATGTCAGTCAAGAAGCTTATGATCATGCGCAAACAATATGGCGTAAGTTCAATTGCAGAAATCTCAGGGATTACATTCTTCTCCTAAACGATGTCTTTGAAAATTTCAGGGAGAGTGCACATAAAATATATGGGCTCGATCTCGCTCACTATTATACAATCCCAGGATACTCATGGGACTGTATGCTTTATAAAACTCAAGTTAAACTTGAAACAATTCAAGATGTTGATATGCTGATGTTCCTTGAGCGGGGTATTCGTGGAGGTATTTCACAATGTTCCAACAGGTTTTCGGAGGCTAATAACAAGTATATGCCTAACTTTAATCCGAGCAAACCTTCCAAATATATTCTACACGTGGACGCCAATAATTTATATGGATGGTCCCAAAGTCAACCCCTTCCTTATGGTAGCTTTCAATGGACCGATCCCGATATTGACGTCACCCAAATTCCAGATGATTCTGAGGTTGGCTATTTCTTGGAAGTTGATCTTGAATATCCTCAACACCTTCATGACAAGCATAAAGATCTGCCTTTTTGTTCCGAAAAACGAATTCCTCCAGGCTCCAAACTTGTGAAACTTCTGACCACCCTTCACAATAAAGAAAAATATATCATTCATTATCGCAATCTAAAACAAGCTCTCGAGAATGGATTAATTCTCACTAAAATTCATCGGGTTTTACAATTTCAGTTGTCGGCCTGGCTAAAACCTTATATTGATTTAAATACCACTCTAAGGGCGCAAGCCCAAAATGATTTCGAAGTGAACCTGTTTAAATTAATGAATAATGCCGTTTTCGGCAAAACCATGGAAAATATTCGCAAACACCGATCTGTCCAACTCGTGAGCGAATGGGAGGGCAGGTATAGTGCTAAAAATTTAATTGCTTCTCCAGCTTTTCATAGCCGAGTTATTTTTGATGAGAACCTAGTAGCAATTGAACTTAACAAAACTGATTTGTTGTTCAATAAACCCTTGTATATTGGATGTGGAATTTTGGAACTCTCTAAAATTATTATGTACGACTTTCTATATAATTTCATCTATAAAAAATTTCCACAAGATCGCGTTAAACTTTTGTACATGGACACCGACAGTTACATCCTTGAAATAATTTCAGATGATGCATATCTGGAAGTAATCAAGGAAGAATTACACAGATTTGATACTTCAAATTACGCTCCAAATAATGTTTATGGTATTCCATTGGTGAACAAAAAGGTCTTAGGTTTAATAAAGGATGAGGCAAAGGGTTACATCATTTCCCATTTTGTTGGCCTTAGATCAAAGATGTATACATACTTAATTCTAGGAGGCAAATGCGTAAAAAAATCTAAAGGCGTAAAATATAATATTGTTAAAAATAAAATTACCTTTAACGATTATCTCTCATGTTTGCAAGAGAAAAAGCAAACTACTGTATCCCAGCGATGCATTAGGTCCTACGCGCATAATGTTTTTAGCATCGAACAGACAAAAATTGCCCTCAGCCCCTTCGATGATAAGAGATATATCATGAATGATTGTTTTGAAACATCACCATGGGGACATTATTCTCTGAGTTCATTTTGATCATTGTTAAGCATATCTGTAAATATGTATTTTCCTTTATAATGTTAGAAATTATGGCTACAACCGCAACTCCAACTACTTTACAACTAGCTTGTCTTAAAACTATTTGCGCCAATATAAAAAAACTAACAAAATTTTTACATGTTGCACCGCTTCCATGGTCTTTAATTGAGGAAGTTATAAATTTTTTTCCCATTTACAAATATCAATATTTAACTGATACCTATGTAAATTTAACTGGTGATATTGATCTTATTCTAAGTGAATTTGAGTATGTAGATAAATATGATATGTCATTAGAACTTAAGGTTACCTTGTTAAATAGCAACTTTCTTGAGCCATACTGTGATCATGACAGCTACTGTGCCTGGTTCATGTACAGTAGGATTGATAAATATAACCTATTCCTATGTGAGGTATGCTTACTTGGACTGCAATTAGCATTCGCATCCCGAAATAAAGAAATGTTTGAATTTAAAATTAAAAGATGTCACAAAAAGTATGAATCAAGAGAGTTGCACACTTTATATACAGATAAAAGTTCTTGGTGCTCAATTTGTTGGCGTCCTTTATTTGAGCTGAAAAATCAAGACGAATGTATTGAAGACTTGCATTCTGTTAAAAGAGTAAAATTTTGGTAATTGGTTGTAGCCAAAAGTACATATATATTGTATAAGTATGTTAATCAAGAGTTTTTTAAAATAAAACAGAATATTTTGAAATAAGCTTTTTATTATATTATTTAACATACAAAGATTTTTAAATACCCAGCTATAGGTTTTCTGCATATGCAACAGTGATCGATCTTCAGTGAGCAATCAAAGCAACTAGCTAAGTGCCTACAAGGGAGAAAAACAATTGACATGTCATTAGTGAGACAAATTTTACAAGTGTTAGAACCAGTGGGGTTTGGGGGGTTATTTTTAAGTAGCAAACAGTTATCGAACGCTTTTGCATGAAGCTCTTCAATGTTATCGTAAGGTAAGAGATTCTTCAGTTCTATCCCACAACAGTAGCATTTTATCCTGTCACCATATCCCGTGTAGAAAAAGCCAGCATTGGAGAGCTCCTCTGGTGTTTGTCTTAGAGAAATGGGCCAGTCGGTGTACGTTGCAAGTCGACTGTCAAGTGTTACTTTGCTCTGGTAATTGGCAGGTCTATTTATGCGATAAGCGTCATCCAGATCGAAAAAACTATAATAAATGGTCGGCCATTGGATCGTCACCAGGTTGCCAATTGTACCCCTCAGTTTGACAAAAAGGACATGCAACGACATCGTCACTTATTCCATTGCGTATGTAAATGAAGCCTGCTCGGGCTAGCTTTTCAGCAGGATAATCAGATTGCCAACTATCAAAGGTTCGTAATCGATTTTCATATGATCGATAGTACTCACGACTCTCCATATTCTCAACTGATGAAATCAAACAAAACAATCAATTTATACATTTATTTAATTTTTCTAAGTTCTAAATCATGTAAGATGACATCTTTATAATAACACAACTGCTCTTTTAATGCAATACACAACTGTGAGGTGTCATCTAAACAAAATGCTCTTATTATTCTCTCAATAGGTAACTTACGCAATAAACAAGTCCATGTAGAAATTTCATCCAATATCTCGTAATAAAATTTACAAAAATTTAATTTTTCTAGAGATGTCACTTTACTTAAAATTATAGGGTCTATATCTAAAAGTCCACACACGTCACTATAGTCTAGGTACATTATCGATATGTGTTTCATAACCATAATCTGCTTCACGTCTTCATACCGCACTTCAGACAAGTGCAAAAAGTCGCCGCAAGCTATTGGCTCGGTAAAGTCGGGTGGTGAGTTGCTCTCGAAAAAGTTTCGTTTCATAAACTCGAGCTGACATATGACGTCTCCCCATTCTAAGGCGGACATTGTAATTTTCACAGGTGCTCCCACGGTGGATGTTTTTTGCAATATAACCACCGGGGTATAGGATCTAGCGGGGCTGAGTGCACACTGAACCTCACACTGGGAATTCAACATGGGCACTTTGGAGTGCAATAAGTAGTACTTATTGGCTGCATTCTCGAACATCTGTAGGACCCGATCCAAGTCGCCACTATAATCCGTGCTGGATGCACCACTGCTGTTCCCGGAATCCCAGTTCCTATCAAATTTAACATCGAAACTGCTGCTGTTGCTGTGCTCATGAATACTGGGTGAAAATGCCACAGTTCTACCAAAGCATACACTCCAGTCACTTTTATACCCTTCATCTGATTCCATTGTCACTATTGCATAAAAACTGAAATCTGGTCTGGGATATTTCACGGTTTTATAGATTTATCCCTACTCCTAATTGATTTCCCACGTCAAGATGGGAAATTAGATCTATAGTTTGTTGCTAGCTGATTAAATCCGAGCCAGCGAACTTTAACCTTGTTGCGTTTTCGTTGCAGTACTTTCTCGACGAGATACACATCCGGGTAAACTGCCTTTTGTAGCTTTTCTTCATAGAAACCCCCTTGAATTGGTGTGCCAGACATATCTTCCAAAAGGTACATAACAGGGTTAGTTATTTTTCTGCGAGTTATTTTAAACAATTCAGTGCTCCAATTCGGTAGATAACCTTTGTCAAAGAAGTGCTTGACCTTGCTGATTCGCACTACGTCCCCAACTTTAAGTTTTCCAGAACCAGCAATCTTTAGATTATTGTACACGCTTATGTCGCGTGCGTTGTTTCTATTAATGTCCACAGGTCTCATCTGTGTCTTGGAATGTTTTTGATGGTTGTAGTCTTTGACGATTTCCGGTAAAATATCAATCCATTTGTGCGTCCCATTCAAGCTAAAGTACTTGAAAAGACGCTCTTTTAGCGTTCTGATTGTTCTTTCAGCTATTACGGCTTTCAAACCACTAAATGTGCTATAATGATTGATCCCGTGGGATTTCATAAGTTGCTGGAAATGACTATTGAAATATTCATTACCCTGGTCGGTTTGAAGGTTTTTCGGCTGCAGTTCCCCGAGAATACTCTCAAATGCTCGAGTCACCTCTTCAACTGACTTCGATTTCAGCGCTCTCGCCCACACATACTTAGAAAAGCAATCGATTACGACGAGAAAAAACTTGAAATTTCTATTGGATTTCGCATACTGATCCATTTGTGCGAGATCGGACTGCCACAAGTCATCGAAACCTTCGATTATCACACGGCGACGTGGAAACTTTCTTCGCACAGGACGATGCAGCTCTTTAACCAGCTGAACTTTTTCCTTGGAATGTTTCGCTATAGACACCATTTTGTATACTAACTATAAGAGTAATTGAGAAACTGTTTTATGGGGAGCCTGGAGTGGTGTTATTTGAGTGGTGGGTACATCAACGTCAGTTTTGATTTTCCGGTTAATGATAGACACTTGTCGATTTAATGCCTCTATAGAATGTTTCTGCTCACTACTCATTTGATTCAGTTACGTTGTAGTTACGCTTTCATAGTCAGTAAAAATTTTCATAAAAGCTGTCAATTTGGAGTCTATTGTGGAAATCTTACTATCTGTGCCATCATCTAGTTTTTGCATGTCTTTTTTAGAGCTCAGGCACCACTCCGATAATACGATTTCTAAGGTCATTTAATTCTGCAAATTCTGTAGCCTTCTCTTCACGTATGGTATCGGTATCGCTCACTTTGCCGTTCACAGCAAGTTCCACTTCATCTATGCGTTTATATTGTTGAGATGCCTCAGTATTGATGGCAGTGAATGCAGCCTCGAATTTTGTGATTGTTTCCTTGAGGTGAATTTCTAGTGAGTTACATTTTTCAAGTAGATTCGACAGCTGGATGTCGCTCGCCGTTTGGGTTTGTTTAAGCGCATTTAATGTTTGTTGAACCAGGTCACTGCACTTGTTGTCTCCTATTTGTGACATCCCATTGGCAATTTTCAGCATCGATATTTCCTTCAGAGGTAAAGGAAAACGGCACTTTCATAAATGCAAAGTTATGTAAAAACACCGATTGTTGGACGGTGTTGCTGCGTCCGAACTTACTCAACGGCATAGTATAACTGATATCTTAACTAAGTGTGAAGGGTTAGATATATGAAAATAAAACTTTAGTAAATTTATTTTTCAAGTATAATGTGTGCTTCCTTAAGTTCATTTATAATAGCAATTATTTCGTTGTCGTGAGATGTGTTGCCGGCCTCTTTGGATGCGATGAGAAGTTTCAGCCGCTCAACCAATTCATTGGGGTCATCCCAGTAGACGTACTGCATTGGCTTTGTATTGTATGTTAACTTCATACCAGAGCCGAAACGTTGCTTTTTGCCTGGAGGAGGAAACATTGGCTTTATGATTTCAGTATATTTATAGAGACTAGAGGCTTTTAGTCGTCCAGCTGAATTCTTATGAGCCGATGTCATTGTCAAAATTCGGCGGTATGCTTCTAAATCATCAGGAGCTAAATTGGGGTCTTTGTAGAAAATTAACTGATAAAGTCCCGGGGTGCCTTGAAACTGCAACCAGTCAATGATAATATGACCAGTACGGCTAAAGTTGATTTCCTTTTGTCCGAGATACCACTTGGAACTCACCCCATCGTATATTGGTCCATATATCTTATCAACATCATCGCTATTGCGGAAAAAGTCCGATAGGTACTTGTGTGAAATCACCGGATTTTGCTCGAGGTAGGACTCCACTACGTTCGGAGATACTGGTTCTAACTCCTCGAACATCGATTTTTCGCCTCCATCATCATCATCACCATCATTATCTGTTGGAAAACTGGTCTCTGCTATTGGAAGTTCATCGAGAAATTGTGACTCTTCAAAGGATGGTTCTGTTTTTTTCACAGGCTCCAGCTGTGTAATGGTCTCTTGTTTAATTGTGGCCGCGGGTATTTTGCCAAGAACTTTTGTGGTTGTAGAAGCTATCTGCTGCAGCGGCGTAACCACAGGTTCAAATAATTTATTGAGAGTATCATCGTGCTCCGATTTACCCAATTTAAGGCTTAGGTACTTCTTGCGAATGGATCGAGCCAGTTGTTTGATTTTTTTCTTTCTTGCAGTAGTGAAAATGTTGCTAGTCAATGAAGACATTTTGACAACTAACTAGGATCCGTATTACTGTAGCTTTATATATTTGTCGAAGCCTTTTCGATACCGACCATCGTTCAAATTGTATTCCTTCACAATCGTAAGAAACCCGAAACGATCCTGCCAGCATTCCGAACACAATACTTTAAATGACTCATAGTCTATGTCAGGGGAGACGTGTTCGTCGTAAACGTGCTTCAAATTGACATCGTCTTGTTTGAATATGACAATTACATTACAATTGTCGCGAATCAATTGTTTCGGAATGACGCTGTACGTCTGGCACACATAAACTGCATCGATATTTCTATGTCTACCCATGGAGAAAAAGCTTTGAATCTTTTTCTGATTATCGCCAGCGACATCATCAAAGATGAATACTGAACATTCACACGCTTCGATCGGGTCGATTACCTCCTTATTGACGTTAAAGGGAAAGTATGAGATGCCCTTAATCTGTTTGAGTACCTCTTGTAGGAGCTGGTACTTTGGTTGGTAGAGTGACTTGGAGTAGACGTAGACGTTTTCGAATCGCAGGCCGTTTTCACTGAACAGGAGCGAAAGAACAGCATTGGTTTTCCCAGATCCGCTTGGACCGCAGATGATCGCACGAACGGAATTTGGTAGTAGTGGTCCGTGTCGTCTTGTCGTTGATGTGTTGCCATCAACAAAGTCGAAATTTTCGATAGGCAATTGGACATCCTGTTGCTTCAATTGCATCGTACGATAGACTGAGGATGAGGTCGTTTGTCATTGTTTAATAAATACATCACTCCCGAGGGCTTTCATTCAGTATTATGCTAGCTCTACAAGGAGGTAGTCTACTGAATAGTGCCATCAACAATTTACCTTTTGAGCTACATCTACCCGGTTATCAGTTTTGTGGACCCGGTACGAAACTTGAAGACCGTCTCTCCAAGGGTCAACAGGGAATCAACAAGACAGACGCTGCTTGTCGTGCACACGATATCGCCTATAGCAAATACAAGTCGTTGGCAGATCGGCACAAGGCCGATTACGAGTTGGAAAATCGCGCCTGGGAGAGATTTAAGTCCAACGACGCTTCACTTGGTGAAAAAGCAGCTTCTTGGCTTATTACGACGGGCATGAAGGCCAAACGTAAGATGGGACTTTGGCATGAAGAAAAGACTCGGGAAAAAATCTTTCCGGCAACATGTGCTCCTGCCCACCATCAAAGCTATGGCTGGATCTAGTGGTACCGTGCGTAAATCCTCATTAATGGCGTTGAGAGCAGCCCGGGCATCCATTAAGAAGGCTGGCGGACGAAAGAAAATCCGCGTTCCTCGGATGATCCCATTTGAGTCTAAGGGTGGTTTTCTCCCTCTCATACCCCTGTTTGCAGGCCTTAGTGCTTTGGGATCGTTAGCAGGAGGTGCTAGTGGAATAGCCAAGGCCGTGATCGATGCGAAGAACGCCAGGAAGAAGCTGGAAGAGGATCAACGTCATAATCAAGCCATGGAAGAGATTGCGAAGAAAGGAAGCGGTCTCTTTCTGAAAAAATCTAAGAACGGCTTCGGGCTTTACCTGAAGAAGTCAAAAAACTTCCAATAAAGCTACCCAATCGAGCATTGTACAATCATGAGCTCGAGCGATACGTCAAGCAATTGAAAATCCCCAACTTCAGGGGTGTATTTATGCGAGACGCCTTACCCGTACGCTCCCATCTAAAGGAGTCTGGTATCGTTAATTTGGATGACAGCAACAACAGAGGTACGCATTGGGTAGCTTATGTGCGAAACGGAAACGCCGTCCACTACTTTGACAGCTTTGGCAACTTGAAACCACCCCGTGAATTAGCCTACTACTTTGGTCGCAGAGTCAGGATCCTCTACAATAATGACTCTTATCAAAACTATAACGAATCGATTTGTGGACACTTATGTTTGAAATTTCTCTATAATAAAAAATAGTACTATTTTGAACACTTTTTTAATTTCCCGAGTACCAGATAAGTACAGCAGGAGTATATTAATAGACAGCAAGCTGGTATATTGTTCAGTCATGTCTGTGATTATCACCCTAAAAGGTCGCAGTCCAATACTATCCATCGATTTTCAACCACCTATTCAATTGGACCCAAACTACAATTACGGGCTGGCACTACTGAGTTTTCACTCGTACAACAGTATCCCAAATATTGAGAGTGGTGACAAAATCTACCTGTTTGACAATCAAAACAAGTAAACAACCATACCATTGCTGGAAGGTTCCTCTGAGATTGGTGATATCGAAACCCACATTAGAAAAGTGCTCGGCATTTACTCGACAAAGGACGCTGACAAAATCTTCAGTTTGAAGCCCAACAACAACACCCTCAAGTGCGAAATCTTAAGCAGCAAATACGTGGTGGATTTTCAACCGCAAGATAGCATCGGTGAGATCCTGGGCTTTTCCCGAAGAGTGTTGTCCAGCAATCAGCTTCACAGCTCCGATCTACCTGTGAACATTATCAAAGTTCGAACCATACATCTCGACAGCAATATCACATCGGGCGCTTTCTACAACAACACACCCTCTCACACAATCTAAGAATTCGCTATTGCAGTGGATCCAGGTTTCGCTATCGACGAAACACCGCAGCATCTCATCTATTTACCGATAAACAGAAGTGAAATTCATAACCTGACTTTACACATTTTGAACCAAGACTCGGAAGTCGTGAATTTCCGGGGTGAGAAAATCATCGTACGACTCGAGCTGAAACAATTCCAATAACAATGGGTCGACTTATATTTGATAATGAAAACCGTATTATAAGAAGACAGCTACTCCTCGACCACCATCAGTTTCCATGAAACCTCTCAAGAGATCACTCACGCTCTCAAACAGATTGTTTCTACAAACACTCGGCTACCATGTCAACTCCTCAAATGTTCGATATCTTCCGCAAACCAAATTTTGATGATAGTGTACGACGAGAGGAGTTACGCACCTACTATCCGTATGTCAAGTCATTCGGCAACAATGATATCATTGAGATCACCGTCAATCAAACAGATTGCTGGTTTTCTATGGCAGATTCCTGCATCTCAATCCAGGGACAAGTAGTTAGAACAGCAGGCAATGGAAATGTTTCCCTGTCACCAAATGCGGGGGCTTTCTTCTTCGACAGCGCCACGTACGAGTTGTGCGGCAAGGAAATTGAAACCGTGAGAGATCCCGGCCGCGTGAGCACAGCTCGAGGATACTTGTGCTACGATCCCAACAGTTCCAAGGATCTATTCATAGCCGGCTGGAATTTTCCCCATAAAGCTCATATGAATGCCGCCGACAACACCTTTCACATGTACATTCCGCTGGGACATTTATTTTCGATTTTCAACGACTACAAGCGAGTGATGTGGGGTAAACAAACGATACGCCTTGTGCGGAGCCGTAGTGATGACGATTGCCTTATAGTCAAAGATGCTGCTACCAAGGGCAAAGTGATTATAAACAACATAGAACTTAAAGCCCGACACATTTTTCCCAACGATGATGTTAAACTCGATTTGCTGCAAGCTGTCAAAGCAGATTCCAGCATAATTTTACCGTTTCGTAAATGGGAGCTTCATGAGTTGCCTGCTCTCAAAACAGGCGCCACTCGTGAAATTTGGGCAGTGAAAACGTGTGCCGCCGTGGAGAGTCCCCGATACGTTATCTTAGCCTTCCAAACTGACCGCCATAGCAACATCAAAGAAGATCCCACGGAATTTGATAATATTCACATTTCCAATATTCGTCTAACTTTAAACAGCGAATTTTGGCCTATGGAAAGAATGCAGCTAGATTTCTCAAAGAGCGAGTACGGTGAGGCTTACAAAAGGTATACGGACTTTAATCCTAGCTTTGGTGGTGGCAAACACCCTCTTCTGGATTATGTGGCGTTCAAGACGCATACCCTATTCGTTATCGATTGCTCCCGACGCGAAGACACTGTGAAATCTTCGACTGTAGATATTCGCCTGGACATTGAAAGCCAGACGGGATTTCCCGATAAGACTCGAGCCTTCTGCATAATTATCCACGACTGCGTAATGGAATTTCTCCCACTCAGCGAAATTGTTCGAAGCCTCTCCTAGATCACTCAGCTTTGTAGAAATTCAGTTTCAGTTCAGCTCTTCGACGGTTCACCATGGAAATTGCAGTTGTTGACATTCAAGGCTTCGAAATCGAAGGAAGATTCGTTCCCAAGTAACTGGTAATCAAGACAAGCAAACGCACGGGAGCGTTCTTGTTTAAACCACCCAAACCATTTAACTCTCTATCAGCAGCAGACAAAAAACATGTTCGATATTTGGAAGCACACGTACATGGACTCTACTACTCAGACGGCCACTACGATTTGGACACATTGAATGACATTTTGAGAATTTTTCTCACCACGTGCACATACATATATGTGCGAGGTGAGCAGAAATTTAGCTTTTTATATTCCAAGTTATTCGAGGAGCTGAAAATTAACAATTTGCGGAAACTACTCAACGAAGATGGTCAACAGCACTATCACCTAATAAATTTGGAAAAGTGCAAGAATTCTGTTTACTTGGAATCTTCTGAATCTCCATGCTTTTTTCACTGTTGGTGCAAGGACCCCGTATGCTGCGCAAGAGAAAATATTTTTACAATTTATAATTGGATCATGAATAGTGTTTTACATAAATAAAGAGAATTATCTACAAGTATGTGTTTTTATTCATTTTCTTCCTTATACATTTCACAATTAATTTAAGTAACAATACTGTGATAGCAGATAGTATTGTGCTAATAAGAATTAGCAACTTGTGAAGCTCCTGTTGAATGTTGACTTGTAAGACATCCCGGGTAGCAACCGAGCTATTAGATGATGAAATGTTATCTTCACATGATGTATCTGTTGAAATCCAATCAGTGTCACCTTCCGTACCATCTGAAAATATCAGCTTGAGCTTGAACTTTTCAGTGCTGTTTGGCAGATCAGCAAAATATACAGGCAGCTGCCCGTCGTTTAATCGTTCCTGACGCATCAACGTATAGTCGGAGGGATCTAAACATTTTTTCCTTCCAGAACAAACAGCCATGCCCTTGGTTCCACTAGGTATATTGACATACAAGATATTTTCCAAAATTAATGTGAAGATTACAAATCTTGATTTAAGTAAAGGCATTTTTAAACGATCTGCATTCGTCTATAGTTGACAAGAAACTATGAACGTCTTCTCCTGGATCTATACTTTATTCTAAAATTAATATATCCACCAAATATTTTTATTCCTAGATCCCATCTCCCGCCCTCTAATATCCCGACTTTTACCCCCGAAATCCAATTTCCCGACTTTCACACCCCGAAATCCAATTTCCCGCATTTTCACACCAAAGAACATATTCCTACAAACAACACTCAGATAACCACCATCTAAAAGACAACCTTATCCAAATGTCTCGCCCGCCATCGCAGAAACGAACAACCCACACGAGTCGACCCGCACATAGCCATCAACCAAAATACAACATTATTCAACTGGCTTGCCAGCCCATATAGTGGAAACTTCAACGCACACGCCGCCGTCCCGGGCTCGAAACCCAACCAATGCTTTTTTCTATTTACTTACCACAACCGCCGCATGATGGCGCCATTTTTATTCAAACAGCCACTACCTGCGCGCGCCGCAACCCACAACACAACAATTTCAATTTAAAATTTCAACAACCAACGTTCCCGCCGTTCCGGGCCTCGTCGTGGCGTTGAAGTAACTTTGTTTATCTACTATAGCATAATTGAATCCCTTAGCCAACACGCCAATCGAGGAAGTGTTCAATGCAGATGTGACTCTGCCGAAACGTCGTCATTTTACCATCGATCCCGGCAGGGATCAGTTATCAACTACGCGGATGAATTCCCGGAAACCACCTAAAACATTTAGTGCCCGCGAAAACTTAAAAACAAATATAGTGAATCTCTACGGGGAGAATACTTTTCATTTGTGTAAAACATTTGAGAAATTACGCGCGAAAAGAAGCCAACTTTTGTGCGATCTACATTTTTTACAACGATGCCGCGATGAAGGAGTTATTCCGAAAAACATGACGGTAAAGTTCTGGAAGAACAACAGAAAAACACAGAATATCTTATGGAAAGCTAGTTGTGCCCTACTTAAGGAAGCCATACGTGATGTCAGAAGAGATTTGGATGTTCTTAATACTAAACTCCTAGATATTCACCTACAGGTAACAATACACTCCACCCGATAATATGGGATAAATTCGATGAGATTAGCGAATTTAGGGCCAAAACGAATGCAGAGTTAACAACAATGCAACAACAGGCAAAATTTAAATAAATAACGGTCACAGTCTAACCTCACGGCAATTGGAAACGAATAAAACCGTTTATAACTTATCTTCGGTGCAATTGAACACTTCCTCGATTGGCGTGTTGGCTAAGGGATTCAATTACGCTATTGCTCCCTCTCACATACCAACAGAGAGCATAATATGTGGCGTGGAAACAGCAGTTTCAAAATTAGATGCGAACACCGCTGAAATAATTAGACAAGATGTGTCACATGTTCTAAGAAAGTCTAAACCACCCAAAAGGAACCTATCTATAGAAGAAAATGAGGCGTTGAAACAACTGCGCCTCAACAAGGACATTGTCATTCTACCTGCTGATAAAGGAAATGCGACTGTAATTTTAGATACAGCGGATTATTCAAACAAAATTCAAATATTGCTACAAGATCCAGCATATAAACAAATTACTACTGACCCAACAACTTATCTAGAGAAAACAACCAAGGCCAAAATCCAAGCAAGTAGGATCGACAAAAATCTCCAACTGCAACTCATTCCGCGTGAAAAGTCATCGAGATGTCCGAAATTCTATGGGTTGCCAAAAGTACATAAAGAAGGTGCACCTTTGAGGCCAATAGTAAGCTCAATTGGATCCCCAACACAACACGTAGCCAAATACCTAGCCCAACAACTTCAACCGTTTGCAGAGGGGGCAGACTCATATGTAAAAAATTCGACACATTTCATCGAAATTCTTAGAAAAACGGTCTTACAACCAGAGTGTCTTCTTGTAAGTTTTGACGTAGTGTCCCTTTTCACCAACATCCCTATCGACGAAGCCTTGAATATCATAATAGAAAAATAAAAACCACCTCAACACCTGGTAGACTTAACAAGGCACTGTCTGATGAACACTTATTTTGTCTACGAGAACCAACGATACAAACAAGTGGAAGGAGCTCCAATGGGATCGCCACTGCCACCAGTTATAGCGAACCTTTTCATGGAGAACTTTGAGGAGTTGGCACTAACAACAACAACTCTTAAACCCAGTTTGTGGTTGCGATATGTGGATGATACATTTGTGATTTGGCCTCATGGGAGGGAACACCTCAATACTTTTTTAGATCACCTTAATGGCATCCATCACAAAATAAAATTTACCATGGAGGTTGAAGCCAACAATCAACTGCCATTCCTTGATGTTCTCATAAATAGGAAGCAAGATGGAACCCTTGGCCATACAGTATATAGGAAAGCAACTCATACCAACAGATACCTTCATGCTAATTCTCATCACCACCCAGCCCAACTACAAGCCGTCGTCAAGACTTTAGTAACCAGATCACAAAGGCTAGCTGACCAGGATAACATCAAACAGAAAATGGACAGTTTAAAAACAGCTCTGAGACAAAACGGATTTACAGACCGAAATATACAAAGAGCCCTAAAGTCAAAACCGAGACAAACAGACGAGGAGCATGAGACACCAATAACCAAGGCTTATTTACCGTATGTCAAGGGGACCACGGACAGTATTGCAAGAATTCTACGGAGACACAATATCGATACTATTTTCAATAAAGACAGAAAAATAAGCACGGTTTTGAGGACTCCGAAGACGAGGATCCCTTTAGAACAACTGGGAGTGTACGAGATTCCATGTGCAGACTGTCATAAAACCTATGTGGGGCAAACTAATAGAAGAATTCAAGCTAGACGTGATGAACACCAGAACGCTGTAAGAAAGCAGGAAAAAACAACATCCATTGCGGAACACGCCACCACGATGTCACACCGAATAGACTTTGAGAACACCGGATTACTGGCAAATATAGAATACCCGAAATCAAGACTCGTAAGAGAGGCAATTGAAATAGCGAAGAGACCTCACAGTCTAAACGCACGCAATGAAATTCAGAACTTATCGAATTGTTGGGAAATCCTATTAAACACCGTACCGGCCCGGACCCGTCCAATAACAACTCAACCGGAAATAACAAATCAGCAGGATGGAGCCGTGCCCACTGAGCGCCAAGGGCCAATCACACGTAGCCGTTCACGGTGTCAACCGATAGGCGCCGAGCCGCGACTATATAACAGCGCGCTCGCTTCAGAGAATCTTAGTATTCGAGTAACTAGAAGCGAAAGCAGAAGGCTACGAGAATTATGCGAACCGACCTGAAAAGGGCAGATGTGACTCTGCCGAAACGTCGTCATTTTACCATCGATCCCGGCGGGGATCAGTTATCAACTATGCGGATGAATTCCCGGAAACCACCTAAAACATATATATATATATATATATATATATATATATATATATATATATATTTGTTTTTAAGTTTTCGCGGGCACTAAATGTATTAGATGGTTTCCGGGAATTCATCCGCGTAGTTTATAACTGATCCCTGCCGGGATCGATGGTAAAATGACGAGGTTTCAGCAGAGTCACATCTGCCCTCTTCAGGTCGGTTCGCATAATTCTCGTAGCCTTCTGCTTTCGCTTCTAGTTACTCGAATACAGTATTCGAGTAACTATCAACAACGCGGATGAATTCCCGGTGACCATCTAATACATACATATATATATATATATATATATATATATATATATATATATATATATGAATCAGATGCCGTAACTAACAGGGAAACAATTAAAAGGACACATGTCAAATGGAATGTCAAATGAATTTATTAAATATAAAGGTGTAATTAATAACTTTGAATGTTGTTTCTCTGTTATTTACAGGTAAGAGTTAATTTGTAAATAATAATTTAATGTATGTTTCGTATTTGTTAATAAATAAACTCTGTTATTTACAGTGAAACAATTCTAGTTATTCCATAACCTAAGAGAGATTATCATATTATAAAACAACATTCTTGTTATGCACAAGATGGATAAGTTGCAGTTTACATTCATGATGCTTGCGGCTGAAGATGAAAAATCAAATGTATTATGTGTAACTAGAATAACTACACAAGATGATCATACATACAGAATTCCAAACAAATACTACAATGCGTTGCATCACGAAGAGCTAATAACAACACCAGTATATAACACCATAAAAAAAACAAATTTAAAAAGAGATCAAATCAGAAAAGTTTGGATTAAATTGACAGATCAATTAAAAAAAGCTTATTTTGATAGTGATGGTAATATGCAATTTCAAAACGAATACTTGGAAGAAATAAGTGAAAATAAACATAATAAAGATGTATCTACTAGTATAACAGAACAACCTTTGATACGATTGATAGAGCAGCTACTTAAAAAAAATCAAAAATCCGAAGAGACAAATGTAGGAAAAACAGCAAAAGAATTCACAATTGAAAAATTTGATGGAAAAAATTCAAATGCAAATCAATGGATGTCTGAGTTTGAAAAAGAATGTGAACGTTTTAAGGTGACAAGGAACGATAAAAAAATAGAAATTTTGAAATCATTCATGGAAAAAAGTGCTGCAGACTGGTATAGTTGTACACTTATTAAACTCACAATTCAAACAGACTGGGAAGACTGGAAAGAAAATTTTTGTTCTACATTCGCTAGTAAAGGTTGGTCGCCAATAAGATATGCAATGGCATTCAGATACCAAGCGGGCTCTTTACTAGAATATTCAATAAAAAAGGAAAAACTTCTGTTACAAGTAAGAAAATCTATTGATGAAGGAACACTTATAGACCTTATCGCCACAGGACTGCCGAACTATGTAGCTGACAGAATAGATAGAGAAAAGTTAAAGAAGACTGATGACCTTCATAATGAAATAGGTAAATTAGAACACCTGACAACCAAGAAAGAAATAAAAAAAGGTAAGCCAAATAATAATCCATCAAAAAGTGATAAAGCACCTTGTAAAATATGCAAAGATAAAGGAAAAGGAACACGTTACCATTCTGAAGCTGAATGCTGGTTCAAAGAGCAAGGGAATAAAGGAAATAAACAACAGCACGTAAATAATTTAACTCTGGAAGTAGATTTAAGTAAAGATGATCCAAAAAACTAATTTTCCCACCATTAATTGAACTTAATGTTAAATTGACTGATACTTTTGACGTAAATGCTATTTATGATCCGGGATCAAATATCTCATTAATCAACTCAAAATTAGTACATCTTAAGTCTAAAAAAAATAACATACACCAAACTAACTTAAGAACAATTAATGGTGTCTACCACACAGATGGAATGATAAAATTAAAATTAAAAATATTAAACATTGAAGACTATGTAAATGTGTTCATAATTAATAATGAAAATTTTAAATATGACTTTCTAATGGGTTTAGACTGTATAAAAAAATTTAAATTGATACAGAATGAAAAATTAGAGATAGAGCAAAAAAGTTCCGAATCTAATGAAATTATAAAAGACTATCAAATAAACTTTAATGAACACATTTCAGTAGATACATTCAATGTTTTAATGGATCATTTAAATAATGATGAAAAAAATATAGTAATAGATTTAATAAATAAGTATAAAAACATATTTGCAAAAGACAAATATGATATTGGCACAGTAAAAGATTATGAAGCTAGGATAGATTTGATAATAGATAAATATTGCAGCAAAAGGCCATATAGATGCACAATGGATGACAAAAAAGAAATAGAAAAACAAATAACAGAATTATTAAAAAAAAATCTTATTGAAGAATCTTATAGCCCTTTTGCTGCCCCTGTAACGTTAGCCTATAAAAAAGATGAACATAAAAAATCAAGATTATGTATAGATTTCAGAGACTTAAACAAAATAATAATTTCTCAGTCACAACCATTTCCATTAATAGAGGATTTGGTTGTCAAGACAGGAAATTGCAAATATTTTTCAAATATAGACATAAATTCAGCATTTTGGTCCATCCCTCTACGAATTGAAGACAGAAGAAAAACAGGCTTTATAACTCAAGAAGGACACTTCCAATGGACTTGTTTACCATTCGGATTGAAAACAGCTCCAGCTATTTTCCAAAGGATCTTAAGTAATATAATAAGAAAACATAAATTATCTGATTTTACAGTAAACTATATAGATGACATTTTGATATTTTCAAAATCTTTCGAAGAACATATTAATCACCTATCACAACTGTTGGAGGCAATAATGAAAGAAGGATTTCGATTAAAACTTGCCAAATGCGCATTTGCATTAGACTCAATACAATATTTAGGCCATATAATAAAATATAATTCAATCTCTCCTATTACAGATAACCTAATCTCGATAAAAAACTTTCCAACGCCAAAAAACCAAAAAAATATTCGCCAATTCTTAGGAAAAGTAAATTTTTATAACAAATATGTACCGAAAATTTCAATAGTTTTAGAACCTTTACATAACTTATTAAGAAAAGGACAAAAGTTTATATGGTCCGAAGAATGCCAAAAAGCTTTTGAATACATGAAGAATTTTCTTTGCACACAACCAGTTTTGGCCATCTTCGACGCTAATTTACCAATACACATATACACAGATGCAAGCTTACAAGGAATAGGTGCAATATTAAAACAACCTCAACTAAATGATACTCCGATAACTGAAAAACCTGTAGCATACTTTTCAAGAAAATTAAATGACTCACAAAAAAGGAAAAAAGCAATTTACCTAGAATGTATGGCTATAAAAGAAGCAATAAAATATTGGCAACACTGGCTCATGGGAAGACATTTTAAGGTGTTTTCGGATCATAAGCCATTACAAAATATGAATATAAAGGCAAGAACAGATGAAGAACTAGGAGACCTCACATACTACTTATCACAGTTTGATTTCGAACTGATATATTATCCGGGAAAAATAACTTAGAAGCAGACTGCTTAAGTAGAAATCCCGTATTGGAACCAGTCAACGGCATAATTGAAGGGTTGAAAGATATAAATTTAATAAGATTAGAAGAAATTTTAGAAGACCAAAAACAAAACAAAGATATAAATCTTAATAAAAATCGACTGATTTTTGAAAACAATTTATATTACAAGAAACATAAAAATAGAAATAAAATCATATTATCTGAAAGACTATGTAAACATCTAATACAAAAAACACACAGAAACTTTAGCCACATTGGAGTAAGTCAGATGCAAAATAAAATACTACCATATTATACAGCAACAAATATAATAGAAAATATAAAAAAGGTGAGTAAATGCTGTGAAGTTTGTTTAAAAAATAAATCAAGGGGACAAGACAAAATCGGCTTAATGTCACATCTTGGCCCAGCAAAAAAACCATTCGAAATAGTCTCCATAGACACAATAGGCGGATTCGGTGGGTCACGATCAACAAAAAAATATTTACATCTCCTAGTGGATCACTTCACAAGATTCGCCTATATTTTAACGTCTAGAACACAAAATGCAGATGATTTTATTAAATTAACAAAATATGTACTAAAAGATCATAACATTCAAATAATTTTGACGGACCAATACCCAGGTATAAATTCGAAAAATTTCAAAAGATTTTTGGAGGAAAAAAATATTACAATTATATTTACAGGCGTCAATTCACCATTTTCAAACGGCTTAAATGAAAGATTAAACCAAACGTTAGTCAATAAAATAAGATGTGCAATAAATGAAAAAAATAATAAATATACATGGACTACAATAGCTCATGACTGTATTAATAAATACAATGAAACTGAACACACAGTGACTAGATTCAGTCCAAAATATTTATTAAAGGGCGAAGATACATCAGTATTACCAAAGGAATTAAAAAAGAACAAAAACACAAATCGCTTGGAAGAAGATAGAATGACGGCCTTTAAAAACAGCATTAAATACCATGAATATAATAAGAAATTATATGATGAAAACAGAAGACAACATAATTTTAACATACGGGATGCAGTATATATTGAAAACGGGAATCGACTGAATAGGAAAAAATTAGATGAACTAAGAACAGGGCCATATAAAATTTTACGAAAAATATCAAATTCAATGTATGAAGTTGATACAGGTCATAAAAAGTCGGAAACAAACTTATTTCACATCTCAAAGCTCACCCCATCTCCAAACACCTCGGATGAGGATATTCTTGTAGACATTTAAGATTCTTGATAAATATTATAAAATAAAAAATAAAAAAATTTGTATCTTGAGGGGGGGAGATTCACAGTCATTGAATCAGATGCCGTAACTAACAGGGAAACAATTAAAAGGACACATGTCAAATGGAATGTCAAATGAATTTATTAAATATAAAGGTGTAATTAATAACTTTGAATGTTGTTTCTCTGTTATTTACAGGTAAGAGTTAATTTGTAAATAATAATTTAATGTATGTTTCGTATTTGTTAATAAATAAACTCTGTTATTTACAGTGAAACAATTCTAGTTATTCCATAACCTAAGAGAGATTATCATATTATATATATATATATATATATATATATATATATATACAGGGTGTAAATAGTTTGAGTGCATATATTTTAGGTGGAGGTAGTATACACCAAATTAAACAAAAAACTCTTATACCACTATGGTCAGTAGGCCTTAATAAGCAAGAAAATCCCTAAAACATATTAAGTAAATTATTGTCAATCCGGCTCGCGTTCGAAGCAGATTCACTCTTAGCGCGAATAATAAAGGAATGACTACGCCGACAAAAAAATAAACACCTGTGTTTTTGTATTGACTGATGATATTGACCTTAGAATTAAATAAAAATGTATGAAATATTTTTTCACGTATGCGAGAAAAAATTCCTGGAATATTTCGGATTTCGTCAGCAGCGTCAAAAATGCGTTGTCTAAGGTCATTCTCGTCAATAATTGAAGTCGTGTAAATCTAAAGGATTGAGATCAGGAGATCTTGCTGGCCAACGTATATGTCCGTTTCGACCAGTCCAACGACGGGGAAATGTTCTAATTAAGAAGTCGACAACTAGATGACTTGCGTGGGCAGGTGCTCCGTCATGTAAGTACCACATATTGGAACGTGTTTGTAGGCTCACTTCATCTAACAAATCTGGTAGCGAGTTGTTCAAAAAATAAAGGTAAATCTCACCTGTCAAACGTGCAGGCAGTATAAATGGCCCAACCAAGTATTCACCAACTATTCCAGCCCACACGTTAACTGAGAATTGGTGTTGAAATACCGACTGGCGTATTTCGTGCGGATTTAACTCAGACCACGAATGCGTATTATGAAAATTTATTATACCGTTCCTATTAAAACTTGCTTCATCTGTTGTTAAAATATTGTTCACAAAATTAGGAAATTGTCGATGTTTTCTGAGGAACCAACAACAGAAATTGAGTCTTGGTTGAAAATCATCAATTGAAAGCCCTTGAACCCGCTGCATGTGATATGGATAGAGCAATTGTTCCCGTAATGTTCTATGAACAACAGTATGAGAAATTTGCAGCTCACTTCCAATACTCCGTGTGCTACGATATGGGTTGATGTCGATAAGGTCTAGTATTTGATCCTCAGCAGCTAAGATACGATTATGTCGCTGTGGTCCGCGATTGTTTATTTGTGGTATTACACTACCTGTTTCCAGAAGCCTCTGCGAAACAGCTACGAATGTCCTAGCATTGGGCAGGCGTCTGTTTGGAAACCTTTCCCTGTATAACATTCTTGCTGTTCTGCAATTACGTCTGCTTTCCCCATAAATTAAGAGCATGTCATGTCTTTCCCTAATTGTATAATCGGCCATTATTTATCACAAATAAATACTGTCGCACTATTCTTAATTTTCGAACTTACACACTAATCACAACCGATTTTATTTATTTAAAAAATATATTAAACGGAAAGCAAACCACGAAGTCTACATCAAATAGATATCATTCAAATCACTTTACCGTTTATCTATTCTTATTTACAAGAATCGAAATCGCAAAAAACAATCGTAACTCTCAGTCGTCGTTAAAGTAAAGAATGTAGTAAATAAGTTGGTCTGTATGCCACGTTGCCATATCTATTCGGAGAAACTTACACTAAATTATAAATGCATATTTCGAGTTTAAATAATCAATTTTCATTTTTAATGTGGCTATTAAAGATGTATAAGTTATTGAGTATTTACATATTTAGATTTACCGACATTTTGAAATCGAAATTATTGTATTATTCACTGTAGCAAGGGCTACATAAACTCTAACTTTATGTGTCCTGTTTGGCAAAACTATAGTTTGTTTTAGAAAATGTTATAAAGCTTTTTGATTTGTTTTTGCCTGAACTATTGTTCTTCAAAATCTTTGCACTCAAACCGTTTACACCCTGTATATATATATATATATATATATATATATATATATATATAAATATATATATATTTGTTTTAAAGTTTTCGCGGGCACTAAATGTATTAGATGGTTTCCGGGAATTCATCCGCGTAGTTGATAACTCATCCCTGCCGGGATCGATGGTAAAATGACGACGTTTCGGCAGAGTCACATCTGCCCTCTTCAAGTCGTAGCCTTCTACGAATACAGTATTCGAGTAACTAGAAGCGAAAGCAGAAGGCTACGAGCATTATGCGAACCGACCTGAAGAGGGCAGATGTGACTCTGCCGAAACGTCGTCATTTTACCATCGATCCCGGCAGGGATCAGTTATCAACTACGCGGATGAATTCCCGGAAACCATCTAATACATATATATATATATATATATATATATATATATATATATATATATATATATGTATTGCGTACAAAGGAATGACACCTCGAAGAGAGTACTAGAGGATTTAATCAGGAAGGGACCTCCAAAGTCAATTCGCACAAAATGTGTCACCCGATTGGGTGATCATCGTGCTGACAGGTTGCATAATAATGCAGATGCCGTGTCAAGAAGACCCTGTAGAGTAGAATGCGGACATTGCCTGAAGATGAAATAGCTAGAACGTATCTCCTTCCAACAGATTAGCGTGCAGATGAATGAAGATTGGATAAACGAACAATGTATCCAGGGTCAAATGGCCTACTCTGACTTTCGTAAATGTTTGTTTATTTTTGGCAATATCTTTTGAACAAATTATTTCATCTGGTATTAATATATCATTCATCTTACGCTGCTAGAAATTAAGAAAAATTCAAGAAAATTAATCATAAAAACCCGTCAGATAAACAATGCTGATAAGGGACAGAGTCACGAAGATTTTGATTAAACAAAAACACGCTTCCGATTTCATTCCGGAATTGGAAGTCATCACATTGGCATATGAGAAGAGATCAGAGAATTTTCGAAATACTATTTTTGTATTCCTTTAATTCTATTCTTCCTAAAGTTAATATTAGTGGTCGATTTTTGTCAAAATTCTTCCCAGAAGTATACGTAAAATGAGAATGTTTAATTTACGACATGTAGCCCGGATCAGGTAACCGAACTATACCCTGATTCAAAATTTTATAAGGCTAATTGTCATTTTCGTGCAAGAGACTTGCTCGGCACAGGCAAGGAACCAACTCGGCAAGATGTGTTTATTATTCAATCTTATGAAGTGCGCAAGGTTTAATTCAAACTATCACAAAATAAAATATTCCCCTACACACTATGCGGGCAACATCTCGGCAAGCGACTACTGTTGCACGCGGCGTTCGGCGTCCTTCGGAAAGAATATTTGCCTAGCACGTGCCTTACAGGTTCCGAGAAGTGTGAATACTCACCCGGCAGTTAATCCGCGTTCATAGGATTTCAGTACTAGCGAACATGACGAAGAGACAGCAGAAACCCAATTTTTTTATTGGAGGACGATGAAATTCTAACAGAATATATCAGAGAAAATGAAGCTCTTTATGATTTGATACATCCAAAAACGGCCTTTTCTTTTTCTGTAATTTTTCTTTATTGCTTGCTTTTCTTCATCGAATTTTAGAGCAATTTTTGTTAACATACAGGTCGAAAACATCACTTTTCACAATTTCACAGTTGTATATACAATATACCGCCAAATTGCTGGAAACCAATACCACGCGGTCTAATGAGAATCTACCTTTAACCTTTTCCGTCCAGTAGTTTCGGAGAAAATTGGCTGTGATGTGACAGACGGACAGGTCAGGAGTCATTTTGTAAGGTTCTTGTTGTTTCAGTTTCTATTGTAAACTGGATTTTTTCATGACAACTAATCGCCGCTAATATGTAATGTACTTTATCGCAAGGAACTGGTGTTATATAATCACCAACTTATTTATAAAAAAAGAGTACATGAAACTTAAAATATGGGATAGGATATTTTCTTCGAGGTCTTATAACTTAAATAGATGCACCCATGTCATTACCATCGATTTTTTTATAAAAATTTCCATTATAAGAGAAGTAAGTTGACATAAAATGTGGTATTTATTGAGTCTAAAAACTCAACTTTAGATATATCTTTAAACGCACTAATTTTGTCCCATTCTTGTTCCATTGATGTTAGAGCTAGGCTAATTGGAGTGCTAGTGTATAATCAGCACAACATATAAGGATCGAAAGAATACTTATTCTAGTGTGTATTCTGATATGTTACATTTTTATCACAAAAAACATTAAAAAAGACAACAATATTTAACATAACATCCTGATATAATGTGAAAGCAGACAAAACAGTTAAAACTGTAGTTACGTACTTATCTGAATATTGCGATAGATTCTGTGGATAGATACAGTCTGGAACAGCCAAATGGAATAAATTCGTTAACGAATAAAGGAGCGCTTGTTGGGAAAAACGCTTGGACACGTCGATTTGTATTTTTAAATGCGCATTTTTTCAACAAAAAAATATATAGGGTGTGTCATGTGATAGTGGCCAATACCCACTTTCTTATTTTAAATGCAAATGCCAGTATATTATTTATTTTTTTGGATTCAGAAAATTCTAGACATAATTCATGTACAATGTCCTTCACCTATCTTCAAATGTTTCCGAAATATTAAGTGTTTTCAGATTTATTACAAAAATTTTGGACTCGCATACGAAGGGTTCCGTACCACCTTCAAGATTTGCATGTTTAAAATGCTCGCCGCGAACGTTTTTGCAACATGCTAATCTCGTATAGAAATTTCTTCTAACGTTACTCAACATTTCAGGCGTGACTGATCTAATCGCAAGCGTGATTCGTCTTTTTAGGTCATCTAAGTTGAGGGGTTTAGTTTTGTATATTTTATTTTTGACATATCCTCACAAAAAGTAGTCCAATGGCGTCAAATCAGGAGGTCGTGCTGGCCATTCTATCGATCCGCACCTCCTAATCCACCGATTTGGAAATATTTGGTTCAGGTACTGCAGGGCTTAATTTTATAACGGGGCCGTGCTCCATCTTGCTGAAACCATATTGTATTGGCAGGAACTTCTGGGTTTACTGGATCACGATATAAATTTGTCAAAGTGGGCACGACATTATTTTGGAGCAGTTCTAAATATTTATCTCCATTCAAGTTGCCCTCATTAACTTTTTCAGGATATTGCGTATGTTTCTCTGTTATCCAGGGAGGATTCTCATTAGACCAATAGTGGCAATTTTGACGATTAACATGACCATGAAATGTAAATGTGCTCTCATCAGAAAACAAAACATCTTCTAATTGGATCACATTTTTATCTAACCTTACCATAATTGGTTCACAGAAATACGTTCTCCTATCGAAATCGTCTTCCATGAGCTCCTGAGTCGGCATTATTTTATAGGGATGCATTTTACTTTTCTTTAATACTGCAAAAATTGATGTGTGACTAACGTTGAACAGTGGGGTTGTTTTTCAATCAGAATTATGTGAGTTTTCTTGAAACTCACGCATAATATCCAATTTCGTATCATTTAGAGCATTGGTAGCTACTTTTTTATCTGTCTTACATGACCAAGCTGTCGAAACTGCTTTTGTATTTTGCTAATTGTTCCTTGGGATGCAGGCGGCAAATTTGGAAAATTTTTGTGAAATTTACATTTGTGTCCGTGTGTTATCTCCATAACCAATCATTTGTAGAATGGTTATTTTGTGCATTTCTGTTAAATTAACCATTTTTCTGATATTATTAATATTATTACGTATAGTTAACGACAATAACACTGACACTGATTACCACTGTCATGCAGGCAGACAACAAGATGCTAAGGCTATGAGATTTGACGAAAATAAATAAAACTGTTTTTTTTTTCAAATCAATAAAAAGGAACGCAGGCATAGTTTTGCTTACTATCTCAATATCAAGAGCTAAATGGGAATTAAATATTGAGTGTAATGTAGCGAATTTGTGAAATAAAATAATTTTCTTTTTTTAATGTTAATTTTTGTAATAAATCTGAAAACACTTAATATTTCCGAAACATAAGAAGATAACTGTAGGACATTTATTTATTTCAGTTTTAAGTGTCGGTTATACAACTGAAATAAACTGACTTTTGCAAGTAAACATTTAGTACACCCCGGAAATCATCCCTAACATCTATTAAAAGAACAAACAGGTCATTTTGGATTAGTCTATCGTTGTCTCTGAAAGGACACACAATGTTAGTGTTTATTTTTGTGTCAAGTAAAAAAATGTAAAATGTTTAACAGAAAAAATTGTGAATTCACAAATACAAACGCTGTAGGTAAGTCAAAATTATAATTCTACAATTTCTTAAATCTATCAATAATGTTACCAGTTTTGGAATAGATTTGAAAAAGGCCAAAAACATGGCCGAAACGTCATCATTAAAATATATGAAATAAACACAATCTTATCATTTGTAACGACAACGACCTAAAATCAAGAAAATATACACTCAACTAATTTATATAATATAAATAAGGTCGAAGAAAACAGTATACAATACTTTATATTATATATATATATATATATATATATATATATATATATATATATATATATATATATATATATGTTTTTACTTCCACTTAATATCTTGAAAATAGAAAGTCATACAGGCATGACAATTGGTGTATATACTTTTTTCCTCAAATAAAGAAAAATTAGTTTTATCATTTGGCAAAAATTCAATTATCTCATGGGGACAAGTGTAGAAATGTTTTTTGATTTTATTTTTATTTTTCGGGAACCTACTAAAATAATAGAGCCATGAGAATTAGTAGGTGATTCGTCATTTTTGGAAAATTTAAATATTAGATAATGTACATTTTGGTCATTATTGTTTTACGGAGAATTCAATATCTTCCAAACAAAGTAATATAATTGTAAATTCTGATATATGATATGATATATATATATATATATATATATATATATATATATATATATATATATATATATATGTTAGGTGGTTTCCGGGAATTCATCCGCGTAGTTGACAACTGATCCCTGCCGGGATTGATGGTTAAATGACGACGTTTCGGCCGAGTCACATCTGCCCTCTTCAGGTCGGTTCGCATAATTCTCATAGCCTTCTGCTTTCGCTTCTAGTTACTCGAATACTGTATTTGAATACTGTATGACGTCGTCATTTTACCATCGATCCCGGCAGGGATCAGTTATCAACTACGCGGATGAATTCCCGGAAACCACCTAAAACATTTAGTGCCCGCGAAAACTTATATAGTGAATACGGGAGAATACTTTTCATTTGTGTAAAACATTTGAGAAATTACGCGCGAAAAGAAGCCAACTTTTGTGCGATCTACATTTTTACAACGATGCCGCGATGAAGGAGTTATTCCGAAACATGACGGTAAAGTTCTGGAAGAACACAGAAAAACACAGAATATCTTATGGAAAGCTAGTTGTGCCCTACTTAAGGAAGCCATACGTGATGTCAGAAGAGATTTGGATGTTCTTAATACTAAACTCTAGATATTCACCTACAGGTAACATACACTCCACCCGATAATATGGGATAAATTCGATGAGACCTAACATATATATATATATATATATATATATATATATATATATATATATATATTGTAATGGATTTAAACAGACATGAAATAATACAAAAGTTTTGCAATTCAAATAAGTAAATGATTGGGGAAATGTAAATAAAATTCATACATATCTAATAAAAACGGAAAATTGCAGAAATCAATTAAGTTAAAGTTAACCTAAAAATATAAACCATGTAAAAAGAATGTTTCAAAAGCAAATTGTTGAAAGGATAAAAGGTGGCATATAAAGTTAAATAATCTATCATGCAGTTTGTAGTAGAATTTGGGTACTTACATTAAAGAAATCTAGGCAGAGAGTCACATTTAGGCCAAACATCAAAGAGGTTAAATTCACTTATGAAAATCACACTAGAGTTTGTAAAACAAGTATAGATTACATATTAGGCCATGAGAACACTGAATAATAACACATTTTGGATCAAATTTAAGTTTTAAATACATAAATTGTTAAATAAACAGAGAATTGAAATGTCAGGATTATAAAGACTGTTAAAAATTTGAATGAATGATGGAACACTAAAGAGATTTATACCGTTAGAAAGAGCTTAGAGCATAGTTTATAAAAATTTAATAGTTCAAAAGATATAAAGTCTTAATTTCAGTAAAATCTAATTTTTTTAAAGTACCTGTTAAATGACTGGTGACCAGCAGGTGACAAGTATCAAATCAAAATTTTTGAAAACATGAATTAAGTAATTTAGATAAAATTTAGGATAGTAAATGGTATTGAAATTCAAATTAAAATTTGTTTAGATTTTTGCATATGATTTAGAACAAACATATTTGGAAATTAATAAAATAAATTAAAGCGGAAATGGAAATAGCAGGTGGTAAAATTTATTACATAAATAGGAAATCTGACATTGAAAGGCTCTCTTTGTATTTCAAGCGTCGACGAGAGCAGTTGAAAATTTCGTTCCTATAAAATCACGTTTCCATGACAACCAGATAAATGATCTGTGATATCTTTGAAATAAGTGTTCCATGTCAGTTCTTGACAAGAAATTAGGTTGGAAGTTAAAATTTTATAAGTTTTGAATCAACAATTGGAAATCATAAAATTTAAATATTCCATAAAAGAAATTATTTGAAATCTATTGGAGGAAGAGATAAAATCAAATTTTGTTAAAAATATAAATATTGGTGCAGCAGTAAACAAATCAATTAGGCAGCAGAATTTAGTTATAAACCAAAACAAATCAGGAAGCAGTATACTAAAACCAAAATTAAGGAAAAGGGGAATTCAAGCCAGACAACTGTGAGTTTTTGAAACATTATTTAATAAACAGATTATTGAAATCTAAAATCAATCAGTGATAGAAATAAAGGTTTTTCTTTAAATTTAGTATAATGAATATTTGTGTTTAGAGAATTGAAATTTTGTAACAAATTGATAGAAATTTAATAATATTAAAGTAACCAGGAAATTTATTTTGTTGTAAAGGCAATATTATATATTAGAATTGTATTGTGGACGATTATTATTAATAAATTGTAATTTGATTGAGAATTTGAAAATCATTTATTAGTTATTTAGAAATCTTAAAAAAAAATAATAATAAAGTGCAAATATAATTTCGAAATTTTAAAAGTGTTAGTGCCACTGAGAAGAAATAGATATAAATAGACTTATAAGATAAGTATAAAATTCATTTATTTATATAAGATCTACAATTTTGAACCCAAGCAAAAAAGACCCTGAGGTAATCATACATTTAAAAATTCAATATATTACAGTCAATTATATTTTGGCGCCCAACTAAAAGGGCTCAAAAATTAGTGGATCTTATATAAAAAAAATTGGAATCAAAACTAGTGTGGCATCAGAAACACATTGTTAGGTAGTTTACAATTTCATAACATTCAATTATAAAAGGCAAACAACTAAAGGGGCTCAAAAATTAGTGGGTCCTATATAAAAATTAAATATAATAATTGTCAGATTTAAATAAAGAAAGAACAAAATAAATTTCCTGATAAGGTAAATTGTGTGATAATTTGGTTAAATAGATAAGATAAAAGGTAAGAATATTTGAAATTATAAAAAGTGATTTTTGCAATTTCGTAAAAACTTGGTGGGGAATTTATAAAAATACATATAGATAAAGAAACAATATAATTCAAAATAAAACAATAATAATAAATTTAAATCATATCTACTAATAAATAAAGAAATTGTGTTAAAAATAATTTATCAAAATGGTAAAAACTAGAGCTGCAAAATCAGTAGATAATCCAGAAGAACACATGTCTGAAGAAATGGAGCAGGATATGCAGGGAACAGAAGATATACAAGAAGGAAGTGGAAGTGAAGAACAAATTGAACAACAAAATATTCAAATTATTTCAGAGCATGTGGTTGTAGAAGGACAACTAGAAGAATCAAGGTTTGAGGAGAATACAAATACTGGATTGGATGGTAATATACAATTAATGGAAATGATGAAGAGAATGATGCAAGAAATAGGAAATGTAAATTCTAATATGGCAGATATAAGTTCAAAGATGGAGAGAAGTTTAAAACAAGAAATAGGAAATGTAAATTCTAATATGGCAGATTTAAAACAAGATATGGGAAAAATAAGCTCAAGAATGGATGAAAATTATAAACAATTGAAAGAAGATATTGAGAGGAATCTAGAAGATTTTAAAAGAGAAATGTATGAAAACAGCAAAACAATAGAAAATAATTGGCAACAAGTGATCAAAGAAGTGAAAGTTGGTATGAAACAAATAAGAGAAAAAATTATAGAACCATGTAAAGGTCAAGAAAATCAAGAAGATGATTCAAAGTTGGACAAGGTTGAAGAAAAATATGAAAATACTACATTACATGAAGAACAAGACAAACAAGTCATAGGGACAAATCAAGAGGAAAGAGCAAAATTTGGGGAATAAGTTAAAAGTCAAAGTAATCAGGAAAAAACAGGAACACAAATGAAGAATGAAGAGGTTATACCAGAAAATAGTACAAAAATGAAATTATATGAAAAATTGAAGTTAATAGAAAAATATGTAAATTATGGAGGTGAAAATGTGATGAAAATGGATAAACAGTGGGGAAAAATAGGATTTTTGGTAATGATCATGAGTAAAAAGAATTATCAGACAGAGTGCATGAAACAAAGCATCAATAATAAGAAGTATGAGCAAGAATATATCAAGATGAGCAGATATATGGAAAAATGTGGAAAGTTGTGTGGGGAAACTCATAAGAACACAGTTTATTACTGGGGAATAAACCCAAAAGTAAACTGGAAAACCAGGAAAAAAATATAAAATGCAAATATAGATCAGGAAGGATGGATGGAAGACCAACATTAGCACAGGAACATGGAAATGAAAATTAATGAAAGATCAAGATAAAAAAAAAATAATGAGCAAATTGAAGATAAGTAAAGGTTCTTCATAGGGAAGTATTATCATAATAAGTCCGTACATGGTAAAAACAAAAGATGGAGTGAACAGTTATGAGTTAGTGGACATCAAGACACAGAAGATCAAAGGCATATACAACATTGATAGTATTTTCAAATATTATATATAAAATAAAGTAATTAAAATCCATATTGTACAAAATATAAATAGAAAACAACAATAATTAATTAAAAAGAAGTGAAGTGAAGAAATTTAGAAATATATGTTCAGAGTAAAATGATTAAGATAAATAAGAATGTAGGTGATGGATAAGTAAGATGGTAGATGGTGAATGATTTGTGTGGAGACAGTAGGCAAAAAGAAACAGGATGATAACAAGTATTTCAAAATATGATGAATTATAAATGAATATATGATATAAATGCGGTTAGAATAAAAGAATTATAAGAAGGTATGAAATAATGATGAAATAAGAAGGTACTAAAGTACAGATAAAGAGTATAAATAAATAAATAATGTGATAAAAATGCGGTAAAATATGAAGAAATATAAATTATCCTGTAGGCAAGAATTATAAAATAGTAAGAGAAAGTATGGAGATGGAATGGAAGCAAATAAGTTAGAAGAAAAGGAAAAGTGAGAGTGTTGAGAAAAATTACAAAGAAAAGAAGAAACTTGTGAACTAAAAGCATAAATCTTAAATTAATGAAAATATGTACAACTTAAATTTAAAATTAAACAAGGACAATATGGAAAAATATTATAATAATATCAATGAATACAAGTCAGAATATTTTAAAATTAATAACATGTTTGTAGAAATCTTATAATCTTCAATGATGAGATCCTAGGGAAGAGCCAGATGAAGTCTTGATATCACTAGAAGGAAGAAATAAAAATTGTATTAATGATTTGATTTAAAATAAAAGAATTGGTTAAAAAAAAATAATAATAATAATAATAAAATGGGAACGATACATGATGATTGAAAACTTACTAAGAATGTTGATTCCACAAATGAAAATTTTGGACAGCATATCTTGGATAAGTTTGTAAATAATATACTAGTAGTTGTAGATTTGCCCATAGTTCATCAGTTGATGTGTTTATCTAATTTATTGAGTTTTCTTGTTGAGTTGTTAATCGTTCATGTTTAATTTGTTCAGTTTCGTTTGATTTATGATATTCTTGATAGCTAAAAAATTAAATAAAAAAATTAATAAATATAAAAGGTTAAAAAAAATTATGGATATTTAGAAAGTATTGGAAAATTTCAGCAAAATAAATTCTTAAGTTAAAACTAAAAGAATTTATTTTGTAAAATTTTGGGGAAATTTGTAATGGATTTAAACAGACATGAAATAATACAAAAGTTTTGCAATTCAAATAAGTAAATGATTGGGGAAATGTAAATAAAATTCATACATATCTAATAAAAAAGGAAAATTGCAGAAATCAATTAAGTTAAAGTTAACCTAAAAATATAAACCATGTAAAAAGAATGTTTCAAAAGCAAATTGTTGAAAGGATAAAAGGTGGCATATAAAGTGAAATAATCTATCATGCAGTTTGTAGTAGAATTTGGGTACTTACATTAAAGAAATCTAGGCAGAGAGTCACATTTAGGCCAAACATCAAAGAGGTTAAATTCACTTATGAAAATCACACTAGAGTTTGTAAAACAAGTATAGATTACATATTAGGCCATGAGAACACTGAATAATAACACATTTTGGATCAAATTTAAGTTTTAAATACATAAATTGTTAAATAAACAGAGAATTGAAATGTCAGGATTATAAAGACTGTTAAAAATTTGAATGAATGATGGAACACTAAAGAGATTTATACCGTTAGAAAGAGCTTAGAGCATAGTTTATAAAAATTTAATAGTTCAAAAGATATAAAGTCTTAATTTCAGTAAAATCTAATTTTTTTTAAAGTACCTGTTAAATGACTGGTGACCAGCAGGTGACAAGTATCAAATCAAAATTTTTGAAAACATGAATTAAGTAATTTAGATAAAATTTAGGATAGTAAATGGTATTGAAATTCAAATTAAAATTTGTTTAGATTTTTGCATATGATTTAGAACAAACATATTTGGAAATTAATAAAATAAATTAAAGCGGAAATGGAAATAGCAGGTGGTAAAATTTATTACATAAATAGGAAATCTGACATTGAAAGGCTCTCTTTGTATTTCAAGCGTCGACGAGAGCAGTTGAAAATTTCGTTCCTATAAAATCACGTTTCCATGACAACCAGATAAATGATCTGTGATATCTTTGAAATAAGTGTTCCATGTCAGTTCTTGACAAGAAATTAGGTTGGAAGTTAAAATTTTATAAGTTTTGAATCAACAATTGGAAATCATAAAATTTAAATATTCCATAAAAGAAATTATTTGAAATCTATTGGAGGAAGAGATAAAATCAAATTTTGTTAAAAATATAAATATTGGTGCAGCAGTAAACAAATCAATTAGGCAGCAGAATTTAGTATATAAACCAAAACAAATCAGGAAGCAGTATACTAAAACCAAAATTAAGGAAAAGGGGAATTCAAGCCAGACAACTGTGAGTTTTTGAAACATTATTTAATAAACAGATTATTGAAATCTAAAATCAATCAGTGATAGAAATAAAGGTTTTTCTTTAAATTTAGTATAATGAATATTTGTGTTTAGAGAATTGAAATTTTGTAACAAATTGATAGAAATTTAATAATATTAAAGTAACCAGGAAATTTATTTTGTTGTAAAGGCAATATTATATATTAGAATTGTATTGTGGACGATTATTATTAATAAATTGTAATTTGATTGAGAATTTGAAAATCATTTATTAGTTATTTAGAAATCTTAAAAAATAATAATAATAAAGTGCAAATATAATTTCGAAATTTTAAAAGTGTTAGTGCCACTGAGAAGAAAGAGAGACTTATAAGATAAGTATAGAGTTTATTTATTTATTTAAGATCTACAATTTGAACCCAAGCAAAAAAGACCCTGAGGTAATTACATATTATATCAAAATTATATTGTAATTTTATTACACTTCATTTTAATATATATATATGTTAGATTTTAGCCCTTCACGGATGGAACAATGCGATTGTTGGTTTGTACACCGGATACAACAAAGAAACTCATATATATATATGTATATATATATATATATATATATATATATATATATATATATATGTTTGTGTATACTGTTTCACGGATGGAAATATGTGGTTGATGATTTATTCCGGTGTACATCCGTTCGTCTGTATTCGTTTGAAAAATCACTTGACGTTTCGCCAAAATCATATTTGGCTTTCTCAAAAGATACTAAGTAACTGAAGAATTTCTTGTTCTTGATCTCAATTTATACCTGCCCTGTGAGCCCTCATTAGTGCTTAATCTCTCAGGTACTTTATCTTGTTTATTAGGTTGGGTTAACTGATGGTCAATTAAAGTGCAATTACGGTGTTTATGGCTTTTGTCGGTAATTTGGGTAATCCGATTATTTGGGTTTTATGCTAGTTTTGTTGTATTGTTATTTTGATATGGGATTACTGCTTTCCAAAATGGTGATAATTTTAAAGCTTCGTCTCTCTTGTTTATGGTATCTGGGGTCTCAATTTCAATCGCTTCTCGTATTGTTCTGATTTTGTAGTTTTCGACATTTGCGATTTCTTTACAAGTATTAAACTCTATTTTATGCCCTGTTTCTTGTTCGTGTCTGAATAAAGTAGAGGTGGTCTGTTTGTTCTTTATGTATAGTTTGTGTTCGTCTCGACGGGCGGATATTCGCCTGTTTGTTTGGCCGACGTATAACTTGGAACAGTCTCCACATTCTTGTTTTCTGGATAAATCATTTAAGATGTTCTTACGATATGTAGTACTTACTGCTTATTTTGTTTACTGCTTACGTCAATAAGGTATTTAGCACAACATAAAAAAGGAAACAATCTCTGTACACTTGTCCTACCAAAAATATTGGTAAAATGTATAAAAAACAAGGCACCCCAAAGGAAACAGTACTTACTACGGTCAAGTCGTTGTTTCTGGGTAACGCTAACAGTAAGAAAAATACAGACAATGTTGTTGTATTACATATTTGTTTTACATATGGCTTCTAAAACAATTCCCACCAAAGAAATTATTACAGCAGTTGAGGCTTCCCTACACCCGCCGACTGAAGGAAATGCTGCAGAAATCCGACATGAAGTGTCCAGAATATTACGAACAAGCAAACCGCCGAATTCCAACCTCAGTTCATCCGAACGGCAAGCCCTGTTTCAACTTCTTATATATTCGTATATTTTAATTCTACCATCTGACAAAGGCAACGCTACTCTGGTGATGAACAAGGAAGAATACACTCAAAAGATGACTGACATCCTACAAGACACTTGCTACAAACCAACAACCCGGAATCCAACAACGTATTTAAAAAAGTTACAAAAACCAAAATACAGGGATCACCTATAGATAACGAAATCAAGAAACAGTAGACAGACTTCCAAAAAAAAACCAAAGAAGGAGTTCCCATAATGCCCATTATAAGTGCTGTAAACTCAGCAACCAAAAAACTGGAAAAATACATAACCAAGTTTATGCAGCCTAAGGTGGAGGACGCGGATTCCTATCTGAGAGAAGCAAAGTGTAAAATGTCGATAAATTGATATTAATCCAGCTCCCATTTTTGGATAAATTTAGTATAAGATCTCTCTTGAATCACCATAGTCCACTTGATGTTCTTTTCTAGATCTGTTAGTCTCTCAGTAGTTTTCAGCGATTATCTCTTGCAATCAAACAAATTTGACCTTTCATATATTAGTATAGAATATTTGTGAGAAACACTGTCAGACCAACTGTCATATTGTGATTTAACACTCAGCACATTATGACACTTTTTTGAGGAAAAATTTTTCGACATTACCGCAGGTAGCACAGTTCGTTTTCATTGCAAATTTTAATTATGTATCTGTTACAGATAAGAAGTGGACACGGTGAGGAGAGAGAATTTCAATGAACTGACAGAATAATGAAGAATTTTCTCAACAATAAAATTATTATTATAACATTTTATCTTACTCTGCCAAAATAAGAAATCGTCGAGAAATTAATCACCCCAAAAGAAAACTCACCTTGCGAACACCGATAAAAATCAGTCAAATACACAAAAGCCACAATAAAGGGATTCTAGAAAATGCCTTGAGGATAAAGAAATGAGTTCGACGTCATTCCAGAAGCAGAAATGATACCTAAACTGTTAACGTGCCAGAATAGAGAGAGAAACATCGTGAAGGCGGTGAGGGTATAAGAAGAGGACGGCAATACAACCCCTCCGGAGTAGAGTTGAGTTGAATTTTGTTAATAAGTATTACCACTTATTTTAGTCATATAAAGACATTTATAAGAAGTGTAAAAATTATATAATTGACACCAAAGGAATAATCTACTAGATTATTTTAACATTACTCCTACCTTAACCGTTGTACTTAAGCATATTACTGGCCAAAATAGCATTAGTACAACAGCATACATATTTGATACCTAACCGATATATTGATGGAAAAATATATTTTTTTCATTTGACAGTGTGAAATTACATTAAAAATTCCTGGACTCTGTACCCATTTCGTCACAAATTTACCCCCTTTAGCGTAACCTAGTTTATTGATGGATCTAAAAACTTACTAGTGATAAAAAGAAAACCAATATCAGCAAAAATATAATAAGTTTATCTAATCAATGAATTATAACATTTTTAAAGATAATCTAATATGATTCACAAACATGCTTGCCTTGGTATTTTTATCAAAACCGTTATTGTGAGAGGTTGCGACGAGCCAATGGAGGAAAAAATATCACTCAAACCTTCCATCGAGTTAATCGCAGACGAATATGATCATTTTAAAAGTGGAAAAAAGCAACAAATTTATGTTCACATTTTTTCGTCAAATAAGGATGAAGATCAAAGAAAAGTTGGATGTTTCAAAGACGCTTTAGGAATCGAGGGATTCAATATAACACAATATAATTTGGAAAAAGTCATATGGGAAGATGCCGCTCAACAAAGTAAGTTTGACTGAATTCTGTATTATTAGCATCTAAAATATTGCTCGAATATTTATGAATACTATTAGAAATAAAAAGGATATATTTGAACAGGAGATTAATACGTCAATTGAACATCAGAACATTTGATTATATACCCAATTTAAACGATTTTATCATTGTTTCTTTTTAAATTTTGATATCAGTTCGAGTTCTAGGAAATGCTTTGAAAAAATTATTACAAAAGTGATAATAATATTGGTATAACATGGGTGTGGTATGAGTTAAATAAAATATAAATAAAAAATGTCTGCCCCTTTGAAGGGACAGATTACGTTTACCTTTGTACCTAACCTACCATAACAATAATAACAATGATATGGAGAATGATTATTTAAAATTTAATGTGTTTTTTTGTAAAATATAAATTATTTGATTTTCACCACAGAATATATGGTACGCACTGCTTTTTGCAGCAGTTGATAAAGTTGGTCGTTCAATCCTCTATTCGTACACTCTTTGGAAGCATGTTTAGATGATTAATGCATGAAATTTCTTGAAGGCTTGTACAAGGTTGAGAGGCAAGTGATTGGTCTGTATCTTGCTGGGTCCTTATAGTAAGAGGCATCATGTGTAAGGAAACAAGGCATCTTATGTAGGTGGACGGATAATTTTGTAAGTTCGGTGGTCTTTCGTGTGTGACGTACAGCTTCATATTCCATAATTTTGCTCACAATCTGACTTTAAAATTTTCCAGTTATGGAAATTCATTGTATGGGTAGTGGTGTTCTTTCTCATCCGCAATCTAGTGGGATAGCCATTGGCTTCATTATCATTAAGGTTGTTGTTAAGTTTCCTATAAACCTGTTTACTGATTCGGAATAGTGTGTTTTCTAGTTTCAGTAGGTTACTAGTTTTGCCAATTCTTAATCGGCTTAGGTAAAAGAGGAGCTGTCTCGTGGGCTAAGACATTACTGAGATCCGATGTTTTCTCCATCACCTTGAGAGTGTATTATGTAAGTAATTTCGGAATGAAAAAATTGATGAATACTAACAACCATGAAGATCTTAAAGAAAAAACTATATTCAATAATAGCATTGTAACAGGAGATCAAATAAGTGGACATTTTAACAAATACTTCTTAAATAGTGTCAAGGAAATTGCAGAAAATCTAAAACCAAACAAAACACATCAAGAGTGTATTAATCACATAAAAGTTAGTTGCAAGATGGAAAGCTTTCAAAAATTAGAAATGTCAGAGTTAAGGAAAATTTGACACATGAAGAATAAAGAAGTTAGTACTGATGGGGTTACGACTGAAATATTGAAATATTCATTGAACCTGTAGGTGATACATTACTTAACATATTTAATTAGTTATTCCTATTGAAAAGAGAAAAAAGATATAATAAGGTGTGAAGAGTTTAGGCCTATAAACACTGTACCTCTATATGAAACCTAGAATTATGCATGAATAAACAAATAGTGACCTATGTAGAAGCAAATAATATCCTCAGTGAGTATCAATCAGATTTCCGAAATAAAAATTCCTGTGAGAGTGCTTTTCAAAGTGTGTTATTTAACTGTAAAAATGCAATTGATGAAGGCAAAATGATTGGTGTAGTATTTCTAGACTACAAAGGTGCATTTGAAACAATCAATACACATCTGCTTCTAATGAAATTGGAAATATATGGTTTCGGCAAAACAATTCTAAAGTGGTTTAGTGAATATCTAAGCAATTATTTATATTATATATTAATGACATTGTTAAAATCATAAAAACTTGTGATATCCAGATGTTTGCATATGATACTGTAATATACTCGTATATAAATAAAAGTTATTAATTTGGAAACTATCATAAAAACATTATATGAGGAGTTAAATTCTTTATATGCGTATATATGTATATATATATATATATATATATATATATATATATATATATATGTATATAAACAACAATTCACTACAGCTAAATGTAAATAAAACAAAAATTATGATTATTAAACATAAAAATAATACAACTCAACTTGAAATTAATGGTGAAATCATTGAAACTGTATCACAAATTAAGTATCTACACAATAATTTAACATTTACAGAACATTTTAAATTTATAATAAATAAAAGAGCAAGAACAACTAATGTGAAGACGCGAGATTAAGACCGACATCTAGGAATGAGAATATTCAGGGTGATTTGTGGGAGTAAGGGAGAACAAGTTAACGGAACGGCTCGCAATTCGGAACCTCTGTGTACTGATTCTCTTGAAAATCCTAGAACATCTATTGCATCAAATGCACGACATTCAATTATTGAAGGTTCTATACTTGCGTACCACCTCGAAGAGAGTATGTTTTTTTATCGTGACATTCTGTCCTAGGAGTTAAGGGAGAACAGCAATTACACGGAACGGCTCCAGATTCGGAACCTCTGTGTACTGATTCTCTTGAAAATCCTAGATGTCGGTCTTACATCTCGCGTCTTCAAATTTAACGAAATGCATCAAATGCATAAAGAAGTGTTCGAGAGGACATTCAATTGTGGGAAGCGCAACTGATGAAGGTTACCATATCTTACAGGAAACACTCGAAGAGAGTATAACAACTAATGTGTTTCAAAAGAATTAGGTATTTGGGCAAAACTCGCAATTTATAAAACTATTATTGCTCCACACTTTTATTACTGTTTAACACCTTTGTTTTTGATGAATAAATCTGAAATTAATATCTTACAGAAAAAAAACAAAACAAGGTTTTACGTATTATTTTAGGGAGCAATAAATATACAAGTAGAATTCATATCTTAAAAAGTACATATTTACTAAGTATAAGACAAATAATACCTTACAAAAAAATGTTATTTATATACAAAATGTTAAACAATCTATTACCAAAACACCTCCTTAATAATTGTAAATTTGTTAGAAATATCCATGAACATAATACGTAAGTCAAGAAATAACTTTTATACAAGTACAGTAAACACAAACTTTAGTAAAATAGTTTATTTTATAAGGTCTTAAAAGAATACAACGAGCTGCCTGGTTATATTAAATTGTGTAATAATTCAACAGAATTTAAGCAAAAATGTATATTACATTTTAAATAAACAATTGTTTTGCATTTTTTCCCTTATATATTTATGTTAAATGTTAATATGGTATTTTGTATTGAGTTCTAGCCAATTGCTATTAATAAAGGTTGTCCCCGACTTGACCATACAATGTATGGCATGCGCACTACCTCTAAGGCACTCATAGCCAGCCTTTAGGGGACAATTCACTTAACCCCAGATATACTACATATCAACAGGATTTAGCTATGTGGGAGCCCTTACCCGGTTATCAGGCCCATGGTTTGCGTCGTGGCTGCAATTTCCCATGAATTTTGTGAACGTCTGGGCTGTTCCTACCAGGACGGCTTTTTGCTATACTTGGTAAAGATGTTCGTCCAAACCGAGGTATTTTAAATTACGTAGTAGGTATTTCAGGACTAATCCTGATATTGTCGTAACAATTGGTACAGTTCGTGTGTTATTCATGTCCCACTGTGTCTTTATTTGAAATTCCAAATCCCTGTATTAGGTTACGTTTTCAGCCTGCTTAATATTTATATTATTGTGGCTAGGGATTGCTATGCCAATTAAGATTGTTTTTCTAGAGACTTTATCTGTTAATCCTATATCTGGTCTATTGTTAGGATCGTGGGGTCCCAGTACAGCTTGTAGTTGTATTTTCTAAAACAGATTGTGGTTTGTATACATAGTACGGCACTCGTACCGACTGCAATAATTCAAGTTTCAGTGCTAGTTCCTGGTGCAGTATTTTTGCCCCAGCATCGTGTCGTTTTGTGTATTCAGTTGCAGCGAACGTTGCAACCTCCTGTGATATGAAGTATAGATGTAGATGTTTGGCAACCATATCTGTATCTGTCGTTGTTTAAAGAAGGGTCTTTAACGATGTACTTCATATAGTTATTAGTTGGAACGACTAGATCTTGGATTGCCAATATAAAGACCTCCGTTTCAGGGAACATATGACTAGAAATCAACCAGTAGATCGACGCTAAACTGTCGACATAATCTTGGTTGACTTCATTCATATGTGTTCCATGAAGGGACCTTCTCTCTTAATTTGAGTCATCAATCTGGCATATGACGCTGTGTAGATCAGAGAGTTCTGCGAGTTTCTGGAAATGACTACGCAAATTAGAAATTTGTTGATCTTGTAGTGTGCTTATATAGGCCATTCCTCTAACTCCTTCATACCCTGGCAAAGCTGTACGTTCGACACACCTGTTTGGATGGTGATTTTGAGCTTTTGTTAGTAGAATTCGAACTTTCTGTTTCAATTGCTCAATGTCAGTCCTGCACCAATGAAATATATCGAAAGAGTAATTGAACACTAAAAACCCGTAGGTGTTAATTTTTTTATATTTTGGCAACATTGTAAGAAGTAGGTTGCTTTAAACATGTCTCCAACTAATATTTGCAAATTATGCAACAAATCTGCAAAAACAAATACAGGGCAGTGTGAGAATTATGAATTATGATTGCACAAATACTGTTGTGAAAAAAACAAAATCATTATAGTGGACAATATGGTAAAATGCTGTAATGACGATTTTGATGATGCCCTCGATTCAGGCGAGTTCACTCCTGATACCCTTGAGGGGAGGCTACGTAAAGAAATTTCTTGTTTAAAGATAATTTTAAAAGAACGCAATCATAAGTGACAAATGTGCTATTATTAAGGATAAAGAGGCTATTATTAATTTATTACAGATACAAATTGACGCCATACAGGGAAAAAGCAAAGTATGAAGGAAAAAACATTGCCCGCTGATGAAAACTCTCCGCCAATTAATATCAAATCGGCAACAACGCCAAATAATAAGCAAGAGTCGGGAGAGGCATGCGCAAAGGAAATAATGGACCATAACGAAACACATCAGTACCCAAACGAGGACTGGCGGGCTGTCTTTGGGGCGAGTGATGTGAATATTGCCACTGCTATTTTTCATAGAACGATTTTATATTATTTTAATATACACTTTCCAATAAAAAAATATAAGCTAGACAAAAATAAAAAATCTTGGGTCAATCAGGAAGTTATACAATCAAGTCTTGCATTAAAAAAATTTTTTAAGTACAAATTATTAAACCCTAAATTAACAGCTCCATATAAACTGGCTAAAAAAGCTCATGAAATTCTAGTAACAAATACTAAAAGAAAATTTTTGCAGTGTAGAATAATTAATGCCGAAAATCCTAGCAAAGAGACCTTTAAGGTGGTGAGCGAGCTAACAGGCAAACGACTAGACAGGGATAATATTGTACTGTAAGTAGACGAAAATATGGGAAAAAAATCCACAAGTTATTGCGAATATTTTCAATAATTATTTTAAAGAAGCGCCCGCCAAAGTAGCGGATCAAATTAAAAGTCACAACTCCACATTACCCAACCCTCTCAGATTAATGGCGACTAGCCTTACCCTTACACAGAAGCAGACCTGATCTCGTTATTCAATCAAAAAATTAAAAATAAAAGATTTGCTGGCTTTGATGAAAATTCAGGCTTCCTTAGGAAAGTTTTCTGTCCTTTGACTAGAGTCCTCACTTTTATGGTAAATTTGAGTTTTAATCAGGGACAATTTCCTGATATCTTAAAACTCAATACGATTATTGCTATTTATAAAAAAGGAATTAAGCAAAGCCCAGAAAACTATCGTCCGATAGCCCTTATACCTGTATTCTCAAAAATATTTGAGTACTGTTTTTTTGAATAGACTAGAAAATTTCTTAGAAAAAAATAAAATACTAATAACTTCTCAATATGGCTTTAGGGAAAACTATTCAACTAAAAATGCAATTCACAATTTCTATCAAAAAGTAATGGAATATATGAAAAATGCGAATGCCCTGCTGGGATCTTTCGTGATCTAAGCAGGGCATTCGATTGTGTTAATTTAGAACTGCTATTAAATAAAATGCATGCCTACGGAGTAAGGGGGTTAGCACTATCATGGCTTTTATGCTTTCTAAGAAAGCGAAAACAATTAGTCTCATTGTCTTATGATAGTGGCTAAACAGGGCGGCAGTCACATATATCCGACTCTGTTAATATAAATATGGGGGTACCCCAGGGATCAGTCTTGGGCCCTGTTCTTTTTATATGTTATATCAATGACATTTTGTCAGGGGTCAGCCCTGATTGGACGATATCGTTATTTGCTGACGCCTCATCATTTATTATTTCTGCCGCAGACAATAATCTTCTTGAGGACCGATGCAATAATGGGATAGCATCGATTTTCAAATGGTTTAGTCAAAATTATTTATATTTAAACAGTAGTAAAACTACGTACCTTAGATTTCATACACCTCAAAATAAACAGGATTTAAATCTTAATATTAGAATTGAAAACGAAATAATTCGACATAGTGAAACCACTAAATTTTTAGGGTTAAATTTAGACCATACCATGAGTTGGAGGATACACTGTGACTCTTTGTGCTCTAAGCTGCATGGGTTGTGCTTTATGGTTCGCAGTTTAAAAAAAGTCACACATATACACATATTGAATCACGTCTCCGGTATGGGATATATTTTTAAGGTCTTTGCTTGCTGTTTCTCAAACTACCTCATGTAGAACTAAATTTAAACAATTGAAGATATTAACCATGACGGCTATATTTAGATTTGCGGTAAGCTTATTAATTTTTCTACATAGAAATAAATATATATATAAAAAAATTTGGTGCATGACCACTTCACTCGGGGCGGAGACAGTCTGCGAGAGCCTCTAAGCCGACTAAATATAACTAAAAGATCACCTGATAATTTAGAGATAAAAACCTTTAATAAGCTTCCACAAGATATTCGAGACTCTGTGAATGTCAATATTGTTACGAAAATTTACCAAAGCCGACCTTGTTTCATTTCAGTACGACAACGATCGCTGGGATATAAAAACAGCTAGAAGGTTCGGACGGGAGAAAAACTTATCTCGATCATAACTCGACAACTGTAAAATTGACACTGGATTATACTAGAGAATTCGATGCTGATTTTAAAAGGAGGACCCATCCTCGCAGCAGTTAGTTAGTGGAGCGAAGAGCTTATATGTAAAATTGTTTTTGTGATATTTGAATCAGCTGTTGGATATTCGATGTAAATAAAAATTCTAGAAAAGTGAAAGTGAATATTAGTTTTATAATTTTAAATTGAACCCACGGACTTTATTGCAATTTGGTGTCAGAAGTGAAGGATTAAGTGCAGTTAAAATCGTAATTTGATTTATGGAAACCCGTAGCATGGAAAAGATACGGAGGGACTGGACGAAAAAATAGCACACATTCTAGAAAAACGTGACAAGAAGGAAAAACAACATCAAGAAGAAATTCAACAAAGGTTAGTAAAGTCTTTTGATCAAAAACGTAAAATAGAATTAGAAAATCTTGTCACTACGATGGAAGAAAAACAACAAAATCTAGTTTCCACGATGAAAAGTAAACAACAAAATCTAGTTTCCACGATGAAAACATAATTTAATTGAAGTATTGTTTTCGAAATTTGTAGAAAAACAAGATCAAACTGAATTGACGAGAAAAAACGAATCTAAAATAGTAGAAGAAAAAAACAACTGCAATTTGAACAATTAATGCAAATAGTTTCGCAAGTTAATGAAACAGTTAAGGAAAGAATGCAAATAGTTAAATCAGACATAAAAGAAATAAACGACGACATTAAGATCCTAAAAAGTAATGTGGAGACTATTGAAATAAAGGTAGATGACATCGATTCCATCCAGAGCCAGGTGAAATTTGAAATCAGTTCCATTAAAAACACGGTACAAGGTGAAGTACAAGATAAAATCAGTGCCATCCAAAACAAGGTAGAAACAGAAATCAAAAAAATTCAACAGGACTTACAGCGAGGAAAATACCAACACACCGTGAGTACCAAAGGTTCCTTTAGTAAACCACCCACAGTCGACGGCAACTCATCTTGGCCCATGTATAAACGGCAATTTGAAGCCGTGGCTACAGCTAATGGATGGGATAACCAAGAAAAATCCACGTCCCTGGTAATTTCGTTAAGAGGTCCGGCTATAGAACTCCTCCAAAGCATTCCAGTCGATGAACAAGGCAATTTCGACAAGATCATCGCCATCCTAGACAAACCATACGATAATCAATCCTTGAGCCAGGTATACCAAGTCCAACTGAGTGGAAAAACGGAAAAATCCGGTGAAAGCCTCCAAGAATTCGAAGCAGAGATTAGACGGTTAGTTCACTTGTGCTACCCAGACCTGCCAGAGGAAACGAAAGACCAGTTGGCCAAACAGAGTTTCATAAATGGCATTAGAGATGTGGAAGTACAACAAAATCTAAGACTAAGTGGCGTCAAGAAAAGTAATGAAGCTCTACTTCGGGCTTTGGAAGTAGAAGCCGTCATGAACATGTCCAAGCCGAGGGTCCGAGCAGTTTCCTTTAACCAGGAAGAGTCAGAGTCACCATTTGAAGCGCTGCTGGCCAGTCTGAACAAAATATTAGAACGGTCACAAAGAACTGGCACCAGAGGGGCATGTTACCGCTGCGGACGGACAGGACACTTCCAACGTGACTGCCGAGTAAGGCTACCGGAACGATCACCAACCAGGGGTAGCCAACAAACCGACCTTACCAACCAGGGAAACTCCAACCAGTCAGCATAAGGGGGCGAATGCTGACTCACCCTCCACCAACCCCCAGGACAGTATCCATCCGGGGATTTTAATATTGAATGGTTAACAGTATCAAAAGCTTTGGCTAGGCCAAGGAATGTAACAGCAATAAGTACACTTTTATCAAGTTTTTCATATATTGTATTAGTAATAAAATTTAGAGCATCTTTTGTACCCGTATTTTTCATAAAGCCATATTGCATTTTTGATAAAATTTAATTGTTTTTAACGAAATCGAGTCTGTGGTAGATAATTTTTCAAAGATTTTTGCTAGGTTTGATATCAAGTATATTGGTCTTTAATTTGCGATATTATCCCTATTGTTAGCCTTATAGATTGGTGTAACATCAGCTAGCTTAAGTGCTCCAGGCCAAATTGATTTCTGTATACTTTATTTATGACACTATTAGAGTATTTGCTTCTATATTATTAACTACACCATTTTTTAATTTCAAATTTCCTATAATATTTGTTACTTCAAAATAGTTTGTTGGTGCTAAAAAATCGTATTGGTGATCGTTGGGGGTAATTTAATTTCCTCATTTTGATTTCTTTGCTAAGCCTAGATCCAACATTACATAAATATGAATTGATGGTATTTGCTATTTCATCTGGATCTTTAATTTTACGTTTCTTTTCATCATATATGTAGATAACGTTGTTATGTTTTTTACTACTTTTACCAAGCTAGTTTTTATACTCTCTTCGAGGTGTCATTCCTTTGTACGCAAGACAATATATATTATATATAAATATAATATATATTGTTTCTGGTTAGGGAACCTTCATCAGTTGCGCTTCCCACAATTGAATGTCCTCTCGAACACTTCTTTATGCATTTGATGCATTTCGTTAAATTTGAAGACGCGAGATGTAAGACCATCTAGGATTTTCGAGAGAATCAGTACACAGAGGTTCCGAATCTGGAGCCGTTCCGTGCAATTGCTGTTCTCCCTTAACTCCTAGGACAGAATGTCACGATCAAATTTTTCAGGTTACTTCACCTGTCAGAGATATTGAATACTCTCTTCGAGGTGTCATTACTTTGTACGCAAGACAATATATATTATATATAAATATAATATATATTGTTTCTGGTTAGGGAACCTTCATCAGTTGCGCTTCCCACAATTGAATGTCCTCTCGAACACTTCTTTATGCATTTGATGCATTTCGTTAAATTTGAAGACGCGAGATGTAAGACCGACATCTAGGATTTTCGGAACCTCTGTGTACTGATTCTCTCGAAAATCCTAGATGTCGGTCTTACATCTCGCGTCTTCAAATTTAACGAAATGCATCAAATGCATAAAGAAGTGTTCGGGAGGACATTCAATTGTGGGAAGCGCAACTGATGAAGGTTCCCTAACCAGAAACAATATATATTATATTTATATATAATATATATTGTCTTGCGTACAAAGGAATGACACCTCGAAGAGAGTATTCAACATCTCTGACAGGTGAAGTAACCTGAACAATTTTATCTTGACATTCTGTCCTAGGAGTTAAGGGAGAACAGCAATTGCACGGAACGGCTCCAGATTCGGAACCTGTGTGTACTGATTCTCTCGAAAATCCTAGATGTCGGTCTTACATCTCGCGTCTTCTAGTTTTTATAATTCGTTCACGATCATACATTAATTTAGCTTCGTTTATTATTTTGTCTAATAATTTAACATATTTTTTGTATGTGGCTTTTATTATTTCATTATTTGGTTCTTTCTTATATATCTGGTAAAGTGACTCTTTTGTTTTGCAAGAATTTATAATTCCAGTAGTAATTCAGTTGTTTCTTGGTGTAGATTCTTTATCACGTATATAAGTTCATTAGTAGCAGTATTGGGATCATCCATTGACATTATTGATGACCAGTTTACATTTTCTGCGAGTCTTCCAAGTTTGGTATAGTTTATGTGATTAAAAGGTTTATTAGGTAAGGCCTTAACAATTTTGTCCAATGACATGAACAGTGCAAAATGGTCAGTAAAAGATATTGTATGTTTGAAAGTTGTAGTTGCAAGCGAATTAGTTTTGATACAAATATTGTCAATACATGATCCTTTATTATAATCATCTATTGATGGTCTGTGATGGTTTGGAAGCCTGGATAAAAACCTTTTTCAAGTAAATTGTTTAGATGTTCTTGACTAATATTGTCCAGTTTCAATAGATCTAAATTATAATCGCCAACTATAAGGTGATTTTTATATTTTTCCATATTTTGAAGAAAACTTTTTAAATTTGTAATGAATTCAGTTTTAGAGAGTTCGTGTGATCTATATAATGATGAAATAATCAATTTATTTGCATGATCAATTTGTATAATAGAATTAAGAATACAAAGCTTGCCAACATTTATAATCTCTGTAGTTTCATTGACTTCATCCTTTATATACATCACAACTCCATCGTTCCTATTGATCTTACTCTTATTATAATACATTTTGTATCGAGATAAAGCAAAGTGCATATAATGATCAAGTATGTTAGCACAAATAACAATTAATGGCTTAGTCTCTAAACTCTCAATAAATACTTGTAATTTATTATAATTAGCATTTGAGCTTCGAATATTTACATAAACAATAAATTCATTCATATACTTATTGAGATTATCGAGATTGTTAAATTCTTTATCTTTTTGTACAATTTCTGCTAAATTTTTTTCTATTAAGTCTATATTTTGCTCCATGAATTTAATAAAATAATAAAAGTTATATACTATTTACGTTGATTAGCTTCTCTATTACTTCTTGATTGTCTTGGTAAACTAGGAGGTTTTCTGGGAGTTACCGGTTTTACTTGATTTCGTCCATCGTCTTGGCCAATACACTTTGCCTTCATCTTGGTTGACATGTGAGGACCAATATATTTTGGTCATATTGGTTGAGCAGGGTAGTCAGTATTGGAAATAAATGCAGATACAGTTTGCGCATTCTTTACTTATCTGATGACACTCATCTGAGCTGTGGTCACCAGCACATAGAATACATTTTGGCTTGTTATTACATTTTTTCCAGCTGTGGTTATATTTTGCACAATTAGACATAGCGACACATTTATGAAGGTCCGTTAAGCTAGCGGGGACACTATAGCTGAATCTAAAATAACCCATACCATAATTTTTTACTATTTTTTTACTAATTTTTTACCGTCATAAAATTTTTTTGCTCCGAAACCCACCCCCGTTATAGCTTCCCCGCTAGCCTAACGTTTAAGCTAGCGGAATATTTTATAACTTCAAGAAGAAAACAGTTATCGACCTAATTTTACCGCCATAATTTTTTACTCGTCAAGTACTAGAAGAAGTTTTATAGTGGTTATCGGAAAAATCACCCCCTACCCCTCACCAGCCTTAAAATTTAGTTTTGTTAATTTAGTTGGTAGGTACTTCATAACGGAATCAAAAATAAAATATATTATAATTTTTTACTACTTTTTGCCTAATTTTTTACCGCCATAAAATTTTTTTACTTCTAAACCTACCCCTATTCCACCTACCCTACTACCTTAACCTTTAACCCAGCGGAATATTTTATAAATTCAAGAGGAAAACAGCTATCGACCTAATTCCACCGCCATAATTTTTTACTCGTCAAGTACTAGAAGAAGGTTTATAGTGGTTATCGCAAAAACCACCCCCTACCCCTTACCACCCTTAAAATTTAGTTTCGTTAATCTAGGGGGTACTTTATAACAGAATCAAAAATAAAGTATATTATAATTTTTCACTACTTTTTGATATAAAATAAAAATATTTTACCTCTAAACCTACCCCTATACCACCTACCACAATACCTTAATGTTTAAACCAGCGGAATATTTTATAACTTCAAGAGGAAAACACCTATCGACTTAATTCCACCGCCATAATTTTTAACTCGTCCAATACTAGAAGAAGGTTTATAATGGTTATCGCAAAAACTACCCCCTACCCCTCACCACCCTTAAAATTTAGTTTGGTTAATCTAGAGGGTACTTTACAATGGAATCAAAAATAAAGTACTTCCTAATTTTTTACTACTTTTTGACTGATTTTTTAACGCCATGAAAATATTTTACCTCTAAACCTACCCCTATACCACCTCCCCAATACCTTAATGTTTAAGCCAGCGGAATAATTTATAAATTCAAGAGGAAAACAGCTTTCGACGTAATTCCATCGCCATAATTTTTTGCTCGTGTAATACTAGAAGAAGGTTTATAGTGGTTATCGCAAAAACCACTCTCTACTCCTCACAACCCTTAGAAATTCGTAAATCTAGCGGGTACTTTATAATGGAATCAAAAATAAAGCATACCATAATTTTTTACTACTTTTAAATTAATTTTTTACCGCCACAAAAATATTTTAACTCTAAACCTACCCTATACCACCTACCCCACTACCTTAATGTTTAAGCCAGCGGAATACTTTATAACTTGAAGTAGAAAGCAACCATCGACCCAATTCCACCGTCATAATTTTTACTCCACAAATAATAGAAGAAGGTTTATAGAGGTTTTCGCTAAAACCACCCTCTACTCCTGACAACCGTTAAAGTCTAGTTTTGTTGTGCTTTAAACGGAATCCAAAATAAAGTATACCATAGTTATTTACTACTTTTTATCTAATTTTTTACCGCTGTTCATTTTTTTCAAGTCAGAAAAACAACTTAAGTTTTTTAACAAAACATCACAATATTTAACTACGTTAACATCAACATCATTTTTCCTTAGTAAATTTACGAACTTGGCATATTATTTTATAACTTCAGTGAAAAAACAGCTATCCATCCAATTTTACTGCTATAACCATTCATACATTAATAAAGGTCACATAAATAATATATTTCGCAGAAACTAACCTAGAGCCCCGAAATTAAAATTTTAATGTTGATCTTACACAAAAATCTACTAAAAACACTTGTAAATGATCTCTTAGATGATATTTGTAATAGAATCTTCAAAATAAAACTTTTACTTTTACTATATATCAGACTATTAAATTTTCTATGAAGCCTCTATTAAATTCCCTGCTCAACATCTCAAATTTAAAGATCTTTAACTACAAACCTAATTGAAGCGTCGTAATAATTTTAGACTGCAGTAAATTGGGGTTTTACCAACGTACATATTCTTTTAAACATCTGTCTTGCTCAAAGAAGATATCAAATAAAATAAATTAAAATCCAGAAATGCTGTTAATTTTGGGATTACTATTGTGACCATAATTCATCCCTTAATTCGTAGACGGGGCATTCATCCGTAACATTGTTCGTCTGGCGCATCGAGGTCGGCGACTTACTTTGATGGATTCTCCGAGAATTCTAGTCTAGTCTCGGGGGCTCTTTGACGTTCTGCAGAATTCCCAGAAGAAATATATAAATACGGAGAGCTCAGGAAGCATTTACTGAGTATTCGATTGCCGTATAGTTAAGATAAATTATAAATAGTTCTGTGAATATAAATGGTGTTAAAGTAGTGGAGATAAATTAGAGTGAGTTGGACAGTGTTTATAAATAAATCCAAGACCCCGATTGTGAAAATAAAAACATTACAATACATTAGGTATGCAGCGCATTCCCATAATAGCGGAAAAGTTAAATAAAAGTTACACTGGAAATTGTTACGAAAAATGCCGGAATCCCTTGATTTTTGTTTTAGTTTACAGTTTTATTACGTATGCCAATAAACAGATGTAAAGTTATCTTTTTTTTTTCATTGTCTGCGTTTATTATATTATTTGCCTTGATGGCCTGTCGGGTTTTATCCTTTTAAGAGTTCTGATCTTGCTTTTTAAGCTTAATTTTTCGCAGAATTTGGTTTGCAATTTTATATCTCAACAATTTCCTGGTTTGTTGTCATTAAGCCGGTTATTGAGTTACTTTAATCATGTGTGTCATTTATTATTACTGTATCCATGTGTTAATTTTATACCTCAGCATCTGTTTTTCTATCCTACTCAATATCTACTTATACTATAGCTTAAATTATTCTATGCTTCTCTAATACTATTTTTAAGAGACTGTTGATATAGAAAAAAATCATTTTCTAGTCGTAAGTTTAATACCGTTAAGGTCACTTAAAGATTATTAAATAATATTTTCTATTATGCGGAAATTCTTGTGTAACTTTATACCACAATGTGGAACAAATATTACGGGATTACGTCACTAAAGGTTCAATGATCAATCTTTAGTATGTTGAAGCTGAAGAACAGTTATTGTAAGAAAAGTTGTAACAATAATATATGCGATTAGTTTTATTCCCCGTAATGAACTTCAATATTTCTGCCCGCCAGAATTATTTCAGATCTAAATCTTTAGGCACACTTTCATTTTTTGTATAAATTTAATTCTTGAATATTTTTTCAAAACAAATTAAACTGTGTTATAGTAGCTAATCAGTATTAGATTTACTCGCCAATTATTAATCTAAATTCTACTAGAACATTAATTAGTTTATTTTTTTGGTCATCTTTCATCTAATATTTCGATCAAGGTGTTTAGTTAGCCTAATTTTTCTTTAAAAATTCTTCGACTTGTTACCTTGTACTTTTTAGCTCAGTTTTTAACCATTGTAAAAGTATATATTTTAATCTAATCGCATTTTGACACCACCTGTTATGCGTTCCAATAAAAACAATTTGTTAGATAATCACGTTTGTCTGAAACCGAACAAGAACTGTAATATTTTTGTTAACCACATAGTAGTCTAACTAACTCGGTTCTTGTTAGAAAATGTCTATAATTTTTATGTACTGAAATCTAGATATTAAGCAGTTTCTCAAGAAGCAAATTATTTCTATTTTTTCAAATTCGCGATATGTCCCAACAAGATAAAGAATATTTCGAATCCTAAATAATCTGCAGATTAAAACATACCAATGGTTTGGACTCGACCAATCTCAAAACAAAAAGTGGTAGTAGCCATTAAAATTAAGATGTTTTTTTGTCTGTAATGTAAACCTTCGGACGTACGGATTTATATATAAAGGATTTTTGACCGTTTACGTGGTCTGGAGATCAACCAAGAGTAGATGCATTTCTTAAGATCATACGATTTTCTTCTCTTTCTTATTAGGAACCAACTGAGTGTACCATCAATTTTTGATTAATAAATATCAGTCAGGAGACAACACCTTGTATTATTGATATAAAACACCATAATGCACATATAATAATTAAAAAAGGTGAAATCAGCCATTTATATGAAGCCCACCTTGTATGTTATCATAATTCGTCCGCAATCATACAACAAATTCTGACGTTCGATAGTTAATCGACAAATACTGATGAATTGTATATTCAGCTTCGAACATGGACGTGTCGAAAAATCTGCCGTGAGCCTAAAAAAAATCATATAAATTTGCTGACTTGCCCCCCAGCTAGGCCAAAATTTGTTCTGATTTGCACCTCTTTCTAGGACATTTATCTTCCTGATTTGCTCCTCTCTACGACATTTTTTTTCTGATTCGCCCCACACAAATACACATATTTGTTGTGACATTGCTGAAAGTGATAGAACTTGTTTATACCAAATAAATCAAAACAGGGAAAATACGACGCAAAAAATAGATTCTTAGGCCAAATGCTTTTTAAACTACACCGTTCGCACAGACTGTCTATACTAGTAATCATCGTTCCCCGAAGTATCGGTGAAGCAATTCCCAAAAACAAACTTGTTAACACATTTGAATCTGATTTTTTTTCAACCATTAAATAATTTTTAATGTACAATCAGTTAAAAGATATTTTAAATATTCACAGTAAAGACTTTCACTTAAACGAATATCCTACAATAAATTCACAAAAATCGACCAAACAGTTTATTGGGTAAAAAATTAACAAACCATAGTAAATTTAGATAACACAACCCAAGGTTTGATTTATAACGCGAGTAGGTACTGGATATTTCTATAAAAATAAGTGTATCAAAAACTACATTCTATGAAAAAAATCACCAAACCTTTGCAATGATTAAACTCAACTGAGAGTCCTAATTAAATTCATATTATTTTGCTGTTCAATAAAGTAAGAATATTAATTTAATTTTAGATTTCATTTATTGTTACAATAGCATAAAAAATCTTAAGTTTTTGAAATTTGTTTATATGGATTTTTGAGATTATAATAATGTTATAGCTACAGAATACGAATGTCATTATTTAACTTAAATAAAGCCTTCGCTTCTATTATCTTGGGGAAAATAGCTAATTCTTAGATTTAAACGATCAACAACAGCAGCAATGGAGAACAGTGAAAAAGTTGAATTTCAGAGGCAAAAATTTGCCCAAAATTTGTTTAATAGATTATATAGACCATGTGTCCCAGATAAAAGCAACTACATGTGGATTTCAGAAATGGCAAGAGATACTTAAATAAGAAAAAAGTTGCACTATTCCAAGCCCATTCAATTGCTGTGTTAATATTAAAATATCTATAGGGGTTTCCAAATATCGAGAAAAAACAAAAATTGTGGTTTTCGAAAAATTGCCAAATATTCGCAATCAATAAATTTAATAATTAGTTTTCTATTACCGACTGCGGGCATCGGTTGGTGTTTACAAAGTTCTTCTAGGCCTTTTAGATTTTTTGCAACCTTAGCCAACTTTGTTATTTATGGCCGCTATATTGGATTTATACGTCACATAAAAAGAGCTTTTCAAGTATGTAGGTATGCCTATCTTGGGATGACAGAAAATGTAAATTTAAAAAAAAACAGTGTTTCATTGAGTTGGCTTTGAAACAAAATGCCGTAATTGTGTTTTCTTAAAATTTCCCTAAAAAAATAAACAAATAAAAGTATTGCTTTATTAAATATACTAAAGTCAACAACTAAAACATTAAATATTTGTGATTTAACTCAAAACAAAAAATTAAAATAAAAACCGATAACAAAGTTTTCACTAAATCAAATTAAGTTGAATTTTGGACAATTTCACCATTATTATTAATGCATTTTCTTATTTACTGATTGTGTAAACTATCGATATTTTATTATGGTTTCAATAAAATTGTTCACAAGTTTGCGTATATTTTCAAAAGAAGAATTTTTTATACTAATTTTCATAAAAGAAATAAATGAAATAGCTTTCATTGTGTCTTTTTGATGGTTAACATATCAGAATAGTAAATCTGTATATATTTAATATTGTACACTGTTTTGCCTTTCAAAGTATAATTTCCGGGAACTGAGCTACTTTACTGAATTCAATTTTTAACTGTAATATAAATTCCGAGTAAGAGACTTAGCTCTGTTCAAGTACCCACTAGATTAACGAAACTAAATTTTAAGGGGGGTGAGGGGTAGTGGGTGGTTTTTCCGATAACCAATATAAAGCTTCTTCTAGTACTTAACGAGTAAAAAATTGTGGCGGTGCAATTAGGTCGATAGCTGTTTCCTCTTGAATTTATAAAATATTCTGCTGGTTTAAACGTTAAGGTAGTAGGGTAGGTGGTATAGGGGTCGGTTTAGAAGTAAAAAAAAATTATGGCCGTAAAAAAATTAGTTAAAATGTTGTAAAATATTGTGATATGTTTTATTTTTGATTCCGTTATAACGTAGCCTCTAGATTAACGAAACAAATTTCTAAGGGTTGTGAGGGGTAGGGGGTGGTTTTTGTGATAACCACTATAAACCCTCTTCTAGTATTAGACGAGTAAAATATTATGGCTGTGGAATTAGGTCGATAGCTGTTTTCCTCTTGAAGTTATAAAATGTTCCGCTGGCTTAAACCTTAAGGTAGTAGGGTACGTGATATAAGGGTAGGTTTAGAAGTAAAAAATTCTATGTCGGTAAAATATTACTTAAAAAGTAGTAAAAAATTATGATATATTTTATTTTTGATTCTGTTATAAAGTAGCCTTTAGATTAGCGAAAGTAATTTCTAAGGGTTGTGAGGGGTAGAGGGTGGTCTTTGCGATAACCACTAGGAACCCTCTTCTAGTATTGGACGAGTAAAAAATTATGGCGGTGGAATTAGGTCGATAGCTGTTTTCCTCTTGAAGTTATAAAATATTCCGCTGGCTTAAACGTTAAGGTAGTAGGGTACGTGATATAAGGTAGGTTTAGAAGTAAAAATTCTATGGTGGTATAGGGGTACTTAAAAGTAGTAAAAAATTATGATATATTTTATTTTTGATTCTGGTTTAGAAGTAAAAAACCTAGATTAGCGAAAGTGGCTAAGGGTAGGGGTAGAATATTAGTTAAAAATACTAAAAAATTATGGCGGTATGATATATTTCGATAGCTGTTTTCTCTTGAAGTTATAAAATATTTCGCTGTTATAACGTTAAGGTAGTAGTGTATGGCGGTAAAATATTAGTTAAAAAGTAGTAAAAAATTATAATATACTTTATTTTTGATTCTGTTATGAAGTAACCACTAGATTACCAAACTAAATTTTAAGGGTGGTGAGGGGTAGGGGTGGTTTTTGCGATAACCACTATAAACCTTCTTCTAGTCTAAGGAGTAAAAAATTGTGAGGGGTATGTTTTCTCTTGAAGTTATAAAATATTCCGCTGGCATAAACGTTAAGGTAGTAGGGTAGGTGGTATAGGGGTAGGTTTAGAAGTAAAAAACTCTAGGCGGTAGGGTATTAGTTAAAAATACTAAAAAAACTATGATATATTTCTCTGCGATTCTGTTATAAAGTAGCCTCTAGATTAGCAAAAGTAATTTCTAAGGGTTGTGAGGGGTAGAGGGTGGTCTCTGCGATAACCACTATAAACCCTCTTCTAGTATTGGATGTGTAAAAAATTATGGTGATGGAATTAGGTCGATAACTGTTTTCCTCTTGAAGTTATAAAATATTCCGCTGGCTTAAACGTTAAGGTAGTAGGGTAGGTGGTATAGGGGTAGGTTTAGAAGTAAAAAAATTTTATGGCGGTAAAAAATTAGTCAAAAAGTAGTAAAAAATTATGATATACTTTATTTGTGAATCCGTTATAAAGTACCTACTAGATTAATGAAACTAAATTTTAAGGGTGGTAAGGGGTAGGGGGTGTTTTTTACGATAACTACTATAAACCTTCTTCTAGCACTTGACGAGTAAAAAATTATTGCGGTGGAATTAGGTCGATAGCTGTTTTCCTTTTGAAGTTATAAAATATAAGCTATAACGGGGCTGGGTTTCGGAGTAAACAATTTTTATGGCGGTAAAAAACTAGTAAAAAATTATGGTATGGGTTATTTTGGATTCCGCTATAGTGTCCCCGCTAGCTTAACGGACCTCATTTATGACATCAAACGCTCTAACGCACTGGAATCCAATGTATATGTTATATTTATTATTCACAACATGAGTATAGATCAGCTGTAAGTTCAACTATTACTCCTTAAGCATGATTGGCACAATTAAACGTATGTAATACTGTACATTTGGTATTATATTTATAGAAGTTTCTGTCATTTAAGTAATCTTTTACATTATTTTTATCGAGATCTATAGATATTCCTAATATTTTGATCTGTTGCTTATTTAGTTGTTGTATTTTAACATCATAATTGGCTCCCAGCTTATCTTTGCGAATGTCACATGTTTTAGGTACATCATCAATATGTAAACATTTTACTATAGAAACATTGTTTTTGGTATTGATGACTTTCTTAAATGGTGTAACTATATCTTTTTGTAGTACTTTATTGAGATTTTTTACAGCCTCGTCTTCACTTATTGATTATGATTTTTTAATTATCTTTATATCAGGTGTTTTAACTTGCTTTTTTGGTACTTTTGAGGTTATTTGTGCATATGTAGGTTCATTCTTTTTCATTATTTCAGTAGTATTTTTAAGTAATTGATTTTTTTCTTTAAGTTCGTAATTGATTTGCCTTAATAGTATATTTTCTGTAACAATTGTTTTTATATCCTTGTCGCCATTTTCCAAAGTTGTTAAGTTTTCTGTCTGACATTTCGATATAAACTGTTCCATTTCATTACCTAATTGTTCCTCATATTTTTTTACTTTCATTTTGTTTGATCTCAGCAATTAATAGTTTATTGTGTTGATTTAGATCTATTTCTTCTTTATTTGAGTTTATGTTCTTGTGACTGTTACATATTGCAAAAGTTTGAATAATAAACTTTATTTTATTACGTCTTTCACTTGTTTGAAATATTTGTTCGCCTATTATGCACACCACCAAATTGTTCCTAGTATTTCCCTTAATTTGGTGAGATTTGTTAGAATTTATGTCAGGCGGCTCTAAATTCTTGTCCTTTTTTACTCATGTCATGAATTAGTGTACAATGTACAGAGCAGTCAATTTAAGTGGAGAACTGCCGGATACACATTTGTCGTACACATGTTGTATTTACACCCTTTACTGTTGGAATATCTTCACAATTTTGGATGGTTCAGTACAACCTCCTTCTTCCATTTCGCAGACTATCCTGTCTCACCGGCTGTCGAATAGGTTGAACGTCCCCGGTATTAATTTTATGTTTCACCAGATCAGTCCGTCCTCTCTTTCCTTTCCATACGTAGAAGATGTCCTGATAGTTTCTAACGATGTTCCTCAATTGTGCTCTCTTTTCTTTAGTTCTTTAGATAATTTACTTGGTGGTATTTTTGCATGCTATGTTCTTCTGACTACAGAGGAACCTGTTGAACAATGACCCAAAGTTGTTCCTTTGTTTAACGCAACAGAGTAAGAATTCATGTTAATTGGCTCCTTGGCACGAAACAAAGTCTATCCCAAGGAGCTTCCTTTGCTTACGTTTCCATCATGAAGTGTGGGATCAAACATAAATACTGTTCCAGCTTTAGCTTTCTCTTCTAGGCAAGCATCTACACTGATTTCAGCTCTTTCCGGGACATAGATATCTTCGGTTAAAATAGCTCGAAGCGTTATGTCATCTTTCCCATGAAGCACTACAGAACTCCATTTTTAAAATTCAACTCGAATCCCTTGGAGCTCATGACATCCATTCCAATGATGACTGCGTCTTCGATGTCCGCCACTAATGCCCGATGTTGGAATGTTGTATTTCCCAAGACCTTTTTAACCTCTATTTCACCATGGACCTTAGCTGTTTCCCCTGTTGCTGTTCGCAGTTGCCATTTAGTTGGTTTTATAATTTCCTGTCTGTTCTGAAATGATGTAGGGCCTAATAACCATTTTTGTCACACCTGTGTCCAGCAGCACGGCAAATTTCTTCTTATTAATAAGGCCATCTACAAACACACTGTTAACGTGGTCGTAGCGAAGCGACATATGCGTTGATAGTTGGGGCTTGTTGGCTGCAGGTCGACGATGGTCCCCTTACATCGACCTTCTTTAGTTTTCCCGACGAGAAAGTCTGTACTCCGTTGCTCTCCTTGCAACGACTCTGGATATGTCCTACCTTACGACACTTTCGACATCTCCGTTGTCTCTTTTCGGTAAGGACTTCCTCTACTATCTTCTTTACAGAGAATTTGCCATTTCCGTCATCTTCTCGTTCTCTGTTAATGATTAGGACTCTGCCCTGACATCTACAAGTATTTTTGTTGTTGGGTAATCCTAAAGATAAACTTGCTGATTTCGAGAAGTCCGGTATTTATGAAATTAAATGTAATGATTGTGATGTAAAGTATTATGGACAGACACGCAGATCTATCAGTACCCGTTTCAAAGAGTATATTGCCCATTTGAAATACGGAAGAGCGGATAAATCTAGTGTTGCACATCATGTTTTAGAACACAACCACTCTGTAGATTTATCTTCTTTAAAATTAGTTAAACAAGTAAATAATTATAGGGAACTGGACTCTTACGAAAGCATTATGATTTATAAAAATAATAAACTAATGAATTCAGATAAGGGCCCTATTCCATACAGTTCATTACTTTCTAAGAATCCATAAAATAAGCATTAAAAATGTCATTATTTAATAATGTAGTGTAAAAGCAGGTAGGTAATTAAGGATTATCCTAATTTACATATTTGCATTATATAAAATCTGCCTAATCTTTGATTCTGTTATTTAGAATTCAGGTACTTAGGATTTACCCCTTGTACTAATTACTTAAGTAATAGTTTAGTGGTAGGTACAATTTAGAGAAAATTGTAATTTCGATTTAGTTTGGGTTTACTCCTTGAAGATGACAACTTAGAGTTGTTGTTTTCTTTGAGATAACGGACGTTGAGTGGGTTTAAAATAAAGGTTTGGTAATAGTTAGGATGCAAAACTGTGACTTATCTTATCATTTGTGACACACCAAAGGTTCCACAGCCTTTTGTCACTATAATGTTATCTGTCCACCTACTTTTAATTTAATATGATGTCACAGAATCTATTTACCAAATTATATTTTGAACACCTATAACCCGAACGAAATGATTGATATTTCGGCAAAATGTTGTTATAAGTGAAGTACTTAGCTGTATATAAACAACTCTCTCTAGCACCTTGCTTAACACTGGTAGCAAACTTATCGGTCGTAAATCCTTGTAGTCCGTGGATTTTCAACTGGGATAGGGTTAATAATAGCTTCCAGCATTGTGGAAAGTATCGCAACAGTCAGCTCTCTATATTTATATATTTCTTCCCGGAAATCATTATGAAAGTTACTATGAGCTTAAAGTATTTGCCTGACTTACAGCAGTACCATTTATGAAACTAAGAAAAGCATCGTTAATTTTATCTGGATCACAAAGATGCTGTGGAATGTCATTATTTATGCCACGTATGTTGACCGAGTTTAGATAAGCCGCTCGTTCTCTTCTTATGGAATTACTTGTAAAGTTTCGTAATTTGTAATAATTCCAAGTTTGAGCATTTTTATTAGCATTATACCTTTGAAGTGCTTTGTCTCGTAAAGCAGAAGTTTTATGTTGTCAGTAATCCAGGGTTTGAAAGGTCTACTAAGCCGTGCCGTTTTTATAGGAGCATGTAAGTCAAAAAGGTAAACAATATTATCTGTTAGAAATTTTACCTTATCGTCAATGTTATCCATGAAGTATATATTGTCCCAGAACAAGAAAAAAATAAAATGAATCTTCGTTAAAGAAGCTAAAATCCCTCGCAATTTCTGTTTAAATTTATAGGAGGTTCCCAAAAAGTAAGTCTATGGTCACTTATAGAATCGCATTAATTGTGCCCGAATTTATAATTCTTAGGTCCCCTTCATCTGTTACAAATATTGGGTCTAATAATGTGGACGAGAGTTGTATTCCTTTAATGAGTTGTGTAAAACCATAAGATTCTAGACATTATAATGGATTATAAAAGCGGTAGGTAATTAAGAATTAATTTACATTTTTGCATTATATAAAATCTGTAATCTTTGACAAGAATTCAGGTACAGGATTTACCCCTTGTATACTTATATATTTATGGTATATTTAGAGAAAATAATATTTATTTGGGTTTATCCTTGAAGATGCAAACTTAGAGTTGTTGAAACGGCGTTGAGTGTTTAAAATAAAGGTTTGGTGTTAGGATGCAAAACTGTGTTTTTACATTTGTGACACACCAAAGGTTCCACAGCTTTTTCACTATAATTTATCTCCACTACTTTAATTTATATTGACAGAACTATTTACAATTTATTTTGAACACCTGATCGTTACTATACGGCAATCGAATACTGAATGAATGCTTCCGTCAGCTCTCTATATTTATATATTTCTTCCCGGAAATCAATGAGCCGCCAAGAGATTTCCTTCATGGACTAGAATTCTTTAAAAACTTGATCAAAGCCAGCCGTTGACCTCGATGCGCATGACGAACAACATTTCGGATTCCCCTAAATATCGGATGAATGACGCTTCCACGAATTATCGGATGAATTCTCGTCAGTTTAGCAAACGAATTACCGGTAGCAGCTATCTTATAAGTTTAGGTTAGGAGGCAAGTGATGGTTAGGTACTATGTTGGGTCCTGTATACATACAATTTGGTAAGAGTTATGGAACACTATATGTAAAGAAACTGGGCATTTTATGTGATTGGGCAATTAAGTCGTTAACAATGACTCTTAATCCTTCGTTGTTGGCGTTTTTGGATGCTTTTCAGTTATGGAGACTTTTTAAACCCTTGCGGTTTCTTGGGTTATAAACGAGTTGTGGGGCATTCTTCTCCTCACTAATGCAGATGTGTCAAGAGATATGTGAAATTGTCTGTAGGCTGTGCTTTCTAGAACAGCTCATTGCCCTTTTACTGGGATAATTATTTTATACAAAACTATTTTCTGAGTGTTTGAATTGTGTGTTGCGTAGCTTTCGTTGATTACTCCTTTTATACCGTTTTAATCAGCCTGTATAGACTGAGAACGTTTCTCGTAGACTCTCAAGAGACTACTGAATTGTGATTTTATTTATCATGATAGGGTTTACAAAAATTGGATTCTGACACCATGCTGGTATTCAGAGGATTTATCTAAATTTTGGACAGTCTTGTTCTAGGCTTATTTCGGATTGGATTTTCTCAAGCAGGTCAGCATCAAATTGGTCCTGCTGCAGTTCTTCTGTTTCTTCCGCTATTCGTTCGAAACGTCTCTGGTAATAAAACATCTATTGTATTTCTACCAAATATTTTGAGATCAATTATTATTTGTATCTTAAGTCTTACCTAAAATATGTTTAAGATTTTATTATAAGCTGCCAAAATAGGAATCCTTCTAGAAATGAATCATCCCCAACAAAAACTAATTTTATGAATAAATACAATGATCAAAACAATTCTCTAAACGCACGAGTAAGGATAAAAATAAAAAGTACTACAAATCTCCAGCCTTTTCGAAAGAAACGAAATTATCTACATCAGCAGGCCAGGATCGTGACTGGATAATTCGACAGTATAGCAACAGTATAAAAAGCTGAAGTACAACAAGAAAACAGTTCAATAGATAGCATCGACAGTTGAAGTAAATATTTTTGTAGTTGAAAAGTATAGTGATTAATTTTGGGGAGAATAAAGACGACGAAATTAGAGCATTTTGAAATCACCCTAAATAATAAACAACAAACCTGATTACCACTATGAATGATAAACAATAAAATTTAATGGAAGGGTTATTTTCTAAATTACAAAGTGAGCACAAAATTCAACAAGAACTAATTGAATTAAAAAGACTAGTTGAATTTAAAAAAAACTAGAAGAAAGCAACAGGCTGAAGAATTAGAAAGACAAGATGAATTAAAAATGCAACAGAAACAAATTGAATTAAAAAGACAAAAACAATTTGAACAACTAAAGCAATTACTAATACAAGGTAAGTAGTAGTTCGTTGAGTACTACAACCGTGGATTATCGAAACCAGAAATGAATTACTGCCGAACCAGAAAATAACTTCTCGTCTGTACACCATTTTCACCAATATCTATATGGTCGTCATTTTTTAATTAAAAACTCATCATGATGCCCTCAAATGGCTGTTAAGTATGATGTAACCGGAGGAACCAGTTGATTCAAGATTGAGCATCCTTCCGGCCGTTTGCATAATAATACCGATGTATTCAGGAGCAAATGGCCGCCCCAGACATTGAACCAATCCTCTCATGAAGAAAGGGACAACCAAGCCAGGTGGCATTGTGGGCCCAATGGGACTCCTTAAAGATAGGGAATGGAATGTTGAAGAGAATTTGGGAAAGCAATGACGGCAGAGAATCTGCGTCCCAACTGGTAGTCCCAAAGGAGAAGATACCCGATGTCCTGACTGGAGTCCATAATGGGATTACAGGAGGACATCTGACCATGAATAAGACCCTGGTTAAAATTCGCCAAGGATTTTATTGAATAAGTTACTTCGACAACGTTGTGAGGATATCTGACGTTTGCGCAGCCCGTAAATGCCAGAAGTCCCGGATCAAGGGCACTATGCACCAATACAAAGTGAGCGTCCTGTTTGAGAGAATTGCCGTTAATGTCGCCGGTCCATTTCACGAGTCCGAGAGTAGATTAATTTAGCAAATGGTCTGAAGCATATGCTATACCCAATCAAGAGTCAACAATGGTTGCAATGGGACTGGTGGAACAGCTATTTAGCAGGTTTGCTGTTCAATTCGAGTTAAATTTGGACCAACGGCGTAACCTTGAATTCAACGTATTCTGGGCATCAGGGAAACGAAAACCACACCCTTGTATACACAATCGGACGGAGTGGTGAAAAGATTCAACAATATCTATTCAAAATCCCCAGCAATAATTACCGTGATTGGGACAACCATAGTCCCCTATTCCTGTTGGCCTATCAGCCGTTCATACCAGCACAGGACTAACTCTAGCCAGAGTACTATCTGGAAACGAGTTGAGACTACTATGTGATATGGTCTTTGGTTCACCAGAGTAACAGTCCCAGGAAGTTAACGATTATGCTATATGCTAACCAAACTCCGACGAACCTAGATGGTGGCAACCAGAGATCGAATAAAACCACGTTACAATCTCAAGGCAAATTCAGTCAGGTTCCAAGAGAGATAAGGTCTGCTTATACAGCCCCAATAGATGTAAAGGCAAGTCCCCAAAGCTCACACCAGTCTGGGAATGATGTCGTGTATCGCATTTGTCGGATCAGAGAGCTAAAATGAAGGTGTTTCATTTGGATCAGTGGACTCCCTATTATGGAGTGGATGATTCCGAACGGGACGATCAGAATTAAACGGGAAGCAGTATTTTAACGTTTTATTTTACGATGCCAAAATAGGATGCTTTCTAAAAATTAATCATCAATAATAAAAACGAACTTTGCGAATAAGTAAACGGATAATAAACGCACGCGTAAGGATAAAAATAAAATGTACTTGAAATGTCCATCGTATTCGAAAGAAAAGAAATTATCTACGGTAACATAAACAATAATTGATTGTATAAAACATATGTTTTCATTAGGGTTCCTTACTGCAAAACATGGTGTATTCGAGTTGCTATAAATATTCATTGCAACACAACCCCATAAATTGGCTGGCCTTTATTGTGGTTAGGGATGATCTACAAATTACGTCACACTTTCTCCCATCTCTCTAATAAATACTGCCACTATTGCCATACCCCTTCCCAATCGTTTGATATAAATAAGTGGGTATATTTATGTATGTTTTATGTGGCACCAAAATAAGTATTTATGTGTATTATACGGCGTCTACACCACACTCCACACTCCGTGTGGATTTGAGACATATTTTGATTTAAAAAAATAGTCTTTATTCTCTCAGAAGTAAATAGCATAACGTTCCACTAAGTTACATGAACAATCCACAAAGGATACGCTGATGAAGCACAGACGACACGTGCACACAGCCAGCGGCGCCATCGTGTCGCCTAGATTATATTTCATTAAGCATTTTTGTTGAATTATGTTAATCGTATTTTATGTCAGTCTTGACTTGAATTTTTAAGTAGCTAGATGATCGTAATTAGTCCAAAATAACAATTGTAGTACTTGTTTGAAATAAAAAGTTTTTTAAAAGCAAGTTTCAAGAAACAAGTATATTACTGGCGCAGTCATTCGGATTGTGGAAGTATCCAGGCAAAGGAAAAACTTCGTTTTCAAACGTTTATCCACAATTCTGAAGAACCAACTTCCAACCGGAAATTTGGACGACCATTGGACAAAGCAGATCAGTAGCTCCAGATGCATCGAGTCATCACCAGTTACTTATTGTAAGTACAAATTCTTGTCGACTCCTTTGTACCCAATCCTTTTTGATCAGAGTGCAGAGTTAAATTTAAGGAAATATTTTTGTGTAACGAAATCTGTGAATAAGATTTCAAATTTGATTTTGAAACATTGAATCCGAAAGAAAATCTGCGAATAAGATTTTCTGATATTTTTGAAAATATTACATTTAATATTTTGAAACGATTTCTCACGAATTTAGTTATAGTTGTATTGTAAATAAATAAAGACATATTTTAATCATAATTATGGTACCACCACCTGTCTTCGATGTAAAAAACTTGGTTATCTTGCCAAACTTCGAAGGTAACCCTAACGAACTTCACGATTTTTTGAATATCTCCACAACTTTATTTACACACTACTACGACAGCACGAACCAGGGAAGTCTCCAGAACATTTTATTATTCCGAGGAATTCTGAGCAAACTCACTGGTAGAGCAAAAGAAGTTGTCTCCGTTTATGGTTGCGAAACATGGGACGATGTAAAGATCACCCTCATACAAAACTTTGGGGATCAACGAGATGAAAATTCCTTAACCAGAGACTTGGTCAATCTGAAGCAATTACCACACGAACAACCATTACAGTTCTATGAAAAATGCATGGGAATTTTAAACGCTTTGTGTAATTACATTGATTTACATAATGATAATGTAATCATCAAAGGTAGCAAGAAAGATTTCTTTAGAAAGCAAGCATTAACCACATTTTAGGCTGGGTTGAGAGAACCCCTAGGCTCAACCATCCGAGCAATGAGGCCAGCAAACCTCGCTGTAGCTATGCAATACATCCAAGAGGAGAATAACATAAACTACCTCCAGAAAAACCAAGCGTCGATACATCCACCATCAAAACAACAAATTCCAGCTCAAAATAAACCCAATTGGCTACAACCACAATTTCGCCCATCAATGCCGTACCAGTACAGACCTCAGTGGCAACAACAGCAACAACCACGCCCATTTCCAAGCGGACCTGTGATGCTGACGCCGAAATCACTTCCACCTCGACGCCTGCCAACTAACCAACAAGTTTTCGGAAAACCGCAAAACGTATGGAAACCCAAACCTGGCACTTCAAACTTACCCACACCAACGCCAATGAGTATTTCATCGAACAACACCTTCAGACAACCACACCAAAATCAATTCAAAAATCATTTTAGGCCACACCCAAATTCAAGACCAACATTTACTTTTGAAGAGTTATTCAACATAGAGCAAGAAGAATATTACCCTGAAGATCCGTACTATCTTGAGGACCAAGAAGACCCAGAGTACGATTACCCCGAATACGAATATAAAGTAGAGGAACCAACTACATCAGAACCGACAGTAAATTTTCCTCTAGAAGCCAGTTCAACGAGAAAAACATAGTAGAACTTCACACCTTTACCGACAAAAAAGAGCTTCCATACATCACAATATCAGACCCACCATTAAACCTGCTTATAGACACTGGTGCTACGAAATCATTTTTAAATCCTGATATCGCTCAAAAATTTTATAAAAATTTTATAAAACATGAACCTTTTGTTGTAACTTCAATTTTCCAAAATTATTCTCAAGAATTTTGCGCTGAAATACCTTCTTTTTCAGAATTTAATTCTAATCGCAAATTGAAATTTTATTTATTTAAATTTCACAAAACATTCGATGGATTAATTGGTTTAGACAATTTAAAATTATTACAAGCACGTTTAGACTTTCCAAAATCAAAATTACTAACTGAAAACTCGACTTTACCTATACACTATTATGAAACAAACAAAACACAATTTTACTCAATACAATTAGATCCACACTCTATAACACGCGTTAGACTACCTGTTTTAGAAGATCAAGGACCGATCCTTCTTCCAAAACAAATAATTCAAGGTGCAACACTTCATGAAACCCTTAGTGAAGCCAACAACCAACTTGCCCATGTAGCTTTGGTTAACAACAGCAATGAAGAAATTAAAATAGCCCTTACGGAACCGATCGTTGCGAAGAAAATCGACCTTGAAGATTATCACATTTTTACAGCAGAAATTTCAGACATCAACACTGAAGGACAAAACACGGATATTGAACACCTTATTAGGACCGATCACCTTAACAGCGAAGAAAAATTCCACATCACAAAATTATGCAAGAAATATTCAGACGTCTTCCATCATCCTAATACACACCTAACCTTCACCAATCAGGTAAAACACCGAATAAGGACAAAAGATGAAGTTCCTGTATTTACAAAAACCTACCAATACCCTTATGTCCACAAGGAAGAAGTACAGAAGCAAATATCATCAATGTTAGACGAAGGAATTATTAGACCAAGTGAGTCACCATGGTCATCATCAATATGGGTTGTCCCAAAAAAACCGGACGCCTCTGGAAAAATCAAATGGAGAATTGTAGTCGATTACCGGAAGGTAAATGAAAAAACAATCAACGACAAATATCCCCTACCAAACATAACTGATGTCCTAGACAAATTAGGCCGTTGTCAATATTTCACTACTTTAGACCTTGCTAGTGGTTTCCACCAAATAGAAATGGCGGAAGAAGATGTACCCAAAACAGCTTTCAATGTTGAGCATGGACATTAGGAGTATGTAAGGATGCCCTTCGGACTCAAAAAATGCCCCTGCAACGTTTCAAAGAGTTATGGACAACGTATTGAAAGGACTTCAAGGAAAAATATGTCTCACGTACATGGACGATGTTGTTATCTTTTCTTCTTCGTTACAAGAACATTTAGTAAATTTGTCAAAAGTCTTTCAACGTTTTAGAGAAACAAATTTAAAAGTACAACTTGATAAATCCGAATTTTTAAAGAAAGAAGTCGCATTTTTAGGACATGTCATCACACCTGACGGAATAAAACCTAACCCGGATAAAATTAATGCCATATTGAAATATCCAATTCCAAAAACAACGAGAGAAATTAAAAGCTTTCTCGGGTTATTAGGATACTATCGAAAATTTATAAAGGATTTTGCCAAAATCACAAAACCCTTGACAGCCTGTTTAAAAAAGGACGCAAAAATAGAACATACAAAAAAATTTGTTGAATGTTTCGAAACTTGCAAACAATTACTTGTTAATGAACCACTACTTCAATACCCGGACTTTTCTCAACCTTTTAACCTTACAACAGACGCTAGTAACGTAGCCCTAGGCGCAATATTGTCCCAAGGCCCTGTAGGCAAAGACAAACCCATCGCGTACGCTTCACGAACTTTAAACGATAGTGAATCCAACTACTCCACTATAGAGAAAGAAATGCTTGCTATAGTGTGGGCAACTAAAGTATTTCGTCCGTATTTGCTGGGCAGACCCTTCAAAGTCCTGAGTGACCACCGCCCTTTACAATGGCTATTTTCAATAAAAAATCCAAATTCTAAGTTAGTCAGATGGCGATTAAAACTCGAAGAATTCGATTATGAGGTTGTATATAAGAGAGGAAAAATAAATACCAACGCAGATGCCCTCTCAAGGATCGAAATTAATACGAAAGAAGTAGAGGAAGAAAAAGAACATTTTAACTTAAGTCAATACATGGAAAATTTCAACAAAGAACTTTCCAGTCAACAGCAACTCGACAATGTTTCTATGTATAACAATCCCCCTGATGAACTTGACACTGAAATTATGAATGAGATGAATCAACAACGCGAACATCAAAACAGCGAATCTACAGACACAGCTGATGAAAACCCCGACCTAGAACAACGTAACTCTAACTTAAATCGCGATACATCCGAAACAGACACAGCTGATGAACTTATTGACCTACCTCAAGACGAGAGCGAGAGTGACAGTGGAAACACTATACATTCACAACAAGAATCTCCGGCTCTTACAATACCCATATCAGAAAAACCGCTGAATTATTACAACAACCAGGTAATAATGAAATTCGTTAAATATTCTCCTGCAAATCCCGTAATTGAACAAATCTTCCAAAATAAAAAGAGAATACACATTCAAATAGGAAAAAATGATGCAGTTAAGAACCTTCTTGACTTTTTCAAAAATTTCATTCCACCTAAAATCAAACATGCTATTCATTTTACTCCGGAAGTTATGTATCAACCAACGTGTGAACTTTTAAGAGAAATGTTCAAAAATTCTGCATATGACCTGGTAAAATGCAACACAATCTTAGAAGACGTAAACTGCGAAAGAAAACAACAGGAAATAATTAAAAATTACCACGAAGGAATAAGTAATCACCGAGGAATTAATGAGACAGAATCCCAACTGCGAAAAAGATATTATTGGCCATCAATAAAAGCAGATATCGAAAATTACATCAATACTTGTGAAATTTGTCAGATCAACAAATATGACAGAAATCCAGCAAAACCAAAATTTATGGTAACCCCAACACCTACGAGACCAATGGAAATTATCCATCTCGACACATTCCAAGCAGCAGGACAGAAATTTCTTACCATTATTGATTCCTTTTCAAAATATGGACAAGCCTATCCTGTGGAAAGCGCAAACGCAGTAAGCATTATCAAAAGTCTCCTAATATTTATTACGCACCATGGCATTCCAAAAATGATAGTATCAGATAATGGAACGGAATTCAAAAACGGACTTATGCAAGAATTTGCTGAAACTCACAAAATAACTATTCACTATACTACTCCTGAAAACCCCCAATCTAACGGTATGATTGAAAGATTTCACTCTACTATTATCGAACATTTACGAATTTTACAAACAAAAAATAAATTACATAACATCAAAGATCAAATGCCCTATGCTATACTAGGATATAACAATTCTACTCATTCCACTACAAAACAAAAACCAATAGATATTTTAAACGGTCATTTAAACACTCACGACCCTTTGGATATAGATATTGACAAAACTTTAATGAACAACTATATGCAACAACACCGCGAAAAAACAAAAATTTTATACAAACAAATAAACCAATTAGCTATTGATACAAAAAATAAAATTATCGAGAAACAAAATCTCAAAAGACAACCACCAGTAAGCTACAAACCCAATACCAAAGTGTACACAAAAACCAGTTCCCGACAAAATAAGCTCTTTCCAAGATATAATCCCAAAATTGTGAAAAAAGACAATCCCGTCACGATACAATCTCAAAACACCCTAATTCACAAGAAAAACATTAAACGCATTCCAAAATGTGATTCGAAAAAATCATTACAGATGGAACATCGTGGCAGCTCAAGAAATAAAGATCCAGGACTTGAAAGAAAATCCAGGAATCCTTCCCCTGAACCTAGGACCAGCAAAGATCCAGATTAGTACACATGACTTCATTCATTTCTACAATTTAACCCCGATAGCACAAGAAATTAGCTAAATAGAAAATCAATATGAAAACGCTTCAAGATCAATATCAGCCAAACTAAGCTTACCGTACTTCGATATGTTACATAACTTTGACCAAAGTCTCAGATATCAATTAGAAGCAGTAAATAGAAAATTCCAAACAATTTCTCCACATTACAGAAAAAGGAGAGGACTCTTCAATTTTCTTGGGAGCGCAGTAAAAGTTATATCAGGCAACTTAGACCAAGAAGATGCTCAAAAATATGATGAAGCCATATCAACACTCAAGAAAAACCAGAAAAATATTATTAAAAAGGTGAATCAACACATGTCTTTGACTACCAAATTAATAGATAATTTCAATAAGACAGCGACTCTGTTAATTCACAATCAAAAAGTGATAGAAAAAGAAATCAGAAATATTAATGATGACTTCACAAAATTCGTGTTTGATTTTAATCATTATATGCAAGCCAGAAACATCTTGGACCAATTAAATTTATCATTACAAATAATTTTGCAATTATTAACAGATCTGGAAAATGCAATCACTTTTGCAAGAACTAATACTCTTCATAACAGTATTATAAAACAGCAAGAAATTGAATGAATTATAAAAACAATGTTAGAAAACCATAATGAAAAACAACTATTTTATAGTGAGAAAGAAAACCTGATCAAATATTATGATCTTATATCTGTGGATGCCTACTATTCAAACGAAATGGTAGTATTCATCCTGCACTTCCCGATATTATATCCCGAAGAATTTACTCGCTACCACCTATATTCTGTACCCACAATAAACTCCACCACAATTATTCCACCCTCACCTTACCTGACAATGAATTATGGACTCTATCAGTACTCTACGCAACAATGCAAGAAAATCAGCAACAAGTACCTCTGCCAGAGCATTTCGATCCAGTTCCAGAGCAAGACTCCAGATTGCATTTCACACATACTCCAGCTGTCAGAAGAAGAAGCCCTATGCCAATACGTCCCGATAGTCATTAACACCACCTTAATTGAGCAAATCACGGATGCTCATTGCATCGCAATCTTCCCGAAATCCACGAAAGTTTCGACACAATGCCAATCCTCAGGAATTCTACAACTCCAGGGAACATTCTTGATCGAGATACCACATGGATGTGAATTCAGTACGCCCGAAGAGAAATTTACCAACACCAAAAACATAGTCAAGGAACAGCCAATGACATTGCCAAAAATAAAAACAACATTCATTCACCAGTCAACAAGGACCAACCCAATTCAATTAGAAAAGGTTTCACTAGATGAACTCCACAAACTCCAGGAAGAACAGCATCGCCTGCACCCCATTGAGACCATCGAAGTCAATGACACTGCCCATTTTTGGTCAAGCCCAATTTATATTTTAATAACTATTTGTGCATTAATTTTGTTATACAGATTCAGAAACAAGCTACCATGCAGAATGAAGCCACGAGAAGAGCCTTCCAGGGATGGAATCCAAACAGTCCTGTTCGTCCCTCCCAGAACTTCATCCAGGGATGGAGGAGTTACATGAACAATCCACAAAGGATACGCTGATGAAGCACAGACGACACGTGCACACAGCCAGCGGCGCCATCGTGTCGCCTAGATTATATTTCATTAAGCATTTTTGTTGAATTATGTTAATCGTATTTTATGTCAGTCTTGACTTGAATTTTTAAGTAGCTAGATGATCGTAATTAGTCCAAAATAACAATTGTAGTACTTGGATTTGAGACATATTTTGATTTAAAAAAATAGTCTTTATTCTCTCAGAAGTAAATAGCATAACGTTCCACTACAATAATATTTACTTTTAACAATAATTAACGTCGAACAAATATTAACTACTTGCTATCGACTTAACTTCTTTTGTACGTCCGTCAGCTACTTTATACATTCACATTTGGTTTCGATCTTTCCTATTTGATTCTGACCTGCTAACGTGTATAATTTCTAATTCTGGAATACATAAGCAATTCTTGACCTTTGTTTTTACCAACTATCTTATGTTCGAGAAATACCTCTTTGTCGACATGTGTATTCGAATGGTTTTTACTATTTGTGTATTTCTTCGCCATATTAGTTTTTATTTAGGATACTGGGAAATCTGTGGAATCTTTGGTGTGTCACAGACGTATAAAAACAAAGTTTTGTACCCTAACACCAAACCCCTCATTTTTTCACTCAATGTATGTTTCAACAGCAAAGTTGTCATCATCATTGAGTAAACCAAAACTGAAAATATTTACAATTAACCCTTAATATATAATACCAAAAAACTATCGGTAAATTAGTGGGGAAACCATTATGCTACTAGACTAATCCCGAAGTAACCTTCCAATACAACACGGTAATTGACTTATTAAATACTTAAGTTCTTAAAATACGGACCTTAGTCCGAATTCATAAGATTATTATTTTTATATAACATTATGTTTGGTACCAATCCAATTTATTACAATTATTGACTTGTTTAACCAATCGTAACGAATTTAAATCTATAGAGTGACTATGTTCCAAAGTAGATGTGCTACACTAGATTTGTCAGATCTCTCATGTTTTATATGTGCAAAATGTTCTTTAAATCGGGTTCCAATAGCTCTACGGGTTTGCCCATAATATTTCAGATCATAGTCATTACATTTGATCTCTTCATATTCCCGACTTTTCGAAATCGTCAAGTTTTTCGTTAGGATTGTCCAATAGTTTGTGTGAAGTTTTCATTGTTCAGTATTACTACTCTTATACTCGTATCAAGTTGTTTTCTGAACGATAATTATGGCATCTCTGGTTTTTATTTTTTCTGAGTTCTTTGGGAATAACACCACATACACTTGAAAGTGTGTATATTTCAAAAAGTTCAAAACGTTTCAAGGTCTAAATATGACCCCGTTTTTCGTAAATCACAATTTAATTTGACATAAATGTTTAACAATCATTGTGTTAATATCATTGAAAACGGGGTCGGATTTAGACCTTGAAACGTTTTGGACTTTATGAAATATACAGACTTTCAAGTTTATGTGGTGTTATATCAACTTCCATAAAAATTCATGTAAAGTCCTTGGCATAATGATTATATGGGACGTAGATAAACTTTTTTTGCTTCTCGTTTCAAAAAGTTGACCCTTCTTTCTAATTAGCGTAAATACTATATTACTGGATAACTATTATATGCAGCTTCCTTGCTAATTGCTAATTTGTTTACAGCTAGATTCTAACGCAACGAAGCACTCCCAATATTTTATATCTAAGGAATGTGGACGATATAATTGCTGTTTTTGATACGAATAAATTTGATATTAATGGTTTTATCTTATATCTTAATAATAAATTTCTTACTATAAATTTAACTATGTATTAGAAATTAAACGTAGTCTCCAATTTTCAGATGTATTTGTTCTAAAAAATACTAACAACTGTTTAGAATTCGACGTATATAGGAAGGAAATCAACACATTTAGACATTTAGCCAATAATTCTTTTCTCTGTCAACAACACAAAATCGCGGGGATCAATTTCCTTGTATATCGTTTGTTGACATTCCCTCATATCAAAGACAGGTTTGAGAGAGAAAAGAAAACAATTAGGGAAATAACTGCATGTAATGGCTATCCAGTAAATATTGTAGATTAGCTAATTTTTTTTTGGTCATGCTCATCATCGAGTAAACGTTCCAAAATTAGCTGCATACAAGACTGTGATATATTTAAGCAAATTCCCGAGAGGCGTCTGCCTAGAGCGTTACCATCAAGGTGGCGGACAGGGGTAAACTTGTCAAAAATAAGGGTGAACTTCGTCATTAAGTAAAAAGAACGTCATTTGCACCATTTTTTGCTTACAGAAAAGAAATCATAATCTAAAAGGACGTACAGCTAAATGACATAAATAGATTTTTCATGACGTCACTAATTTGACCAGTATGACGTCATACACAATTTTTTTTTAAATACGAAGCCACATTTTTCATTACTGATTTGGAAAGAGCGGAAAATTTCAGTTCCGAATATGACTTTGACCATGACCTTGAACTTGACCTTCAAGGTAATTCCAAGATCAAAGTTTGTTAGAAAAATCAACCTATTATAGCCAAATTAGTTCTCGACGTCGCTGATTTTGAATCTGAAATCGGTTTTTGTTTGAAAAACTGGTCCGCCCTCTTGGATTGCGAAAATCTGATTTCAGATTCGTAATCAGATTTTGAAAATTTTCAATTTTGAAAAAATCTACCAATCTACTCCCAATTTGGTATAAGGGGGTTTTCGACGTCGATGATTACGAATATGAAATCAGTTTTTGAAAATTTTCAAAAGAAGTAGTAGCCAAGTTCAACTTCAAATTTGTTTTTAATTTGGAATACCCTCTTTGATTCAGTCATCTTTCGGATCAGGATTAAAAACATCGATTACCATTAATTGGTTGTGCATCAGTTGGTTTAAAAAAATTGGTCCGCCATCTTGGATTGTGGATTATGAAAAACTGATTTCAGATTCGAAATCAGCCATGTCGAAAACCCACGTTCACATTATTTAGCTATAAATGGTTGATTTTTCAAAAAAAACTTTGATCTTGGAATCACCCGGAAGATTAAGTTCAAGGTAATAGTCAAAGTCATATTCGGACATGAAATTTTCCGCTCTTTCCGAATCCTTAATAAAAAATGTGGCTTCGCATTTAAAAAAATTGTGTATGACGTCATACAGACCACATTAATGACGCCATGAAAAATCTATTTGTGTCATTTAGCTGTACGTCCTTTTATATTATGATTTCTTTTGTGTAAACAAAAAAATGGTGCAAATGGCGTTGTTTTTACTTAATGACGAAGTTCACCCTTATTTTTGACAAGTTTACCCCTGGCCGCCACCTTGATGGTAACGCTCTAGGCAGACACCTCTCGGGAATTTATTAAATATATCACAATCTTGTATGCAGCCAATTTTAGAACGTTTACTCGATGATGAGCATGACCAAAAAAAATTACCAGTTTCACACCCTGTAACTATTCTAGGTTATCACTTCCAATGGCGCCTGTCTAGAAACGTGATGTAGTTCAGGAATTGAACTTAATACGATACATTCTGTCCATTTTCAGGATGACGAGCAAAATCCCGCTCTATCTCTCCTACTATAACTTAACTCATAAATTCAAGGATTCATCAAAAATGTTGATACATATATCCATATAATCAGACATTTCCTGTATAAACTATTTTTTCTCAAGATGAAATGTTTCAGTTTAATTTCAATTTTCTAACATTTATTAAACTACTCATTATATAATTCCACTTCATAATATATGTCCACCACCCTTTATATATAACTGCTAATGGACTACCCAATATAAAAATGTTTGCTAACATTTTCCTAACCACCCTATGTCACTATAATAATTCTACTCTGGACTATATTTTAACTACCCTGTATATACAACTGCTCATGGACCAGGAATCATATTTTCTTAACATTTTTTGAGCCATCCGATAAAACTATAAATCCACTCCACTTCTATACCTATATTTCAATCGTCATGTATATGCAACTCATGGTGGGCTACCCAATATACCATTTCCTTTTCTAACATCGTTTGTAATCACCCTGTATAACTATAATTTCTCTGACACTATATTGCATCTATCCTATATATGCAACTCCTTGTGGGCTACGAAATGTTGCATTTTTATTCTAATATTTTTAAACTACACTGTATAACTATAACCCTACTCCAGCTTATATTTACACCACCCTGTATATGCATCCTTCTATATTTTTTGCACACCCTGTATAATTGTATTTCTATTGCTCCCTTTATTGCATGAACCCTGTAAATTCAATCGCTAAAGGGCTATATTAACTCTTTTAGTTTCTATTTTTTTTAACTACCTTCTGGAACTATAATTCTAGTGCGCCCTATATTTCAATTATTAAATAAATGCTACCCTATAAATAATTTCTTTTTCTAATTTTTTTTATAAACACCCTGTATAACTATAATTGACTATAATATTCTAAACAGTTTGTAAATGCAACTGGGCCACCCAATAAAACATTTGGTTTCTAACATATGTGAAATCACCCTGTATATCTCAGTCTATTTATATATGCATGTCACAACTCTCAAGAAAACTTTATTGTCTGCCTCAAATTAATATGAAAACACATAACTTTTACCCATCCAAAAATGGCCGAACCAGCACTTTTTACTATAAAATCTTGAAGGGTTCATCTATAAAAATGTAATGCTAGAAAAATAGTGATAATATATTTATAAGATCCTTCACATCAATCTGCATTGAAAAAATTTTTTAAGAGCAGTTTTATTCTCAACTAGGTCACCAAATCACCCTGTATTGAACAAATCAGCTGTCATAATTGTAACGGTCTAGTTCTTTCTCGGTTAGTACGATTTTCCCGAGCAATCGAATTGTAGACGCTAAAACCCCAAATTGGAATTTCGACAAAATCAAAATATATACAACCATTATATGTACTATATTATTAGATAAATAAGTAAAAATATGTTTGCATCATATATATCACATCTCGTGAAAAGAATATTAAATATTTTTTGACTGACTGCTATTTTAGATGACATCTTAAAATTAATTTAAAAAATTGCCTGATATCCAATAAAACTGCAAAATAATTCGTTTTATTTTATTACTAATAATACTTATTCTAGTTTCAAAATATTAGTAAATTGTTATTACATTTGTGATAAATTCATAACTAAAGAAATGTATATACTCAATTTGCGAGGATCGGAAATAAAATGTATCAATTAGCTTTAGTTATTGTACTTACGTAAAACTTTTCATGTGAATTCTTCTGTAAATGCGCAAACTTCTTATAGGTAAACACATTCAATTTGGTCACTTTATTAGTTGCTGTTGTCATCGTTTTTTTTTCAAAAAGCCGCCACAAATGAATAGAAAAGAAGGTTTTAGAGCATTCATCTTAGTAAGTAAGACTGCTCTCAAAGACCTCAATGTCAAATTCTGAACTCCGAACATTAGATTAAGATTAAGGCTTACTTGTTTATAGATGGCGCCTTCTCAAATAATTTATCCATAATTTACTTATTTTAAAAGAAATAAATAAAGATTCTTTATATATTCTGCACATCTATGGCACATTACCTTTCGAATGATATACGTTTCATTACCCTCATTTCACAATAAAGGCCGAAAAAGGGGTAGTGCGTTTTCCTCTTCGCCTATTGATAATTTTATGATTATTAATATACCTCCACATTGACTCCTGAAGCACGGGCCCAGTTCTAACTGGATATTTGAGACAATGATGACGACTCGCTGATCTAGCGATAGGTACACACTTATTAGTCTTTTACACTGTTAAGTCAACTTAGATGAAAATATCACTATCATCTAACTATAACCTTCCGAATCACCTAATATTAACAATTTCTGCGAGGTTATTGTATTTTCCTGTGTTTGGTGCATACTTAACTTTCATATTTTGAAAACACTGAACCCTAAGTTGAATCATACCTTATTCAATATTATTGTAAATCTATCTCTATTTTCTGAAAAACAGTTGGTTAATCATAAATGCATCTATAGTCTGAAGAAAATTGGCACACATGTTTAGAACGAACATTGTGCAATTCCAACAGCATTACCTATATACAGGTCGAATTGTTAGCTTCTTTTTTTACGAAGCCTGTTTATGGTCTTGTCATTACGAGCTTAGGACACACACACCCATGCGCGAGCCCAGGAACTAGATTTGCCTTTCAGAAAATTTTACTGATGAACACTTCCAGCCCCCATGTCATCCACCCCCTGAGACTTAACTCAGGTCCTCACGCTAACGCAGTTTTTCTTCTGCATAACCGCTGTCGTCTTGTTGGGATAGGTTGGCTTTTGTTTGATTCCGGTTCTTTACATTATTGGTACTACAGCAACGGTCTTATTTGTGTTTCGTGGCTCATTCTTTGCTATGATATATAGCTAATTGTACCATTCTGTGAGCGTGCACGTTGTCGTCGTATGTTTTGTGGGTGTGTGTTCTTCTGTTCTTCGGTCTTCTCTTTGCTTGGTAGGTTGGTTCCCCCCCGGACCCCCCTTGTTGTCTCTTGAAAAAAGAATGTTATGTACTTCATGTTTTTTACTTACCTGTCTTCTATCTCTGGGCTTCTTCGTTCTCTTCCCCTTCGCTAAGGCAGAGCTGGTTCTTAGGCCGTTTATATCTGTCAATAAATCTGGGGTCATATTCGATTAGTTGTCGTAGGTGAAGGTTTTGGTGCTGTTCCAGTTTGGTGTAAACCTTTCTGGTCCTCCTCTTCATTTCTGCAAGCACTGGTTGGTGTCGTAAATCGTTGAAAATCATCGTGTTACGAACGAATCAGGGTGCGTCAATGCGAGGCGCATAGGTTCTCCTGCCTTTGGATGGCCTGCCTGTTGCTCTTACTGGTGTGTCCCAATACTATTGCAGCGTACGTCAGCATTGGCAAGATGATTGTTTTGATGAGAGTCAGCTTGTTTAAGAGCTTGCGTCCTTTTCCTATTAACTTTTACGAGTTTCTTGGACATGCCTCGTGAAAGTCAACCCCTTGTCGATGATGACTCCAAGGTATTTGACTTCGTTCGGCTGGTGTTGGGATGTCTGCAGTGTAGATTGAAAATAGCATCGGGGACAGGACTGCTCCTTGGGAAACCCTGCCTCGGTGGTCCGGTATCTGGAGTGCTCTTGGCCTACTCGTACTCTTACTCTTCGATGTCTCAAAAAGGAGCCCACTAGCTGGATGATGTTCGTGGGAAATCCTAATTGGGCCATCTTGACTAATAGTCCGTCGTGGTATACTCGGTCGAAGGCTTTTGCTACATCGAGGAAGATGAAGGTAGTTCTTCGATTCCGGTTGAGTCCGTCTGCGGTGTATTCTACTAGGCCTAGAACTTGGTGTTCGGTGGCGTGTCGATGCCTGAATCCAAAAAAAATCACAGAATTTTTCGCAAAAGCAGTGTGCGCACTTGGCTGGCTCCGTCCCTTTGACTGGGCAGTCTGATGCCCTGTGTGGTCCGGAGCATTTGACGCATCTCGCATGTTGGTGGCAGGTCCCTTGTCCGTTCCCAAATCTTTGGCTCTTGAAGCACTGCATCGGTGAGGTCTTCTGGCGCTGCTTTTCTATGGTTATGCAGGTGTACACTATTGTCTTCAGTTCCATGATGCTGTTCTCAGTTTCTGGTAATTTTACCAGAAACAGAGGCAGCTGATGGTTCTTCTTTCGTTGGGAGTAAGTACATGGCGTACACCCCAGACGGGTTGAATCTTTAATCTGCAGGTCCTCTTCTATTTCTTCGGTGGTGGTCAAGGTGTTTAAACCTCTAATCACCACGCGGATGTCCTTCGACGGGAAGTTGAACGTATGAAATTTCCACTTCTTTCCCTGTAAAAAAGAGACTGTCTCGCGATATCCCTCCGCCGACAAACAATTTATTCTTATCTAATTGCCCCTGTAGCTGTACTCGACGAGATCTCGATGCGAACTGCGATGACGCGCTTAGAAAAAATGGTTAAACCCTATTACTTGCTATTATATTTCTTTGGCTTGAAAATTTGAACACGATTTCAGCAGTATTGTTTTCATTTGTCTGTTACCATTTACTATTTTCAGTTAAAATGGGCTGTGAGGAAGCCGATGGGATTATTTTGTTTTTCGCTAGTCAATCTACTGAGGAAGGAAAACTGAGTATGCCGAAAAATAACAAAAATATAGAAATACATGAGATTTGGCGAGAATTCTACAGCAGTCGATGTAAAGAGTTGATAAACAAACCAAAAATTTTTATCTTTGAGGTAAGTTATATGAAATTTCATCAAATGCTGATGAAACTAATTCGAAATAAGATGACGTATGAAAAATGCAAAAATAAAAGAGCTATTTCGAAAATAAAAGATTCTGTGCAGATAAACAAAATTTTTCAAATAAAAAACGGTGATTGAATTGAGTCAACCTCCGGAAAAAAAAATAAACAAGTGATTCTTAAGTATAAAATTTACTGCATGTCAAATTAAACAACAAAATGATAATGAAAAGTTGATTCACTTATCCCTGCTGCAGGGCTGCCTCTGTTCACCAATCTACCAATGAGGTCATAAACAGCATTTTCAACTCAATGAAATGACTTCTATTTCTTTCTTAACTTGCAGTTAACTTTTGCAGTTTATAAAAAACTAAAAAAGTTTGCTGCGAAGTCTAAAAGCAGGGTCATGTGTTTGACCCGCGATACACCTAAATGTTTGACCTGTATGTATATGCCATTAGATACGTCTTGATGGCATGAGTGTCACTGGGTACATAAAATTCTTAAAAAATAAACTGGCGGATTTTATAAAGCAGTCAGTTTTTTTTTTGATTTTTTAAAATTATTTTTGCTTTTTTATAATAAGGAATCAATAACTAGTTTCAGAAATTCGGAGCATGCAACCAACAAACGAGAAGAATTGTCCCATTTCACTTCAGAAAGTTAATAAATTGAAAAAAATATATAATGTAATGGAAACATAAAATTTATTGTTACGAATTAACAACAAGAGATTTGTATGTTAAATAAAGACACATTATATCCGAAAAATTATGATATAGAAAAATGAATGAATTCATCTCGATAATTTTTTATTAAATACCGTTTTATAGGAAAATTCTTAATAACGTTCCTATGTTTTCGATACTAACCACTAATTTACATGGGTATTGAGGAAGTTACTTACTTTCAAAAACACAAATATGTTTAAGTGGGTTTTAATAACCTCAATAGGTCCATGTTTGTATTTTCCTGTTCGCTTATTAATGATCGATCAATCTGTAGAGATTTTAAAGCGTAGTGTTTTATGTTGAGATATTAAACTTGGAGATTTAGCTGAAAATTTTAAATATTTTTATGGTATTATTGAAGGTACGAACGCATAGTTAAAATCTTTTACCAAAACAGACCGCCTGTAGCTGGTCATTTCGCTTAGACAATTTCGTTACTACTCTTTATAAACAATGTAAATTAAACTGATCCATAGTAAATATACTTATACATTTTCTCTATTGCTCCGGTTTGTATGTGGAATATCATTTTGTAGGTTCAAAACTTAGTAAGCCATAAACAACTTCAGCACTTGCCTAACCTATTGTAGGTGTCGGACACTAAACATAATTTAAGAGAATGATGGTTTTTGTTTCGAAATTACTTACAACAAAGATCTTGGTAGTGCTATTTTCCAGGAGAGCATTGGGTTTTATACGTGTGACGTGTTTAATTTTTTTTCATTATTATTAGATCTCTGTAGGGTTTCTGAAGATCCTCGTTCTATAATGGCTATAATTTTAATTTCCTCAAAAACTATTTAGTAGTAATAATATGTGTCTACTGTATTTTATTGTTCAGATCAGGACCTCACGTCCACATATTGAAAATTGAAAAAGTGCCCGACAAAAAAGTATATATACTACGTGTCAGTTTAACTATGGAATTGAAGTAAGTAGATCACATTAACAAAGATCGAAAAGCTGTAACATCAATTAAAACAAAGAAAAATATCTAACTATACCGTCTAAACGAAAATGCCATTGACAAAAATAAAATATTATATTGATAATTTAAAATAGAACTTATATCATACAGGATAAGTGGAAGTTAGACATTGACTCGTATATAGAGGATTATGATAGAGATTCGAAACTTATTGACGATTCTTACAAACTAATTACCAATAACCACAAAAGTACAATTGCAACGAGTCCTACAAATGACCGCAGTCAAACAAATTCTAATAAATTCTATTCTACTACAGAACACACTTAATGAATTATTTTAATTTAGATTACAGTAATCAAGGACACTGAGACAGACGGTATTCAATTACTACCTCAAGAAACACCATACAATCCTCCAAATGAAGCCGATGTTTTTGTTCTCTACCACAGAAGTCGTAGTAAGTTAAAATGTTCTTATTTACAGTCCTAATCAGTCAGTTATAATTTAAGAACTTTACATTCATTTTCATACAGAGCAAGTAAGCCTCATAGTTTGCTTGGATTGGGTATTCTCTGTCGGACCGAAAATTTTCCTAGGAATGTTTCCAGGAAAATGATAGGGACAAGAATTTCGATAGGCACAAATTCAAAGTTCAATCTCAAATGCCCATACAGGGTGGAACAATAGTGCGTGGACGGAAGATTGTGGCTACAATGACAAATATTTTGAAAATCTACCTCCACGGGTGGGTGAGCGGTACTGAGAGATAGAAACTGAAAATACCTTGAAATCCAGAAACAGGTGAATATTAGAGCTGTCCGGTATCATAGGTGCTTTAATTGTAGGACACTATTGAGCATTCTCCATACTCCCAAGAGTCAGAATGACAATGATGAACTCGTTTTATTGTCCCAGATATCGTCACTGTAATTTTAAGGAGTTTTAATCATGAATAACTTGATATTTTAAAATGGAATCCCAATTTTTTTAACATTATCTGATAAGTCACTTAATTTCCTTTAGTCCGATGTAAACTGTGTGCTGTGTACCTATGTGTTTCTTGCAGTTTCTTTAGAAATCAAGAAATCAAAATGATTAGTGCTTTTGATCTTAGAAGGCCGTTACCTTTCAAACATTATAATAGATTTTCTATATCTATTTATATTACTATCCTTTTAAACCGCAATTCCATATTAGTAGGGAGTTTTTTCCCACACTCGGAAGTAAAGTTAGCTATGGAAAACAAACGTAGGGTTCATTATAAATCTTTATGAAACCGTCAAATAAATGGACCAGAATTACTAACAACCTCGCTAGTGAATAAATAATACATAACACTACTGCAAATTACGTGTTCAAAATGGTTCAAAATTGATTCAATAATCAGTGTGACATGCCGGTATAAACTGTTAACAAAGATACCTTACCTTGTACAGTGTTGTTCAGAAAAATCTTACTACCTAATATGCATAAAAAACTGTTATTTGTACTGTACTTCTTAAATTTACTAGTCGTAGAACCTCAAAACCAAGTATTTCTAAAGTGTTCTGCTATCAAAAATTGTACTCCATCCACCAATAGCTTTACAGGAAACCAATCCTATACGGTTAAATGTTTACTAGCCATTTGATGAAGAACTAAACTTTCCAAAAATGATTCCAAAACGCCATAAGGTTGCCAGTCAAAATAACTCCAAAACAAAAGGCTTTATTATAAGAAAATTACAGGCCTAACCGTAACGCAACGGTTCTATTACAGGCAAAAATGCTACCATAAAATAACAAAATATTTACATAAATGAACCAGGCTCTATAGCGACATAATGTTTCCACTATAACAAGCCCTGTCCTGACATAATATTTCTACAAATTACATAGACCCTGCCGTAATACCGTAATATTACCGTAATATTACTTTCCAAAACGACTATTTTATTTCGGCAAAATGGCTATGCTTACCTCTTAGAAAAAAGGGTTATTCACTAATTCTTGAATTTTTTGACCGTCAACATATGCAAAGGAATATAATAACTCAGCAAATATCTTTTACGTGCGTCATAAATGCTGCACGGGTTCTGTTTAGAAAAACGCCATCATTACAATTATGGAGGTTTGAGTAAAATGGTTTCAATTTGGAGGACCCACTGAGACGACCCGGTAATTTGTTCGTAGAAATCAGTTTTCTACCAACAAACCTACCTGAATAAATTTAGGTTAATGTGAAGAATTCACATCCAAAAAATGCAAATTTAACCAGTTAAACAACCAGATTTGTATTTAACATTAAAAAAGTGTTAAGGCAATGAAATACCTTGTACATAGATAAAAATTACTTACAAGCAAAATGTTATTTGCAAATTTTTTTAGGAGTCAAGATAAATATCCTACATAAATTAAACTCTGAAGAACCCATTATTATATAATTACTAAGCTGATTATGGCATTGTCCACCAACCCGAGAACTTCAAAAAACTTCTGATGATATTTTCCCAGGGACATTCACCAGGTGTAGATGCCAAAAATTGTTATTTAATTGTGGCTAATGGAGCTTTTTGTTCAACTAGACAAGAAAATTATATGGAAAACCAGTGTGTGAAAATGTTAGAATTCTTGAAAAAAAACTATTCTAGAATAAAATGCAAGTGAAATTTGTTCCATAATGACAACAGAAGAGATAATTTAATTATAGCAGTGATGAAAAGAATTGTTAATTACCTTTTATCCAGAGAGAGGTGAACCAGGAAGTAGAAACACCAACTTTGTAAAGGAACACTTCAAAATAAATATGTAATACGAACACAAGAATGTGAAAATAAATAATTTTTAATTACATCAATTCACCAACATTCATTTGTTAAATAGTATAAAAATATTATAAATATACAAATTTCTCTGTTTGTTGTAACTATTTCGAAAAATTTTATAACAAAATAACAACTGAGTTTTATAAAAAATTAAAATTGGGGCATACACTTATTAATTTATATCACAATTCACAATTAACACACTATAAACTCATATCACTTGCAGAGATTACAAAAAACGGAGACAACCGTTTACAAAGAGAAGTACACATAACAGATTTTCTAAGTTATATTTACGATACGAATAATTAATCATTCTCACTTTTTCAGCCACTTCGCTTTTAAGTGTAGGATTTGTGAATTTCAATCCGTTGACAAGTACTAACTTCATAACATACCCTGTCGTCACACTTGCGCCATTCTGGCCATTTCTTGAACTTCTTATTTGAAAGCGTCCGCTGGACACTTTTTCAGTTTTATTCCCATATAAGATTGTCCTACACTCCATAATTACAATTTATTCGCGTACTCGCGTGAATAGTTCGCACATCGAAGTCAGTTCTCGATCTGAACGTTTACACGCGAGTACGCGAATAAATTTTAATAATGGCGTTTTGTTAGAACGGCCTGCTTCGTATTTGGCTCGAGATAAAAAATCTCCCCTCCTAATCTTATTATCGTAGAGTGCGATAGCATAATATGCTGTCAGTTTCATCCCTCTGTGTCTGTGGAGGTTTTACCACAATGCATCTAATCGACAAATGGACTATGAAAAATTAACCTATCCTAACATACTATACATCTGACAGATGGGAACCTTTACAAATTGCATTTGTAAACAAAGCTGTTTGAATTCAATAATTACTCAAATGCAGAATTATAAGATAAGAGATATGTATTAATCTAACAAGGTTTAAGTCGAAAGCATTTTAGGAATAACTAAAACGTTCGTCGCTGTTAGAAGTTTCGAAGCACGAAACATAACAGACATTGTACAGTTTTAACAGGAGATATTGTCCTGGGCATCGGCAGCAGTAGAAATTCACCCAGACAATGAAAAAGGTGCTCAACGATTACTGACACTCGAATTAGTTCAGTGAACCTACCAGAAAACAATTCCAGCTACAATAATTCTACAGTTGATTGGCATATCTTTTCACACAATAAATCATCAATGTTAGTCGAAATGTCTTCAATTTTCACATGTTACATTATCCTCAAAGAAAACAGTTAAGGGGCAATCTCGCTGGTCAACGTTTTTTTTCCATTACTTCCTATGTAGTTTTGATGGAATGCGTTATTAAGCCATGCAGTATGCAGTCATATTGGTGAAAATACCTTCTAGGATTTCAAATAAATGATTATCACAGATGTTGGGATTCAATATACCGTCAAAGAATGAACGACCAACAACACGAATAATAATAATGAAAATTGTGTTTGTTCACGAATGCGTTGCGATGAAAATAACACTCGTAGATAAATAAGATTTCATTCACAAAATCAAATTCCCATTTAATTGCTGCTCTACCCAATTACAAAATTTAAGTCTGTTTTGAAAGTCCAGCTCTTGACGCTCTTGGTTTAATTGGACATGATACACATGGAACTGATACTTTGATATTATTCTCCTAATAGAGGTTCTACTTATATTAAAATCCTCCTTAAGTTGCCGGGCACTCACATGGGGATTTTCTATAAAGGCAGCGAGAATACTGAATTCTTTATCTTCGATTAACACTTTTTTTGTCCTTTCTTGTTTTTGAGAGTAGCAAACACTTCATGTTGCATTTAATCTTTCCAAAAGATTTTAAAAACACTCTTCCCTTGAATGACGCTCACAATCAAGATATCTTGCTTTGTATGTTCGACTTGCCAATAATGGCATTCTCCAAGAATGAAAACCATATCGATCATTTCATCTGGAGTACAATTCACCATTTTCAGTAACATAATTTAACAATTAACGGATGCAATTGAAAAAATCACACAATTCAATAGATGGACGAAGAGAATAGTAGAATGGCGTCCCAGAGAAGAAACGGTGAACGGCTGCCGACTTGATGGATAGACGATTTGAAAAGAACATCTTTAAACTGGAGCCAAGATTTCAAAATCAAGCAAAATGGTTTAGGTTAAGAGAGGCTTATGTCTAGCAGTGAACGAGACAAGCTGTTATATGATAATGAATTTAACAATGAAAACCAAAAATATTGCAGAGGACATTTAAAATTATTGTCAAAGTGAAATTAATATGGCCGAACTTTATTATTTATTTTCCATGGCCAACTTTACTTCTGAGTATTGGACAAACTTCCATAGTAATATGGAATTGAGGATCAAAAGGAAAGTATTAGAAAGAGATAATCTATTATACCGTTGGAAAGGTAATGAATTTTCACATTATTGCATTGCATTGAAATTAAACCCCACGGCCTTCTAATATCAAAAATATTTTATGAAAAATAAGAAATCACACCAAAACCATAAATCATTTTGATTTCTTGGTTTATGAAGAAACTGTTAGAAACTGATACACAAACCTTTATATTGGACGAAACAACATTAAATGAGTTATCAGATCGTGAAAAATTGGGGGTTCCATTAAAAAAAACATGGTTAAACTTTTAAAAATTGGAAGGACGATATGTGGTACAACAAAAAGAGTTCATCATTGTCATTCTGACTCTTGGGAGCATGGAGGGTGGTCAATAGTCTCTCCAAATTAAAGTTTCTTATGATAACAGACATCTCTAATATTCACCAGTTTCTAGATGTCAAGATTTTGACAAAAAATCAAATAATCCCCAAAACTGGGCATTTTAGGTAACATTTATGATGAATAAAGTCTTAGTAAAATTGACAGTGGAATCCAAATATGTAATAATTTAATGGGTGTCCGATTTAAAAATCAAACTTCATTATGAATTACCCCGTATATGTCTCGGAATTCAAGTGAAAGTATTTTTAGATGTATCTCTCACTACTCCTCACCCTACCTTGGCGGCTGATTTTTAAAATATATATCAGTGTAGCCACAATCTTCCGTCCACGCACTAATGGCGGCCCACCCTGAACACACCCTCTATTTCTGAACATAGACCTTACCCATTTAATCTACTTCGATTCTGTGCTTATTTCGTCCATATTAGTCCCTGATAGTTTAGGTTATTTCAACTCGTTTGTGGACGCCTATTTTTCTCTTTCCTATGTATGGTCTCCATTTTAGGATTATGCTATTCAGTTTTAGATCTTTATTTCTTGCCCTGCGTAGATCCATTTTAAGTGGTAATGTAATGACATGCCAATCATCTGCTTTTCCATTGTTCTTTACCTAACAGAATTTTTTTCAATGTTTTTGTAATAGGGAAGTACGGTAGGAACGCAATGATCGAATAGTCTTGATTTTAGTTTTAGGGAATTGCGTTTATTTTGAATGCAGACCAAGCAAGTCTTCTTCTATTTATCTTGCTCTCTCCTCCTAGTTGTATTTCGTGACCTAGCTGTGGATCTTAGTTACAGAAAAAAGGAAAATAATTTCCGTTGTCTATCAAAAAATACGAATATACAATAAACGTGATTAACATTATCTGAATAATCTTTTATTGGCTTTTAATCAATTCCATCTTATTTCTCTAGGACACATACCCTTGGAAACAGAATTAATGTCCCTTTCACTTCTTCTTCTCGCAGTAACAGTTACAGTTACTAGCTCGTGCAATTTGTATGACACCTCTTCCAATTAGTCCTGAGAATTTGTGACACAAACCTGGTATCCTAAATTTGGAAAACTCAAAAATCAACATAAAACCTACCTTGGTTTGCTCACACTTGCGAGGCGGCTGCTGTTCATCGGAGAACATAAGGTCGTGGTTAAAAGATAGTAACATAGACAACGAACAAGGTACTCAAGGAGGCACTAGAAGTGGTTCAGAGAGCCTACAAAAAATAGCTCTAGCAACATCTATTGCACAGTTCCAGAGGTACATAATCTCCATCAACAAATCGTAAGATTACTCAATAAGGCTTCAATTTTTTACACGTTACAAATTGGGTGATTTTCTAAGTTGAGCAAAGGAAGCTTCTCCAATAAAATCTAATAGTGGGATCTTTTACTAGCACTTTCTGAATTTATTTAAATCCTTGGGAAATGTAACACATTTTTGTCGCAGAGTATAACTAGCAGTGTATTTCATAAACCCGTTAAAGAACAAGTAAACGAAGAAATATCTGAGGTTTGAATTATGCAAAACGTATTTTAAATAGCCTAAACTGGACGTTAGATGTGTCTTTTATCTACAACAATTGTTTTCAAGTAACTAAAACACGAGTATTGATGTCAAATATTAACACAAACGAATTGGAAAGATTCTCGCTCTGTATTTGGTATTGATTTGTTTTGATGTCTATTTATTTTAGGTTAAATTGTTGGTGAAATTTCTCTTGACATTCGAGGCGAGTTGCTAAGGGCGGAATCACACGTTCTAAATGGGTTAATGACATTTATGGGAAGAAGATGTAGAAAAGTAGATTCGAGCACGGTATATTTCGAGCATTGATGTTGTCGATTGTCGCGGAAGAAGAAGGTTGTAAGTAGGGAATTAGACGATGTTGGTATTAGAATTTGGATAGGTTGGTAGGATTTTGACACGTCAGTTGTCGGGAGAAGAGAGTTGCTCGTTGGCCGTCCTGGTGAACGGTTGTTTCCTGTTGACGGTCCTAGTAAAAGGATGCGTGTAGAATGGTACTTGGAGAGAGAGGTTATGGTGTAGTGTGGTGATAGATGTCTAGAAGTGTAATCTGAATTTATACTGGCAATTTTGTGCCATCCATGTTTGGGATTTAGTTGGATACACTTTAATCGTTGGTTACGTTATTGGATTTGCGATATTTTTGGTTTTTAACGGAAACCACACTCGTGTGAAGATTTAAGACAAGTTCATCACTCATTCTCTCAATGATCACCGGTTTCAGCAACGATTAATTGTTGTTTCCATTGGCAGTTTGGTGATATTTTTGGAAATTAGTGGAAACACATTCTCGTTTGTGAGGATTTGATTGCTGAATATTTGCATGTAGTCTCGTTAGCCTTCCTGAACGACTAACTGGTCAACCACCAATTGAACATCGCACCTAAGAACTTTAGCCCACCCAAGACCTTGTTTATATTCAGTGCATGGGGCTATCAACTTTACTTAGTTTGCCGAAGTTTTGATAACGCCTTGTAATCATTCGAACGAGTTCCATTTTGGTTTATTGGGAACCGGAATATTCGCTGGTTGCCGTAGCAACGACGGCGTGTGTTTGCTTCGATTCTACAGAGGACAGCTGAGTGTTGTGTCATTGCATGGGTAACAAGGTACCTTAGTTTATCTATATTTTGATCATAATTTGCTTTTCACATTAAAGAGAATTGATTAATCCGAATAACATTTTGAACTTATTAAATTTAATAAAGAATCTGATTATGTAGTCAAACTTTTGACTGTTGATTTGCTCATATAAATTTGATATTTATACATTTCTTGTAGTGCTAAATTTTGAACATCATTTAATGAGTATTGATTTATTAGATATTGATAATATTTGGTATTTTGTGAAAGCGTCATGAGTGCTCGAAACGTCTACTTATTAATCGAATTATTTTGGATGTTTTAAAAGTAATATTTGTTTCTAGATTTATGAAATCATTATTGATTTTTCTTGAGTTTAAATGTAATTAAACACTTTTATCAGTAACTGAATTTTTGGATTTAGATTTCAGAATAACAGTACGGTTATTCAATTTGATATAATTCTGAATTATTCATAGTTTAGATGTCATTATTGACTTAGATATTATTTTGAATATTGCTCGTTTAAGTATCTCATTTCTGATTTTAGATATATTGTGCATGTTCACGGATCACAAGAACATTTGAATATTTTAATTAATGCTTTTGATAACATTTGTTTATTTTATCTAGGTTCATTTGATAATTAATTGATTATTACATTTGTTGATTTTGGTAATAATTTGAGCTTAGTGTATCAGGTATGTAATGTTGATTATTGGTTGAACTATAGATTTGTGTATGTATATACATGAAGTTGGCTACAGGTCGACTTGTGTTTGATATTTTTGTAGGATTGTATTGAGATAATTTGCAAGTTCATTAAATTATTTACTGTTTTATTAAGAGTTTTATTGAAGTAGGTTTGTTGTGATATAACTGACAATATACTGAGGTTTTATTAGCCATGGAGCCCTTATCTATAGATTTCTTGTAGCCGCGGAGGATTGGTAGGTTATCTTAGGCGGGTAGCTGGGGTAAATAGGCAAAGAATCTACCTGGTGCCCAGAACATCTTTGTATTGGAAAGCTAACTTACAGATGGCTTGGCCCTTGTTGTTAACCCACTCCTGTCTCCACTGAAGCTGCCGTGCACCCTGGTGTCAACGTTTACCATGTGGGCCGTAATAAGGTGGTAGGTTTGCCATTACATCTGGCATTACCGACGTTTTGACATTACATTATATTTTTGACCGAATTTGTTGTAAGGAATTATGTATTCAGTCCATGTTTTTGTTTCACCAATTTGTGTCGGTCACAAACCACAGAGATATACTGGCTAGAATATTCTGAAACAGATCTTATAAGAACTAAACATACCAGCCGTGGCGAATTGCTAAGCAAGGTGAGGGACAAAGATTTGATGGCAACAGAAAGTTTATATTAATTCCACGTATGATGGCTTCATGTTGAATGTTACAAAATGTAAATGTGTTAAAATATTAATATAAAAAAGGTGCAAAAATTTGAGGAAACTGGGTCTGTTAAGGATGTACATATAGGAGGCTATCGTGATCAATCAATTAAAAATATCGTAAAGGTTCGAAAATCAAAATACCATATTATTATAAATGCTTTGTCTTTTAAACATTATAAAATGCCGCTGTTATAGGTATTAAAACTAGGTAAATATAGGCATCGACCGGATGTTTTTCAATAGATACTGAAAAAGTAAGGTGATAATAATTTTTAACAAACATTCATTTTTATCTACGTGACTTATTTTCGTTATTTAGGGTACGCCTATAAACACTATTGTATATGGAATGACGAAAATTTCAAAAGATACACGTACAAAATCTACATAGTCAACATATAACAAATTTGAGTGATTTCGGGTGTAAGATATTATTAGCCCATTTTTCATCGAAACTGAATACTTACAATCCTTTATGGTCAGCATATGGTCAGGTGAACTACCAGGCACCCCGCGAGACAATTAATCTTTTGCAAACCGATTCTATGTATCTGGATAGATTGTAACTTCAAAAACGGTAACTGGGCGCCCAGATTGTGTGCTATTAGTTTGCGGGATTTTTTTTGTCACTGTCAATATTATTTCAAAAACAATGTGATAAGTGTTACATATTGCTTCCAAAAACTATAGTGATCGCGAAACGCCAAAACACACAGATAATTAATTATTTTTCAATATACATTCAAACGGGAAAACTAGTTAAGAAACCCATAGAACCACACCAACAGTTAAACCTGAAACTAATGTTCCTAACACTTTTCATACATTGTCCTTACTACTCTTTGATTTTCAGTAACATATTTAACTTATCTGTCTTGGACAAACCGTTGTGAGGGCCGAAAACCAACATGTAAAATCAAAATGCACGTATCTTTTTTATATTCTTCTATATCAGTAATAATCTACCTTGCCCATCCATGATAAATTCTTCTCCGGATCTATACTCTTTTTTCAGTTCCATAACCAATCTCAATAGTTTCCATACTTCCTCCTTTTTTCAAATAATTCACAAAAAAAAATTCTTCTATATGTTTTATTTGTCATTTAATATCAAGTATAATCGTTACTTGGTGTTGTATTTAGCTGTTCTTGCTAAAATTTGTTTTCAATATTTTGTTTATAGTTAACATCTTGATTAGCTTCTTCTACAGCACCTAATAGACGCAATAGTTAGAGTGTTGTTCCCCCCATTATTAATATCGTCCCTTCATCTGGCACCCCATACCAATTTCTAATGTGTTGTTTTCTTTTGTGACCTCGCTTTCCCTCTGTTTTACTATATATAATACGTCTGTTTGCTTTGTCAGGTGATCCGTCCAAGGTATTCGTAATAATGGGCGCAACGTCCACATCTCGAATGCTTCAATGCAGGTAAGACGTTCAACTTTTAGAGACCATGTTTCTGTCCCATACAGGAGACCCGATTACACATAGCACTGTACAACTCGCAGACTTAGATCCAGTGCTAACGTTCTCTGAAGAAGAAGGTTCTTAAGTTTTGAAAAAGTATCATTTTGGCAATTCCAATTCTCGAATCTATAACAAGTGAAACAAAAAAAATTACCAATATACAGGGAATTGTGTTCCACAACAGACAACTATGTTTTAAACACAAAATACAAAAATCACAAGCGCGTCTAAGGTGATATATATATATAAGATATATTTTAGTGGATTATTGTCCGGAAATCGCTAAAAATGAATTCTTAAAACAATTTAAAATAGTAGGTACACAACAATAAGTTATCAACTAAAGTTATAAAAGTAAAATAAAAAATCTGGTTAATTGGTGCCACAAAAAATAATAATTATCAAAGTCAAGTCAATAAATGTAAAGACGATCAAAAGAATTTATGGGCAGTTATAAAAGAAAACGTCAATGATCACAAATAAAAATAGACAATTCTTTAACTTTATATCTGGTTTCCGTAAAAACAAAAGTACTGTAAATGTTATTGATTTTCTTAGCTTTTCATAAATAGATTCCTTGGATTTATCCTGTTTATTATAGGTATATATTATTGATCTTTTCATTAGTGACGTCAGTTCAACCATATCCTATGCTGATGATACTGTTCTTTATTCGAAGAAAATCATTGGAAATGTACACAAAAATTGCAAATAAAAAGTGTTTTATTAACTAAAAACCTTTTGATTGTAAATATAAAAACTAAATGTGTTACTTTTATGTCTACTAATAGTTGTTTGCGCAATTATAATTATGTAACTTTCCATGACTACATTAAGTGCATTTCCAGTAATAAGCTCGATATGGTTACCAGTATAAAATATTTAGGTTATTGAAATAGAGTAGAACTTAAAATGAAACCCAAATTTATCAATAACAGCTAAAATATGAAAATTAGACAATTCTTGGTAATAAAAGAACTTTAAACATGTACTATGTTTTAAACGAATTTATACATCAATATAGTATTAATAGTTCGGTGGGATTTACTCCATCATTTAAAAGAACTATAGCTAAAAAATTCAGGAAAGATATGTACCCCACTATTACCAACATAATCAAAATTATTTAATCTAAGTCAACTATCTATTAAGTCTGAATTTTTTTACATAACAAATTCGTTGCAATATTTTAACGCAATTAACCATTCATACCAAACCAGTAACAATAATAATTTTAATCTTCAATTGACAAAGGCTAAAAAATTGTTGGACTAAGAAATTTATTCTAATTTGGACCTCGCTATAACAATCTATTGCCCTTAGAAATTAAACCAATTGAAAACAAAAACAGATGCAGGTTGGCTATTAAAAAAATATATCAAATGAAAACTTAAACTTATTTTTTACATATCTTAAATAAGTAATGACTGTGTCATTTCTATGAAAAGACTATAAACAGTAGTAGTTGAGATTTAATTTGAATTATGAAATTTAAAAAAAATAATGTTTTTTTTTAATTTGATGAGTGAGGTTGCATCTTTTAAATACATTGGTTCAGACTATGTAAGAGAAGCATTGAAGGTTTAAGTACACTATAGAAAACACTTTTACCAATTATAAGATTCATTTAAAAAATATTTGGAATACATTTTTTACCCTCAAATCATATTGGTTTATATAAATAATCTCAATTATTAGGTTTCTCTATAATAACTTTATCACTCGAGTCACTGGAAACTTCATTCATTGCAGCCACAATAATTATAATTAGAATAACAAGAGCAATAATAGCCATAATAATCATCATCTTAATGTCCTTCCACCAATATTTCCTTTTGAGTTTTTGAGCTTGTTGTTCAAACGGTTTACCCTCTTCTTGCAATCCATCTGTCCTACTGTCTAGCTCTGAAAGTTTCTGGTCTCTTTCAAGGACTTTTTCAACGTTGATCCTCATAATTCCGACAACTTCATTGACCTGTAGCTGGGCCTGCTCCAGCTTGGAGGAGAGCGACTGGCGTCAGGAGCGTCTTTGGGATTTTGCATTTTATTCAAGCGATTTTAATTAGCAAAGTTAAATACAACACAAAAAAATTAAAGAAAAAATATATTGATCTATTTCCTGTTAATACACCATTTTATTTTCTCATGTGACTATTATTGGATAGTTAGTTTTATTTGTAAAGTTTTATTTATATATCTGTTTAAACGACATGACACCGTACTGGAGCGACTTACACAATGCGATGCCTAAACCAGTCACTGATCTTACAAAATATATGAAAATGTACCGTATGTAAATTAAAAATGTAAAATAAATAAATATTATATTTTGTATGTTGCAGGTGATGTAAAAGATGACTATATTGAATATCTGTGTGAAAATATCAAAGCGTATGGCAAATCAGAGGACATAACAACCTTGGCTACATGTTTGCCCTGGCCTTATTTTTCACCAATATTGGTCTCCACTTTGACAAGGAAATTTTATTTTACCTTCAGTGACAACAGGGGACATAACCATAACATAAATGAAAAAAAGACCTTAGTCTTTGATGAAATTAAGAACATAAAAGAGTTGGTGCTGCGGAACCAAGAAGACCGTAAACTAAAATCAACTTCTTCTTTCATGCAAAGAATTAGGAGTAGCCTTAGATTAAAGCGAAGAGACAGTAAAGACGAAAAATCGGGAAACAAACAGAAAAACGTTTCAGAAGCGGGCGCAACAATTAAACCGAAAGTAGCTGGTAATGCCATTCGTAAGACAAACACACCTGAAAATGTTAATAGTGATAGCAAAATCCTAAAAGAAGTCGACAAACCAAAGGAAAATGTGACCAAGAAAACAGAAGCAAATAAAACTGCAGGAGAAATAAGTAAACCGACACCCTCTAGAAAAATTAGTAGTTCTTCTGAAAAAGCTAATAAAGAAACTAAACAAACTGTTAAACCCAAAACTAAAGGCGATAGGCCTAGGTCTACTGCTTCAATATCAAGCACGTCATCTACTGATAGGAAACAACCTCCGTGGAAGTGACTTATGTTTCAAGTTTATAATAATGATATTTTAAAAATATGCTAGTGGCTTAAATTAATGTTATTTAATTACCATAAAACTAACTATTGGTTATCAAAATGGTGAGAATTATTCCTGTAAAATCAAAATCAAACTGTCTTTATGATTACAGTACCTACATAGATCAGCAAAACTTATTTAAATAACGGTTGTTTATTTGTACACAATGTAGAAAATATTAAGGGAATCTTGATTTCTTCTTCAATCTTTTTCTACAAAACCAAAATCATAAATGTAATTTTAAAAATGATGAAATTAAAATATACCTACTTACAGTAATTGTGAACGTATTAATTGATAAATGTGCACAAATTAGTAAGAATAGATATAGTTATAAAAAGATTAAATATATAGAAATTTATAGGTGACTAATGACATGGTATTGATAAAATACATTTTAAATTAACGTGTTGTGACCGGAATTCATCCGATATTTGATGGAATCGGCATACTTTCAGAATTCAGAAGTCTATAAAGGAAATCTCTCGGTGGCTATTTGATCTTCTAGGGAATTCTGAGAAGAAATATATAGATACGGAGAGCTGGCGAAAGGATTCATTCCGTATTAGATTGCCGTCTAGCAAACAACAGGTGTTCAAGATAAATTGTAAATTGTTGTGAGAAGGTCCTATTAAGCTAGCGGGGACACTATAGCGGAATCCAAAATAACTTATAGCATAATTTTGTACTATTTTTTTACCGCTATACAAATTTTTGACTCCGAAACCCACCCCCATAATAATTTCCTCGCTAGCTTAACGTTTAAGCTAGCGGAATATTATATTTTTTCAATTTCAAGAGGAGAACAGATATCGACATAATTCCACCGCCATAATTTTTTTACTCATAAAATACTACAAGAAGGTTTATAGTGGTTTTAGCAAAAACCACCCGGTACCCCTCACAACCCTTAAAAACTAGTTTCTTAAAGATAGCCAGTACTTTATAAGGGAATCAAAAATAAAGTATACCATAATTTTTAACTAACTTTTAACTATTTTTTACCGTCATGAAAATTCTTTAGTTCTAAACTTATCCCTATAACACCTACCCCACTACCTTAACATTTAAGTCAGCGGAATATTTTATAACTTCAAGAGAAAAATAACTAATTTAAAATTAGTTTCGTTAAGTAAGCGGATAATTTATAACAGAATCAAAAATAAAGTATACCATAATTTTTTAAGTACCTTTTAATTAATTGTTTACAGCCATAATTTTCTTTTACTTCTAAACCTTAACGTTTAAGCCAGCGGAATATTTTATACCTAGAAGAGGAAAAGAGCTATCGACCTAATTCCACCGCCATAATTTTTTACTCGTAAAATGTTAGAAGAACGATCATAGCAGTTTTCGCGAAAACTACCTTCTACCCCTCGCAACACTTAAATACGCGTTCCAATAAGATAATAGGTACTATATACCGGAATCTAAAATAAAGTGTGCCCTAATTTTTGACTACTTTTTAATTATTTTTTACCTTTATCATTTTTCTTTACCTCAACTTACCCCTATAACACTTACCCCGTTACCTTAACGTTTATGCCAGTGGAATATTTTATAAGTTCAAGAGGAAAAAAGCTATCGACCTAATTTTACCCCCATAATTTTTTACTCCTAAAATACTAGAAAAAGTTTATTTGTAGTGGTTTTCGCCTCTTTTTGTTAGGCTAGCAGGTACTTTATAAGGGAATCTAAAAATATTAACAATAGGGTTATAGTTTTCGTGAAAACCACCGTCAACTCCTAATAACCTTTAAAAATTTAAACAAAATTTTAAGGGTGGTTTTACACAATATCCTCTTAGAAACACTTTTTCGACATCATAACAGCATCTTAAAATTTTTAACGATACCACTATTTAATTATATTAACATCCTTTTCCGCTTGTTTATTTTTTAAACCTGGGAGATATTGTATATCTTAAAGAAAGAAGTAGACGTTTTTACTATTTAAATATTAAAAGAGTTATAGTTGTTTTAGAGAGAATCACTATAATTTTTAAAACACTTTTCTATTCAGATAAACCACTTAAATTTTTTAACAGAAGCTCACACCATTTCACTACATCAACATCCCGTTCCCTTACTAAGGTTTCAAATCTTACTTTATATCTCCAGTCGAAATATAGTAAAAAATTACTAGAAGGCAAAGTTACAATGGATTTCGCAGAAACTATCCTAAAGCCCCCTAACGACCCTTAAATTTTATATTTTGCACAAAAATCCTATTATAACACTTTGACGACTTCAAAATAACATCTAAGATGTTATCTGAAAAATAACATTTTTACTTAGATCAGATTATTCAATTTTCCATAGACATCCCCCTTCACTATCTCAAATTTAAAACTATCAGGATATTTTATAGCTACGCAAGATCTTTAACTATAAACCTAATTCAAGCCTCATAATAATTTTAGACTGCAGTAAATTGTTTTAAAAAACGTACCTATCTGTTTTAACATGATTTTCGAAAACAAGCTATCAAATACAACAAATAGAATTCCAGAAACGCAATTAATTTTTGAAGTAATATTTATAATCAAAATATTTAATTAAGTTAAAAAAACAATTACCAGTATATATGAAAAAATATGTTTCAGAAAGGTCATTAAGCCATTAAGTGTTAAAATATCGGTAATTCTTAATTAACTAAAAATTAAAATATTTCAGTTGCTGAGTAATGTCCGAGGTAAGTAACAAAAGTACATATATCAAACATTATACAAGAGTGAAAGTTCTTACAGGAAATTACTCCTTTGTATAATATAAAGGGTTCCTAAGACAAATTTGATTGAATTCAACAAAAATGTAAAGTAATAATATTACGGTTAACAACAAAATCACGAATCTGATTTACTTTAATTCCTTCACTCCGAATTTACATTGCAGTTAAAATTGAATTCAGGCAGGTAGCTCTGTTTCGAGCAATTATAGTTTTACTTGGAAAACATTTATAAGAAAGAATATACAGTGTGAAACATTGTTAACAGTTTGCCAACAAAAAGTTATCATAGGATCTATTTCATATATACGCATATTTTGTTGTTGATAACCGTAATGATTTTTATAAAATGAAGATACAAAACGCCTTCTCTAAATGATAATTTACCCAAGGTTGTCGTCTTTAACTCCCTAACAAACACCTATTAATAATAATAATTATTATTATTCACAACTTTTCCCGTGTGGTCTCCGAGTTAGAATATCATCATGGTATCTACCGCCTGTCGCATGAGGCGACTAAAGGGGCAGCTGTCCGCTGACATTATTACCTAGCCTTCCTCCCTTCCCCAAAACCCCCACGAGATGATCTGGTTTAAATCATTTCATCTGGGAAGTGACAACCCCACGGTTCCGAGTTACCCGGGTCACCAGGGTCAATTGGTGACACCACCGATGAAAATGGAGCTACGGAGTAGATGCCTCGGAAAAGAGCCGCTGCCTGGGGATCGCCAGGGCATGTCTGGAGCCGGCGCTGGACATGACAGCATGCGGGACGTCGGTGGCAGGGTGCTGAGGAAGCGGGCCCCTGTCGTCCAAAGAGCTACAGCCCAAGAACCACAACAACACTCACCAATACAGTCACGGCAACAACGTGACCATCACCAACGGAGTCGAACGAGAACTCCACGCGCAGAGAGTGTTGCGCAGTATCAACAGCCAGCGCTCACTATAGCGGGACTGATAAGACAGCGCATGAAATGGACTAGCGCCATGAATAAATTTATAATAAGCACGTTTTACAGAGTGACTAACCTTGGCCAGGTCAAGACTGGATATCGCCAAATACTGCATCAAGAGTTCTGTCGTGAGTACCCAGAGCTTCAAGTTACCTAACAGAGAGTCGCAGATCAATAACGTGTCTTCTTGAGAAATGGCCTTATTTCGCCTGATCAACTGGACGAAATAAAGAGCGAAGTTGAGCGCGAATTATTTGGTCGAAATACAACAGATCCAGAGCCTGAAACACCTTTGGCGCAAAGAGTGGACGAGATTCAAGAACTTTAACAAGAACAGCCAGCCAACGCTGACCTGCGTGAGACATTCCAAGCGGAAATGGAAAGAGCTCTTATAGAGTATAGTGGAACAGATCCATTGATTAGACCAACTCTTCCCAAACTAAGATCTTCTAAGAAACTGGGTATCGTCTTGCAGGCTATGAACAAATTTATCTTGCCACACCATGTTTTAGGTGCTAATACGTTAGAGTCGCTACACACAATCATCTACTGTGCTGCAATTTCCATCTGCAGAACAATTGGGGTCGCAATAAGACCAAAGCAAGACCCTCCTCAAGTTAGACAAACTTCTCGAATGCCACCTTGGCAAAGAAGGCTAGAAGGGAAAATCAATTCTTTTCGGAAGACATTGGAAGACTCACCGAGTACCAACGAATGGTCAGGAACAACAGAATAGAAGGACTTGTCAAGACTATCATGGACAATAACCGAATACACTCCCAGTGGGATGGAGAAAAGTACAAAACCAGTAACCAACGAAAACTAGACAACGTACTATTCCGAAAATCAGAAAAAGGGTTTTATAAAAAACTCAACAACATCAATAATAATGAAACCCCTAGTTATCCCAGTAAAACGGCCATCGAGCAGTTCTAGAAAACACAACTTTCCACAACAGTTTCCCATAACTACAGAGTGAGCTGGATTAATGAGGAGCTGCATTTCAGAATTTTGATAAAATGCAACACCAACCATTTACAACGAAAGACACGTCCAACATAATGAAACACCTCCATAACTGGAAAGCCCCAGGACCAGATGGTTTGCAGGATTACTGGATAAAGAAACTTTACGCCACCCACGAGAAATTAACAGTACATAATTATCCATCGACACAAGATGCCTAGTTTCCTTACGCATGGTGCTACATACCTCTTACCAAAGGATAACCGATATACAAAGGACCCAGTAAAGTCCCGAAACCACTTGTCTCCCAACCTTATACAAACTTATAACAACAACAACTAATAATTGATTCCCTTGTCTGCAATAAAGCTCACGCCAAACGACGAAATCTCTACATGGCATATGTCGACTACAAAAAGGCCTTTGATTCAGTTCCACAGATTGGCTGATTCAGGTGCTGAAACTCTATAAAGCAAATAATCGTATTGTTAACTTTTTAGAATATGCCATGACTACCTGGCAAACCAACATCTTTCTGAATGAAGCCGACTGTTCGATACAAACCGACTCTATTTCAATCAGAAGGGGTATATTCTTGGTATATTCTTGGGAGACTCTCTTAGCCCGCTGTGGTTCTGCCTTGCCATGAACCCACTCTCACACAAGCTGAACTCGACTAACTTTGGGTTCAGTCTCAAGCACAACAACGTACAAACATTAAAGATTAACCATTTGTTATATTGGATTGAGTTGGCTGATACTTGGTGGAAGTTGAAATTCATGATGATTTGAGTAATACACTTATTACAAACCTACACTTTATTTAAAAAATTGTGACAATTGTTTCGCGTCCGATGGAACTTAATCATACAATGGTAGTACCTTAAGAAATTCAATACTTATAAACTAAATAGAATATAAAAAAGGGAGTTTACAATGTTTCTTTAATCTTCTAGTTGTGTTAATATTACTAAGAAATTAGGATAAACAATAAAAGAGATATATCAGATTATGGGTTTTTCCAGATGTAATTTACACAAAGACCTACCATTGAATATGAAGGTTCAATTTTTATGGTTCTAGGGTGATTCAGGTAAACCGTAATAGCTAAATGTTTGCCTCATTTTGACATTTATTTGATAAATTATTATATCTAATACTAACTGATTATGTAAATAAATTTAGTAGTGGGGACTTATTAAGATCTATTTGGTCATTGAGTAAATTTTCGGAGTATTTTAAACGATTAATTTCAAGACTCTCTAATAAATTTAGTTTTATACCTTTATTTTCTGTATGTAGAATTTTGAAATCTTGGTCAAAATTATGATTGTATTCAAATAAATGTTTTGCGTAATTGAAATCTTGTTTATTTTTTATAAAAGAATTGCGATGTTCATTTAACCTTGTCTGAAAAGATCTACCTGTTTGACCTATATATGTTTTAGGGCAATCTTTGCATGATAATTTATAAACTCCTGATGATTTGAGTTTATTTGTTTTACTCATATAAAACTATTACATATCTAGGTTCCCCTAGTGTTAATATTTCAAAATTTTTAAATCGGCAAAACATCAAAGTTAGCTATAGAACCAATAACTCTCTAGGCAAATTAATTAAGAACAATAAGAGTAAAACAAATAAACTCAAATCATATATATATATATATATATATATATATATATATCTGGGGTTTAGTGTGCTGCCGTACATTGTATGGTCAAGTCGGGATAATTATTCACAACTTTCACATTTTTTTTTCCACAAAAACAATAAAATTAAAGTAGATATATATTTCAATAAAAATGACTATAGTTAAACATACATTGAATAAATGTTCTGTTTACCCATAGATGGTGAAACTATTATAAACATAGTGTCGAATTCAAATTAGCAACTTATAATATTTTGCTCAAGATCCCACTATTTAACGCTATTAACAAAAGACAAAGTAGTGACGATCGATGGAGATAAAATGAAATATTTGCAGGTGATATAGTCTTGATAACGGAAGATATTAAAGAAGCTGCATAAACAAAAAGTGAGCCTGGAATAAACTGCAGCAATAAAAGAGGACAAACTTAACCATAAGCAATCCTATAAAAATTACTGGACAAAAATATAGAAATAAAGGCTCAAACTCTCTGTCATTTAATCAGTGTGTGCTTCCTGTCAGTGACGGTCAGAGGGAAAGGGTCAAAGAGTCATGACTTCTTCCAAAATCATACAAGTCACACTCATAAATCGCTTAAAATAAAAAAAAATACGAAAATCATATCAAAAATAGGTAAGTAATTTCGGGAAATGTTTTGGCTGCGGAAAATCGGCTACCTGTTTTCACACATGGGTCAGAAATATTAAAGGTTGGTATTGATTTACGCAAAGATGCTCAGATGAGTACTATTATTTTCTCTTCATTTTTTGTGCATTAGTCAATGTGTTTTCGGTTACTTTTTAAGTTTATACAATAAAAACAGAACGACAGCTAATAATAACTAAAGTAATTACAAAGTTTCTTGTATACTACTTTTTTGAAACTATTTGTTTAAAGATTTATTCCAAATTAAAAATTAACATATAATAGAGCGACATTGAAAACCAAGTTCTTTTCAATCTGTGTCATATTTCAAAAATATTTATTGTATACATTGTTTTATTCTAATCAGAGTTTTAGATATTTTGCTAATTTAGGCTAATTATTTACAACGTAACATTTTGTATTTTGGATATAATAGTTCCGAGTAAAATATACTTTCTGGGACCAGAGTTACCCTCCCGAATTAAATGTTTACTGTAATGTAAACTGCTGATCCCGGCACCTAACACATTTAATGCCCCTGAATACTTAAAAACAAATATATATATATATATATATATATATATATATATATATGTAAGAAACGTTTCGGGACGCAGCCTTTTATGAGCGATTTTATGAAGAAGTGAGTGAAATACACTTTTACTTTGGGAAAGCTTTCGAAATACTTTAATTTCTTCGTCAGTCTTTTGACTACAAACAAAATTTATAATTATAATATGTGAGATAAATTATTAAATACTTACAGTAAATTGTCATTGTAATTTGAAAAAGAGCACAAGCAAAAGAATTATGAAATTAATAAATTAGACATAACAAAATTTTTTTGAGTGACATTGATAGCAAAACTGGAAATGAAATTATTATAATCAAAATAACATTACTATGGTGAGTAGAATAATGTATTGTTACTATGTAACTTAATTGTTGAATACTGATAATGAATTTTTCTTGTCGATGTCTAAAAGTTTGTAATGAATGTTATTCAAATTTTGGATATCTGTTTTGTATTAATATTTTTCGGATAATAGTTAATAAATACCATCTCTAAAAAAATTCTTTTGTAATAATTTTGTTCACATGCCAGAACTAAAGCGTTGTTAAAATTATAGTTTGTGAATTTTTAATACAATGAGTGGCAATAGCACAACTTTATTTTCCTAATCTGATATCGCTTTTATGTGAGATCATTCTACTTTTTAGAGTTCTTGAGGTCTGTCCAATATATGTTGCATCACAATTAATGCAATCTATTTTATATACAATATTAGATTTAAATTCTTTTGGTATCTTATCTTTTGTTTTGCTAAAAAGATGATAAAAAGATGATTTACTACCAACAAATTTTCGGATCTCCTATGGGATCAAAACTGTCTCCAATAATTTCTCAATATATTATGGATGATCTCATTAATGACTGTCTCACTAAATTGTCTTTTAATATACGATTTTTCAAAAAATATATTGATGATATTATAGGTGCCATCCCCATTGGATCAAGTAATAAGCTTTTACAAGTATTTAACAACTATAATGACCATATCCAATTTACATTACAAGAAGAGGATGATGAATCTAGAATTAAATTCCTAGACACTAAAATTATTCGAGATAGTAACAATATAATTAAATTGGACTGGTACATCAAACCAATAAGTTCTAGTAGATATTTAAATTATTATTCTCATCAACCAATGAAAATCAAATATAACTTAATTGAAACTATGAAACAAAGAATTTACAAAATTACTCAGCCAACTTTTATTAATCAAAACTTAAAATTATTATATAACATCTTTTTAAATAATTCCTACCCTCCTCAATTTTTTAACAAAATTCTATATAACAATACTAATTACAGAGAAAGAGACAACTCAATTCTAAGCAACAATTCCAATAACAATGTCAATCTTCATCATATTCCAATTCCATATATTAAAGATTTATCAACTAAAATCAGTAAAATTTAATAGTATTTTAATAAATTATAAGTCAATCAAAACAGTGAATCATCTTTTTAGCACAACAAAAGATAGGATACCAAAAGAATTGAAATCTAATATTGTATATAAAATAGATTGTATTAATTGTGATGCAACGTCTATTGGACAGACCTCAAGAACTCTAAAAAGTAGAATGATCTCACATAAAAGCGATATCAGATTAGGAAAAGAAAGTTGTGCTATTGCCACTCATTGTATTCAAAACTCACACTATAAATTTTAACAACGCTTTAGTTCTGGCATGTAACTATTATCCGAAAAATATTAATAAAAAATAGATATCCAAAATTCGAATAACATTTATTGCAATGTTTTAGACATCGACAAAAAAAATCATTATCGGTATGCAACAATTAAGTTAGATAGTAACAATACATTATTCTACTCACCATAGTAATGTTATTTTTGATTATAATAATTTCATTTTCAGTTTTGTTATCAATGTCATTCAAAAAAAATTCTTATATCTAGTTTATTAATTTCTTATGTTTGTGCTCTTTTTCGAATTACAATCACAATTTACTGTAAGTATTTAAAAATTTATCTCACATATTATAGTTTGTAGTCTAAAGACTGACGGAGAAATTAAAGTATTTCGAAAGCTTTCGCAAAGTAAAAGTGTATTTCACTTCTTTATAAAATTGCTCATAAAAGGCTGCTTCCCAAAACCTTTATACATTGTGTTAGCCAATTCAGCCGTTACTCAAACAATTGTTTATATATATATATATATATATATATATATATATATATATATATTATTTTGTTTTTAAGTTTTCGCGGGCACTAAATGTTTTAGGTGGTTTAAGGGTATTCATCCGCGTAGTTGATAACTGATCCCTGCCGGGATCGATGGTAAAATGACGACGTTTCGGCAGAGTCACATCTGCCCTCTTCAGGTCGGTTCGCATAATTCTCGTAGCCTTCTGCTTTCGCTTCTAGTTACTCGAATACTAAGATTTTCTGAAGCGAGCGCGCTGTTATACAGTCGCGGCTCGGCGCCTATCGGTTGACACCGTGAACGGCTGCGTGTGATTGGCCCTTGGCGCTCAGTGGGCACGGCTCCATCCTGCTGATTTGTTATTTCCGGTTGAGTTGTTATTGGACGGGTCTGGGCCGGTCCGGTGTTTAATAGGATTTTCCAACAATTCGATAAGTTCTGAATTTCATTGCGTGCGTTTAGACTGTGAGGTCTCTTCGCTATTTCAATTGCCTCTCTTACGAGTCTTGACTTCGGGTGTTCTATATTTGCCAGTAATCTGGTGTTCTCAAAGTCTTTTCGGTGTGACATCGTGGTGGCGTGTTCCGCAATGGATGTTGTTTTTTCCTGCTTTCTTACAGCGTTCTGGTGTTCATCACGTCTAGCTTGAATTCTTCTATTAGTTTGCCCCACATAAGTTTTATGACAGTCTGCACATGGAATCTCGAATCTCTCCAACAGATACCTTCATGCTAATTCTCATCACCACCCAGCCCAACTACAAGCCGTTGTCAAGACTTTAGTAACCAGATCACAAAGGCTAGCTGACCAGGATAACATCAAACAGGAAATGGACAGTTTAAAAACAGCTCTGAGACAAAACGGATTTACGGACCGAAATATACAAAGAGCCCTAAAGTCAAAACCGAGACAAACAGACGAGGAGCATGAGACACCAATAACCAAGGCTTATTTACCGTATGTCAAGGGGACCACGGACAGTATTGCAAGAATTCTACGGAGACACAATATCGATACTATTTTCAATACAGACAGAAAAATAAGCACGGTGTTGAGGACTCCGAAGACGAGGATCCCTTTAGAACAACAGGGAGTGTACGAGATTCCATGTGCAGACTGTCATAAAACCTATGTGGGGCAAACTAATAGAAGAATTCAAGCTAGACGTGATGAACACCAGAACGCTGTAAGAAAGCAGGAAAAAACAACATCCATTGCGGAACACGCCACCACGATGTCACACCGAATAGAATTTGAGAACACCAGATTACTGGCAAATATAGAACACCTGAAGTCAAGACTCGTAAGAGAGGCAATTGAAATAGCGAAGAGACCTCACAGTCTAAACGCACGCAATGAAATTCAGAACTTATCGAATTGTTGGAAAATCCTATTAAACACCGTACCGGCCCAGACCCGTCCAATAACAACTCAACCGGAAATAACAAATCAGCAGGATGGAGCCGTGCCCACTGAGCGCCAAGGGCCAATCACACGCAGCCGTTCACGGTGTCAACCGATAGGCGCCGAGCCGCGACTTCGCTTCAGAAAATCTTAGTATTCGAGTAACTAGAAGCGAAAGCAGAAGGCTACGAGAATTATGCGAACCGACCTGAAGAGGGCAGATGTGACTCTGCCGAAACGTCGTCATTTTACCATCGATCCCGGCAGGGATCAGTTATCAACTACGCGGATGAATTCCCGGAAACCACCTAAAACATATATATATATATATATAATATTTCCCCCCTTATCTTAGAAACTACACGACCTAAAATTTTGAAAAAAAACATAGAAAAATAGCTCCTTACTTGAAAAAAATATGAGTCCAACTCGCACTTGACCAAATAATTTATTTAGATTTTAATCCATATTGTGTTTTAACTATTGTAATCCATCAAATTTTTTAAGCTTCATTTTATTTTGTTATTAATTTTAGAGCAGTAAAATGTGAAGTTGCAAGTTTATGGTGCCGTAAATCTGATATATGTATACTCAATAAGGAGCTGAAAAATCGATTAGTTGGAAAAATTAGTCAATACAATGTGGGTTTTCCTTTGAAATGATAGCAATTGACATAGCCAGATCATTTCTCCTACCCAAGAGGGGCAACAGTTATATACCTGTTGCTGTAAATTACTTGAGTAACTGGCTCGAAGTGTTTGCTATTTCGGGTATTATTGGCACCACATTTGTGATTGGCACTTCATTCCGACTGATGCAGTTCAGAAATAGCTAAATAGCTGGTAAAAAGGGCGTTGCCAGGTATGGTAGGGTAGTTGCCCCTCCAGACCATTCTTGAAGATCATAGGCATTTGTTTATATGTGAAATGAACCCAACTACCGACTCCCCCCCCCCAAACTAAAAGCCATTTCTGGCGACGCCCTTGGCTTATAATTATGTATTAATATGAGTGACGACTGGATTAAGTCTGGATATAAAGGTTATAATATTTAATGTTTAGATTTGACTGTACAAAAGCACTTTGAAAGAAATTACCAAAAGCATTTACAATTTACAACAATTAGCGGGTCCTAAAATAACTCTCCTTTATTAACCTATTATTGTGGACATACTCTTTCTGTGGCGAATAAAAGACCAAAACTCTTTTGCGTGTATTCGTATCAAAGACAGAATGCCATTAATATATTCCTTATACAGTGGGGATGGGTGGGTTGGAACAAATTCATTTAAAATTCAGGTGTTGGTTTTTTGGAACGACGTTCGGCCAAGTCGGTTTTTATTTTGGACTGCGGTTATTGTGATGTTAAACTCATTTATACAGGTTGGGCCAGAAACAAATTGCAAATGGAAACATTTATTTTTTATTTTATTTTTGAATTCTGCATTGAATGCTAAGTATTTTTCATGTACAATGTCCTATAGGGAAAATTAACAGTTATTAAAAAAATACATTTATTTCAAAATTGAAGAAAAAAAAACATCAACATATCAAATTAAATGTTCAAATTGTTGACCATTAACTTCTTATCATCACTTCGCCACCACAAATTTTTTAACTGCCTTCTGTAACTAATAGGGTGATAGTTACAGATACATAAATATATTCACCCTGTATAACAATAGCTCCTCTACACCCTAATTAAAACTTCGGGTATCCACTAAAAGAAAAAAATCTACTTATTGCCACCCAATATAAGTTTTTTTAATAACCCTGTATACCCGTAATTTCATTCCAATGTATATTCTAAGCAACTTGTAAATTCAACTGCTAATGGTCTACCTTATAGGTATAGCTTTATTTTAACATTGTTTACCCACCCTATTTAACAACTACTAGTGGTCGCCCAGTGGTCGAAATTGGACACTATTTCATGAAATTGTAAAAAGTATAATTTTATAAGAAACAGAGTTGTGGAGAAATCGGAGAAATAGATGCAATGACCAAAACTGTTCACTCATATTGACAAATCTATTGCAATAAAAAAAATGTATCAAATATCGGTATTCGAAATATTTTTGACAAATGAATGACCCCTTAATTATTTGGCTGGAACCGCTCCTGGCAAAAAATTCGATATAATAATTGGAAGATTGTTCTTTGCAACCTAAAAGTATTCGACATTTGCGGTTTCAATCAAGTTTAGGAATATTAAACAAAAAAGAGGACCAACAACCTTAGGAGAACTTAAATATTTAATACATTCTCTATTGTCCGCTGTCTGACAATTTTTTACACAACACTTTCGGGAAGGTTGTGATTTTTAATATATTAATCAAATAATTCAATTCACATTAAAAACATAATATTTAATCTGAAAGTTACTGCAAGGCGTCGGAAAAATCAATACTGATCTACTACATTGACTATTTTACCACTAAACACTAACAACGCTTGTATGCCACTTCCAAAAGTACATGCTCTAAGAATATATCTAACGATCGCTCCCTCCAAATATAATTACTCAATGCTTTGAGTTTTGAACGTCTGGCGGCGGCGGCACTGTTAGTTGTTTGGCGTTGACAGTATGGACATAAATAATGAATTTTTATTATATTTTATTTAATGAATGAACCAATATTATAAATTAATATTAGCATTCTGCACTGAAGATCGTCAGTAGCTACTTAACAAAATAAAAATGAAGAAAATCGGTTGAGAGACAGAGGAGAAAATGGTACCTAATCGTTTTATCTTTGCCTATTTATATATAGATTCTACTTCGCTCTATAATTTCACTATCATATATATTCAACTACTGATGACGGCGTTATATAATTATTTGCTCTGTATGTATGTGTATTATATACCTTGTGTTAGTCAATCAGAGCAGTCTATCAAAACATCCCAAAACTACATATTAAATTGAACTTTTATTATTAGCAGTGATTGCTCTTAACTTACTGTAATAAACAAACACTTCTGGAAAAGTTAACTGTATAATTGAATGCGCTAAATAAACACAGTTATAAGATGCGATATAATGGCAGAAATATAGAACATTCATTTTTCAGCACAGTTACAGACTTTTATTCCGTTCAGTTTTAATCATTTTAGCTTTTGCACGTCCGCTGAAAATCGTAGGTACTAATATTTTTCATTACAATATTTAACCTTTTATTTATATTTGTATAGACTAGATTTCTAACTTATATATCAAATTAGATTTCTTCGTACTCAAAAATCACAATTCTTTAACGAACTCGGCACCTGCCATTTTTTTATTTTCAATAACAAATTAATATTTTATAGAAAATTAAGTATTACAATATCAAATATCTTTAAGAAAGATGTTAAATAAACTATATTTTATAAATGATTTACAATGTAATAGCGGCCTATGACATATATACACAAGACTATGAAAAGGTTTACCAAAAAGGTATAATTGACCCAAATTTTCTTGTGTTCTGTTGTTTTATTAGCTTATATCATTTGAATATTTGACTTTTTAATATGTTTTACATTGTAGGTAAATCTCTGTGATGGGTTTATTGTTCAGATCTCTAATACGAATCAGAAAATAATTTTACCTACGTCATTGATGATACTGAGTAAGTTCTGAATTCATGGACCTGGATTTGTGACGTGTGTATATTCTAGCAGGTATACTGAGAAAAGACAAAATATAGGGTTGTCCAAAAAAAAAACAAATGTTATGGACCAATTTTAATTACATTTGGCTGGTTCAAGAGAAAATGGATGTAGTCAGAACGCTGACGTCATATATTTAAAAATTTTAAAATCAGTTTAAAAAATAAAATGGCGGACGTCTCTAAACTTGGGAAGTCTTTGAAACATGTTGATACTTTCTTGAGTAACTATGTATAGCTTTAAAAGTAAGATTCTAAACTCTTGCATACTTCTAAGTGAAACCGGAAGTCGCTCAATAAAATCCGCTAAAAAATTATAACAACATAAAGGTCTAATTTCTCTTATTTTGCAAGACAAAATCGGCTTAATGACAAATTTCGCTTCTTTGGGTACCGCTGCTATATAGAATTATTACCAGCTGCGAAAATGGTGCTAGCTAATGTCGCTAACATTACCTAAAACCATTTTCCCAGCGGTCAACAATTTTAAACACTACCGGTATTAAATGATGCAAAATTTGCCATTATGCCTACTTAGCTTTGCAACATAATAGGAGTTAGCCGTTCGGCTATTAAAATATACCCACCTTTAACTTGTCATAGGTCAGTTACTTATCAACGGATTCTAATGCACGACATCTTGTTTTATTTTACTCATAAATATTCAGGATTTCAGAATCTTACTAGACAGACTGACCCATGAAAGTAATGGCATGGCTTAAAGTTTGCGAAAGTTCATTTTGTTTTTAAAAATGAGTTTAAAACTAGCTGTTAAACAAACCTAATTTATTTAGAATTGGTCTATACATAAAAAAGTTATGACATGAAAATAAAATCAAGTATTAGTATGTGTGTGTGATCACCTCATAATCAGGAAAGTTCAAGATTCCTCCTATACAAACAAAATTCCTACATTTCTAAAGCAACGGGTGCTGTCATGTCCTTGCATTAGTCCAGATATAAATCCCATATTAAGGATGTGATTTAAAGTAAAAAGTAAACTGAAAAAATGATAACACCCAAAACACATTTAATAACATAATTCATATATATTTTGCACCACAAACCACATCTAAGAACTCAAATAGGATAGAATACAACTTTATTTACCCAGAAGTTTATAAAAGTAATCTAGGATAGATCTAAAATTGGCTGTGCAACATACATTTTGACCAAATTACAATATTAAATTATTCTAAATCAATTTTAAAATTTTATAGTAAAAGGATCAAAAAAAATAAAATAAAATTTTGAGATTTCAAATCGAATCTCTACAAGACTCCCAGTATTTCAGACTAAATAAGTAAATTATTCCAGGATATTGAATAATGAATATTCGATCGGAAATATTACAACGTAATAACATCCAGAATTAAAAAAACATTTTGCTGTTATAACACCAGTAGTGCAGAATCTCTATAAAGCAAAGTAAAGTAATTTAGGAATCAATCAATGTGGAAGTTTAAATAAACTTACCTGTTGTATTGATTTGCCGTCAGTCTTAAGAAGACAATTTCATTAGCAATTTGAAGCAATTGTACGTAAACTACAGTAGAATGTCTGTAAAATTGTTTTGGCTAGATTGTTTATCATATCCTCAGGATGTATTAGTAATATCATTCATTTGCAAAAACCAAATGAAAGCCAAAAGGACGGATTCTGGAACAATGATATATAATCATAACAGAAGTGGCCCTAGGAGGTTGTCTTATGGAAGATCCAAGGTTGTTTGTAGTTCAGTACATGTAGGGTCATGATTGAAGTGTAAAAGTTTAGTTAAGACATTATTGTACTAATTATGATGTTCTTTCCAGTTATTTTTTTTATATATTCACAAATAGAGACTAAAAATATTGTTTACTTAATTTGATCAAAAAAAAGAACTCTTTCAGAATTATAAGGATAAGGAATAAGTTATTTGTAGCATATATCATTTAAAATCATTGTATTAATCTGAAACAAAATAGGTTCAAACTGCCCAATTTAGTTATACTATAACAAATTTCATAACAAAAATAATGTAAATATCAAAGACTTGATTAGTTGTAGACTTCAATATGTTTTTTTGAAATTCCAAATAGAGTTATTCGTTTATTTGGAAATTGTTATAGTGGTATTATAAGGAAATTTGTTTCAAACTTGCTGGATACTGGGACATTTATGAAGCTTACTTGTACTTTGTAGTGTATACAAATTTTTATACAATAGGTAATAACCTACATAGTTAAACAGAACTCGTTTATTTTTTGGATATCTATACATATTAAATATGCACAATAGGAATTCCTGCTGAAGCAGGTAGAGTGGTACTTTTGAACCATTATTTAAGCATATAAATCACTTGAAAAACTAGCAGAAGCAATATTCAATTATTTTTCACAATGAAACTCTATCAGAAAAGGTGTTAAAATTCACATGGCTAATAGGTTCAGGTCATTAAAATAGGACAATTATTACAAAGGACTTACGATGAATTGGCAACAACTTCTCGTAAAATAGCTTATATTGTGGAATTTGATAACTATAAATATTATGGATTTTACGCAACAATTCCAATGCTTATACACGTTATTTGCCGTTGAACTCATATTACAGTTAAATTTTGGATTTTCACATAAAAAATCAATAAGCCTCGTGAGTTCATATGTATATATATATATATGTTATATCACACTTCTCAAATTTGACTTTTTAAAAAAGATTTTTATTAATAACAAACAAAATAATAACTTTTAAATACAAATGAAAAATAACGATATAAAGTGAGAGGGTTACTGAGTAATAATGAATACAGTAGAAGAGAAATTTTACAATATATAAGTTTAAAGATGCTGAATAGGCATAGTTGACATGGCGATTCTCACGGATGTCGGCGGCGCCGTAATGTGACACCACACGTGTCGCTGTGTCAGCTGGAATGTTGAATTGTCTTTGCGTTATAAGTTCGTGCTAAGTTCATAGTATCTATACTATTATAAAATTGTAAGTTTGTCTGTTTGTTCGTTTGTTTGTTTGTTTGTTCGGGCATCACGTAAGAACTACTAAACTGATTTTGCTGAATCTTTTTTTGTTGCGAAGCCTATGGTTTGACTTAAAATCTGGTAGATATTTTATCTCTCTAAATTGATAGAAACGGTAGATATAGCGAACAAACTTCTACCATGTTAGGTAATTCACTTACTCAATTGGTTCCAACTCACGCACAAAATATTAGATACTGGTATCAGCTTAACTTTTATTCAAAATTCGGAATGTGCAAATGTAACATCTGTCGATTTAACAAAAATCAACATCTATCAAGCGTAATTTTACAGGGTGTTCTGCATATAGGAAACTTAGAGCGGAGTAGAATTACAAGGATTTAAAAAATCTAAAAAACCTTATATTTGGTGTGGTGGAAATAAAGGCGAGTGGAATTAGTTAGAATTACAATACGGGGTGGTCCAAAAAAGCTATATTGACTGGGCCATAAACAGTTTCATATACCAAGTGGTTGAAAAGGGGTAGAATATTTATACAGTGAATAAAAAAACTTAAAAAAATGTCTTAGGTAAGCAGTTAGTTCATAAGATAACAAAATGGGTTAGAGACATGTTCGAAGCAGTTGTTTATACAGGGTGTTTGAAATATAAGATGGAGTGGATTTATAGTTTATGTTGTGGTTAAACTTGTTTTATATCCACAAGTAGTTACATATATAGGATGGTTGAAATATGTAGCGGAGTATAATAATTACAGCTATACAGGTGGGTTTAAAAATATTTTAAAGTAATGGTATGGTCTACAAGCTGTTCCATTTACCGGATGGTTGAAATATAGGGTGGGGTAGGATTCTAAGGATACAGGGTCGTACAAAAATGAAATAGCGTAGTTCATAATAAGTGGCAAAGATAGGATAGTTGAAACATAGGTTGAAGAAGTGTTATGATAATTATTTAAAAAATGTTATATTGGTTGATCAATGAGCAGTAGCGTATTCAGGGTAGTTGTAATACATACAAGGTGATTTAAAAACGTGTTGCGGTCTTGGTGAATTATATTTGACATTGATGGATTTATACTTATACAGGGTGGTAAAGAAATGTTATACTGGGTGGCCGATAAGTAGTTGCAAATACAAGGTGATTGGAATAGCGGGTGGAGTAGATTTATAGTCAAACAGGTTGAATATATTTTTTTGTAAGATAGAACATGAGTTGTTGCATATCTGTAATACATGAAACATGGATCGAACTAACATTATAGTTCATACAGTGTGATTAGAAGTATTTAAAAATTTTATATTTGGTTGCCCCTAAGCAGATGCACATACAGGGTGGTTGAAAATTTTTCTAGAGTAAAATTATGGTTATACAGAGTGGTTCAAAAATAAGTTGTAATGTTTGACAAATTGGCAGCGGTGTATACAGGATGGGTTTAATGTAAATGGAAGAAGAGTTAGTTATACAAATCGGTTAAAAAAATGTTGAATAAAATTGTTTAATAGGGTCACCAATAAGCAGTTGCAGTTTGGGTGAGGGTTTAAATAAAAGTTTGGTGTTAGGGTGCAAAACCGTGTTTTTATATTTGTGACTCAAGGGTTCCACATAATTTCCATTTGGATGGATCAAAAAAGTTAAAAAAAATGTTTAATAGGGTAGACCATAAACAGTTGCATTCTACTATATGGAATATCGGAAATATGGGAAGAAGCAAGATTATGGTTTTAGAGTGTGTAACACAATGCTAGAAAAAGCTCATATAAAGGTTGATTAATATATAGAGTAAAGAGGAATTTTACTTTAAAAGGTGGTTAAAAAAATATCAGAAATAATTGTTATACACGGTACACCATAAGCAGTTGCATATGTCAGATTTGTATAGGGTAGAGAAAAGTTATAGCCAGGTGGGTGATAAATAAACAGTACCATATATAGGATGGTTGTAATATAGGGTGAAGTAGAGTTACAGTTATACAAGGTGATTCAAAAAATGCCGAATAAAATAGTTATATAGGGTGGCCCATAAGTACTTGCAGCTTAGAAGCACTTGTTTATACAGGATGTTTGAAATATAAAATGGAGTGGAATTATAGTTTATGTTATAGTTAAAAATTTGTTTTATATCCACAAGTAGTTACATATATAGGAAGGTTGAAATATGTAGCGGAGTATAATTACAGCTATACAGGTGGGTTTAAAAATATTTTAAAGTAATGGTAAGATCTACAAGCTGTTCCATTTACCGGATAGTTTAAATATAGGGTGGGGTAGAATTCTAAGGATACAGGGTCGTACAAAAATGTTATATTTGGTGGCAAATAAGTAGTTGCATATAAAAGGTTGTTGAAATATAGGGTGGCTTACAGTTAGATCTATACAGGGTAGGTAATTAATGCTTGAAAAATGTTGTTATATAGCACTTGCATATATAGAGTACCTGAAGTATGGTGCGTATTGAAGTTTTAGTTATACAGTGTTATTCAAACAAGGTTAGAAAATGTTGTGAAGTTGGAGAGAAATTATACTTTAATATATCTTGAAAAAATATAAGGTTAAAATGTGAAAAGCGTAGTTCATAATAAGTTGCAAAGATATGATAGTTGAAACATAGGGTGAAGAAGTGTTATGATAATTATTTAAAAAATGTTATATTGGTTGACCAATAAGCAGAAGCGTATACAGGGTAGTTGTAATACACACAAGATGATTCAAAAACTGTTGAACAAAATTGTTATTTTCGGTGCCCCATAAACAGTTGCGGTTTTGGAGAAATATATTTGGCATTAATGGATTATACAGGGTGGTAGAAAAAATGTTATACTGGGTGGCCGATAAGTAGTTGCAAATAAAAGGTTGTTGAAATAGCGGGTGTAGTAGATTTATAGTCAGATTGGATAATTTTTTTTGTAGGATGGAACATAAGCTGTTGCATATATGCAATACCTGAAACATGGATCGAAGTAAAATTATAGTTCATATAGTGTGATTACAAGTATTTTAAAATTTTATATTTAGTTGCCCCTAAGCAGATGCACATAGAGGGTGGTTGAAATATTTTGTACAGTTGGTTATACAGGGTGGTTCAGAAATAAGTTATAATGATTGACAAATTGGCAGCGGTGTATACAGGATGGTTTTAATGTAGATGGAAGTAGAGTTAGTTATACAAAGCAGTTAAATTTTTTTTTGAATAAAATTGTTTTATAGGGTGGCCAATAAGCAGTTGCAGTTTGGGTGAGGTTAAATAAAAGTTTGGTATTAGCAGGCAAAACTGTCTGTTTATATTTGTGACTCACGAAGGGTTCCACATCATTTATGATGGATCAAAAAAGTTAAAAAAAAAATGTACTATTTAGAATATCTGAAATATGGGGAGAAGAAAGATTATAGTTTTAGAGTGTCTTTAACACAATGTGAGAAAAAGATGCATATAAAGGTTGATCAAATTATAGAGTAAAGAGAAATTTTACTTCAAACGGTCATTCAAAAAATATCAGGAATAATTGTATACAGCGTAGACCATTAGCAGTTGTATAGCTGAAATATAGGCTAGAGAAGAGTTTTAGTCAGGTGTTCAAAAAGTTATATTGGGTGACAAATAAACAGCAGCATACAGGATGGTTGCAATATAGGGTTAAGTAGAATTACAGTTATTCAAGGTGATTCAAAAAAATTTCGAATAAAATTGTTATATTGGGTGGCCCATAAGTACTTGCAGTTTGGGTGAAATATATTCGGTATTGGTGGATTTATGGTTAAGTAGATTGGTTCAAACAAGTTAAATATTTTTGATATAGGATAACCCATGTGTTTCATAAGTTATTTTTTTTGCGAAGGCTTGAACATTCCTTACGCGGGTGAAACCGCGTGTAAACTTATATAACAACTCCCATCTGTATCGTCGGTTGGATTCAGGAGGCTGTGTAGCTTTCCTTTGGGCTTAGGGTTTGATGGTGCTGTCGGTAGCGTGTGCTTGACAGCGGAGCTTGGTGTAGAGGTATTCTTGAACCTCTTCTGGATTGACATCATTGTGAGGAGTATAATCACAAATACTACTAAGGTGGTCGTTGTGATTGTGAGCCAGGATGTATGCTTTTCTAAGGGTGGTTGTTCCATCAGCTTTTCCAGTTCCTTAGAATATTGGGAGAGCTTATGGTTGGCAACATCTAGGTCTTGTACATCTAATTCTTGTAACTGTAGGGGTGTCAGGTTTGGCATCTCATTGGCGGCTGGGATGCCGTTACAGCAGTTGAAAGGAATGTCCACTGGGTGGTTTCTGTATGTGATGTTTTGGACATTTTTAGAAGTTCTTGTAGCATGGACCCTTGTATTGTCGATAAAGGCATTGCAATCGGGTTGGATTTGCAACACTGAATTTGTCGATATGGTTTGTGTTACGACATCTTGCCCTTTGCATTTGATGGTGATGGTCAGTGGTCTTGAAATCGAGATCAACCAAAAGTTTACGTCAATCTCTTGGATATTATAGTCTGCTGCATATAATATCATACTTTTGCAGGTTGCTGGAAGTGTGGCTGTCTGTCTGAGAAGCTGACCTTCGCAGATGGCATCTTTGTCTATTGGATGTGATATGGCTTTGGAACACATCTTATGATGTTTAGTTAAAGGCTTGCAGTCGCCCAGGTCTTCGAAGGATGTGTATAATAACAAATCGTCATCTCTCGCGATAAATTTTGTCTTTATTGAAATTATATGATGGAACCCTGTTCGATCATCCAAAATAGGGATCGGATAAAGGTGGTATAGGGTGTAAATCTCAGGATCAACTAAAGGGATTTTGAGTACAAAAATGATTTTGGTGTTGATTTGAAAAGCTTCCAATTCTATCAGATCAATGTACTGAGCAACATTTGAACTGTAAATAGCAAGTGGTAGATTATTTTCGTGTAGTGACTGAAAAATCTTTTGAAGGGAATCGGCCAAATCTACTGGGGTTAAGTATGTAAAATTTTTAAGCGGGCGAAAGAGACTGCAGTTAAAACATCATCGAGAGTGTTTTCGATAAATATGCAACTCTCCATTAGGCTTTCACACAGATCCAAGATATTGATTTGAAATTCATGAAAATCAAGATCATTTGAAATGTATAAAATTGGCTGCCTTATTTTTGCAATGTTATTCGAGAATAGATTCTCCTCGGATTGAAATTTTTGTATAGTTTTGTTGAGGCTCGTAATGACTGAGGTTGTTACAGATATTTGTTTCTTTACTAAGTCCTAAATTTATGGTTTATCTTTAATAATTTTAGTTATACAGTCATTTATGTATTCACCATCTGTTGCGTCTAAGTTTTCTGAAATAGCTTTCCAAACTGATCCCGGTCCGTTAATAAGTCCGCGTTTTCTTCTGTTAGTAGGGTAAGTTTGAGTGTAAGCGAAGATGTCTGTATATTTAGAATTAACGGATTTAGAAATTTGTTTCAAGAGGCTAACATGTGTTTGTATTTTTGGGTTAAATGATTTAAATGATTTTGTTTTAATTGTGTTTTCGTTAATTGTCTCTAAAATTCGGTTTAGTATGGCGTCATTATTTGAAATAGCACCTCTGAAAGGGCTGAGGTCTTTGAAGACAAAAAGTGTCCATTTGTCATCTGAAATTTGAAGTGTGCCTTCTTCATGGAAGAAAACTCCTATTGTATTGTTAACGTGTGTAAGAGAGCATTGTTGGAGGTTCACGACTGAAAACAGTCAACAGAATCTGAAATAAGGGATTCATTCAAAATATGGTTTTAGTCTGTCAAAGTTAATTTTACTGATTTGGTTAATCTGTAAGTTTATAACGGTGGCAGAGTTTTTTCTTATCGCGGTAATTTCCAATTTCGGATTTGCTTTTGATCTGAGACTCTTTCACGTAAACTTTGTCGCCTACTTTGTATTCTGGTTGGTTAGTCGAAACATGTTTGTCAAATCTAACTTTAGATTTTTGTTTTTGTTGGTCGGTTTTTGCGCGGGCAAGTCTATAATAGTAGTTCATTCTGTTGTTAAGGTCCCTAACATATTTGGAAAAACTTTCTCCTGATTGTAGATTGTTTCGGGGGGTCTACTAGAAGTGTGCCCAAAGATGAGTTCGTAGGGCTTGAAACCAGTAGTCTTGTTTTTAGTGTTGTTGTAGCAGATAACTGCGTAAGGGAGGACGTTGAATGGATGTTCTTCCGGGTGATCAGCTGTATTTGCCCTTATCATTTCCGCTAAAGTCGCGTGAAACCTTTCGATAGAACCATTTGATTCGGGATGGTGGACACTTGAAAAGGATAGTTTTATGTCATATAGTTCGCACAGGTCCCTTATGAGAGTGTTATCAAATTCGCGTCCATAATCACAATGGATGCGAAGAGGTGTACCGTAATGTTGGAAGAATATTAGGAGGGTGTTCACTACAGTTTTAGCTGCTTTGTCACCAATTGGGTAGGCCTGAGTAAATTTGGTGAGTTCGTAGTTTCTAGTTGGATATTCGAAAATATCAATGTTCATACGTTCGAAGGGCGTTTTTGGTGTTTCAGTTATGACAAAAGGAGCACTTAAGTTTTTTCTACAGAACTTTATCTTTTGACAAGTTTCGCAGGACTTAATAAATTGCTCTACACTTTTGATTAGTCCAGTCCAATTATACTTTTCTTTAATGCGTCGGATGGTATCGTTAATTCCACGGTGAAGGTTATTTTTGCCTCAGTGGTAATGTTGCAGTATAACGGGAATCTCGTCTTGTGAAGGAGTTATCACAATATTTTTACAAATTTTTAGTTTTACGCCTTTGTCTGCAAGTATAAAGGATAGTGTTTCAAGAATCGGTAGTTTTACGTTGTTTTCAATACAGAACGTTTCGGATTCGTCGAACTGGTCTTGGTTGTTATAGAGGATGTTGAAAAGATGTGACAACTGTTCCAGTATCAAAAGGTAAAGAAACAATTAAATATTTTCTATGCCTTACAGTTTTACTGGCTAGAACGTTTAGATTGTCAGTAGTGAAGTTTGGGTCTTCTTCGAAAATGTCTTCGATGATTTTGTCATGCAAGACATTGAGTTTATTTTGCCAGAAGAAAATGACTATTCGTTTGTGAGATTTGTCTAGGAGTTGGGCGTTAGAAAATTCTATCTTTGAGTAATCGATTATCGGCTGGGTTTTATATAGTTGAACAAATCGATTAAACTCTGTTGTCATTCTTCCATCATGTTCATCGGGTTCTTGATCATTATCGGAGTCTGGTTGTTCTGGGTCGGTCTCGTTATTTGCAAAAAAAAGTTGATTTTGGAAATAAAGTCAGTGCATTGTTTAACATGGTTGATTTTAATTCGGAAAAGAGCGTCAGCGTTCTGATTTACCTTGCCAGGTTTGTATTCTATCTTATAATTATACTCTTCTAGCTTAAGGCGCCATCTGGCTAGACGACTGCCAGGATCTTTGATGGAAAAGAGCCAAGTAAGCAGGCGGTGATCGCAAAGTAAAGTAAACTTTCTCCCAAAAAGATACGGTCTGTAGTGCTTGACTGCCCACACAATGGCTAGCAGTTCCCGTTCGATAGTGGAGTATTGAATTTCTGCAGCGCAGGGGGTACGGGAAGCATATGCTATAGGAAAATCTTTTTCTACGGGGCCTTGTGAGAGAACCGCTCCAATAGCAAAAGCACTAGCATCAGTAGTGAGCAGGAATGGGTAGATCAAGATAGGGTCAGATACAAGGGCTTGCTTCAGTTCGTTGAAGAAAGACTTGCAATCTGCGTCGAAGATGAATTTGACGTCTTTCTGCAGGAGTTTCGTTAGAGGCTTTGAGATCGTAGCGAAATTGGGGATAAAACGTCGGTAATAACCGGCGAGACCAAGAAAAGACTTCACATCTTTAGGAGTTTGGGGTTGAGGAAAATTCTGGATGCATTCAACCTTTGAAGGGTTTGGTTTCACTCCTTCTTGGGTGATAAGATGACCCAGGTTAGCAACTTCCTTACGAAGAAACGCACACTTGTCAGGTTGAATTTTCAAGTTTTACTGCCTAAAACACTTAAAGACTTCTGTCAAACGGGACATATGCTCATGGATGGTTGGTGAATAAACGATAATGTCATCCATGTAAACAAGGCAACGTTCATTCTGGATGCCCAGAAGAATGTTGTCCATGACCCTCTGAAAGGTAGAAGGTGCATTTTTAAGACCAAATGGCATACGAACGAATTCGTAATGGCCATTGTCAACAGAGAAACCGGTTTTGGGAATGTCTTCCTCACGGATTTCCAACTGGTGGAACCCGGAAGCGAGATCCAGTGTCGAAAAGTATTGACACTTACCAAGTTGATCGAGGAGATCAGAAATGTTGGGCAGAGGATATTTATCATCTACAGTTGGTTCGTTTAACTTCCTATAGTCGATAACAACTCGCCACTTTTGCTTACCAGAAGCATCGAGTTTCTTGGGGACGACCCATACGGGGGAGGACCAAGGAGAAGAAGAGTGCCTGATTATGCCCTGATCAAGCATTTTGGCAATTTGAGTTTTCACTTCCTCCTTATGGACTTGAGGATATCTGTAAGATTTTGTGAAAACGAGCTTGGCATTATTGGTGTCAATTGAATGTTTTACTGCGTTGGTAAAGGACAAAACATCGCCTTCAAGATAGAAAATATCTTCGAATTCTAAGCAGAGGTTCGTGATAAGTTCTCGCTCTTGGTCATTAAGGTGGTCTGTACGAATTTGTTCCCTAATAGTTAAGTTTCTGTATAAGTTTATAGAGTCAGAGTAGTCTTGTGTATTTAAATTTAGGAGTGGGTGTGTATGGTCAAGGGGTTCTAAGTGAAGATCAGAAAAATTAACAGTTTTAGGCATCGCGTTCGCGTTTATTATTGATGTCAGAAATTCTCCCTTTGAATTAACGCGTACAACTGCGTTGGGAAGTCGTACTTTGTCCATTACCTGTGTCGGTAAAATTGCGTCAGTATTAAAAAGGTCACACTTGAGTTTGAAAATATGTTCGGTTTTTGCTGGAATAGTTATTTGATTGTTATGAGTAAAAGTTTGTGTGTTGGTATTGGGTGTGTCTGTTGGTTGTGTATTAGACTGATTGTGATCTGGTACTTTATGTAGGGGGATACTTTTAAAGTTAGTAACTAACTGTTTGGATTTTAGGTCTACTATACATTCATAATGTTCAAGAAAATCTAGACCTAAAATTCCATCAAACTCAATATCTAGATCGTAGATAAAAACCTTATGGGGATTATCTACGGCAAACGGAATGAGGGTGGATTGAGAGATTGGAATTTTCTCTTGAGTAATACCTTGGATTGTCACTTTTTCGGAAAATCTTTGACGAAAATTTTTAACGGTGTTTTCTTTAAAAATGGAGATACCAGCACCGGTATCAATAAGAAGTTTGAACATTCCGGAAGCGTCGTGAATGTAATATAATTTTTTGGAGTTGACTGTTAGGACAGGACTTAGAGAAATGCTTGTTCCGGGAAATTAGCATTCGGGTCGAAATCTTCCAGATTCAAATTCTGGATTTGGGTTTGGACTTCGGAAATGGTTATTGAATCGGGTGGCTGATCTAGGCTTGGGAGAGCTAGAAAATCCTGGTATTCGTGGCTGTTCAACGGTGTAACGAAGTTCTCGTCTGGAGTTTGTTCAATGTCATAATCGACAGGATTTTGATTAAATTCGTCATAAATATATGGGCTATTTTCAGTATTATAGCCGTAGTCGCTTACTTAATATTCTTGATAATCAGTATTCAGGTGTTCATTGAAATGATGCGACCTTTCTGGATGATAGTGAGGGTTTGTCTGTATTACAGACGGTCGGAACTGATTTGGTTTAAACGGGGGGTCTTTGAAAGTTCGTCGGTCGAAATGATGGACCTTGATGGTTGGTATTATTTGTGGTTGGATTTGGCCTCGAAAATTGATTTGGCCCTACGAAATTTGGTCGGATATTTTGAGTTGAGGACTGAGGGTTATTTTAGTATCTTAAACGACAGTCTGTGGATATGTGGTCTAATCGTCCACAATTTAAACATTTGGGTGGCTGACTTGGTTTTCTAGCCTGAAATGAGGGCTTAGGTGGGGCAGATTTGTTTATCTTCTGTTCCTCGAAGTAAGACAACTGAAGCTCTCTTCTTATGCGAGAATATGCCTCCAGAAGATCTTTGGGGTTGCTGGCACGAATGATTTGGCCTAAACGTGGTTCTAAGCCTGTAAGAGGCGTGTTTAGAACCATGGTATCAACAAGTGTAGTCTGAGCATATTTTTGCTCGTTGCTTAGATTTGGTGATTTTTGAATACAAGAGTGCATTTTTGCACTGAAAACCTGAAGTGTGTTGTAGAATGTCAGGGGAGACTCATTGGCTAGTTGTTTTAACCGTTGGAGATCGTAAATTAATGAAGATAGATCACGAGAATCTCCTAAATGTAGCGTGAGGAGCTGTTTAATCTCAAGGTACGAAGCGGGGTTTCTCGAGTTGACTAACTGCGCCGCTTTGCCCTTTAGCTTATCTTTAATGTGGATCACTAATAGGTATTTTTGATACGCGGTAGACATGTTGTAAGCACAGTTACAAGCATGTCTGAAGGTGGCCAAGGAGATTTGGTCTCCCTCAAATTCGGGAATGACTGAAAATATTTCCGATAACCGGTATTTTTCGGTTTCATGGGAAACAACATTGTTTGTTGCTTGTGCCATTTGTTAGATTTAAAATATGTACACAAGTTAAAAACAAAATAAAAGGATAAAAACCATGCACCCACTTAACGGGATTTTGGTGCCCCTTCGAATTGGTTGCAACCGATTTTTTTTCGATAAAAAGTTTTCATGGTCATAACACTCATAAAAGCCTTCTACAGGGTGCGGCAGGGTTGTAACGTACCCAGTATATGGTAGTTTGGATCCCCATCGAATTGGGTTCCACCGATTTAACCATCTGATAAAAAGTTCTTCTGACCACAACGTTCTTGAAAGCTTTCTAGAGGGTCTGGCAGGGGTGGAATATCCTAAGTCCATGTGTTAAAAGTCGACGAGAGTTTGAAGGTATGATGGGTATGTCATTTGCCAAGCAAATCTAAAATCCTGCATTGCGTACTTATCTACTACTTCATCAAACTTGATTGTTGGTTGGCACCGACTTCAAAAATAGACTAGATTGGAAGGTAATTAATTTGTACAGAATGAGCACCTCTTATGTTTACATTTTTTATATTCTGGGTGGGTACCCAACAGCATTGAATGTTTTATTTATTTGCTAGAGTTGTATTTTGTTATAATAATTTTCAGCTTTTTAGTTATAAGTGGACGTATGTATTTCTTTAAAGGTTTTGTTATCAACTTTTTAGTTTTTTTGAACTGGAATAGTTTTGATTCTTTATTTTTTATTTTGTATGTATAACCTATCTATACAGGGCCAGTTAAAATCGAAAACCCCAACATTACACAATGAAACATTTTCATTATATTGACAGGTACAAAATGTACCTACTAGTACGCGCTGACTTAATAAACTCAAAATATGTTTATGCCTTAAGGACCACGCCATGTAACCTTTTTCCAACTTTTTTGACAACCCTGTATAACTATAGATAATTCCACTCCACCCTATGTACCAACCATCCTGTACATACGACTGCCTGCTGACAACCATAAATTTGTTAGCTGCCTTCTGTAAATTATAGGACGTATTAGAATCCATCCCATATTTATAAAAGCCGTACTATAATTCAACCATCGTATACATCGTATACCTTGAGGGCTACCCTATAAATTATTTCATTTTTTATTATCACCCTGTATAAGATTAATTCCTCTCCACACTATATGCAACTTCTTAAGGGCTATGAAATAAATAATTTTTTACTCACACTGTATAAATATATTTCAACTCCACGCTATATTCCAACCATCCTGTATATACGGCTGCCTATGGACCACCATAATGTTTTTAATTGCCTTCTGTAACTGTCATTCTACTCTGTCCTATATTTCAATCATCATATATATGCAACTCCTTGTATCACTTTACTTTGTGATTTTGTTTGCTATAACTAAACACCCTGTGTATAATCGCACCAAATAGCAGTTTAGAGCTTGACCTGTGTGGTCACTGAATTTTCTATTAGGCCGGGAGAATGTGACACTAAAAGCACCGTCTTCGCAAAATAGAAACAAATTGATTTAAATAGATATTTGCCAGGTTTATAAACAAAATGAGCTTGGTACTCATTGATTTCAGGAGCCGAAAATGCTATATTATACTACCTATATGCTTGGGTTGTACATAGAAAATTTTCAAATTCGCTACTAAAACTTCCAGTGCCTGCAATTCACGCACTATTACGTTAGAATTAAATTATTTATGAGGAATGCCAGTTCCGTCCATGGAATTTTTGATAAGAATACTGGAATGAGTATTCGAGTAACTAGAAGCGAAAGCAGAAGGCTACGAGAATTATGCGAACCGACCTGAAGAGGGCATATGTGACTCTGCCGAAACGTCGTCATTTCACCATCGATCCCGGCAGTGATCAGTTATATATATATATATATATATATATATATATATATATATATATATATACATATATCATAACTAAGTTATGTTCAATAGACACAATGAGCATATCTGGGCTAAAGAAAACCCTTTCCATGTAGAACAAAGACGACCCCAGATAAAATTTGGTTTTAATGTTTGGTGTGGTATCATAGGGTCTACTATTGTGGGGCCTTTTATCTATGACGAATCACTTACTGGGAACCGCTACTTGCATTTCTTGCAATACACTTTTCAATACACTCTTGGAAAGGAAGAAATGGCCCACGCGAATGGCCACCCCGGTCTCCCTATTTGGCAATTATAGACTTCTATTTATGGGATGCGCTAAAAACCAAAGTATATAAAAGAAAGTATGAGACAGTTGGTGACCTAAGGGAGGCGGTATTACAAGCAATTGAAGAAATTCGCATGCGGTCTGTGAGGAAAGCGGTAATGTCAATCTTAAAAAGATGCAATTTTTGTCTAAATAGCAATGGTGGACTTTTCGAACATAAATTGTAACCATTATTATGTACTTTAATTTGTTAATTTTTTAGTAAGTACCTACTTATTTAGTTTTTCGTTATATCTGATATACCTAATAAAAAAAATCGTTCAATGTTTTTTGGAATAGTTATTAATAAATCAATCTTATGGCTAACTACGTTAAAAGTGAAAATAAGAGAAAAAAGCATCCATAACTCTGTTATTTTGATGAATAACTATATCGAGTATTATATCGTTGAAAGCTCTAAAAATGTCAGATTTTTTGAGGTCATAGCCAACTATTGTTTCCATTCAAAAAAAGATAAATTTGTGTCATATCTCGAAAACGAGAGCTGTCACGCAAACGAGGACATGACAATCATATTCGGGATACAATTCCCTTCAATTTTGATATTTACACTTTTTTTATAAAATCAAAAACAAAGGAGCTAAGGATTTGACTAAATCGACAGAATTTCGTTTTGTCCAAATCTAAGTCATGGCTTACATAACTTTTTACAAAAATCCGAAAGTGTCATTAAATTGGGCCAGTAAAACTGCAAATCTTTCCCAATTTAACCATTGCTCTATCTCCGCTAGTTTCCGAGATCCCCATACTGATCATAAAAAAAAACTATGTTTGTTTGTTACCGCATCACGTAATAACTACTCAACTGTTTTTGCTGTATCTTTTTTTGTTGCAAAGCTTATAGTCTGACTTAAAATCTGGTATACGTTTTATCTCCCAACATTGACAGAAACGGTAGATATAGGGAAAAAACTACTACCATGTTCGGTAACACACAATTAGGCAATTGGTTCCACCGCATGCACCAAATATTAGATACTTGCATGAGCTAAGCTTTTATTCAAATTTCAGAATATGCTAATGTAACAAAGATTTTAAAAGAATGAACTGATATATCAAGTGTAATTTTACATATATAGGATAGGTAAAACTTAGATCGGAGTAGAATTACAGGTATTTAAAAAAATGTATATTAGGTGGCCCGTAAGTTGCTGCATATATACAATGTGGTTGAAATAAAGGTGAAGTTAAACGGGGTGGTTCGAAAAAGATGTATTGAATAGACCATAAACAGTATACCAGGTGGTTGAGAAACGGGTGGAGTTGAATTATATTTATACAGGGTGGTTAACAAAATGTTATATTGTTGTAAGTAGTTGCATATACAATGTGAGTGAAATAAGGGTAAAATAGAATTATATTTATACAGGGTGGATAAAGAATAGGTTATGTAAGCAGTTAGGATATTTGAATTTTCTAGAGCTATTATTATAGTTATGAAATGGGTTGATAAAACGTTAGAAGCAGTTGTTTATATAGGGTGGTATAAATATAAGATGGAGTGGAATTATATTTTATAAAGTGGTTAAAAAATTGTTTTATATCCAGAAGTAGTTCACAAGTTCACAAGTAGCATATTATAGGGTGGTTGAAATATGTAGCAGAGTATAATTACGACTATACAGGTAGGTTTAAGAAATATTATAAAGGAATGCTATCATCTACAAGCTGATTCATATACTGAATAGATTAAATATAGGGTGGACTAGAATTCTAAGTATACAGGGTGTTGAAAAAATGTTATATTAGGTGGCCCATAAGTAGTTGCATATACAAGGTTGTTGAAATATAGCGTGGGGTAGAATAATAATTATAAAGTGTGGGTAAAAAAAGTTAGCAAAATTTTGTTATACTGCAGGAGCAGTTTCATATATGGAGTACCTGAAATATGGGGCGAAGTCAAGTTATCGTTACACAGTGAGATTCAAACAAGGTTAGAAAAAGTTGCAAATGAATATGGTTTAAATGAGGTGTGGACGAAATTATATTTTATACTGTGGTTAAAAAAATGTGAGTAATAATTGTGAAATATCGTAGCTAATAATCAGTTGCACAGATATGATATTTGAAATATAGGGAGGAGTAGAGTTAATTAGTTTGGTGCGTTCCCGCAATTTGTTTAGTGTATTGTTTTCAATTTGATTGAATTACTTCATTGATTTTTAAACTTCTGCACCTTTTCTAAAACATTCCGTCGCGCTAATGCTAATTGTAAGTGTTTTTTGCGTAAAATATAGACAGTATTGACATTCGTGTTTCGGATCCCTAGCTGTTAGGACGCTTGGGAGATTCGTGTTTGTTCTCCGAACTTTTCGGTCGCTTTGATTTCGTCTGAAGAGACGAAGCTTATTGTTGTTTTTTGCGTTACGATTTCGCGAGTTAGTAGCTTCGTTCGTAACGACCGCTAAACCGCTTTCATTTTGTTTCTTTTGTGTTTACAAAAGCGCATCATTTGTTGTTAAACCCGCATTTTTGTTTGCTCAATCAATGAACATTACGTCGCTATTTTTTGTGTAACGTGTTGTCCAGACGAAGCTCTAAGAAACTGTTCCAGCTGTTACGGGGCTAGCCTCTGAAGAAAGAAGACCCAAGAAAACACCAGAGCTTCGACGTAAAAGGTCAGTGACTAACTTTTATTTGGTGAATTAATTTACGTGACGGCATGTGTTTATTGATTGTTCCGCTAAAGGTCCTTCGTCAATTATATACTTGCATTGAACCAGCATTGAACTAAAACCGCAACATCTAATTCATACATTTTTTTGGATATTCTCTATGGAATGTGCATCGAAGACATTCCATAGTTTAATATTACAAATTGTTGCATAGGGTGCCCCATAAGCAGTTGTTTTGGTGAATTTATTGGGAACTGTTAGATTTATATTTATACCGACAAGTTGTTGCACATAGAAGGTGGTTGAAATAGAGGGTGGAGTAGAATTATAGTTAAACAGTGTGGATAATAAAATGTTCGAAATTTTTTTTAAGAACATGAGCTGTTGCATATATGCAATATCTAAATCATGGGGCCAAATAAAATTATAGAGATACAGTGTTAATAAAACATGTTGCATAGATAAGATAATTGAAATATAGAGTTGATCAGAGGTATAGTTATGTGTAAAAAATGTTATATTTGGGGGCCCTAAGCAGATGCATATACAGCGTAGTTGAAATATTTTGTAGAATAAAATTATGTTTATACAGGACTAATTGGCAGTAGTATATACAAGATAGTTTAAATACAGATAGAAGTAGAGTTATATCTATAGCAGTTCTTAAAAATATTGAACAAAATTGTTTATAGTGTGGCAATCAACAGTTGCGGTTTGGGTGAATTATGTCGAGGATTGGTGAATTTGGTTATACAGAGTGGTACCAAAAATGTTATATTGGGTGGTTCATAAGTAGTTGTATATATAAGGTGGTTGAGATCGGGGGCTTAGTAGAATTATAGTTTTACAGGGTGGATAAAAAAATGTAAAAAATGTTTGTTACATAAGGTATACCATGAACAGTTGAGGTATTCCTGCTATACGAAATACCTGAAATATGGGGCGAAGCAAAATTATAGTTATATATTGTTGTTTAACACAATGTTAAAAAAAGTTGCATATTAAGGCCGGCTAAAATTATAGTTTACGAAGTGTCTCAAAAATTATCAGAAATAATTGTTATATAGCGTATAGGGTGGAGTGAACTATAGTTAGGTAATTAAAAAATGTTATATTGGCTGGCAAATAAAAAGCAGCATTTGTAGGATGGTTGCAATATAGGGTGAAGCAGAGTTACAGTTATACAAGGTGGTTCCAAAAAATTACCAAATTGGTAGATTTAAAAGTTATGTTAGGTGGTTCAACAAAGTTAGAAAAAATTGTTATATTGGATAGTTGATATGTTTGTTGTAAAGTCCGTGGGTTCAATTTAAAATTATAAAACTAATAGTCACTTTCACTTTTCTAGAACCTTTATTTACGTTGAATATACAACAGCTGATTCAAATATCACAACAACAATTTTACATATAAGCTCTTCGCTCCACCAACTGAACTCACGATCGTGGTCTGCTTCCTTTATAAAACCAGCATAGAAAATTCTCGCAAAAATCATCATCACTGCTACAGGTGTCGAGTCTTTTCGAGAACCATTTTTTATCTCAAAGCGATTGTTGTCGTACTGAAATAAAACAGGGTCGGCTTTGGGTAAATTTCGTAACACTGCCCCCCCTTTAATTCTGATCGTCCCGATCAGAAATATCCTCTCCATGGTAGGGGGCGAGTCGATCTAAATGAACTACCTTCAATTTAGCCTTGGGGTTTCGATGGATCCGGTAGACGACGTCATTCAGCCTCTTAACCACCTCGTATGGACCATCCCAGGCGGGTGTAAGCTTTGGGGATTTACCCTTGCTCCGTTGGGGGTTGTACAGCCAGACTTTGTCCCTCTCCTGGAACCCGACTGAATTGGCCTTGAGGTAGTATCGCGTCTTCATCCGGTCACTGGTGGCCAACATCTGCGTTCGGGCTAATTCGTGTATTGCCAGCATGTTATGTCGGAGCTGGTCGGCATAATCGTCGATGTCTTGGGGAGGTTCTTCGGGGGAGCCAAATGCCAAATCGCAGGGTAATAGCAGCTCCTTTCCGAATAGGACCCTGGCTGGTGTCAGGCCTGTACTATTATGTACAGCAGAGCGATATGCTAACAGGAATAGGGGAATGTGCTCATCCCAATCACGCTGGTTATTGCCGACGACCTTGGGTAGGTGTTGTTCCAAGGTCCTGTTGAATCTTTCCACCATTCCGTCTGACTGTGGGTGTAATGGTGTTGTTCTCGTTTTCCTGATCCCCAACATCGTGCAGACCTTCTGGAATACATTCGATTCGAAGTTACGCCCCTGGTCTGAATGTAATTCCATTGGGACGCCAAATCTGCTGAATAGTTGTTCTACTAGCACCGTCGCTACCGTGGTTGCCTCTTGGTTGGGTATCGCATATGCCTCAGGCCATTTGCTGAAGTAATCCATTGCGACCAGAATGTATTTGTTCCCCTTCTCAGACTCGGGAAACGGACCGGCGACATCGATGGCAATTCTTTCAAATGGGAGTCCCACATTGTACTGCTGCATTCTGCCCTTGGTCCGGGTCTTCGGGCCCTTACTGGCTGCACAGATGGCACATTTGCGGCACAAAGCTCGAACGTCTTCGAAGTAATTCACCCAGTGGTACCGCTGGCGAACTTTGTCAAGGGTTTTATTCATGTTTAAATGGGAAATACCAGTTGGGACTTGGTTTCTCGTCCATCAGCGCTTTCCCAAACTCGCTTGAGCATTCCATTGTCTACTCTTAGAGAGTCCCATTGAGCCCATAACGATTTCAGCACGCCGGAGTATCTAGCTACCTCGTCCCATCGTGGCCTAGGTGTCCCTCTCGTTTTGAGTGACAGGATTGGTTCGATGACTGGATCAGCCATTTGGTCCTGGATACACTGTTCCGTTGTCCAGTCTTCATTGGCCTGCACTCGGATCTGCCTGATGGATATACCTTCTCGCTGTTCCGTCTTCAGACAATGTCCGCATTCCGATCTACAGGGTCTTCTGAATAGGGCATCGGCATTATTGTGCAAACTGCCGGCACGGTGTTCCACCTTGAAGTCGTATTGCTGTAATTTCTCCATACATCTGGCTAGTTGTCCTTCCGGTGTCTTCATGTCCAGCAGCCATTTGAGTGTGGCATGATCTGTTCGGATTAAGAAATGACGACCATAGAAGTATTTGTGGAAATGATCTACAGCCCTTATTATTGCAAGAAGTTCTTTTCTGGTGACGCAATAATTTCTATGTTGTCCTCGTTGGTGCGGATTCACTACTCGGAAACGACGTAGCCCAAAAACTCTACTTCTTTTTGGAACAAAGAACACTTCTTCGGGTTGAGTCTCAGGTTGGCGTTATTAATTCTGAAGAATACTTCGCCCATGTTCTTCAGATGGTCGTCGAATGTCTGACCCATGACTAGAATGTCGTCGAGGTATACTAAGCACGTCCTCCATGTTAACCCGCTCAGTACATACTCCATTAGCCTCTCAAATGTAGCGGGTGCATTACATAACCCAAAGGGCATGACCGTGAACTGAAACAGCCCTTTACTGGTGGAGAACGCTGTCTTCTCTCTGTCGTTTGCGTGTAGACCAACCTGCCAATATCCACTTTTTAGGTCTAGTATGGAGAACCAACGGGACCCTGCTAGTGTGGTCAAAGTGTCATCGATTCGGGGTAGTGGATAGCTGTCTTTCTTCGTGACATCATTCAGCTTTCTGTAATCCACGCAAAATCGGGTGGTTCCATCCTTCTTTATAACTAGCACGATGGGAGCGGACCATGGGCTGATGGATGGCTCAATAACTCCATGGTGATGGTATCTGCTCGCCCATTGATGGTGCCTCTGATGACTAGGCTGCCGCTATCTCGACGAAATCCCCGGATGGAGAACGTTTTGGGGGCTAGTGGAGGGTCACTCAGCATTCGCCCCCTTATGCTGACTGGCTGACGGTCCCTGGACATGTGGCTGTTATGTTGGAAGTGTCTTGTCCGTCCGCAGCGGTAACGTGCCCCTTTGGGTCAGTTCTTTGTAACCGTTCTAATATTTTGTTCAGACCATCCAGCAGCGCTTGAAATGGTGACTCTGACTCTTCCTGGTTGAAGGAAACTGCTCGGACCCTCGGCTTGGACATGTTCATGACGGCCTCTACTTCCAAAGCCCGAAGTAGAGCTTCATTACTTTTCTTGACGCCACTTAGCCTTAGATCTCGCTGTACTTCCACATCTCTGATGCCATTTATGAAACTCTGTGTGGTCAACTGGTCTTTCGTTTCCTCTGGTAGGTCTGGGTAGGACAAGTGAACTAACCGTCTAATTTCTGCTTCGAATTCTTGGAGGCTTTCACCGGATTTTTGCGTTTTTCCACTCAGTTGGACTTGCTATACCTGGCTCAAGGATGGATTGTTGTAACGTTTGTCTGGAATGCTTTGGAGGAGTTCTAGGGCCGGACCTCTTAACGAAATTACCAGAGAAGTAGATTTTTCTTGATTATCCTATCCATTAGCTGTAGCCACGGCCTCAAATTGCCGTTTATACATGGGCCAAGAAGAACTGCCGTCGAATGTGGGTGGTTTACTAAAGGAACCTTTGGTACTCACGGTGTTCTGGTATTTTCCTCGCTGTAAGTCCTGTTGCATTTTTTTAATTTTCTGTTTCTAGTTTATTTTGGATGGCACTGATTCTATCTTGTACTTCACTCTGTACTGTTTGCTTGATGGAACTGATTTGATCTTGAACTGTGTCTTGAATTGAACTGATTTCAAATTTTACCTGGCTTTGGATGGAATCGAGATCATCTACTTTTGTTTCAAGACTATCCACGGTATTTTTTATGGTCTTAATGTCATCATTTATCTCTTTTATATGTGACTCAGCTATTTCCATTCTTTCATTAACTGTTTCATCAACTTGTCTTACTATTTGCATTAGTTGATCAAATTGCATTTGTCTTTTTTCTTCAGTTATTTTACATTCATTTTGTCGTTTTTCTTCAAATTCAATCCTTCAATTAAATTCTGTTGTTCGCATTTCATCGTAGTGACAAGATTTTCTAATTCTATTTTACGTTTTTCATCAAAAGATTTTACTAACCTCTGTTGTATTTCTTCTTGATGTTGTTTCTCCTTCTTGTCACCTTTTTCTAGAATCTGGGCTATTTTTTCGTCTAGTCCCTCGGTAACCTGCTTGACTATTTTTTTGGCAGTTTCGTCCATTTTTTCCATATGCTCCGTGTTTCCATAAATCAAATTACGATTTTAACTGCACTTAATCCTTTACTTCTGATCACCAAATTTGTTGAAAAGTCCGTGGGTTCAATTTAAAATTATAAAACCAATATTCACTTCCACTTTTCTAGAAACTTTTATTTACATCGAATCGTGGCCTGCTTCCTTTATAAAACTAGCGTCGAATTCTCCAGTAAAATCAGTCATCACTCCTACAGCTGTCGAGTCATTTCGAGTACCATTTTTTTATCTCAAAGCGATTGTTGTCGTACTGAAATGAAACAGGGTCGGCTTTGGGTGCATTTCGTAACAATATATATATATATATATATATATATATATATATATATATATCCTGTTTCATTTCAGTACGACAACAATCGCTTTGAGATAAAAAAATGGTACTCGAAATGACTCGGCAGCTGTAGGAGAGATGACTGATTTTATTGGAGAATTCGACGCTAGTTTTATAAAGGAAGCAGGCCACGATTCGATGTAAATAAAAGTTTCTTTATATATATATATATATATATATATATATATATATTAAGCTCTGACCCAAATTGATAATAATTAATTATAGAGACATAATTTTGATGAGAATCCTCCATTAGTTAACAATGAAATTTTTAAAATGCTCAATTCAGAATCTTTTAAGAATTTTTCTATTAATAAATATTAATTAATGACAAGAAAAAAATCTTTACATATCTGTATTTTAATATTTTATGGAATCGTTCCCAAATTAAAATTGATTGCGCATCTTTATCATCAGTGTTTAGATGGAATTTTGGTATTCCATTGGTAAAAATATAAATATGTGGCTGCACAAAATTAAAATTTTCAATAAGATTATAAATATATTTATAATATGGGTATCGTTTCACAGGTATCTTCCCTTAGCAATTTCTCGAATGAAATCGTCCATCTGAATCCGTTCAGAATGACCAAATATTTCCAATACTTATAGGTATTTATACTTTAAACTCTTCTATTTTCCAGCGCTAGTTTATTCATAATGATAGGGTGACCCTTTAAACAAATTTCTTTCATAGGTAAACTACCGGGGCTACATATTTATTTTTTTTACACAAAAATTGGGCATGAGAAGATCTACTCTTTCAGTTAATAATAATGTTTTAACCAAAAAATCAAAATAAATATAAAATATATATTTTTTAATTTCGAGTAAAGGTTCCAGTATCTAACTAATTAACGAAGTTGTGCGTTTGGTAGCAGTTTTTGTAGGTTTTTCATTTCTGTACTTTTTTTTCATATCTGTAATTTTGTGTAAAAGGTAAAAACTATATAGCGATTTAAATTTAACTACAAAAAAAGATTTTTTTTGTTCGTCACCATCGTGGATAAATAAAAGAACAATAATAATTTTGTTCTTATTTTCATTTCACTTAAATTTATCGAGATTTAGTCTTTTAAATTAGACATGCATTATTTGTGCATTGATAGGTTTATACGACGTAACTGTAGATATTTTTACTTCTTCTTCTTCTTCTCAAGGGTGCCTGATGTACAGGCGAATATGGTCTTGAACCTAATGGTCCTTATTGACCAGCTACCAGTCTTACTTGTAGAAAATTTATCCCTTAACCATTTTTAACCCTTTTCTATATATTTATATGTGAGAAACTAAACATGAATTCTGTAGGGTTAATACGTTGAACTATACAAAGCTATATACTAATTTGGCGGCCACAAGGAGTTCCGGCCTCACCAAAAAATACTAAACATATATCACAAGAAACTTTACACAAATATCGATCCTTATGAATCGTCTTTCACTACTTGAGCGTCTTTGGAGAAATAAGGTTTAATACCTAGATACGCTTTTAAATGGCTATCAAATTGGAACATTCAGAACTTCACTAGGTAATACAACACTTATCTTAAACATCCTTTCCCGAACTAAAACTTTTAATACTTAATAACTTCTCAAACTAACTCTTTCTTCTATTTTTGTGTATATTTAAATTAAAATTGTAGAATTTTAAAAATAAACTATGATTTCTTGTAAGGTACTGTACAAGTATATGGCCGCCACGCCATCTTGACCGGAACTCTCATATTTTTTCTTTAATTTTGCGTTCAATGTGTTGCATTACTATTATTAGTAGTGTGTACTACAAGAAGCGTAATTCAAATGTGATTTAGTAATAGTACTCTAAACTAATTAATGAAATTACTGATGCGTCAGAAAGGTAGCTGTTCTGCATGTTGGTTTTTCCTGTGTTTGGTCTCGTAAATGTTTCATTCGTGAAGTGACAAAGAATTTCCTAAATATCATTGTTAATAGATGAGCAGCTTACAAGCTCCATTTGTTTTTGACGTTACCAAATGGTTAACTTTAACTTTCACCGGTATGCGTGACATAAAACAGTTCGCTTTCAAAAGGAAAATACGGATTATAATTCAATTGATACAATTTTCATGCAGTATGATTGCAAAAAATATTAGAGAAACATAGACATTATCTTTTCGCACTATAATAGTCATGAACATTGACGTAATTGGGCGTTTAAGATTTTTATCGAATGTGCTTCGGTATTTAAAAGTGACTTTTTTGTTTTAATTAAATTATTTCTGGTTAATCTATTTAAGGAAAATGTTACTACTATAATAAAAATAAAGTATTTTTTGTACAAAACATGTTTGTTTTTATATATATTTAGGCATTGAAATTAACTGCTGTAAAAATATTTTGAAAGAACATGGATACATCACGCATTATTTTTAATTCAGGTACATATTACGAGAAGTAATATACTGTGTTTTCAATAAATGTTGCTTTTATTTTCGTTGTCTCCATTGCCATTGCGCTTGCATGTAAGCGGTAACTTGTTGTTTAACAATCACTATTATGGGGCTCTTTTCGTTTCTATCACAAATTGTTAATAATATTGTAATAAGCTCGCAGTATGATCTTCTCTTTATAAGTTTCAATATTTTCCAAAAAAGTCGGGAATTAATTTCAAATAAAAATGAAGATCGCTTTATTTTTTATTTGTGACAGAACGAACGCAGCCATTAACTGGTTGAACATTTATTTTATTGTATTGTTCTCTAACGACTGTCCTTGTACTATATATCTGTCAGCTTTTTAACCATATTTAAAAGTTAATTTAACGGTATAATGGTTTATAACCAATATTTAATGCCACTGCGCACAAATAATTTTATAAAAACTTCACAAAAATTGTTCGAACATATTTCAAACAATGAAAGGAGTCGAAAAGATTGGTTTTAACTCGCCGCTATAAATTTGGATGATGTCAGTCTTTTAGGATTTCACCAGACAATAATAACAATACAGTCAAATACCCAATTTAATCACAAACTCCACACCTTTTGCTCTAACCGTCTTGTCGAAAAGAAAATTCTAATGGATCTTTTCAGGATAATTCTTCAGTTTATGTTATGTAGACAATTATTTTTTATTCTTTACTAAATAATATCGAGACGTTCATTTGTCATTTATAAATATCAATCTTTTTCTCTATCTCACACTTTGGAACAGTGATAAGTTTGTTCTTGTCTACATGTGCTCAAAACTTTCTATTTTTACATGCAAAATTCAACATAACATGAAATTCCATAATACAGCCAAAAACAGACTTGAATTTTGTGCGATACGGCATACAGATTTAATCTTGATATGTTATGGGATATGTTACAAACGCATATTAATCAGATCACTCAGTCACACAAAAAAGGTCTTGACCTGAGGCCTCCATTATGTGTACTCTATGTTTTGGGGTCGCTGAATTCGAATCATTTTCTTCCCAGCACGTCTCGGTTTAGCCATAATTCCATTAAACATTCTGAAATTTACTGTATATCCTTCAAACCACAAACGCTGTTGGTTTTCTATCTTCAAAATGAACACCAGTACTTAGAAAGTCCCAAGATTATATAGCAAAACTTTGCTTTAATGAATAAGTATGAAAAATGAGTGAAAAAATCCATGTAAAATCCAACTAAATAACAGTACAAATTTATTAGAATATAAAAAAATTCAAACTAATGTGAAAAATAACCTCCAGAAGGGCGTTGTGTAAAATTAGTAAGAAAAAAAAAACAGTGCAGCCATTGGGGCGTGAACTCGATTCTTAGAATCGGCGAGCCGTAGCTCAAACTACCAACCCACACAGCGTCTCGAGTTTATTTTTCACATTAGTTTGATTTTTCTTGTATTTTAAGAAATTTATATGGTTATTTAGTTGTATACTCCTTCAAGCATGGATTTTTTTATTAATTTTTCATACTTATTCACTAAACTGAAGTGTTAGTATAGTAGCTTGGGACTTTCTAAGTACTGGTGTTCGTTTTGAGAATTTAGACCAATAGTGTTTGTTATTTGAAGGATATATAGTAAATTTCAGAGTGTTTTGTGAAGTTATGGCTAAATCGAGACGTGCTGGGAAGTTAATGACCTCGGATTCGGACTCAGCGACTTCCAAAACATAGGGTACTTTTTTGTGTAGATGTGACTTTTACAAATATGTTCAAATTTAAAATATTGTTGTTGATTTTTACAATAAATCGACCGTTTGGTCTGCTGTATGTTGTAGTTGTAGGTTACAGGTGATGCTATACTTACCTATTTAAAAAACGACATGCGTGAGATATTTGACATTTGTCAACGATTTTATTATAATTTTATATTTTAATATATTTTATGAAAACAGTATCAAAGTTTGAGAATAAAGTCTTGACATTAAAAATCTAATCTAATCTCTCTGACTGAGCTTTACTCGTAAATTTAAAGATTCAATAAAAATTAGTTTAATTTCATCAAACACTATACCTAATAATTGAACTTTATAATATATTTTATCCACCCTGTATATGTAACTGCTTATAGACTAACAGCTAAATAATTTTTTGCTATTTTTTTTAATTACCCTGTATAACTGTAATTGTACTCCTGACAATATTTCAACCACTCTATAGATGCAGCTGCTTATAGACCACGCGTTATAACATTTTTGAACCACCCTGTATATATTTTTTACCCCTTCTGTTAGCTAGGTGTTCTACACCGTTTTCTTTATTACGGAGGAATCCATTCTAAGATTATTTTAGGGACCCGTTGTCAAGTTTTTCAACCATTCATCTCATGTGTCTATACCATATCAGTATTTGCTTTGCCATATCTTCTACTAACGTTCAGAATTATAATAATTATTATATTTCGATTATAACTCTATCGACAACGGGGTCAGATTCAAGTCATTGATAAGTTTGAACTTTTAATAAGCAGTTTTTGTTTTCCAACAAGAGTAATAATCGATTGTACGAAGTTTAGAATTGATGTCCTATCAAGTTTCGATAGCAAACTTTTTGATAGGAATTATACCTTCAAAAATGAAATTTCGTAAAAACACGTTGAAAGTTCTTTGCTGGTTCTATTAAGTGTGCAGCTGTGATATGAAAAATATTGTTCAAAAGAATAAAGTAAAATTCAAATTTATCAGAAACTCCGCATCTCATTTACATCATTATGTTTAAATAATGGATTAATTATTGTAATAAAGTAAGTAAGTACTATTAGGCCACCCTTTCAGCTCAAGCCCTTCCAAAAATAAGGGTTAAATACATTTTCAATTTACATGAACTCTTAGCTTAAAAAAACAACAAATTGGTGATTTGTGAAGTAGCACTTTAAAAAAATATTTATAAACTAACTTGTTTTTCAGTTATTTCACGTTGAACCTTTCAATTTTTGTTTTGACAAATAAAAACAAAATTTCAACAAGCTATAACTCCGTTTGTAATGGTTCTACAGAAACCATAGACCCAACTTTTTTTTTGTTTGATAATTTAAAAGTTATATACGAAAAACCGTATGAAAACATGTTTTTTTTGTTGAAAAATCGATTAAATCGAAAAGAATTGACTTTCAGAAAAAACTTTATGGAACAAAAGTTGCTTAAAATTAGTTAATTCATTCATTCTCAGAGGTAGGGGTAGTATCCCCTCCCTCCCGGGAAAAACAGCAGCTCCCGGCACAGGGTCAACTTTGAAGTAGCGGGTAAGTAGAAATTAAATCCAAATTTTTAGGACTATCGGTGATGCTTCGACAAATTACCCAGCATTACCGTTTTTTGGCTTCATTTACTGGACTAATAAGATATGATGGATTTAAGTGCAGCTGACCCTTTCGAATATAATACGGAGGTAGATATTTAACAACATATACTTAAATAATGTTTATATAATTTAATCTGTTATAATTAAATTGGTGAAGTAAGAAATTAAGAATTAACTTACACGTCATATATTTCTTTGCAATTATATTTAAATTAAGAATAAAATAGTGACAAGTATTTTAATTTTCCCGAAATTTATGTCCAATACTAAGAATGACACAAAGAGACAGAAACAGAGACAGGGGAATAACGAGAGACGGGAAGTATATGATTTTGTAAAAAGCTTTCGCTTTCATCGTTCCTTCTACAATGACTACCGCTATTTTTAGGGTTCCGTATATACAATATACGGATACCCTTCTAATATCACTCCGGATTTCTGCCTTTGTCACATCACAGCAATTTTCTCCTAAACTACTGGACGGAAGAGGTTGAAATTTTGTATCAATATATAGTTTGGTGACCCGATCAGGAGAACATATCTTAAAAGAAAAAAATTTGATTTTAGGGGTACTTCTGGGGGGAAAAACTAAAAAAATCGACCGTTCCCCCCCTGATCTCCGAAACTACTGAGCCTAAAATTTAAAAAAAAGGAAATATAGAACGTTGCCCGAACTTTACAGTAAAAATAAGGAGAAACCATTAATATTAATTTTAGGGGGCAAATTATAGAATTAAATAAAAACACATCATGTAATATATCAAATGAAAGAAAGGTCTCATTCTGAGGAACACAAATATATTTTTTTCATATTAAAAAAATACTTTAAAAAAATATTAACGAAAATATAGCACAATTTACCCATTCCCCCCCTTATCTCCGAAACTATAAAACATAAAGTTTTGAAAATTAGAGGTATAGGTTCTGACCTGAAGTTTACTGAAAAAATAAGGAAAAACCTCTACTTTTAATTTTGTGGGGCAAATTACAGATTGAAATGAAAAATATAAAATTAAAATTGTTTCTAACCAATCATGATATATATCAAATGAAAACGACGAAAACAAATATATTTTTTTCATATTTTTAAAATAAATTAATTAAAGGATATTAACAAAAATATAAGAAAAATTACCCATCCCCCCCTTATCTCCGAAACCATAAACTGGAAAATTTTGAAAAAAATGGAGGTATAGCCCCTCAAAAAATAAAATTAAAATTGTTTCTAACCCATCATGTTATATATCAAATGAAAGGGCTCATTATGACGAAAACAAATATATTTTTTTTTCATAATTTTAAAATAAATTAATTAAAAGATATTAACAAAAATATAAAAAAATTACTCATCGACCCCTATCTCCGAAACTAAAATCTTGAAAATTTTGAAAAAAAATTTAGGTATAGCCCCTTACCTGAACTTTACTGGAAAAATAAGGAAAAACCCTTAATATTCATTTTGGGGGACAAATTATAGAATTAAATATAAAATATAAAATTAAAATTGTTTCTAACCCATCATGTTATATATCAAATGAAAGGGCTCATGATGAAGAAAACAAATATAATTTTTTCATATTTTTAAAATAAATTATTTAAAAGATATTAACAAAAATATAAAAAAAATTACCTATCCCCCCCTTATCTCCGAAACCATAATCTGGAAAATTTTGAGAAAAATGAAAGTATAGCCCCTCACCTGCACTTTACTGGAAAAATAAGGAGAAACCCCTAATATTCATTTCGGGGGGCAAATTATAGAATTAAATGGGAAATAAAAAATTATAATTGTTTCTAACGGGTCATGTAGTATATCAAATCACAGGGCTCATTATGACGAATACAAATGTCTTTTTTTAATTCCCCCCGTTAATCCCCAAACTATAAGACCTACATTGTTTTGTTTATAGGAAAAATATGAAAAAAATAGACGGAAAATCAATTATTAGAAAACCTCCATAGTAATTTTAGGGACAAATAATTCAATTAAATGGAAAATAAAGATTCAATTTTTAAACGCATCATGAAATATATCTGATAAAAGGCTCATTATGTGAATTACAAATATATCATATTTTTAAATCATTTGTTTAAAAGACATTAACAAAAATATTAAACATCGACTTAGTTCCCATTTTAGAAACTACACTATTTAAATTTTGAAAAATATATTTTATTTGTATTTTTTAATAATTAGAATAACAGATTTAATAATTTATAATTTAAAACTTGACCTATTTTGCCCATTATCTGCCAATCTACAGAGCCTCAAAACTCAGAGAGTAGATTATAAAAGACTTCTCTGAAAGTTTATTAGTAAAATAAAACTCTAATGTTAATTTTTGGGGGTCAAATTAGAAAATTAAATACATATGTATTCTGATAAAAATCAAGCGACTCCTGAAGCAGATAAAATAAAAAGTGTATGTGTGGAAAATCAAACTGTATATTTTTTATAAATTTAAAACGCTTCCTTTAAAAGATATAAGGGTAAATGTAAGAAAATGCACTCATTCCCTGCTTGTCTGAAACTATAATATTAGAATCTTGAAGGTGGTAGAGAACCCTAAGTATGCAAGTCCAACTCGCACTTGACCAAATTATTTTAATAATAAACAGCTAATAAACACTTTTATTATATACACTATGCTCAGCGTTTCAGAAAAATCACCTATCAATAATTATTCAGTAAAGTAAACTGAAGTTAATATGATTATTTACGAAGGTTTTGTGGCAAGTCGCTGACAGTTATGATTTATTGTCTTTCTCCCATTTTCTGGAAAATGAATAAAAGATAGGATTTACCTTAATATTATAATACAAGAAACTATGCAAATCCTTAAAACCAATTTCAAAAAATCTGTGAACGTACCTACGTTAAAAATTTTCATATATCACGGGAAAAACTCTATTCCTCTCAAAATACTAGATCGGTCGTTTTGCGGTATGTTCAGATCTGTTTTTAGCACATTTCCTTCTTAGTTAATGCGCCGAATACCGAGAACCAAAAACACCGCAAATTGTTTGTGGTGATCATGCAAAAACTACTCATCGGTCAACGTCCACATTTAGCGGGTTTTTAAGAACATTATGATAAACTATTATTTTAGCTTCAAAATGCATTTTTCAAGAATGGGGAATTTTAAGGGTTTTTCACAATTTTTTCTGGATAGAGTTCGCAAAAATTTAGTTTGCAGCTTTGTCAATGCCTTACAAATGTCCTTTTGGAATTATTGTGATATAATTAATATTTTCCAAGTTATGAAGAAAAACAAAAAAAGACTAATATTTTTAGTTTTTATCGTTTAAAAAAAGCAGAAGAGATTTTTGCGATGGATTTTGTTTTTTTTATCACCTACGAACCAGTCTTCACAAGATGGCGTTGGGTCGTTATAAATTTTGTTCTGTGCCCAACGTGGGCATATGGATTGAGAACAAAAACTTAAAATTTTGCGTATATTTATGTTTTTTATTGAAATTCATTTCATTTGTACAACAAAATAAATAATATTTGGCGCTTGGAAAAGTATAACGATTTCAGCGGGGTTTAATTCAGGAAAATTCTAAAAAAATATTTCACTAAAACCATTATTTATAGAAATCAGAAAAAGATATGTTCTCAGATTCCAGAATATTAATTTTTCTTTATGAGAAAAGACTTGATAAGAGCTATTGCATTTTCAGAAAATACTCATTCTGTCATGTCAAAAGCTATTGAAAATTCAGTTATTATGCATAAACTTGTCCACCGTCAAATCCCCAAACTATCTTATGATTTGCATTCATAAATGTGATTTATTCATCTACTTACTATTATATTAAATTAACTTCAAAACTTTGAGCGGTCTGTACTTGCGGAATACATTTCATTCTTATGGTTAATAATCAGTTGGGCAAACGTGTATGAACCTATTATATTCAAATGAAAACCTAAAGAAATTACAGCAAAAACAGCTTTCCTCTTGAAAGTAATATTTTCTGGAAATTTCCTTGATGTTCACTTATACGTAAAGTCCAGTAACCCGGAAGTTAAACCTTAGCGGTCAGTGCACTCCAGTAAGTTGCATAGGGTACAGAATGATAGTCAATTTTGCATATATGGTAATTACGATTCACTGTATTGTTTTTCATGGGGTAACAATCGACGACAACTGGAAAGGGGATGAATTACTCTGACGGATATGTGTATTAGTTGTGTATGAATTTAGCATGACATATATTTATAAAATTAGTAAAATCTTAACTCATGTGTCATGTTATTTAGGCATAATTGAATTGAATTAATGTTGTTACGTGGCATTGTTGCAATACTTTCAGAATCACCTAAGCTCCATTAGCTTTCATTTTTAGTATAATATATTTTTGAATTATGGACTGAAATTGTCAATTTGCATTCTTTTTAATTTATTCTGTTTCATTTTCTTGTTAACAGGAACATCAGTATCCATTAATTTTTATTAAAACGTATTACAAAATTAGAGAATTGTGATGTAATATACCTAGTCATAGTTTCTTTTTGGTTTTCTTGAGGAATAAAACCACAATGAGGAAACGCTGTAGATATATTTAAAGAATCCAAACGTTTCAAATTCTCTTCTGAGGTGATTGTCAAAGGAACTGAAATCTCAATAAAATATAATTTTTGAAATTGAGAACTATCTTTTGAACAATTGTTAATGCACATGCATATAACTGAAGAAGACCCAGGCCCTGAGCCTATTTTACCAGAAGGAAAAAGAAGAAGAAGAAGCAGATTAATTCAGGCTAGCTACTTGCCAACATATCCTATAATATTTCTAATGTGCTGTCTGTTTCTTTTCCTAACCGACTCCAAGAAGGAGGCGGTTCTCAATTCGGATGTTTTTTAGACTGCCAGTAGTCCATCAATTATGATCTAATTGCGATAACTCTCTCATCATTTGAAAGAGTAGACTTCCAGACTGAGACGATATTTTATTCCAATTATATATTTCAATGACAAGGGATGATCCGTTTGGCATACTCGTAAAATCTTATTACGAATAATTTTTCAGAACATATTATGGCGAATGCGACAGTATTAAATTATGAAAATAATTGCTTTATTCGTAATCAGGATGAAATTAATTTAAAATAGATTGGAATTAAATCAAAATATATGTTAATTAAACACTTTCAAGATGAGGGCTATCCATTTGTCTGCATATATAGTGTACACTAAAGTTGGAATCACAGGTACAACAATAATTTTATTCCTTGTAAAAAAATCTGCATTGTCGGCAACCTAAAACGAAATTACCACTCATCACCAGTGGCGGCTGGTGGGTTATGACACTGGTGGTGCACTTTACTGGTCAAATATTAGGATTCAAAGAGGCAAGAAAACAACCATAGCTTTGCTAATACTGCATTTATTTTTTATAAATTAAAATTTTCGTCGACTTTTTTTGGAAGCGAAATGTTGAATGACCTTTTTATTGAAGTATCGCATTGATTGAATTTTTTTCCAATACTAAGCACAGAAAGAGCATTTCGCCGGTCCTGAGACATGGTACTTCTAAGAAACGTTTTAATCCTTCACTCCGGTTTTTGTCCAAATGGATTCTCCGCCATAAATAATACAAGGAAAACAAAATAATGTATTGAGGCTATCACATCCACACAACCATGTATTTTAAAACTTCGCGTAAATACTCTATTTTTCTTTTTGCACTCTTGTTTTAAATTAAGAAATGGCCTAGGTGGACCAGTCAATCTTATATCTAATTTGTTTTCAAACGATTTATTATTGTTTTTAATATTGTTAATGTTAAAGTTGATAATCATTTTTATAGTTATTTAAACACACACTATGCCCGACTCTGTATATTAAATATCATTTCATAGACTACGATTAAAAAAACAAAGCAACCACTAATTAAATCACGTAAACAAAAATTGAAAATATTGAAACGTTCGAGTAGGTCCGGTCACTAACAGCACAGCTCGGTTTCTCCGTGCGGCGTACGACAACCAGCCAATTACTCCATATAGTTTGCATTAACAATATTCTGTCTCACGCGTAAGCATGTTATATCGTATCTCAGAAGAGATGTAAGTTTCACCGTGTGCTAGCTGAAGTGCACGGTGAAATATTCTTTACTGCGTATATGTCTTAATAGTTTAGATTAGAGCTTAAATTGTTTTTTTTAAAACTCGTTGATATTGAAATGATATTTATTAAACATTTTGTGTTGATTTTTAATCTTATTAAATTTGATGGTTCAGCGCACGAGTGCACTTAAGGGACAGCCGCCCCTGCTCATCACAAATCAATTTTATCACTAATTGTATACGAGGTTTGCCAAAAAAGATGAATAGTGAAGTACCTACAATTACTTTTGGCAGTGTCGAAACTAGTTATGAAATAAAGCTAATTTAAGTTTTTGAAGATAGAAGTCGATTTTTGGATCGGTAAAAGAACTTATGAGTTCGCATGTTAATTTGAAGCACACATTGAAGGTGAGTTCGGTATGTCATTATCATTTCGTGCCAATACATATTCGTATAAAATTCATTTAATGCCGCTAAAAAATTTACGAAACCTTCTAAATTAATCGTTCCGATAAAAACAACAGGTAAACATAAAAAACCGGCTAAAATAAAAAAAGAGCAACACAGCGGCTATCCCGAAATTTCGATGGAAGTAAAAAAGACGACTTCGATAAGGTTCTTGAACATACTCGAACAAATCAGAATAATAATAGAATTCTGGTATTTTCTGAACTGGCTATAAAAAGGACCGTTGTACAAGTTGAGAAGTGAATTTATTTTGATAAAGATGAAGACGTTGAAAGTAAAAGTGAATATTTGTAAATTTTTGAACCCACAGAATCTATTGCAATATCGTTATCGTTACACAGGATGGTTAAAAAAATGTTGTATGTAGCGAATAAGAAGTTGTATATGCATATATCAATCGGGTTAAATATGGGACGTTGTAGAATTATAATTGTACTGGGTGGCTCAAAATATGTTCGAAACTAAATGTTTTATTAGGTGGTCCATAAGCAGTTGCATATACAAAGGGCTAAAATATAGAGTGCAGTAGTGGAGAAAAATTATATTTATATAATGTGGTAGGAAAAAGCTAGAAAAAATAATTATATAGATTTGCCCATAAGCAATTGAATACATATGAAGTATTTACAGGGTGGCCCATAGGCTGTCTCATGTACAGTTTGGAATTTAGAGTGTGGTGGAATCTTAGTTATACAGGGTGGTTCTAAAAATCTTCGAAAAAATATTAAAATGGTGGTCCATAAGCATATACAATGTTTTTTATGCGACGCAAATTCTCTTAATTACGCCCCTTCATATCCTCAAACATATTAAATTTTACGTTTTCTTATTATTTGTCTAATGAAATTTGTTTTTAAATTTTGAGCGAAATTGATATCTTTCCATATAGTAAAACTACCAAATATAGCAATCAGCCATAAAAGATTGAAAATCAATCACAGCGTATGATGTAACGTGTCAGTAAATACAATTTATATTTATATGGTACACATTTTCTACTCCCTCTATAAGAAAAATTGGTTGCATAAATGTCTTAGGGCCAGCGCAGACGGAGCAATTGTTTTGCAAATTCGGTTGCACTTGAAACTAGGTTTGTTCGTAGACACTCGTTGCCAATCATTCCAACGGTTAAAAAATTTTAGTCAGTTATCTGTGCTAACACTCGATTCGCGGATAAATTTTCAAACCGTTGAAATTATTGGCAATTAGTATTTACGAACAAACTTAGTTTGTAACCGAAGTTGTAAAACAGCTGACCCTTGTGCCGTCTGCGCTGGACCTTAGTCGTCCACTTTCAAAAAAATCCTTTGTAATTTACCTGTATAATGTTAGCTTTTGCTGACAACAGGGGTTGTATGTGAACTTTGATAATCTCAGCAGTCAAGGCAAAATTTAAGCCCAAAAAAGACTGAATTATAAAATATTACAGGATGTTAGGAATTAAGTAAAAATTCACGAAAAGTGAAGTAAATTGGACAATTGAGGCATGGAATTTTGAATCACACCCGGAAGATTATATTCCTTATTCTGCATTGGTTTCTTGCGAGGAAAGCTACAATTTTCGTAGATGTCTATTATATAATATAGAATTCATATTTAAAATACAAAATAACTAAATTATTATATTATTACCTAGTGTTTACTATTGACAAGCATACGTTACATGGTTGACGTGACGCCGTCTCAAGAAGGCGTGAATTTAAAAAACCTAAAATTAGAATGGCATTTTTCCATACTAGACCGTTATTTTTGACGTAACAATTTTTTTTAAATAGTGGGTACTTCCAAGTATTTATTAAAACAGTTATTCAAGTTTTATTATAGTCAAAAAACCAACTGCTAAAATCGGAAAGCGCTGCCTCAGAACTAGGACGGATTAAATGGAACAAGACATACGCAAAGAAGTAGGTAAATGAATATTTGAAGACGCGAGATGTAAGACCGACATCTAGGATTTTCGAGAGAATTAGCACACAGAGGTTCCGAATCTTGAGCCGTTCCGTGTAATTGCTGTTCTCCCTTAACTCCTAGCACATATTGTAAGCTTGTCATTCCAGGGATAGACACAAATAAATAAACTTTACTCATTTAATGTGGACATTGCTGTACTTACCGTGTTTAAATAGATAGGACAAGGTAATAAGTATGTAGATGATTATATATACTTCTGGAGCAGAGTAGAGACAATAATAACAGCAAATCTGACATGGTTATAGCTGTTAAGATGAAATTAGAAACAGACAAGCTGGAACTCCATTGATGAAAGAATAATAACAGTTGATTTAGAATTTAAAGGAAGAAAAGTGAGAATCTTTGGAATACATGCAACCACTGACGACTCTGATATAGAGACAATAAAATATTTTGACAAATTCTGTGAGGAAGTAGAACAAACAAAAAATTGTAATTTTAGGAGATTTTAACGGAAGGTTCGGCAACAGTAAAATTATTGAAGAACACGGCGAAGATGTAGTGAATAACGATGGAACAAAATGGATAGAGCTGTGCGAAGAACATTCTGGGAAAAAGCGGATTCTTTCAACATAAAGATATTAATAAATATATTTGGATACCAAAAACGAAAAATTTAAGATCTCTCATAGAGACTATATTGCTATAAGACAAAATATAACGAATAGATCATTTGATGTAAAATGTTTAGACAGGAGCAGAATGCTGGTCAAATATGTTAGGGCATAAACTATAAGAACAATTCGAGAAAACAAAGTCAGTACCAAAATTCTAAGTCATAAAAGTTAACGACATGGATAAATTATCCATGTCGTAACTGGTAACTACTAACTCCCTATACAAACGTATGGCTTAAAAACATGACGAAGGAGTAACTGGAACAGCACACAAAATGTATGAATCTATGAAAAAAGGGTTCATGAGACTGCGGTAGAACCACTAGAAATAATAATCAAGTGCGAGTTGAACTCGCATATTAAGGGTTCCGTAGCTCCTTCAAGATTATTATATTCCAGTTTTAGACAAACAGGGAATTAGTGCATTTTCTTATGTTTATCCTAATATCTTTTAAACGAAGCGTTTTAAACTTTTATTTTCCACACAGACTTTTTATTTTATCTGCTACATGATTCGCTTGATTTATATCAAAATATGTATTTAATTTGGACCCAATATTAGAGTTTTATTTTACTAATAAACTTTCAGGGAAGCATTTTATAATCTACTGTCTGAATTTTAGGCTCTGTAGATTGGAAGAAAAAGGGGAAAATAGGTGAAGTTTTAAATAATAAATTATTAAATCTGTTAGACTAATTATAGCGTAGTTATTTCCCAATAAACACTTAGACATTAATTATAGCGTAGTTTCTAAAGTGGGAATTAAGTCGATGTTTAATATGTTTGTTAATCTTAATCTTTTAAACAAATAATATAAAATTATGATATATTTGTAATTCACATAATGAACCTTTTATTTGATATATTACATGATGCGTTTGAAAATTTAATTTTCTTGATGATATATCCTGTATGTACATCGCTATTGATTTGTCTGACATAAATTATATTAATTATTATTTCTTGAATAATTTAGCAGATAAAAGAACTACATATAAGAAATTTTTTGTTTAATATTTACACTGAAACATCCAATATTTACAACAACTGATTCCGAATACAATTTACATAAAAAATAATAACCCGACTACCCAAGCGGAACTAAACTACTTAAACTGTTCAATGTCTTATATATTCACATCAATTTGTCTCTTGTTTTCGATGGCATTCCACTGTTGTTCTGGAGGCGTATTTCAATGTTCGCTACTTTTTTATCCCATAGAAAGTTCCAGTCAGTGCCGTTCTTTTTTTATTAGAGATTGATGTATTATTTTTCGTTGGAATGAATAATGTTTATTCCAGTGGCGGTAAATACATTTTATAACACTACCCCCCCTTTTTAATTCTGATCGTCCCAATCAGAAACATTCTCTCCATGGTATGAAGCGAGTCGATCCAAAAGAATCATCTTCAACTTAGCTCTTGGGTTTCGACGAATACGGTATACGCCATGGATTCTCTTGACCACCTCGTATGGACCATCCTAGGCGGTTGTAAGCTTTGGAGATTTACCCTTGCTCCTCTGGGGGTTGTACAGCCAAAACTTGTCCCTCTTTTGGAACCCGACTGAATTGGTCTTGAGGTCGTATCTTGTCTTCATCCATTCTTCATCTACATTCGGGCTAGTTCGTGTATTGCCAGTATGTTATGTCGGAGTTGGTCGGCATAATCATTGATTTCTTGGGACTGTTCTTCTGGGGAGCCAATGGCCAGATCGCAGGGTAATCGCAGCTCTTTTCCGAATAGTACCCTGGCTGGAGTCAGACCTGTACTGTTATGTACGGCAAAGCGATAGGCCAATAGGAATAGGGGAATACGCTCATCCCAATCACGCTGATTATTGCTAGCGACCTTGGATAAGTGTTGTTCCAAGGTCCTGTTGAATCGTTCCACCATTCCGGCTGACCGTGGATGAGATGGTGTTGTTCTAGTTTTCCTGGTTTTTTTTCCTTTTTTCCTTGGTTTGAATGTAGTTCCAACGGGAGGCCAAACCTGCTGAATGGCTGTTCTACCATCACCTTCGCTACCGTAGTTGCCTCTTGATTGGGTATCGCAGATGCCCCAGGCCATTTGCTGAAGACTTCATTGCAACCAAAATGTATTTGTTCCCTCTCTCAGACTCGGGAAATGGACCGGCGACATCGATGGAAATTCTCTCAAAGGGGACGCCCACATTATACTGTTGCATTCTGCTTTTGGTAGGTCCGGGTCGTTGGACCCTTACTGACTGCACAGGGGTCACATTTCCCGCACCAAGCCCTCAGATCTTCGAAGTAATTGATCTAGTATTACCGTTGGCGAATTTTATCCAAGGTTTTATTCATGCCCAGATGACCTCCGGTAATCCCATCATGTACTTCGGTCAGTATGGCTGGTATCTTCTTCTTTGGGTCTACCGGTTGGGACTTGGTTTCTCAGCTGTCAGTGCTTTCCCAAATTCTCAAAGAGTTGAGAATTCCATTCTCTACTCTTCGAAAGTCCCATTTTTTTGAAGTCTCAAGTTCTTAGCTACCAAAAATGAAGACTATCGAAAACCATATAGCAAAGACAGGTCGTTATTACTCTTAGTACTTCCATCCTGTATTACTTATTGTCATTATTATAACCAGGAAAATTAAAACAAAAGTTATAATTTATTTGTGGTAAGGCATACTTACCGCCTAATCTTCTAAAGAAAAGTTGACGGCATAAGCGACAAAATTAGCTATTAAATTCATTTGAAACTCTTTTACTTCTTGGAAGTTATATCAAAGCTCATTTGTGTGAAAAACGTGCTGTAAAAAATAAACGGTTTTCGTCTTTTACTGAACATTTTGATAAATGACATTTATATCGTTTTACCTTGACAGGGTCGATAGAATATCATTATGGGTTCTAGGTCCCTAATAGCAAATTTAATTGAAATTTTCAGAAGGAAAATGAGTACCTTTTGAGAACCTGAATATACTACTCCAATATTTCGAAACTTGATAAAGAACTCTCATTTTCGCTTCAAATTTTTATGCAAATATACTGAATAAATTTTGCTATAATAGGAAACTAAAATAACAGAAGGGGATCGCCGAGCCGCACATAATAAATTACAACTTGTGGAAAGATCTGTTGTGTTTAGTTGCGCTATGCTCGATCGTGACGTTATCGTCGGGCGGCATAGCGTACCGACGCCTGAAGACGACGGAGAAGAAGAAAGCATAAAAGAAGTTGCGTCGTCGTCGTGCTGGATGATGATGGGCGGTATGGTGAGGTGGTATGTAGGTCGCGTAGTGGCGGTGGTTTAATTTCTTGCAGTTTGCCGCCTCGGAGTGGCGCTACCGTCGTACTAACATTGAAATTATTCATCAACACAATTTAGTTTAAACCGTGCAGTGCTTGTTGGTAACCGTGATGTAGTGCAAAGGACTTTTCTTTCTTATCATCTCTTACTTCTTAATCGGTTCGAGATTTGTTTCTGTTTCTTGTTTCGCATATTGTTTAGATGTTGTTGGCTCAGTTGGATGGAAACTGATCAAGAAAAGTATATCAAGGTAAATTATTTTTCAATACTTGCTGTTTAAGTTTTGAGAAAATAAATATTTAAAGCGGCTCGAGTTTAAAGAGTATTAATTATTACTTTGTTTTTATTAGTATTTGTATTCTGAACTGCGACACCTAAATGGTTATAAGATATGATTAAATTTTATTTTTTGGTCAATTTCTGCTATGAGGTTGCCGAATATTTACATACGTAACTCATTTATTAGCGTCTACACAAGTAATTTCACGGCATTCATTTACAGCTTGATACGTTTCAATAACAATACAAACATTCACGTAAATAACGATGACGATAAGGTCCTGCCAAAATTTTAAGTTTATTTGACATTTGCTTCATTCGAAACTAGGAGCTCAAATCTAAGAAGGTTAATACCCAATACAAAATGGAAAGAATTATTTTAATAATAAATAATCTCTAAACTTTGATTTTCTTTAATGCAACAACTGTCAGCTGTTTATAGGTAAACAGTAAAGATTAATGAATAATATATGTACTTCCATCAGTATTAAACCACAGTTTTATAGTTATTTACATTAGTTTTCAAATTATAAATGGGAATGGTGGATTTGATTTTAGTGCATATTTTAAAGAGCAAAGATGCAGATCAAAAAAAAACGGAAAGTTAGTTCTAAAAGTAAAAAAACACGCTATTATAGAAGTGTGAAGATTTTTTTTGAAATAATAGTAATAATACAAATAATAATTAATAAGATTATATATGGTATTAACAATTTCGATAGATTTTTATAAACACTTTTAGGTTTTTAGTTAAAATTTTGTAACGAATATCGAATGAGAGCAAAGTTATTTAAAAAAAATCCTGTAACTGAAGAGCAGTTATTTAACTCATTTTCAGTATAAATGGAAATTTAATAAATATTTCCTAAAATTTGATTTTATTTAATGCAATAATTATCAGCTGTTTATAGGTAAACAGTAAGGATTATTGAATAATATATGTATTTCCACCAGTATTATTCCACAGTTTTATAATTTTCATTAGGTTTCAAATTATAAATGAAAACTGCATATTTTATTTCACTGCAGATTTTAAGGGGCAAAATTCTGCTTAAAAATCGAAAAGTTTTTCTAAAAGTAAAAAAGGCAGTAAGTAGTCTAGTTTTTACCAACCAAGTCTAAAGAGGAATCAAAAATTTATATTTTAGAAATTAATCTAGATATAGGTATTATAGAAATGTGTAGATGTTACTTAAACAAAAATATATTTTTTAGTATTGTACATTTCTTTTAACACTTAAATTACTTACAGAACAGAAAAATGATATGATATTGATAATAATTAATAATTGATAACTTTATCTATGGTACATTAATATTTCGTTCGTCTTTCTTATTAAAAAAAGGATATTCCTACAAGTGAAGAACAGTTTCCCAGTATTTCTAATATTTTTTTTTTGTTTTAAACATTGCACACGCTGTGTTTGATATTGTTGTCAAAGTTAATCGTTAACATTACTTCAATTGGCGAAGTGATGTGTATATGGGGGAAACAATAAAAAAATATATTTAATTACATTATTGTATACTGTACACTTAAGAAATGAACTCTTAACCATTGAATAATTAAATAAAATACATCCTATCGAAATTAGTTGATCAAAAATATGAAATAATTGATTTTCATACCTACTATTGGCTATTAACGTAATACGTTGCGGGCTTTATCAATTTTACAAAAAGTAGATATTATTTTTTATGTACATAAAATCTACTTTCACCAAAAATCAAATTCGGGGATCTCTAGGATGTCAGCTATCAGTTTTTCCACTCTTCCAGAAGATTCCTGAAACTTTTTTATTATCATTTAGAAAATAATTGAGGGCCTCTATTCCTTTTGACCCAGGACCTCCAAACGCTCGTTAAATCAGGTATGTCAAGAGTTTAAAAACTTGTGCTTTGCTCTAGTCGTTATCATCTTCCTTTTCGTAATGTTCTTCTTAAATGTTTTCTGAAATGTTCTTTTCATGTAGCTATAACATATCTTTAGATTTTGTTAAGAATGATGTCATTTACTCAGTGAGGACAGACAAATCTGGATATTTATGTAGCTTTCCTATAAAAACCATATATGTATTACTACAATGACTGTTTCTTTAATTTATATAAAGAATATTTCTCATATTTTTTGGAATTAGTATTATATTACCCGAATAATGCTGCAACCTTATACACTTAATCAGTTTTGCCTATTCTAGTCATTGTACAAATGTTAGACGAGTATTTTTTGCATCTTTAAATAAAACATGAAAATGTATTATTCATTTTCATCAATATGTGAAAGAGAACATCCACAGATATTAACAGTTCTTTATCAATATTTTGATTAACGTCATCTTGTTTTCTTAATAATATAGTGATTTATCAGCTTTGTTTCCTAATATTCATTACTACGGAAATCTGAGAAAAGTGTAAAAACAGAAAACAACTTTGTATTCTGCCCTTCTGCTTATTTGAAGGTAAATTATAGAAATTACGTTCAATAGTTTCTCTGGGTTTTTACACTAATAAACCCCAAATCTGACAATCATAAGGATACCTGAGCTATATTGAAACTGAAACTCTAAGTTGTCGTCATCAAGGAGTAAAGTAAACTATAATTAAATGTTTTAAGAATGTGTCAAACAAATTTATACTATCAGTTTTATAGACCTATATGCCGATAATAGCAAAATGCACAACATTGTTTTGTCTATCTGAAATCGTTAAGTTGATAAATATGCCTTATTTCAAAGGAAATAAGTATTTGTAGGAATTTCTGTTATCTTACATCTGTACAATATATTATATCTATCAAAACCAATGTCTTCGAAATTCATAAAGTCAAGCAAATATAATTTTAAGGTCTCAATTGATCATTGAAATACATGATCATTCTGAGTGGAACTGTCTATTGAAAGTTTGACCCACCGACTCTTTAAATTGTTATGATTTTCAGGTATTACTTGAGTTGACAGTTTTAGTAACAGTTCAACAATAGTTTAGCGTACTCACTATACTACTTTATTCCATATAGTGGGACTGTAAAAGAAAATACGTTATTCTGCTATACAACGGGTTTAATTAAAAAGATGATATTGGGATGAGAATTGAAATACCAGACCTATATCTGTTCAGTTATCTAAGGAACAAAATGGGACCTAATATTGTGCCCTGTGGCACACCAACATTTGTAGTCGTCTCTGAGCTGATACAGTTCCTTTTTGGGGGTAGTTTTGTAGTAATTTTAAGCAAACACCACGAATTCCATAATTGTACAATTTCTTGAAAGAATATCATGTGAAACTGTGTCAGACACCTTTTTTAAATTATACAATTCAAGACATTTAAGAATTTGTTTTATACTCTTTCTGGTGCAATTTGCAGTTACCACCTGTCAGAGTTTTTACGAAATAATTCCACATGTAACTCTTACTTTTATATTTCGACATTTTGTAATTGAGACCCGTCGTCAAGGCACAAACCAGTATTAACCCCCCCCCCCCTATTAATATTACGTCACACAAGCTAGAACCCCCCTCGTATATGATACATTGCGACTAATACTAAAATTACCCAAATATTAATATATTGAATAAGCATCTATAATAACGATCTTCTTTGTTTTCGACACTAGCATTTATTTCACCTGCATCTATCCATTTTGCTTTCATCCCCCAATGTGGATAGCAGATTTTCTGTTCTATTTATTCCATTTTGGATATTAAATTTTAATTGCTTTAAAATTTATTAAAAAGCAAGTAGGAAATTAAATACGCATATAGCAATATTCTATTGATTTTAAATATCACAATGAAAACATATAACAAATAGAAACATTCAAATTTTGCCTTAATTTCAATACACAAACATGGAAAGTAACAGTTCATAATTTCAAAGTCCAGAATTTCAACAACTTCATATTTCCGGCACAATATGGGTAATAAATCACATTTATAGGATTTTACTAAAACATTTTAGGGCAAATAACTTGGTATTTCCATACAAAAATAATAAATTTATATTTGACCCGTCATACAATATTTGGAGTGAAATTGTGACAAAATCTGTGAACGAATCTATCTGAAAATCGTACAGTAAGACAAAGCAGAAAGCGCAATCGCATGATCGTATTGTTGGTTGTCAACAGAGGAAAAAATTTTAAAATTTGGAAACAGGTTATTGTTTGAATTGCTGGTGGCCAGATGAGCAGAAAACAGTAAATAAGAAAATAGCAGATTTTATGAAAATGGAAAGATATGTTACAAAATTGAGCACATGGTTAATGAAATATAGGCAAGAGGATCAAAATATAGAAGAATAGTAATTGGAAAATGCCGAATTAAGAAGTTAGAAAAATTGGTTCTGTCAAAATAAGAAAACTATAAAAGCGAGGAAGTACGTGAAAAGAGCAGGATGATTCAAAATTTAGCAGTGCAACAGTAAACTTTGTTTGTGGTTATTAAGTGATATTTGAGTTGTCAAAAGTTGTCAAAGCAAAAATTTCAAAATTTCGAAAGTTTCAATTTGGGATTGCAAAGTTACTCCAAAAGCAATCATAACTTGAAGAAGTGAAGCTGGTGTGCACAAAAGTAATGGTAGTGCATTAATACTAAACAAAAGTAAACAGAAACCAGTTAGGCCCAGCAGTAGAGGTGGAACAATATTGTTTTGAGTTGATAGCAAATACAGAAGGAAAGCTGACAAAGTAAACAGATACAAGGGAGCAGAAGCTAGCAGGTATTTAAAAGCGGGGGTTGAAAGAAAGCAGAGGTGTGAGGTATCAATCCAAATAATAGAAGCCAGTCTAGTCAAAGACACTTTCAACAGTATTCAGTGGTGACACTTTAAACAATTTTAAAGTGAACAGGGTAGTACAATTTTGCGGTTCTGTTAAATATTTCATTTGGTGTTCAAAACAGTTACATAACTACAACAGAAGTTACATTTTTATTTATTTATTGGGAAATATTTATTGTAGTAGCGGGTTTTAAATTCTAAATTCAATAATTGCATTTGATTAATCATTGTGTTTTAAATTTCATTTCTCACAGATAAACTGTTTAGATTAATTCCAAATTTAGTAAATAAGTTATTGTTTGATGTTTATGATTTTATTATTGGTTTGCGTTTGATATTGTTTATTCTTATTTTACATTATGGAGTTTATAAGTTTGCTTCAAATACAAAAGAGTTATTTATAATACAAAAATATATTGGTATATTTACAGAAAAAAGAGTCTCAAAAGCTGGAGTAGTAGAAGAAAATTTGTGTAGAATTTTTATAAAGGAAATATATAAAATTTGAAAGTAAAAGTTTTAATTGATCAATTTATAATCACACCTCATAAATAAAAGTTCCATTACAATATATAACTAGAAATAAAAGTATAATTAAACCTAAACCTACATTAGAAGTCGGTAAAAGGAATTATCTATATAATGCTATTGACTATTTTAACAAACTATCACATTGCTTCAAAAATTATATGGGAAGATCATCGTGATCCAAAATAAACTAAAACAACGGATTTTGGCATTATTTCGCAATTAATATGTGTTATTTTCTTGTTATTAGTATTATTTATATATACCAGGTCAAGTGTACAAGTTTTTTACCTTCAACTGGATACAGCTTTGGCTGTATTACTTTAATACATCAGTATGTAACTATATATCTGGGTATCAATAAATCAATAAATCAATATATATATATATATATATATATATATATATAATCACTTCTCAACGGGGCCATTTTTTAAAAATCTTAACTGTTAAATCTAAAAAATGGTAGCGTAGAATGAGTAGTTTATGTAATAACCAGCACAAAATTAAGAAGTTTAAAGAGTCCGTATTTGTTGACTATTAAGTGACGCATGAGATAAATATATAAAAATATATATATATAGTTAAACCTTTGAAATATGTTCTTTTGTAACATAAATTTGTAGTATGTAGTACAAACCCTAGTATATCTAGAGAATCTCGCTACGCTAACTCATTTATTCGAAATTTTTAGCATTTCCATTGAAATTCGAGTTAACCAGATTCTGTTCATTTGTTATGAAATAGAGAGCGCAGAATCCGTGGAGGTTCTTTTTTGTATGATATTGGATGTACAGACGAACCGATTGTGACAGACTTAAGTAAGTATACCAAATAATAAGCTTTTGTGACTGAAAAATATACCTAAAAATATATTTATATTTACAAAGATACGACTTTCTACTGTAACAGAAAAATAAAACAAAAACATATATACATAAAGACAGACAAAGAAATGTTAAATTAGAAAGATATAAAAGAGGCGAAGGATTAAGGTCTATTGACATTGTACTCGTATATCGAAACACTTGTCGTTAGTAAACAGGATAGATCAGAATAAATCTTAAATTATCTTTTCATTTTTAACCGACTTCCAAAAAGCAAGCGGTTATCATTTCGGAATGTATTTTTTTAATGTAAATTACCTGATTTCTTCCACTACACGGGTGTTAACTAATTTGTACAATTATTTTAATTTGTTTAATACAATGTATATCCGGATTGGTGAAATCTCAAATTTGAGAAAAGAATTATATTGGTAAAAGTATGAAAAAAATATCTAGTATTTTGATTGAGTTCTCCAAAACCCCGTACCGATTTGTATATTTATTTAAATTGCATTCTATTGCGGAATATTTCGAGATCGTTTCACATATTTTTCTATGATTTGTAAGATGAGTTTTTTCAGAAAATTGCTGAAAAATCCAATCGAATTGATTTTCTTATAAATATTTTAATTCCAACGTACTAGTGCAGGAATTGTAGATCTTGAAAATTTTAATCGGGAATTGAAAAATTTTCTATATAGGTCGTCAGCATATAGGTAGTATAGTATGTCTAATTAATTTTATTATTTTATTGAAGACATTTTAGGCTCCTTAAATCAACGAGTACCAAGCTTATTTTGACTGTATTCCTGTTTTCATCGGCGTACCTAGGGGGGAATATAGGGGTTTAACACCCCTCCCCCGGAAATTGAAGCAAAACATGATTCACTACATTCATGAATTCATACTAAATTGCATTCTTACATATTTAGATCTAGTCTACAAAATATTATTAATAAAATTTAAATATTAAGTCAGTACTTATGGTAAAATTTTGAAATTGTTCGAGTATTCTACGAACAGGCTCCCAGTCATGTTCCCAAATTTTTGATTTTACGAATTGTCATTTCTTTACATAATTTTTGTGCTCTTTTATTCTAGAGCCTAGAGGTTTCTCCAATATAAAATATATTATATTAACAAGGAATTTTATATATATTTCATGTTTTGAATTGTGTATTTCTTCAATTGAATGTGTTTAGTATTTATTACATCAAAGGGCAAGATTTATACAAACTAACAACGCGCGAAATTTCTGTGGTGTGTTATGCTGATGAGGAAGTTCTTATAGCGGAAAGTGAGAACGACATACAGAAATTATGGTCTGTATTTTACTAAAACTGAAGCAGCTGCTATCGTCCAGAAAATCAAATTAATCAAGTAAATAAATTTATCCACCAATGAGTACAGAGTACATGTAAACCCAACTCAGAAAAGAACTTACACAGTAAAAGATCATGCAAATAAGGTAAAAGATTAAGAGGAGTACTAAGGAATGTTATACGAAACAACAAGACAATGGAAACAACAAGACAAACCTCGACTATTTTTATGTTTTCTTGGGAATAACACCACAATTGAAATAAAAAGCTGTATAATGAACGAAAAAACCAAACGTTTCAAAGTCGATTCTGACTTCGTTTTCAATGGCTTTATATGTATTGAAAATGTAATTGCAATTTACATTAACAGGCGTGACTGACCTAATCGCAAGCGTTTTGTATACAGTACTTGTGACATATTCCCACAAAAAGTAGTCCAATGGCGTCAAATCAGGAGATCGTGCTGGCCATTCTATCGATCCGCGCCTCCCAATCCACCGATTTGGCATATTACATTGGCAGGAACTTGTGGGTTTACTGCACAGACCTATAAATTCAAGAGACCGAAAGCTTCATTCATAAATCAGATACAAAACCGATCCAACATTAAATATATACAAATGATGATTGAGAAAAAGACAGATCATCATGAGTTGCCAGCCGGCAACAATGTACAGCTTGAGACCTGTTGTCGTATAATTTCCAGTAGCGTAACGTAGAAATATTAAACATTTTTAAATGTAATCCAACATTTATTACATATTTTAAATTCAATAATTACAAAATCATTTTTAAAAATTTTAATGTAATACAACAATTATGGTGATAAAATAAATATAACTTGTTTAATGTATTTGGATAATGTATAAACACATTTGATCAAATCTTAAAATTTATAAATATTTATTTGCAATCGGAAACTTCATTATTTTTGAAAACTCCATATTGAGTGGTAAAGGCGTCAATTTTAATGGGTCGAAATTCAAAATCTAGAATCCAATATGGCGTACTGCTAATCATACTCAATGAATCTACCTAAAAACTTGTGCATAGGGATTTTCAGTATTGCTGATTATAGATTTGAGAGACGATTTTCAAAATTCAAAATGAAAAATCCAATATGGCGTATAAGTCATTGTGGGTATGAAGACAGATTTTCGAAATTCAAAATGAAATATCTAATATGTAGTAGTAGTAGTAGTATTTATTAGCAAATATTCTGCTACATAAAGACATATAAGTAATTAACATTATTTCGTACTTAAATTATTACAATTAAATATGTTATTTAAATATAAATAGTTTTTACATATGCCACATTTTACATAAACATATAAAGACTATTTATATATCTTGTATAAAAAGAAACCTTATTGTATATTATCAGGTCCTTGGTACCAGATTTCCTTATTTGATGAAGTAGTGGTGTTGTACCGACGAATACTGACGAATTTTACGTACCAGTGTTGTTTTTTTAGACGTATAGTGGGCCAACATATTATAAATGAAAAGCATATTCTTACAAATCAGCACATCTTTAATTCTGGTACATTTGTCAACTTCCAATATAATGCACATAGCTCTACTTTGCTGTTTTTTGTAACGCGTTTGTATATCTCTCCACAATCAAATAAAATAGAGTTAGAGTACGTATTCATAATCTAGAACTATAATTGAGTAATATACATGTTAAAGCCTATAAAGACCACGATTACTACTGTATTCTGATCTTTAATTTTCCACACGAGAGTTTATTTCGAAAACCCGCTTGATTATCTATTAATATATTAAATGATTCAAAATCTGTTTGTTAATGAATACTTCTACAATTTCAAGCAATGATAATGTACTTATGGGAGGGAGTTCTTTTTATTTTTTTGTTGATTACTTTCTGCACTTGCACTATTACTGACGTTTTACATAAATTAGGTACTTTACAGTCCTCAATTGAAGCATTTATAATTTTATTTATTTATTTATTTTTCACAATTTGCAACTTATATATTGAAGGCTTTTTGTGTTATTAACTTTAAGAGCAAACTATCTGCAGAATGAGTTAAAGAGTAGCTCATAGATGACTAAATCCTAAATGACAATAGAAATGGAGTTATACTTATCTAAAGACACTTTAATAGCTGTTTTACGCTCGCTACTTTACTAGCCAATCTTGTGACCTGCACCTTATTGGCAGGTGTCCAATAAATGTGTGGATTTAGAACAAGTTTTATTTTATGCGGATGTTCTAAGGAATTTTTAGTGACTTTCTATTTTTCATTCTGACCAACATGTCTGTGTTTATAACCTTTTATTTGATTTGAATTTGTTATCTAAAAAATAAGTAAAACTAGTTACTGGTCATGTTGTTTATATTTTTCTATTAATTAAAAAACAATGAAATGGATGAAATGTAATTTTGTCAATTACAAAATGAAGTAGATGGTCAGACTGCATTTAACACCAAAGAATATATGGAAAATTTGGTATGCGTAAAACGAAATATTTGGCAGAATTTCTAGGCCAATTAATTACTTGATAAACGCATTAATTTTCAGGATATAACGCGGTTTAACACTGTTTAGTCTACATTGCTACAATGAAATGTTTAGTAATTACGCAGACTTTTGGGTAATACGTACATAAACCGATTTGTATTAAATTTAGTTAAGAAATTAGCAATATTAGAAATAATTTATTAGTATTACTAGTGAAACGCTTGGGCATATGCGGACATTACAATGATCGTATGAAATTAGAATGGACATGAACTGATTTCAATGCTATGTCTTCGATGCACATTCCATAGAGAATATTCAAAAAATGTATGAATTAGATGTTGCGTAGTTCACTGGTTCAATGCAAGTATATAATTGACGAAGGACCTTTAGCGGATCAAGCCGTTACATAAACGAATCACCAAATAAAAGTTATCACTAACCTTTAAGTCGAAGTTCTTGTGTTTTCTTGGTTCTTCTTTCTTCTGAGGCTAGCCCCGTGAACAGGAACAGTTTCTTAGAGCTTCGTCTGGACAACACGTTACACAAAAAATAGCGACGTAATGTTCATTGATTGAGCATTGCGGGTTTAACAACAAATGATGCGCTTTTGTAAACACAAAAGAAACAAATGAAAGCGGTTTAGCGGTCGTTACTAACGAAGCTACTAACTCGCGAAATCGTAACGCAAAAAAACAACAATAAGCGTCGTCTCTTCAGACGGGATCAAAGCCACCGAAAAGTTCGGAGTACATTGCACGATTCTCCCAAGCGTCTTAACAGCTAGGGATCCGAACCACGAAAGTCAATACTGTCTATATTTTACACGCAAAAAAATACTTACAATTAGCATTAGCGCGACGGAATGTTTTAGAAAAGGTGCAGGAGTTTAAAAATCAATGAAGTAATTCAATCAAATTGAACACAATAGACTAAACAAATTGCGGGAACGCACCACAGTGAATATAAAATTTACTATTTCAAATTTTATATAGGTGCTCTGTAAATAGGACTTTCGTATAAAAAAGTGTCAAAACCTCTACCCATTGTTCCTTAATTAAGAATACAATTCTTGCTATAAAGATATGGGCTATTAATTTTTAATAAATATACCTGTGAAATATAGCTTTATATGTACGCTCCTGAGTCATAAATTAAACATAACCTCTTACACATAACCTCCTACAGATCAAAAGATTAATTCCGGAACAAATTAATTCCACAAATTGTAGAAGCTCACAATATAATTTGTCAGTAAATAATAACTTTTGTACAAAAATCTTTAAAATATCACCAAAAATTCAAACTCCATAACAAAGTCCTAATATTGACATGTTTCTCGCCAGCAACACTGTAAAGCTAAACTTCATTCATAAATGGTCATTACGCACGTAGTAAAAGTTCTACTAGGGTTGCCAATAGCACCTATTTTATGTGTTACACTATAATATGTGAATAATTTTCTGTAGTAAATATTTTAGTCCCACAATAAGTGTCTAATATAATTTAGTAAACTATGGTTTATATTTTCTGTTGCATGTTATATGTGGTGTGTAAATCAGTAAAGTATTTTAGTTTCTATATTCCTGTCAACTAGCTTATAATGATTTTGTGAAATCTGGCTACAGTGTATCGAGAATAAAAAGAGATAGTTTGAATGTTGGAGCGCATAAAAATGTAAACAATTGGGTCTATTAAATTCGTAGGCAGAGGCGGCGCAAGAAGTAAACTTCATGTGGGCAAAATACATTTCGCGAGTCCCTCTGATGGTGCAAGAAGAAATCATTTTAAATTAAGATTCGAGGCCCTTTACCCCGCGAGCCCCTTTGCCCCATGAGGTCCTTTGCCCCGCGAGGCCGTGGGCGGTGCGAGGCCCTTTGCCCCGCTGTGCCGTGGGCGGTAGCCCACACCGCCCATGCCTTACACCGCCTCTGTTCGTAGGTCTGTGGTTTACTGGATCAGGATATACGTTTGCCAAAGTTGGCACGACATTATTTTGGACCAGTTCTAAATATTTAATTCCATTCAAGTTGCCATCAATGAAAAAGGGACCTATGATATGATTTCCAACAATTCCTGCCCAAAAATTAACTTTTTCAGGATAGTGCGTATGTTTCTCTGTCATCCAGTGAGGATTCTCATTAGATTAATGGCGCCAATTTTGACGATTGACATGATCGTAAAGTGTATATGTGCTCTCATCAGAAAACAAAATATCTTCTAATTGGATCACATTGTTATCTAACCTTACCATCATTTGTTCACAGAAAAACGTTCTATCAAAATCGTCTTTCATGAGCTCCTGAGTCGGTGTAATTTTATAAAATTTCTTTTAATACTCGAAAAATTTATGTGTGGCTAACGTTGAACAGTAGGGCGAGTTTTCGACCAGAATTATGTGCGTTTTCAAGCATAATATCCACTTACGTATTATCACTTAGAGCATTGGCAGCTACTTTTTTTATCTGCCTTACATGATCGAGCTCGCGAAACTGCTTTTCTATTTTGCTAATTGTTCTCTTGGGATACAGGCGGCAAATTTTTTCAAATAAGTAAAAAGGAACGCAGGAATTGTTTTTACTTACTATCTCAATCTGAAAGAGCTAAATGGGAATTAAGTATTGACTGTAATGTAGCGAATTTGTGAAATAAAATAATATCCTTTTTTAAAGTTAATTTTTGTAATAAATATGAAAACAATTAATATTTCCGAACCCGTTGAAGATATGTGTAGGACATTGTACATGAATTATGTCTAGAATTTTCTGGAAGATCCAAAAAATAAATAATATACAGGGGCTTGAATTTAAAATAAGAAAGTTGGTATTGGCCACTGTCACATGACACACCGTATATATTTTTTTTTTGTTAAAAATACAAATCGATGTGTCTAAGCGTTTTTCCCTACAAGCCCTACTTTATTCATTATCGAATTTATTCCATTTCGCTGTTCCCACTATATTAGTAAAACAAATTGACGAAGCAGTCTTTATGAAAATCTAAAAATTGAAATATATGCACTCACCAAGCATAAAACTACATGTAGGGAGAAGGAAGTTCTATTTAAAAGTGTTTAATACAACACAGAATAACACGCAAATAAAAAATAATCTAATAAATAAATAATAACTACACAAACAAATCAATAAATATATCTTTATTTAACACCAAAATCACTCATTTACTAAGTACACAAAAATTTTAGAAATACCAAAGATTTATTGGTCTGGTTAACGATCACAACCCTCTTCCAAGAATTCCTCATAAAGTAGTATGAATTTGTATTTGTCGACGCGAGATCTAAAGTCCGACATTTAGGATTTTCGGGGAAACTAGCACACAGAGATGTCGGATTTTACATCTTGCGTCTACAAATTTACCGTTATGTATTAAATACATAAATCAGTGTTCCAGAGGGCATCCCATTGTGGAAAATGCAACTGATGAAGGTTCCCGACCAGAAACAATATATGTCACATATATTGTCTTGCGTAATTTGTAGTTAGCTACTTATAGGGCCCAATCTACTGCTCAGAGAATGGCTAAAGTTGTAATTATAATTTTGATCATTTCTAGTGATATGATTGATACTGGTTGCTTGATATTCATTACTAATAAGTAAGTAATGAGTAATTTGATCGCATCGATTCAACCCACTCCTGTCCGGTGGTCTTGCGTCCTATTCTTATACTCACAGCACTATCGAGAGTTTTCACTCTCTATCCACACACGTTAATCGTTTATAATTGGTGCTTCCCGAATATACCAGAAAGCCTGTCTTTTTGTCTGCAATCGAATTGTTCAGGAATCCCGCCCTTGTTGCTGGTTTTTATCGTATTCGCAATTTTTTGTTTTTATTTAGGGTGATTAACATGTCGAAGGTTTATTCTTTTCTTGCGGCGTAAAATGAATGTGATAACAATATATTCATATGGACCATCCCAACCGTAAACTGAATGAAAAATTGCTTGCAACTACTTAATGCTGAACAGCCCTAAAATATAAAGCCGTATGTCAAAATCGGCTCTTCTAGGTACCTCCAATTTTGTAAGCACAAATTTTGATTATCGGTTGAGAAGGAAAATAAAAAACAACTACAAAATTATCAAAAAATATAAAACAACAATTGAATAAATGGATAATTAGGTGCGTATTTTAATTTATTTGTTTCTGTGGATAATTTTCGATTTTCTCTCATGACTGATTAAGTGTATTTCTTTACATACCATATTATAAAATAATATTAACTTTTACATAATTTGCTTAAAAAATTAATTCAGGTTTATGTCCTTGCAAAAATTAGTGACAAATATATACATTCAAAAAGTGTTTATGACATTAATTTAAAGTGTTAAAAATTATTATTTTTGCAAAAACTCCAAAACGGATTTTTTTCTTGCAAATTTAATCTAATTTTCGATTATAGTATCACTATATTGTTCCATATAAAATTCCGCCCCCCCCCAGCAAGGTATCCTTACTATATGACACAAATTACAAAAATCGGGTCAGCCAAACCAGTGGTGTCAACTGATTAAAGTGTTTTAATCAGTTGACACCACTCGTGTCTTTATTTTACTCCCTACGATCAAAAGTGGTAAAATCAAAAGTTGTGTGATTGTGACATCACACCCTATACAGAAATTGTTTAAAAAATTGCTGTTTTTTTTATCCTACCATAGCGTTAAAATGAGAAACTTAAACCTCTACGACTTGTATTGCTTGAGATACACTATACTTAGCCTTAACGGCACAGTGCAATTTGAAATTTAATATGGAATGCGCAATACTAATTAGATGAGTTTAAAAATGAATAGTACTATGAATATGTAGGTGTTAGTGATTAAACAATTTTAAGTGAAAACATGTAGGGAAAACACCTTTTTAAATAAAAAAGCTGTCGCCCAGTGGTCGAAATTCGACCAATTGTGTCAATATCTCTGACAGGTGAAGTACCCTGAAAATTTTATCGTGACATTCTATCCTAGGACTTAAGGGACAACAGCAATTACACCGAACGGATCCAAATTCGGAACCTCTGTGTGATAGTTTCCTCGAAAATCCTAAATGTCGGTCTTATATCTCGCTTCTACAAATAATTATTCAGATATAATTATTAGAAATTTATTTGTGTTCAAATTAGTAATTCTTAATTTAATATGACAACAATTCAACTGCTAATGGGCTACCCTACATAATTATTTTTTCTAACCACCCTGTATAAATATAATTGCACTCAATTCTCTAATATTTATATATAATTTATATATAAATACTCATTATAATAATTCCATCTCATTATATATTTCAACCACCCTGTATATGCAACTGCTCATGGACCACGCATAATATTCTGTATATGCGACTGCCTATAAGCCACTATATTTACTCTTTTTGTTTATATATATGGAACTCATCGTGGGCTACTCTATAAATCATTTCCAGTTCTAACATTTTTTATAATCATCCTGTATATCTATAATTCCTATATTTCATCTACCCTATATATATTACTGCTTATAGGTTACGAAATGTTGCATTTCCATTTCCGCCACCCTGTATAAATAAGCCTGTTTGTATAATATTTTTTACACCACCCTGTATAACAGCAAATCTATTGCGCCCTCTATTCCAAGAATCCTGTAAATTCAACCGTTAATGGGCTTCTCTATATATTTATTTTATTAGTTATAATTGCACTCTACTCTATATTTTAAACATCCTATATATGCAACTGCTTGTGGGCCACCCACGAAAAAAATGATTTCTAACATATCTGGAATCGCCCCGTGTAATTATAATATACAACGCCTTATATCTCAGTCGGTTCAGAACATGAGAACAAAACTTTTTACCCTACCAAAAATCGCCTAAGCAGCAATTTTTTACTTTAAAAAATATTAAATAACGACAAAATCCTTATAAGATTCTACACATCAATTTGTATTGGACATTTTTTTCAAGAGCAGTTTCAACCTCAAGTATGTTACCAAATCATCTGCATTGAAACTCGTGTAATTTCAAAACGCAGCTGTCATAATTATTGTCACAATCTCGTTCTTTCTCGGTAATACGACTTTTCCCGAGCAATCGATTTGTAGACGCCAATACCCCCAAAACGAAATTTCGACAGTCATAGTACAGTGTGCGAGAATTACAAATAATAAGATATATGTAAATAAACAAAACATAATATGTATTATATTGTTAGATAAATAAGTAAAAATATATTTGCAGCATATCACATCTCGTTAAAAGAACATTTAACAATTTTTGACTGACTGCTAATATTTTAGACAGCATGTTAAAATTAATTTAAAAGATTAGCTTATGTCGAATAAAACAGCAATATATTATTAATGCTTATTCAATTTTCATTTGCACATGTCATAAAATAAAAAACATATTCAACTTGAGAGGATCTGTAATCAAATGTATCAATTAGCTTTCTAATCTCTCAATAATTAGTTTACTTACGTTAAAGTTTTCATCGGGGGATTATATCAAAACATTTAAGAAATACAATGCACCACTTGCAAATTTATGTTAAATAATACCTTTATTTGTTGTCAATTTTTGTAAGTTCATTGAAATTGAAATTTTGAAAATTATACATTGATAATTTTCTCATTGCATTGAGAAGATAATTTAACTTAGCAGTTATCATTGTTAATAAATGTCAAATTGAAATTCAATATGTTAGAATGAGGTTGGGTGTGAACTGGTCGAGAAAATAGAACCATTGCCATGATGTCAGATCTAACTATTTATCTTCAATTTCACTATTTTTATTTATATCATAGGCTTTGTAATCTTAGTTAAATTGTATGAAACTATTAGCTTTTAAAATAGAAACAATATAAATTATTAGTATAATGTTAAAATAATAAAATATTATCGGAAAAACATTGTTCAGTTGCCACGCAATACAAATTTCTGATTTTAGTTGACAAACTATATTTGGAAAAACTTGCGAGTACCCAATAAATTCTCATTAACATATAATATAAATTTTTGTGGGTGAGTTTTTAATAGCATGATAATGTAGAATAACTTTCAGAAAAAAACAAAATTTGTTAGTTTTCAGTTTAATTTAGTTTGTTTTTCTCATTCGCGTCAATCCGTCTTTTTCCGATTTTCTCTCCACGCAATCTGGCGGCACTGTGGACGTAAATTATAAATTTTTTAATTTATTTTATTTAATGAATGAATCAATATTATAAATATATTTTAGCATTCTGCACTGAAGGTCGTCAATAGCCACTAAACAAAACAAAAATCAAATAAATCGGTTGAGGGACAGAGGAGAAAATGGTACCTAACCGTTTTGTCTTTGCCTATTTATATATAGATAATACACACACAATAGTCAGAAACATAGTAATATATAAAAGCATTTTTTGGTACTGAAAACGAACGATTTGTATGGTATGACCACATACAAAGAACAGAATTAAACATATCTTATTAAAAACATTGGGACTATGAAGACGATACAAACGTCCAATTTCAACACTAGACTTTTCTTCAGAACGGGTCTTAAATGCATATATTTTTAAACACATTAAACTGTTGCTTTATTAGACTGTTTGAAAGCTTCCTTTTTATAATTAACCTTAGATGCACGACTTTTTTGTATTATAGAATCATTTAAGTAATTTAATTATGTTGAATGTTTTTGTAGTTGCATATAATGGGTTTGGTTACTGATGCGAAGTATGAGATTTAATTTATTGGGAGGAAATAAACGTTAAAATAAATAAGTGATACAGAACATGAATTTATTGAATTTGCACAAATTTATTCTCTGGAGTTCATCAAACCTTCCTTAATGAGTCATGGGAAAACTTTATAAAGTAGGCTACAATTTTCTTCTTTAAGTGGCGTAAACAAAACCGAACATACACTACTTGAATAACAGTTAATACGTATATTTTTTCTGGGTTTACTTCAGTAATAGGAATTCGATCATTATGAAAAAATTTAACATGATTGTTTTAATTGCAAGTGTTGAATATAATGATACATAATTTGCCATTTCTGCAAGATTGCGCCCTTCATTAGCAGATAATCTTGGAATCACTTATTGTCATTGACATTTTAAGAGGTCCGTTTGCCGTGAATGTACTGTAGTAATGACTTCATCTTGTGGTGTTTTTAGTTATTGTAAGACGGCCGCATTGGTAAATATGTTTCTAATTAAGCACCCAAAATTTCATTTTTTGTTTACTGCTTTTACTACTTTTATTTTAAAGAATTTCGAAAAATGATAAACGGAAAAGTTTTTTGGCACATTATTTCACACAACAGGGCGTCATCATCTCTTCACATCTAGGTTTCACTGAAATCCGATGCATTCGATTATTAATCGATTATCATTCTAATACCACGGGAAAGAATAATTTTTTTAGTAATCTTAGATCATTTATAGATATAGCCAGTCAAGCGTGGCAACGCTAGCACTAAGAGGCTTGTGGGTGGAAGCAGCCAATATGCTGAACGTATTTCATTGGAGCATTGAGTGAATACCAATCTTACATGACTTTGGCACTGCAGGCTATCCTAGAAAGTGTCTAAGTAGTAATTCATTCAAGACAAAAAATTCAATTTTTTCAATTCAATTAGTTTTGGGATGACTTAAATCATCAACAATAAAACAAATTTTTCTAATTCCTCTGAAATTATAATCATCACTGGTTGAGTTTGAATCCAATTCAGCTTGAATTAGTAGTTTAGGTTTTCGGTCTTGCCAGTTTTGGAGAAAATGCTGTCCGATGTAAATACTGATCCTCGGTAGTCGATTAAAAATGATTCGACATTTGGTCCACAAAATGACACAGAAATACCAAACGTGGAATGACACCTTTTACTGTGTTTCCTTGTTAATGTTGGTCCTAGGTATTAGTAAAATTTAAATGATTCACAGATCACAAAACAGCTATTTAATTTTTCAAACCCTGATCAGTCAAATACAAAGTTGTCATTTTAACTGAAAATTTATTAAAAGACCTCAGATTTAAGTTAAACAATTTTATTTATGATTTGAATTTTGAGCAGATAACTTCATCTGAAAAGGTCATTATTAATTCGATTCTACTTTGATAACGTCTACTCGATTCTTAGACTATCACTAGGTTTCAGCTGTAATGCATTGAAATACCAATACACTGGTATATCCTATGTTAAGTTTTATTCGACGTTTTTGGGAAAAGAAAATAATCATCGGAGTAAAACATTTCAGTACGGTCTTGCTACATGTGAGAAGTAAAATTTTGATTTTGATATAATTTAAATTCTATTTTACTTTGTAATAAACTATAAGCTGTAATGGAAACATGTGAATATAAAAATTCTATGTAATAGCAAGGTATAAGGAATACAATCGCCAAATTTTCTTTTGGTGCTTTGCAACTAGAAAAAAGCATATTTTATGCAGTAATTAATTACTTCTATGGAAAAGCAATAGACCGACAAACCGATAGACCTGACTTTAAGAGATCACGATTTCTCAGACGTTAGAATACGACTAAGGAAAAGATGGAAAAGCAATAACTGCTTAATATATTTTTAAAATAGATAGCTTTTTACTTCTTAAATTAACGTAAAAAATTCCGTGATAAAATATTCAGTATTTCAGTAACAATTTAATTTACAATAAAAATAAGTATAAATTGCATAATTGATTTTACAGCGGGTTATAGTCTGGTGAGTGCGCCTACAAAATGACATCGAAAAAAGTAATTTTTAAAATTAAAAAATTATTAGAGACCAAACTTGCATAATTTTGAAAAACAGAAGCGGGCACCCGGTTTTAATGGTTAGTGGTATTTTGCAATTTGCACAGCAATAAAACTATACTCTAGAACTTTGACGCTGTCATTCGACATACCTACAACTATCATAAGCATATGTTTTAACTATAATATACATTATAGATATCATCAACGAGAACTTATATTTTACTTATTTCAAGAATTGTTACTTAATTTGCAAAAAACAAAAGCTTAAATTTTTTGATAGTTTAGATTTTTCCAAAAACATTGTCAAGCAAAAAATGGTCTATTTAGGCTATTAAGCAGAATTTTTATGCTGATGACTATTTTTACTCTCAAAACATCGTATAAATCTTAACATATTATATTAATGTATGGGTCTTTCAATGCTTTATCGACATTCTAACAAAAAAGTTCAAGTCTAAAAAAAATAGTTGATGATGACCCAGAGAAACGAAACTTAGCAGTGAAGATTTGATGATGCCCTATAATGTAAACGTATGTGTCAAAAAATTTTCCTTTTATAATTTTTTGATATTCTTTAAAATAAAAGTAGTAGCGGCAAAAAACAAAAAATGGAATTATTGCTTGTCCTCGTATAACTTGTTATTCCTTCATATGAGAGACACCCTGTAAATATATGGTTTCCTATGTTGTATCCGGTGTACATCCGTTTCTTGGTTTGTGCTCTGAAAATAATAATAATAAAATAATAAAGGTGAAAATCTAAATAAACGTGGTTTAGGAGAAGCAACACATTTTTCTCAGATTAGTTACAGTAATAATAATAAATATAACAAATTTCGTAGTGTTTTATATGTTTTCAGTTAATTGATTGTATTTAATATTTGGTTTTGTTAAAAACGGTTAAATATTGAGAAACACTAAGATGCGTATCTGAAGTATTTCTTTTACATAGTCGGTGAGGTATAAAATGCAGAAAAGCAATACATGTAATTATCGGTAATAACCTACACCAGTTTTGACCTACACAATCTCTATTAATACAATTAAGCCTAATGAAAGAACAATTGCCCCTTAAAATAATGGTGGACTAATTTTACGATGAACATCTGTACTTAATTAATACCACCGTGAAATGCTCACGTATATTTATAATCTACAAGTATTGCATTTCAACTGAAGTATGAAATGCGAAACTTTATTTTATTATATAATTTTGAACGAATTAAGGTATGTGTTGCAATTTGTTTTAATCATAGGATTTAATTGTGTGTAGTTCGTATACAAATTTTAATATATTCTATATACCTTTAGCTTTTATTGAATACGTTGAGAAAAGAATAGCACCAGTGTATTCGTAAAAATGTCCAAGAAACCAAACAAACTTCTATTCTTGTATATCTTTTTATTATCCGAGGTCATACCGCCATTCTATATCCAGTTACCAGTCTCCATTCTGTGAAGTCATTTTAGTCACCTGGTCTTAAATTGGATTCTAATATAACCTGCCTGTTTTTTCCCACATATTCTTAGGGCTTCCTCGTTTTTTGTTTTCACGAGGTGTTCTGTTCAACCTTTCTAGGTAGAATTTGGACCTCCATTCATTGTACGTGGCTATAATATTTTAACTGACATTCTTAGATATCTTCTGTTAACCATAACACCTAAAGAGAACCATGTCTATATTTTCACGATCTCTTTAAACATCTCTTGTGTTATTCTTTGTTTCTAGATTTACTTTTCGTTCTGTTGTATTCTGTAGTTGCCCCGTTTCGCATTAATAGAAAAGGGCACTTTTAAACATTGTATTATATAACTGGTGTTTTATCTTTATATTGTCGATCATAGAACAGAGATTAATGCTCCAATATATATTTTTTTCACTTCATAATTCTATTTTCTGTCTCCCTTGCAGTTATTGTCTATTATTGTTCACAAGTATTTTTGATTCTGTTGCCATTTCTTAGATCTAGTTCAGGTTGTTGCTCATCGATGTTTAGGGTGTTTTGTCTTTTTTAGGTTCACCGACAATTTTATTTGTCATATTGGCCGATAAATTTATTCTCCATAATTTCTAGATGCTCCCTGTCGTGAGATATAGCCAACTGAGTGACGAAAGTCCCAAGTTACATATTGGTTTCCAATTTCACAAAAATTACAGTTGTAACAAAATATTGGTATTTTTCCAATAACCAGATCACAAATTGACTTAAATGGAACATACTTTATAATTTATGACAAAGTTTTATGGTAACTTGATAAAATTACATAAAATACTCGAAGGCATAGTTATTTCTTGTGCTTATTTGGGCGAGCCAATGCTGTAATTGGAGTACTTAGTGGTGAACACTGGGATTGTTTAGTACTCTTTCTCTCTGTCTCTCTCTAACGGCCTGACTTCACCCACTATTGGATATAGACCTTCAATTCCACTTCCTTGGACCGTGGTCTAATTGGTGCTAATGTCCTCCCACTGTTGTTTTAGTATCATCTAACCAGCGTTTTGGTATTCTTCCTATGTTTCGCTGATATTCTCGGGGTCTCCATTGCACAATTCTGTTACAAGTGCCGCCCAGTTCCACTTCATTTCTCCAATTTTACCCATTATTTCTTGTACTTTTGTTCTGCGTCTTTTCTCCTCATTTCTAATACGTTTTCTTGGGAAGATTCCCAACGAAATCCTTTTTATAGCCCTTAGATTGTTTTAAATATGTTTGTCAAATGAATTTTGTCATGGTTTCTAGACCGTAAGAGAGAACTGGGAGAATGAAAGTGTTGAATGTTTTCCTTGTTAGTTTTATAGAAATATCTGCATTTCTCAGGGCGGTGTTGAGTTTTCGCTCTGTGGCCCAGTCATACGAATCCTTCTTGTGATTTCAGTAGTTTGGTTTTGCTTGCCTAGTTTTATTGTTTTTTATTTTTTATTATTAGTTATGAATAGAATGTCGTCAGCGAATCTCAGGTGGGTCAAAAACGGTTCATCCCCTCCTTTTTATTTTTTGATCAGTTATAGTTTCCACTGTGTTTATTTGGATGACAGCTTTGTCATATATCTGCTTGAGGTGATCTCTATATCTAGAGTTAATTCTGACTTCATTCATTTCATTGTTATTCATGTCATTAAAGAAAGCAGGGAACGTGACATTTTTGAAATAGATATAGGATGTTAATGATATCTTATTTGGTGCATGAGTTTACAAAAAAAGCTAAAACTCGAATGTAGGAAACCACAAAGACGAAAACCTTGGCTCTAGGTCTGGTCTCTGCCAACAAGGATTATTTATATATGAGAGACACATAATGGCAAATTTTGAAGAAATGCACCGTGGTAGATGTAGTTATATTACTGTGATATTCATTGTAGGTCATAGATATGATTACACTATATTTCCATTCCGGATTATTAGTAAATATTAAAAACAGATAAAATAAAACTTCACATAGGTAAAACTTTGGAGATAGAACCAAAAGTTCAACTTTTATAGCATTTGAAATTTTAGAAATACATGAATTTCAAGAATTTACTTACTCTTATTCTACCCTAAAACTTGTTCAAAATAATAGACAAAATTTTTAAAATTCATAAGTCAGACAAGCAAACTTTTCTTACAAAATCCAAAAGAATTTTCTCCATTTTGTAGATTTATGCGCATGGTTGATTCTAATTACAACTGGGTGATCCAAATTTAAGTCAGTAGGTGGAATCTGCCTTTTCTCAATGGATAGCCAGAGCCAGCGAGTATCACCCTATCACGAATTGGTCTCCATCGACTTTCAAAACGACGATTTACTGTTTCTATACACTCGGGCATTATGTGCACATCCTGACAAGCTTGCAATGACACGATAAAATTTGAAATCAAGTTCACAAACCGTTATATAACATTTAAGGAATGGTCTCTGCGTCTAACTCCTAGAGCTCCCAGTTGATGCATATTCTTATTATACGTGTTTTGTACACACATCCAATGACTAATGGTATTTGTGGTATACGAGAAAACCCTACTATAACACGAATAATGTTATCTGGTCACTCAGTAACTTGTGGAAAACTACTGGTATTTATTGCCACCACAATTTCGTGAAAGGCTCTAGAAATACTTGCTTTTGATATTCGACGCATATCTCTGACCATGGTACTGACCACCATTTTCTCACCAGTCAAAAGCAGCACCTAGTACAACTGTTTCTGAAAGTGCCCCACTCTTATATTTCCATGGTTAATGCAATGTCCCCGAGGAGTGATTCCATTTTAATTGATGACATACGAAATTGTTAATTAAACTCATTTGCTAATGAAGTGAACATTTGTTCTTACTGCGAATGGCTGTTACCTTCGGCTCTGTTGAACAATGGGTAGGTTATCGTCAGATGTCGAGCTCCACATGCTAAAAGGTCGAAAAACCATTTATTCAGAATTACACATCACATAAAACTTACTCAACTACTATCATAGGTTAAAGTTTTTGAGATTTTTCCCAAGATAATTTCTCAAGAATTTGTAACTTGGAAAAACTCAAAATTCACTATAGTTAATCTGTGAAAGAGTGAAAATTACAATTTTATTACAATTCTAGTAAATTTTGAAAGATAAATACGTGTATCTTTATTTTCTCGGAAGGTTACATATATTAACTGGTGCTTGCTATTAAGCATGTATCTAATGCTTTAGGTAGATCTACAAATAGAAGACGGATTTCTCTATTTGCTCCTACCTATTGTTCGATGTAATCGACTGATGGAGTCCGCTGTATAAATAAATCTATAGTTCTTGCACTGCAAGGCCGTAGTCAGAAAAAATTTTCGGGTTGGGTTGGATATTTTTTTAAATTGGCGATGGGCTGATTAGGACAGCAAACTTATTTTTTGTTCATGTATTTCCAGGATATATAAAATTGTATAAATATAAAATTTATTCTTTTCGAAAAGGTTTAAATTGAATCTTGAAACCAAAAACTTCCAAAATTTCGGCGGAAGGGGGGATTTGGACCCTCAGACCCCCCGCTGGCTACGGCCTTCTTGCACTGATATTTTCTACTACTTTTTTTGTGAATAGGTGATATGTCTGTTAACAGATAAAGGTTTCACATCCCAGGCTAATCAAGTTACAAGACCAGCTTCAAAAACATGCCTAGATCACATTTTTGTTAAAAGCAAAGATAAAAATATCGACTCATTTGTAATATTGTCAAATATTACCGATCACTAACCGATAGCAATACATCTGCAAACTAAAAACAAAATTTTTGAAAAGAAACCGTGGATAACACTCAGGCATATCATTTCGATACAGAGAGAGAAGGGATAAATTTTTCCAAATATACATCAAAGATTGATATAATGCTATAAAAAAACAAGAATATTTAACGTATAGTAACAAATTTAATCTTCTAACTAAAAAAAGTAAGCACATCCTTGTTGTTGAGATTTCTTGTAATAACCATTTTGCAAAGCTATAGTAGCCTTATAACCTACAAGCCTTTTAAGAGAGACTTCGCGAGTTTATTTGACCAATTTTCCATCTTTAGTAGAACTGGGAAAAAGGTGAACAATTTTTGAGTTAATTGAAAGTATGCTACTGCTTCTGAAGCAGATTAAACAGCCCACTAAATTTAGTGACACCATGATACTGTGACGGGAATCCGAAATGTTGTTCGTCTGACACATCGAGGTTTCCGAAGTATTCTAGAGTCCATGAAGGAAATCTCTCGGCGGCTCTTTGATCTCCAGAAAAATTCCGAGAAGAAATATATAAATATGGAGAGCTGACAGAAGGATTTATTCTGTTTTCGATTGCCGTATAGTAAAGATCAGGTGTTCAAGATAAATTGTAAATAGTTCTGTGAATATAAATTAAAGTAGTGGAAATAAATTATAGTGAGTTGGACTGTTTTTATATATATATCCAAGAACTAAACTGAACCCGAGTGTGAAAATAAAAACATTACACTAATTTTTTATCACATGTGATGTATTATTGTAAAATGATGTGTGCTATGTTTTGAACATTATGTTCATTCATAGGTCCAAATTACAAAAATCTCTCAATAATCGGAGATTTTTACGTATTGAATAAGGGAGACATCTGGTGTAGAATTCATCCTAAATAAGTTAGTATTTTGCTTTGCCGTTAACAATACTTTTTACATTGACTGTCTCAGTATATTAATAACATACTAATTGTTTTCTGAATGATAGTTGGAGATCCTTAATTTTTTGGGAATAACACCACACTTTACAGGAAGGTCGGTATATTTCATATATTCTAAACGTTTCAGTGACAAATGAAATTAAATCGAATGGAATTCACTAGCATTATTTATTTTTATTTGTATTTTCAGTAAACTCTACAAAAGACTTCTGTGGCGTTCATATTATATTGTAATTTAATACTTCCTGAGATTAATGATTTATAATATGCCTATTTTCCTGATGGAAAATGAAACAAAAACATTTTATTTATGATGTATGTTTTCCCATGAGAAAAAAAACATACTAGATATTTATAAATGGCGGCTTTTCAGTTGTTAATAATTACAGTCAGTGTGGTTTTATTACTACTTTTAGAGAATACGATTTCAATTAAACTTTTTTTAATTGTCAGTAATTATCTAATAACGATTTATATGATTACAGTGACAATTAAATATCACTCAATGTACACTTAAATGGTATCATTAGTCATGCCGTTAAATCATTTAATTTATGATTAAAGTTTGATAATTTTAGTTTATTTCAGGCGATGCCCAAATTCGTATTGCTCTTGTTGATATTTTGCAGCAGTAAATTAATTAATATAAATTTTGAAAATTAAATAATTTAGCTTTAACTCACATCTATGTAGCTATAACTATATAATTAATTTGTTATTTATACTGTTTTAGAATTATTTTTCAAATTCTTCTCAGATTATGTTTTGATCGAATTCAGTCCGAACTTAATACGGATTCCTTAGGCTACAGCCAGAGTGGCTCCGGCATCGGCTAAATTGTTACTCTGGCGTATACGGCCGAATTTAAAAATTTCAAATTATATTTCAAAGGGCGAACTGAACAAATGTTTGTAAAATAAAATACTGTAAATTTTGTGCATGAGCAACTAATTTTATTTAATATTATTCATGTTTCAATAATTATCAACAAATTATTAATTATTCATTCGCCAAAAAGCAATGTAAATAGGTAAAGGCATAAGTGATAGATGGACCCAAAAAATGGCTGATGAGAATATTTATTTTTTAAATATTTTACTGGAACGAAGACGACGTTGAGCTTACATACCTTTGTTTTACCGTATATACAATAATGGATTATATATATATATATATATATATATATATATATATATATAGTGGTTTCCGTTTAAGGGATATTGACTACTGTCTTGTTATTGTTTTGTACTCTTTATTTACAAGCCTAGCTTTCGAAACAGTTTGTTTCTTCTTCAGGGCAGCAAAATTCTTGAGTTAAGACTGAAGGTCCATTGGTACTAAGTTACAATAAAATAATCAATAAAATACAGAACTAATTCAGCACCATAACGTTGTGAGTTTATCTGTCAACTGACATTTTTGCGTCATTCACCTGTCTGAATTCATTGATGTATATGTTGTGCCATAGATTGTTTTCCAGTAGTCTTCTTACTCATCCAGCTGTCCATCGTAATATGGGTTTAAGGTGTCTGAGAGCAAATAGGTGTATATACTGCTCAAGTTGTTCGTGTCTGTTTTTTTATTCATTGGATAGGATTGTTTGTTGATGTGGATCATCTCGAGTATCAACCTCTTGTTATACTGCTAACTTTTATCAAGTTTCTTAACATCATCAAAATTTATTGCATGTTTGAAGTGTTTTGCGTGCGTGGTTAATGCACATGTTTGATTATTTTTGTTGATGTCACTTTTATGGATGGCTAAGCGACTTTTAAGCCACTGTAAAGTCTGGCCTACGTAAGTACAATCACAGTTATGACATCTTATTTGATATACTCGTACCACATCCGATTGCAACAATTTCTTATTTTATTTGGGAGGTCCTTTATGTACCAATGGGCCTTCAGTCTTAACTCAAGAATTTTGCTGCCCTGAAGAAGAAACAAACTGTTTCGAAAGCTAGGTTTCTAAATAAAGAGTACAAAACAATAACAAGACAGTAGTCAATATCCCTTAAACGGAAACCACTATTATTAGAAGTGACTATTAGCTTTAACATATATATATATATATATATATATATATATATATATATATATAATTATGTAATATATATTACAAGAGAGGTAGGACGTAACGCGATCAAGCAAAACACTAATGGCGACCGGAGTATATTATGTTTTTTTGAGGTATGTAAGCTCGATGGGTGGAAATGATTTTCCTGGCTGTTGGCTATCCTGTCCGTCTGATTCTGTCTTAACTCGGTTCAGCCGTTTCTGTTCTCGTTCTTTCAGCTTTAAGCTTTCTTACTGTTTACTTGTATTTGTGTTTACTCTTTTCTGGTGTTGGACGTTGATTGTGAATTGAAATATAAATTATTATTATAAACAATTAAGTGATTCCTGATACGTAGTACAGTAGTACTACTGTTGAAAAAACAACATAGGGTAAGTTTATGATGTAGAACATTATTAACAATTTAATATAGTTGACAAAAATAGTCATATACTATACTAAATTTAGAAATCTATTGTTATTTTAATTCATGTACGTAAATCATTCCGGATTATATAGCTTTAATTTAAACTTACATTATTAGAGTACTTATAAATTGTACATGAACTTAATAATAAAATAATAAATTACACTTTATTATTCTTGAGGCTGACATTACTCATAATAAAAACAGTCTTTAATTTAGTAAATTAAAATTTCTTTGTTTATGTCAGTCATAAGTGCTTCCTTACACATATTAATTTAGTTATAGGACTATAAGATCATAATAACAATTAAGTTTTCTTTTTCAGTTGCTTACGTGATGGCACCTCCTAAGAAGAGTAATGTGTGGAAGTTTTTCACTAAAATTGTAGGAAATGGAAATCGTGCAAAATGTAAAATTTGGCAAAAAAATATTAAATCTTGTAGCAATACAACAAACTTGATTGGCCATGTTAGAAATGTTCACAAGGCTGCGTTTTTAGAAGAGATCCAAATGACCAGGAATGTGGGTTTACCTAATACTGGCCGCCAAAGCGAAACAAGTGCCAAAAAAAAATAGAAAAACTCTTCAAACCTGCTGTCCCCAACCCCAAATCGCTGCCGTCAACAAGTAGAGCTAATGTAAAGCAATTGAAAATCAAATCTTCGATGTACTCATCAAAAGATATACATATTGATGAACCTACATCTTCATCTTTGAAACGTCAAAAGTCGATTATGGAAAGTTTCGAACATATACATGCTTTCTCGGAAAGTGGCGATAAAACATTGAAAATAAACAATGCTTCAATTTATATGCTCTTTAAAGATCATTTACGATTCTTGAAAATGAGGGATTCTGTAATCTGATGAAAGTAATTGCACAACATTACAAGATTCCCAGTAAGACGACGTTGACTTGCTGGGTTGAGGACAAATATGATGCATTGTCAGCTATTTTCAAGAACAAATTAAAAAATGTTGAAAATCTAACACTGACGTCCGACATGTGGACAGAAACAATGACTATGAGAAGCTTTCTTGGGATTACAGCACACTTCGGTATAGGTATTGAATTTTTTTTAATAACATTTGGAGTATATCAGTCATTTGAACGCAGTACTTCAGATCACATTGCTGAGATACGTATCTTGAATTGGATATTAGCACCAATAAAGTTTCAGCTGTAGTGACTGACAATGCAGCATCCAGGATTCAGGCTGTCGATATAGCTTTTGGTAAAAAACATATTCCCTGTTTTGCACACACTCTAAATTTAGTTGCACAGAATGCAGTACAACAGAGTTCAGAATTACGAATCCTCATAAATAAGATCTAGGCCATCATAACATGGTTTAAGCAAAGCACCATTGCAAGTAAAGTATTAAGAAAAGCCACAGATAAAGAAACAAAATTGATACAGGAAGTTCCGACAAGATGGAAAAGCACATATTATATGATTGGGAGGTTCTTAGAATTGCGCACTGTTATCAATGATATAATTATTCATCATACGAATGCAATGCTCAATGCATCAGCACTTTCGACTCTCTCTTCTGTATTGCAAGTTTCACGACCACTTGAAGCTGCAACCAAAGAAATGTCTGGTGATAAGTACTATACTAGCTACTACTACTACTACTAGCAGCAAAGTTATTCCATTAATACTCTATAGCCAAAGAACTTAAATCATTTGTTCTTAAGGAAATTGAAAAAAGAATGGGTGCTTTAGAGAGAGTGACTCCATTTGTCATAGCTACTGTATTAGATCCGAGATTTAAAAAAATGCATTTCAGAGATGCACTTGCCTTCTCTACAGCAATAGCATTAATCAAAGATTTTATGAAAAATAATAGGCAAAATTTGGAAATGTCAGAATCTGATTCAGATCACTCTCAAAAACTAGAAGAGAGTTTTTCTATCTGGGAAGATCACCACAAATTGGTCAACAAGAGCTGGAAGTCACAATCTGAGGATACAATTTCTGACGAATTGTCCATTTATTTGCGTAGTCCAGTAGGAAGGCTTAATGAGAATCCGTTAGAAATTTGGTGGTGATCTAAGAGTTCAGTTTCCCAAACTTTATAAGATTGCCTTTAAATATTTGACTATTGTAGGGACGTCTGTTCCATCTGAACGTTTATTTTCAAAGGCTGCTGAAATAGTCAACCAGCAAAGAAAGGAAAACGTTTAAGTAAACTCTTATTTCTACAAAGTCTGCCGAAAGACCCCTGCAGTTAATTAGTTAAGGGTATTTTTTAGTACATTTTAAACTTAATGTGTTTTTTTATTGTAATACAATAATAAAATATTTCTATTTGTAGTTTGTGGTTTACTCATAAATAAATAGTTGTTTGAACTGTAGGGTATTAATCAATATGAATTATATAAGGTTATAACAATGCAATTTTGTGGTAATACAAACATAATCCAACATTTTCTGGTTGTTATTTTAATATTATAACCTATAAATACTTATTAATTTGATTATCAATATAAATATCAAAGAACATTTGGTCGACAAAATTATTTCCTAAACCAATGAGTGCTTAACAGATCGAATTGAACTTTTAACCAAAAAGGATAGCTGTGATACTCTGTGTAGGAGGAAATGGCGAATATCAAACTATTGCGTAAAGTATTCGATCTTGAAAAAACATAGATGTTTTTAGCAATGTATCGAAAAACATCGATGCAGGAATCAGATGTTTTACATCGAATAAAAACATCGATGGTTTTTTAAATGGACACCCCTGTGACCACTGCTATGCAACAACACTGTTTTGATTTTTGACCGACATCGGCAGTTTACGGCAGATTTAAAAATTCTGCCGATACCCGTGCTACTCTGACAGTACCCTTATATAACATTATTTAGAAACCTTTTATAGACGGGAGTAGTAGTAGGAGGAAGAAATAGCATTATTTTCAACTTTGAAGTACAAATGTGTTTTTCATTAATGCGTAATGAAATTATGACCCTTCCTATACAACCACACTTAAATAAAATACTTGTGTAAAGCAGTTTTCAAACTATTTTATCATTTTATTTTAATACAGAAGGTATCTGCCCGTAAGTGATTTCTTGCTCGGCGAAAATTGATTCCAATTGAAAGAAATTACTTTATTAAAACATCTACAACATGAGCTAGTTACTTCTTACTTTCAGTTGTTTACCTACAGGTAGATCAAATACATAGAAATAATGATTGTTTTCATTAACCCAGATCGTAATACTGTATCCATCTTTTCTCACTTTTAGTGTGTAAATATTTTGATTTTCAGTTTATGGATTTAACTTCATTTTCGACAGAGAAATCTTGCTGTGGTAATTTTCTCTTATTGTTGTGTTTTTGTGTTTTGCCTTTTGTTAGGTTTAAATTTTGTTGTACATTTTATGTTTTCTCGCTGCGTATGTTTTAGAGATACTGTTTCTTTAATGCTCTCCAAATAGTTACGGTAGAGGTATAACATTACTTAGAGGTACTGTGAAACCACTGGAACGGGAAGCATCTTCATCAATGTGTTGAATATTTACCCGATTTGTAAAGAGATCTACAGAAAAACATTGGTGACAGTCGTTGTAGATAGTGCTTGCAGTAGCTTCACATTTATTTTAATGAGTTCTATACACAGCAGAAATTTGGAACCCTATTTTAGAAACACCCTGTATATACTCCAGATCGTTGGATGCAGTTGCTGTAGTGGCCTCTTTCCACTTCTTTATTGCTCCAGGGCCACTACAACTTTGCTACTCCTTGGCCTTGAGTTTTATATCCTTCAGTGCAGCTCTGAATCAAATCTTTACCTTCCTAAGAAATTTCATTATGTATCTTTCTGACGTTGTTCTTACATTTTTTAAATAAGTTCATACTTTTTGAATCCTAGTTCAATAAATCAATAATTTTGGCGATTTTTGATCACTGACATCAAACATGTTTCAACAAGATAGCTCGCGAGTATTGAATCAGTTAACTTTTCTCGTTTTAATATCTAGATTTTTTTATAGTTTCCAACAATTTGTTTAAAATACACTACAAAATAAAAGTATTTGTGAAAGTTATATTTATTGAAGGAATATCGCCTTCCACGGTATCTGATTTACTCACGAAATTGTTGGCTGGTGAAACACATTTATGAATTAAGCTTATATAGAGCCCAGCCCAATGCCTTTGAGATTTTCGATTAAATAATGTGTATTGCACCATTATCATTACACAGATTGCTTGTATTAAGGTTATGGGCAGTGAAAATGGAACAGGGTCACTTTTATTATTAGCTGCAATATAATGCAGACGTTAGGCATTTTGATTGTAATGCCGTCAGAAATAAAACTACAGGACCCTCAAGAATGCGTAGCAGTACATAAGTTTTAACAACAAAAATACATTTTTATTTGAAATGCAAGTTTCTGGAAAACATACCTAACTACACTAATACATACCGTAAGAAGATTAAAGGAGGGGACTATCAACTCTTTTATGTCAAACATAAAAAAATATGCTTGAACACGTTTTTATTCTTTTCTGGTTATTTAACGTATAAAAGTTTGTTTTCCGATGAACTTCAGGTGAGAGGCACATCCATATTTTTTAAATAACATATGGGGCACGCGACAATTCTGAAAAAATGACAAGTAGTAAAAATGCAATTGTCACATTAATAAGTAACAGTATTAAAAATTCAAAATTCGAATTTAAAAGGTGTTCCAAATGGGAATGTTGCGATACCACTAAAGTATCGATTCCAGTATTTCAAAGGGTACCGAAACAAAAGTATCTATCCGGTAACGATAGTAAAATCGAAGCAACAGTATCGATACCAGTTTAGCCGGGGGAGAACCTTAAATTCCGGGAAAATATCAAATTATCGTTTTGATAACCTAAAACACAAGAATTATACTGTTACGGAAAATTATAACGTCGGCCGAGGGAGGAGCCTGTATATACCAACCAAGTTTAACTGTCAGTTCGGGAACGATCTACATAATTCGATATTAGCGCCATAGAGTAATCTCGGGGACTCCCGTGGGTTAAAATTGTATATACATAAGTTCTGTGAACGTAAGTTTAGTCAGTCTTGTCTAGTTTATTATGATGATAAAAATATAATATTTCTCTTAGGTGCTGTTAGTTTTTTAGAGACAGAGTTTCTTCACTAGCTTTTCGATGATTTCACGTATAAACATTAGAAACAAATAAGTTTTCCATGCTTAGAAAAATCTGTTTTATCAAGGTAGTTTGATAGATATTAAATGCAATAACAATAATTTTACCCCACCCTTACTTCCAACACCTTGTGTAAACAACTACTTATTGTCCAAACTATATAACTTTTTTAAACCGCCCTGTATAACTGTAATTATACTCCACCTTATATTTCAACCATCATGTATACTCAATTGCTTCTGACAATTTTTAAAGCCTTTTGTATAATTCTAATTATTCTCCGTTCTATAACGCAAATATCCACTGTGTATAACTACAGTTTTGATTCACTCTTATTTCAACCACTTTGTATACGCAACTACTTATGTGCTATCCAATAAAATATTTTTAGAACCACCCTGTATAACTAATTCAATTCCAACTTATATTTCAACCATCCTATGCAGTGGTGGACTAAGGCTAAAGCGGGCCCTAGGCAACATTGTAATTCCAGAGCCATATTTCAGTCATGACTCATACTTTGAGTTTGGTAGTTATGGGCCATTCATAAAATACGTCGCGCTAAATTTTGCGTTTTAGGACCCCCTCCCTCCCGTTGTCAGGCTGTGTCACACTTTCTGGGACCATCTATAAATATTACGTCTCACAAGCAAGAGCCCTCCCTGTATATGATACATTGCGACTAATACTAATATTACACAAATATTATATTAAAATAAATATCGGAGTTCGAGATCAACACGTACGCATCGTTCTGCCAACGAATTGATCTGTGAAATTTTATTGATTATTTGCGTAGTTTTTCAAGTGATTTGTTATACAAATGGAATTAGTATCTAGTGGCTACATGTAAGTCTTTTTCCTCTATATTATCATGGTAAATGACTTTTGTACGACCTGTTCAGGTACTGTAACTCGAGCAAAGCCAGCCGTTTTTTGTGAATTTTTTTTTCACGTTGTTTGTATTTCAACTACTAGTGATGTTTTTGTGTTAATTAACACTGTTTTTAAAAAATATTTATTTCACTTAAACTTAAAATTATAAATTCAAAAATATATATGATTATAACATGTAAAATATTAAATTATTAAAATACGTCTAACTACTTCAACTGTTATGCCGATTCTGATTGAAGATCGGTTTGATATTCATCAGGCAGCCAAGACGCTGAATTTGCGTCCTTGCACGTGCGGTTTTAATCTTGTTGCATTTGCAGTTAAGGGTTACGTAAATCCTCCATCCCTTAGAAGGAACTCGAGGGTGGAACTATTCGAGTTTCGTCAACTCTTCTTGGAGTGGCATCTTGTCCATTGGGTTGAAGTTTCTTCTTTATTGAAGCTTGAATTTGTTTTCTATTTCTAATAAGAAAATAGCAAATAATTAATAAAATCAAAATTGAAAATGTTCCAATGGACCAACTGTGATAATTTGAATGCAATTGAATTGTTTCTAAAGGTTCATTATTAATTTCTTCAAGTTGAATTTCATGCAATTTATCAAGTGAAACTTTTTCTAATTTAAGTTTTTGAACAGACATAACTGGTAATGAAATTTCTTCAATATCTTGAAGGGCTATTGGATGTCCTTGGGAGATTCCCTTTTCATTTTGGTAGGTGAACTTCGGGGTTGAAATTGAACATTTGGGTGGAACTTCAAAAAGGTAAGGTCCTTTGATGATGGCTACATCGTCTTCTTCACAACTTGTTTGAATTTTCTGTGGCCTTGGAAAAATACCAATATAATGGGATTCATCGATTTCCTCAATAATGGTATTGATTAACTTGACAGGAACTTGTTGACATTTTTCTAAGTTTGTTTCCATCGATAGGATTGACGTGATGCAGTCTAAATTTTCGTGTGTGGGCACCAGGCTGTTTGTTTGGCACAAGTAGTTGGGGTTGATTTCTTGGCATGGATCTTCTTGGTATTGATATTGGTCATTACTCAATATAAGGAAAGGTTGAGGAGGAATAATTATGGTATTATTGATATTCGGAATCGAATATAAGTGATAATGATTAAAAACTTCAGAATGAACTAGTGGAAATTCTAAAGAAAATATTAATTTATCTTCAGTGTAAAGAATATTTGTCTTAACAATTTTGTAATATTCAAAATAATTGTTCTTATCAAATAATATTTGTGAATGGCTGTGCATTTCAGAAAGAATGTTTATTAAATGTTTAAGTTGTTCTGGTGAAATAATGCTATGATGCAAAGTGTTTAGATTAGCGAAACTTATAGCATTTTCGATTTCAGTTAGAAAATTAAGTATTGAGTCTAAATTAAGTTTTACATGATTTAAGATTTCTCGAATTTCAAAATAATGTTCATAACCGAATTTTGTTTCATTTAGAGCAATTCGTAATTCTTCAACCTTATTAGAAATTAATTTTTGATTTGTCGTAAATGACGTAATTGTTTCATTTATACCATTGACCAATTTAGTACTTAGAGATATTTGTTTATTTACCTTTCTAATAATCTGGTTTTGATTATTTTCTAATTGTGAAATGCTATTATAGATTTCTTTAGCGTCTTCTTGATCCATGTTTCCAGTTATAGATTTGATAATGCTACCTAGAGGATTCAATAAGCCTCTTTTGTATCTTTGATTGGGGAAAATTGAAATTAATTTTTTATTTACATTATCAATTTCAAATTTCAGATGTTGGTAACTAGTATAAAGTTCCATTTTATAATTAAGGGTAGTTTGGTTTATTAAATTACCAATGTGTTCGTATTCACGAGTTATATTAAAAATTTGGGTTTTGATTGAATTAATGGGAATATAATGAAGGAAAGAGTGAGAACCAATTTTAATTCTTGCGGTTCCTTGTTTGAAAATTAAAATTCCGGGGTTATTGTTCAGGTTCTGAATCTGAACTTTCCGTGACGTTATCAGATTGTTGGTCATCAGGATTGTCATCAGGATTATCCTGCAAAAATTCTTTGGTAAATTTTCTTTGAGGTTTAAAAATTTGTTTGTGGTAAGTACCGTGCGGGGTTGTTAATGTTAATTCATTAGATCTTAAAATATGTTCTCGATTGTAAAGGGGTTTTGTTTTGGATTGTCGTTCCGTTAGTTTTTTATAACCGCTGATTCCTGGTTGGATATCGGGTGAATCGTTTCTTTTTTCGTTAAGTTTAGTAATTACCTTTTGTTTTTTGTCAGAGCATTTTTGGTTGATATTTTTATAAAGTTCTAACATGGTTTCTTTATGTTCATTTATTTGATGATTGATTGGTTGTATCGAATTATCGATTTCGATAGGGTCCTTTAATTCAAGATGTCCAAATAAAAGATCAATTGGTTTTTGATTTGTGCTTGAATGTATTGAGTTGTTGTAGCCTGTTATAGCGTAGATTAATTTTTCGAAAGAAGTTAGTTGTGGTTTTAAAAGTGAAAGAGTTCTTAAATGTTCTAAGAGTGTGGAGTGAAATCTTTCAACAATAGAATTACTGTTTGGGTTTAAGGCTAAAGTATAATGCCAATTAATTTTGTAAAGTTTTGAAAATTCTTTTATTAAATGTTGCGTGAATTCTGTTCCGTTATCTGAAATTATATTTTCAGGAATTTTATAAGAAGAAATAAATTGTAACAAGGATTGATAAATATGAATAGCTGATAAACTTGGCAAAATGTAGGCTTGTCCGAATTTTGAAAAACTATCACATATTGTCTATGCAGTGACATTATCGAATTTGAATGTATCTACATGTAGGGTTTCGAAAGGTTTTTTCGGTGAAGGTGTTAATTGCAATTTTATGAGTGGTGGGTGTCTTTCATATTTTACCTGCTGGCAAATATGGCAGTTATTTATGAAGTTTTTTACATCGTCAATTAATTTTGGCCAGTAATGTTTTAGTTTCAATTCATTGATGGTTTCATGAATTCCTCTATGGTTAGTTATTCCTTCATGTTGTGATTTAATTAATTTTTGTTGTCTAGTTACTTTAGTTATGTCGGAAAGTAGTTTGTTTGATTTTAATAGTTTAAAAGCAGAGTTTTTGAAAATGAGCGGTACAAATCTGCACATGTTTTTATAAAGATCGTCATTATCGTCATTTTGGAAATAAAATACGTATTGACGTTTAGGTACACCATATTCTTTTAGAAATTTAATACAGGCTTGTTGGAAATTTTCCGGTGAAACGTTAATTTGCCATCTTGTTCGAAGTACTGGATTTTCAAAAATTTTCTTTCTGACTGTTCTGCAATTATGGTCAGTTTTTATTATCATAATCTGATTTTGGAAATAATTTAGAGGTTTTTCCGTGATGTCAATTGTTAAGATTGGATCTTCATTACTAGTGTGGACAGTTTGATTTCCGTCTTGTTCTTCTGGATCTACTTCCGGGACAAGTGAAAGTCTTTCTTGATTTTCTTCACTTTCGTCTGAATTTTGGGAAGTTGCTTCGGGATTTTCCATTATATTTCTATTAAATTCGTCCATGTATTCAAAAATTGGTAAAACATTTGATGAAGTGTCTGTTGGATAAATTTCTGCTCTTGATAATGCGTCTGCGTTGGTGTTTAACTTGCCTTTTTTATAAATGACTTCATAGTCAAACTCTTCTAATTTCAATCGCCATCTTACTAGTCTTGAATTTGGTTGTTTAACATTCATTATCCATTGTAAAGGTTTGTGATCGGTGACTAATTTTATTTTTCTTCCTACTATGTAACATTTGAAGTACGAAGTTGCGTAAACTATGGCTAGTAGCTCCTTCTCAATAGTTGAGTAATTTTTTTCTGCATCATTTAAAGTCCTGGATGCGTATGCAATGGGTTTATCCTGACCAATGGGTCCTTGCGATAGTATAGCTCCAATTGCTACGTTGCTAGCGTCGGTGGTTAATATAAATTCTTTAGTAAAATCTGGTCGTATAAGTATTGGGTCATTAGTCAAAAGTTTTTTACAGTCCTCAAAAGTTTTTATGTAAATAGGGTCATTGATGTCAATTTTTGCTCCTTTCTTTAAACAACTGGTAAATGGTTTAGTTATTTTTGCGAAATTGTTAATAAATTTTCTGTAATAACCTAGGAGTCCGAGGAAACTTTTTATTTCTCTAGTTGTTTTAGGTATTGGATAATTTAGGATTGCTTTTATTTTATCTGGATTCGGTTAGATACCTTCTGGCGTTATTATTTGGCCTAGAAATGCTACTTCTTTTTTGAGAAATTCAGATTTATCTAATTGTACCTTGAGATTATGTTCTCGAAATTTTTGAAAAATTTTCTTTAAGTTAACTAAATGTTCTTGAAGAGAAGTTGAAAATATAATTACGTCGTCAATGTAAACTAAACAAATTTTATTTAGGTATTCTTTTAATACATTGTCCATCACACGCTGAAAAGTCGCGGGGGCGTTTTTCAATCCGAAAGGCATTCTTAGGTATTCATAGTGTCCATTCTCTACGTTAAATGCTGTTTTTTGTATATCATCTGGATGCATTTCTACTTGATGAAAACCACTTGCTAGGTCAAGGGTGGTGAAATATTGACTTCTTCCTAATTTATCTAATATGTCCGATATATTGGGAATAGGGTATCGATCATCGATCGTTTTTTCGTTAATCTTCCTATAGTCAACTACTATTCTCCATTTTTTCTTTCCAGAAACGTCAGCTTTCTTGGGCACTACCCAAATAGGTGAAGACCATGGTGAATCGCTTGGCCTAATTATTTCTTGATTTAGCATTTCATCTATTTGTTTTTGGACTTCTTCTTTATGAATGAAGGGGTATCTATAAGATCTGGTGTAAATTGGAATTTCGTCTTTGGTTTTTATCCTGTGCTTAACTTGGTTCGTAAAAGTAAGTTTAGTATTGTCTTGGTGAAATATGTCAGAATAGTTTTTACAAAGTTTTTTAAGGTGAAATTTTTCTTCAGGGTTAAGATGGTCCGTTCGAAGTAAATTTGTGACATTGTTTTGATAGTCAATAAATGAGGGTTCGATTTGAACATGATAAAATTCAAAGTCATTTTCGGTAAAAGAATTTGCATTTATGGGTTTATATAAACAAATTTCTTGGACATGTGGTGTGGAATTTTGAATATCGACAGGGGCGTAACCATTTGTTGAAATTGTTAATCCTTCTCGAATTACACAATTGAATAGTTTGGTTTGGGGAATAAGAATTTGTCCGTTTGTTATGTTAACAGGAATTTTTGCTGTTTCAATAGTGAAGGGTTCTATTCTAGCAAAGAATAAAAGTTTTCCTTTTGCTTCATAGTGTGATAAAGGAATTTCTGCTGAAGGTGTTTTTATTTTATAATTTTTTAGATCAAGTTGAACTTTAAGATCTTTCAAAGTGTCGTAGCCTATTAGACCGTCGAAAAAATGGTGGAATTTGAAAAGATAAAACTTAATGTTTTGTTTGGTATTGAATTCTGAGAATGCTGGAATCTTTACACAAAGGTTTCGAGTTGTTGTTTGGAAAATAGAAGAAATTGTGAAAGTTTCTTTTTGAATGTAATCAGAAAAATATTTCTCACCAATATCTGGGTTGAGAAAAGATTTCGTTGCTCCAGTATCAATCAATAATTTTAAGGGAGGATCAGCAATTTTAATATAAGGTAAATCTTTGCGATCGTAAATTGAATGCATTTCTATGAGATTTTCGAATTTTGGCTGGGATCGTGAAAATTTTGGTCATTGGGTTCATTAGAATTAGTAGTTTCATTTTGATGTGTTATGTTAGAGTCATGAGCTGTTGGTGATGAATTTGAGTAAAATTCACTTTCATCATAGTTTTCGTCATAGTTCGGTTCATTAAAACAATATTGATTGTTATAATAAGATTGTTCAGGTATATTTGTTTCATTACTGTTATTATAAAAATATTGATTAGGATCATTGTAATCAAAATTATGCATTAATCCAAATTTTTTCGGTTGGTAACGAGGATTTGGGATAACAGTGTTAGCAGTATGATTAGAAAAATTTGATACACCTGACATTGGTACGGGTTGAGGTCTATTTTGAATATTGGTATGATTATTTGAATTATTATTTGGCTTCCAAACATTAATTGGTGGTCTGGGTCTTCCAAAAACTTGACTATTCGTTGGTAGTCTTTGATAGGGTACAGGACGTGGTTGAATATTTATTGGTCCGCGTGGAAATGGTGGTTGAATAGGGTTTATGAACTGAGGTACATTTTGTTGAATTAATGGTACATGATGTTGTAAAGCAAAATTATTTTGAAAAGGTTTAATATTTTGTGATTGATTTTGAAAATTTTGTGGTTTTGGTTTTACATTTTCAATAGGTTTTTGCAAATGACGTATGTTAATTTCAGAAATTATAAATTGTCTAGCTTCAGCCAACCCAGTAGGCTTCATCGCTCGAATTGTAGAGCCTAATGGTTCTCTGAGACCAGCTAAAAATATTTTGAGAGCATGTGTGTTATAAAAAGTTTTCTTTACCTGCTTGTTCGCGGCAATGGGTTCATGAGTGTCTAAATAATTGTGTAATGCACTGAGATTTGACATTACCCTGGTGTAAAATTGTAATGCGGATTCATTAGTTTGTCTTAACTGATCTAAATCAAACAAAAGTCCGTTTTCATCTCTTTGATCGCCAAAGTGTGCAATTAATGCGTTTCTGACAGAGTGCCAGTCTTTCGCAATGCATATAGTATAAACTTCGCGTGCTTTGCCTATTAATTTAGCGTAAATGCCATAAATTATGCTAATGTTTTGAACACAACCGGCATTATTTGGGTTCGGATCCCAATATGTATTAATTATAGTATTTGCAGTTTCTAAAAATGAACTTAACTCTAAAGGATTTCCGTCAAATTGAGGAATTATTTGTAAAAGTTTTGTATCAAAAACTGGTATTTGAGCCATGTTTAAATTATTACTTGAATTATTATCTAAAGTCAAATTATTAAATAGTGAACTTAAATCTAAATCTGAATCAAAACTTATATTTAACTCGCTATCAATACTTTCCTGACGTGGAGGTAAGAATTGCGAGGAGATCGGCATATACAGGAAAGAAATTAACAAAAGTTATTTGGAATTGAGTAACTTACAATATTTGTGTCTTCATGCCTGTAAAACTTTCCTTCGTGGAGGTTTTGACAGATCCCTGGAACTTTCCTAGTCGTGGAGGTTCTTTGGAATTTTCTGGTTTCAGACGGGTTAATTTTGATAATTTCCCGTTCCAAAATCCGTGTGTGACTGCGCCAGTGATGTTTTTGTGTTAATTAACACTGTTTTTAAAAAATATTTATTTCACTTAAACTTAAAATTATAAATTCAAAAATATATATGATTATAACATGTAAAATATTAAATTATTAAAATACGTCTAACTACTTCAACTGTTATGCCGATTCTGATTGAAGATCGGTTTGATATTCATCAGGCAGCCAAGACGCTGAATTTGCGTCCTTGCACGTGCGGTTTTAATCTTGTTGCATTTGCAGTTAAGGGTTACGTAAATTACTATCGATATACTGGGTGTCTTAACTGCTATTCCCGGATTGATGTGGAGATGCGTAACTTGTCTAAAAGACTGTATGTCAATCAATAATGCTGAAATTAACAGAGTGTTGGATTTAAAGGTCGACGAGGCGCTTCGCTTGTTCAGAAATGAATTGTCTTTATCGAAATCGGATGTATTGAAAAATAATAAAAATTCTTCGTGTGATGTAGCGCCCGTGAAATACTCAGATGTTGTCAAAAACAAAACTTGTCCAGCAGTTATCATATAACCTAAACGCATGGGTCAGGCTGTGAATCAAACGAAATCCGATTTAATGCTGAATATACTTCCACCTGATAATAATTTGCGTTTATCCAAAGTGAAAAATACGAAAGATGGAGGTGTTCTTATTGGCTGCAAGTCCAAGGAAGATAATAAAAAAGTAAAGAAGCTGGTAGAGGAGAAAATGTCGGATTCCTATGCGGTTAAGGAAGTCATGGGTTTCAATCCTAGACTGTGTATTGTGGGGATGACTGAAAATTACTCTGAATCTAAATTGCGGGATTTAATTATGAAGTGTAACCCGGACATATTTTCCGAATCAAATGATTGTAAAGTGATTAAAATTTTCTGTACCAAAAAAACTCAGGAATCTATCAAGCTGTTATTCAGGTTGAAAAGTATGTCTATGAATGGGCGTTTAAAGCTGGTAATTTGTTTGTAGGTTTGGATAGCTGTAAGGTGTACGACGCAATTGAATTATCGCGTTGCTTTATTTGTAATGAGTTTCACCACTCTTCCAAATCTTGTGCTAATAAATTAAGCTGTCCTCTTTGTGGGGGAGATCATAATGTAAAAACCTGTAAATCACGTATAAGAAAATGTTCTAATTGCGTTAAACTATCTGTAAAACAAAATACGACAATTCCAGACGACCATGCTGCTTGGGATCGGTCTAATTGTACTGCATATAAATCTGCCTTAGCAAAATTTAAAAACGATTTGCTTGGTTATATATAGCAATTCCCTGTGCTGCACGAATCATTCTCGGCTTCAAGTGGATGCAGTTTGAGTGGACAGGTCGCAGAATTAAATAGCTCCAAATCTTTAAGTATTTATTATCAGAACACTAGAGGGCTGCGCTCGAAGACAGTAGATTTTCTTAATGTCGTATCTATGTTTGAGCATCAGGTCATAGCGTTAACCGAAACCTGGCTTAATGACTCTATTCTAGATGGACAATTATTTCCACCTGATTTTTCGGTTTACCGTAGTGACAGGCGTTATCAGGAGTGCAACTGCTCAAGAGGTGGAGGTGTTCTTGTAGCAGTAAACAATCTATTTGCTTCATCTAATGTCGATCTGGTGTTGGTGAAAATTCTTACCGATGTAAGTTCTATATTTTTACTCAACTTATATGTCCCGCCTTCCTTAAGTAATGACTTATATAATAGTCTGTTCGAGTCACGTAACAATCTGGCATTTTTGCGTGGCAACAACTTACTCATTGTAGGTGACTTTAACATTTCTTCTTACGCTGATTCTTTGAGAAATAATACTGATAATATACAGGTCTTACAATTGAATGATTTCCTTCCCATTTTTAACCTTACTCAACAAAACTCTATATTTAACGATTTCGGTAAGATGCTTGACTTAGTTTTGTACAATAACAGTTGCCAGGTAGGTAAGTCTCTAGAAATTTTGGTTACTGAGGATAGACATCATCCGGCATTAAATATTGTTTGTAAATTAAACTTCATTCGCAACTTAAAGAGAAATTTTCCCACATCCTCATGTAACGAATTTAATTTTCGAAAGACCAACTTTCCTTTACTGTATCAACGTCTTACTGATATTGATTGGACTTTCCTTGAAGCATTTGACCGTCTTGAGGCTGCTTGTTCATATTTCTACGGTAAACTCTACTCTGTATTTGATGCGTATATTCCAAAGCAGACCAAAATCTTTAAAAGGAAATATCCACCCTGGTTTACTCCCGGTATCATTGAACAATTGTCAAAGTTTAATCTCCAATTTAAGCAAAATAATGACCCGTCTGCTCGTGAGAAATTTAAACGCTTAAGAGCAATAATAAAATCTGACATTAGTCAGTCCTACAAAAATTATGTGAGATCGGTTGAAGCAAATATGAAGGGGGATCCTAAGAAATTCTGGGCTTTTATAAATAGTAAACAAGGTGGTACTGCGATATCGAATCGAATGTCGTATAACGGTCAAGTGCTTCATAATCCTGCTGATATACTCAACGGTTTTGCCGAATTCTTTGCCCAATCTTTTTCCGTTAGCTCGCAGATGGTCACATTTGATCACGTGATTACTAATGCACAACACTTCACCATATCAGATTTTCGGGAAGAGGAGGTCTTATCTGTACTCAAGCAGGTTAAAAATAAAATGACGATGGGTCCTGATTTCATTCTAGCCTTTATTTTAAAAGATTGTGCAACAATTCTTGCCTCACCATTAACTACCGTACTTAATATTTGCCTTAAATATTCTACCTGCTATTTGGAAAATATCTAAAATTATTCCAGTTTTTAAAAAGGGAGACAAATTTGACATATGCAACTTTCGTCCAATTTCAATATTGTGTAACTTCAGTAAAGTGTTTGAAACATTACTTTATAATAGAATGTACTCTCAACTTAGCAATATTATTACGTGTTATCAACATGGATTTATGAAAGGAAGCTCAACTATCACAAACCTTGTCAACATGACTCAATTTCTGGCTGAATGTATAGACGATCGGGTACAGTGTGATGTAGTATACACGGACTTTTCGAAGGCATTTGACCGACTCGATCATAGAATTCTATTATCTAAACTAGCTCAGTTTGGTCTATCAAATTCATTGATTAAACTTTTTTCGTCGTATCTGAGTGATAGGAAACAGTCGGTAGTCTTTAATGGGTTTAAGTCGGTCGAATACGTGGCCACTTCAGGTGTCCCCCAGGACAAAAAAGATGATTTGCCTGCAATTTTTTTAAGCTATGCAAGCATTCAATTAGTAAATCACTTTCCATACTTTATCAGAAATGTTAAGGTGAGAAAACTTTCCCAACTTTATGGAAAAATGGCTAGCTACATAATTCGTGTTTTCAAAAATGGAAATAAAAATAAGGTTTGCAATTACAGACCTATCACTATGCTTTCGTCCCTGGTAAAATATTTGAATCTATCATATTCGATACTTTGTTCTTTGAACTCAAAGATATACTTATTCAGAATCAACATGTTTTTTTCGTGGCCGATCAGTGGTTACTAATCTTACATGTTTTGTACAATATATACTTCAGACTCTAGAAACAAGAACCAGGGTGAATGCCGTGTATACCGTTTTCTCAAAAGCATTTGATACGCTTCATATTCCAACCTTATTTGTAAAGCTACAGACTATCGGCATACAGGGCAACCTTCTACAATGGCTTATATCTTATTTATCTAATCGCAATCAGAGTGTTAAAGATAATTCATGTACGTCATCATATGTGGAAGTAACTTCAGGTGTGCCTTGAGACTCACATTTAGGGCCTTTACTATTTTCTGTATTTATAAACGACATAAACGATTATTTTCACTACTCTGAATTTTATCTGAACGCAGATGATCTTAAAATTTTCAAAGCTATTAGAACAAATACTGACTGTGTAGAGCTTCAATCCGACTTAGATAGACTCTACAAATATTGTGGTTTAAACAGATTATCTCTGTTTTCATATAAGATTTTCTAGACTAAGCATTAATTCTGCACAATATAAACGAGATTTAGGATTGTTACTTGATGAAAAACTATAAATGGAAAAATGTAGGATTGATTCTGCGTATTACTAAGTCCTTTAGGCAGCCAACGTCTCTAACTATCCTCTATAATTCATTAATTAGAAGTCATCTAGAGTTTGCTTGTACTGTATGGATTCATATTATGTTAAATATGTTTCTCATATTCAAAAGCTACAGAAAAAAAATTCATTTAAACTTCAGATATAACCGTGATTATCGAAATGAAAGTTATGAGGCTAGTATTAAGCTTTACAAATTGCAAAAGCTGAGTACAAGACTTATGGTTGCCTATGGGACATTTTTATTTAAAATAGTTAATAGTAAAATCGATTGTCAATTCCTTCTTAACAATATCTACTTTAATGTGCGTCAGTTTAACTCAAAATCTCTCTTTCTTTTCTATAATCAACTATTTAACACTAATTATAGCAAAAAATCACCCATCTCGCAAATACTAAATATATCATTTACTTTCACCACATCGACATTTTTAATGTATCATTTCAATCTTTTAACTTAAGAGCTTTAAATTGTTTTGGGTTGTAGTATTCGTTTTTTTTTCTTCTCTCATCCTTTATAATTATCTCACAGAGCTTGGATATTCTAAATATGCTGTTAAACAATCCAATTATAATTTTGTATTGCTAACAATATTTTTCAATATTTGCTTTATATATATTTTACAGACACGTCAGAAATAAGGGAGCATTTTACAAAAATATAATTTATTCAACTAACTAAAAACTGGTCTTCACAATATATGTGCGCTGTATAATAATGATCTAATAATATAATTATTCTCATGACAAAACGAGGTGACCGTTACAAGTTATCTTATCTTAATTATGAAATGCGTCTCGAGAATTTGCGGAAATGCAGATTTAAATTCTCTCAGGCCGTCTTGACGCTTCAGAGACACCGATATGAAACTGAATCCAAATCTCTGTATCTTCTCTGAATATGTTTCGGAGGCAATTCTAAACAAACAACAGCTCGATGTCATATACACAGATTGTGCAAATGCATATGATAAGGTGGATTTCAGTGTTTTGATAAAAAAAACTGTCGGTTCTTGGTTTCTCAAGTGAAGTATTGTCATTCATAACTTCATACTTACTCGCACGAACTCAAAGGGTAAAGATAGGTACTGTCTTCTTCCATCATTATATTGCCACCTCAGGAGTACCGTAGGGTAGTATCTTGGGTCCTTTCTTGTTTTTGATTGTTATCAATGACTTACCCGATAGCCTGACTACCTGCTTTGGGTTGTTGTTTGCTGATGATTTCAAATTATTTAAATCCATTAAAGACATAAATGATGTTGTTGCACTTGAAAACGACTTGAATTTGGCGCTTAATTGGTTTAGAGAAAACAAAATGTTTGTTAATACCCAAAAATGTTGTGTTGTTTCCTTCTCCCGAAAAGTCAATGTATCTATTGAAGACTATTACATGGGAAATTCTAAGGTTAAGAGGTGTAAGGAGGTTAAAGATCTGGGGGTAGTCTATCAAGATAACTTCAAATTCAATACCCATTTCAGCTACCAGATAAACAAAGCATACAAATTCTTGGATTTGTCAAACGTAATTGTCAAAATTTGAGTGTAAAAACAACCATAAGACTTTATACATCTATGGTGAGGCCTCAGCTTGAGTATGCCTCCAACATTTGGTCACCAAATTGTTACACCCACAGTAATGAAATTGAAAAAGTTCAAAAACGTTTTCTGCGCTATCTCTGTATCAAAAAGAATGGCATATATCGCTTGATGGTATCTTATTGGTCAATGTTGGCAACCTTCCATCTCTGTTCTTTGAGCACGAGGAGAAAGACCCATGCTGTTATCTTTATATATAACATTCTAAATAACAGAAAATATTTCGATTGTGGCATGATCAATAGCGTTAAGTTTAGGGTCACCAAAATTAGCTTAAGACTACTCTCATCTAATCTCTTCTACATTAACAACGGAAGCCCTTCGCCCTTCACTTATTTACTCAGTGTCTGCAAAAATGAAAAGTAAATAAAATTAAAACAATTAGCAATATAAGAACAGTCAGATTGTCTACAATTTAACCGTTTCAAATCGTTTTTCACAACACTTAACTCTGCTCTTTTTTCCTTCAATTAGTTTTCACACAAATCTCTACACTCAAGACGAAGTGTTTTGATGATGCTGTTGATGGACCATTAAATTCGGAAGCGATACTGGTGACTTCTGGAACAGATCTTTCTTATAAATGAAGTGAAGGTCTTGGAATGTTTAAATTTCTGGAGTTTGCGCTGGACAAATTGTCACTGGATTTGGGTGAAACAACTAGCCACTTATTTTAGGATAATTGTTGAAGATTATAATCTTCAATTGCAGCAACAATATTTTCACAATTCGTTGAATTTGTGATTCCATTAAAATTTTTACTTCACATGGAGACTCTTTACTAAGTGTCTTGGGATAGTGATTATAACATAAAAGATATTCATTTTGAATTATTTCTGAACAATCTTCTTCGTTTAGAGTAAGATACTTCTAGCTATCTCTAGATATCGCAGCGTACTTGTAATATGGAATGAGGGTGAAAAATAAATTTGTTTTACTTTCCTTCGTAGGAGCAGAAAAAATATGATAGAAATCATGTTCTGAAATTTCTACAATTGAAATATGCATAATAAACATAACTCTTTCATTTGTCTAAAATGCTTCAATTTTTATTAAAGAAGATAAATGGAAGATTTCCATGAGTTAGCTCTGAAAAGAAAAGTTAAACTATTAATAATGTCATTTAATTGATCTGAAATAATCACTCAAACTTCAATGAGTTGTTCAATTTTTTCTAATGTTTTAATTTGTAACTCCAGATTTCTTTATTTATTCTTAATTCTTTCTCTATTATTTGTAGGTTGTTATTAAACGATTGTTCATCAATTTGCAATTTGCTAACAGAATTATTAAAATTAGTTATAGTGCTTGAATCAATTTGAACTTGATTTTTCATTAAAAGTTGTAATCTTTGTCATGCTTTTCAAGTTTATTTATGCAATCATCATATAATTCACCGTCTTTGCTGCTTAGAGAACCTGTAATTATTTTCCAACCTTCCCCTATAAAATTAAATAAACCCCTTTTATTTCTTGTTTTTGTAGACGTTTATCTCAGAAAACTTGTCTTTAATTTGAGAATTCATTGTATTAAGAAGGGCTAAATGAGCTGCAAATATCATTTTGAAATTAGGATTTACGTCATTTTTATTCAGAATATTTTTTAAACTATTCTGCCTATTAACATTTTGCTGGAAAGAATTTCGTAACAAAGTAATATTCTTGAATGCTATTAATTTCCAATTTTCATTATATATTCTGATACTACTCCAAAAAGAAGGTAGTTTTGAAAAAATATCCATGTCTCCAACAGGAATATTTCTTTTAGTGATTTTATTAACTCTATTTTTGATCTGGTTGCGAGATACACCTAGAACAATGAAGCGCTTTAATCTATCAAAATTTACAATAGAAGTTTTGTTTTCATTTAGCTCTAATTCTGCTGTATTACTGTTGACTATTTTTATTATATTTATTTCTCATTTTAGTTCCTATTTGGGATTCCCTTAAGTAAACTAAATCATTTTCTTTATATTGTAGTCTATTTTGGGAGACATGTTCGTCAAACCTTGTTTTCGCTTTTTGTTTTGACCTATCAATATTTCTTTTTACTTTGTCAAAAATATAAGAATCTAAGTTTTTGAGTTCATTAACATAGCTTGTTTGAAGTTCGTTTTCTGAAAATACCTTTTCCTCATCATAATCCTTAATATGAGCAAAAATTATTTCTTCAGGCGTGAACTTAGTTGAACTTGATTTACTTCTATTATAAGACTTAATACAAAACGTAATAGCGTCATTTACTGTTTTCCTTGGATTCTCTAAATGATATGCTCTTTAGTGAGTCTAATAATGTTGCATGGAATCTTTCAACTACACCATTAGAGTGAGGATGTGCAACAGCACTAAAAGTTAACTTAAATTTGTATAATTTTGCTAAATCTTTCAAATAATTATTATTGAATTCTAAACCTGTCACAATGTATTCTTTTTGGTATTGGAAAATGTTGAAAATACCACAATAGCTTTTCTATTACTGATGTTGCTTTTTTATTCGGCTTGTGCCGAAAAATTATCTACGATAGTTAGTGAAACATTTTATCTGTTTACATCTAATAAATCAATGTTTACATGCTCAAAAGGTTTGTCAGGTGTTTCAGTTATTACTAAAGGATAATTCAGATTCTTCCTACTATTTTTTGTTTTATTACAAGGATCACACGACTTAATATAATTTTCAATGTCATTTTTCATATTTTTCCATACATAACGATTCCGTATTCTTCGATAAGTTTGATTAATTCTTTTGTGAACTGATGTTTTACTAGAATGAAAATTTTCAATAATTAGCTGTTATTCTTACTCTTCAGGAATAGTAACTAAATCATGACAAATTGTAAAGGTGACTTCTGTATCTTTAAAAATATAACTGAAAATTTCAAGTAAAGGTAGATGTTTAATTGGATTAATATTATAATTATTGGAAATTAATTCTTTTTTAAGTTGAAAAATTATTCTAAAACAATTTTTCAAACTTAAAGACTCAATTTTCCTTGTCGGTAATTGAACTATGCAGTATTTTCTATTTTGAACATTTAAACTATTTTTGACAGTTAAAAATTGTGAAAAAACTACACTTTGTTCTTCAGAATTGGTACAAATATCATCCATTATAGTTAAATTTTGAGGGTAGTCTCTAGATTCATCTTCTGGTATCAAATATTAGATTATCATTTGTATGTTTAATTTGTGGAAGTCTACAAAAGAATTATTTCTTCTTTCTATACACAAATTATCAAAAAGTTGTTCAAATATGTTTCTGTCATTTCGATTTAAATGGTTACTTTCGTATTCAGTTTCAGACAGAATTTTCATTTAAAGCATTAATTTTTATCCTAGACAAAGCATCTGCATTTTTATTATCTTTACCTTTTTTGTAAACAACTTCGTAGTCGTATTCTTCAAGCTTCAAGCGTCATCTTGCTAACCTTGAGCCTGGATCCTTGATAGAAAATAGCCATAATAATGGTTTGCAATCACTCACTAGTTTTACCTTTCTGCCAAAAATTAGAGGTCTATATTTTTTCATTGACCACACAATACTTAGAAGTTCCTTTTCAGTAATAAAGACTTTCTGCATCGTTTAAGGTCCTACTTGCATAAGCTATTGGTAAATCTTCACATATCTTACCTTATGATAATACAGATCCAATAGCATAGTCACTTGCATCAGTAGTTATGATAAAATCGTTTTCAAAATTTGGATATTGTAAAATTGGAGCTGTTGTTAATAATTCTTTACAATTTTGAAAAGCTTCCCTACATTTTTCATCAAAATAATTTTTTTTTCAACAATTCTGTTAAGGGTTTGGTAACACCTGAATAATTTGAATAAACCTACGATAATAACCTGTCAATCCCAAAAAGGAGTTCACTTCTTTACGATTTCTCGGTTCTGGATATTTTAAAACAGCTTCTCTTTTTTCTGGGTTTGGTTTAACCTTCACTCGTTACTAAATGTCCTAAATAACCAACCTCCTTCTTTAAAAATTCACATTTCGTTGGTTGAATTTTGAAATTATTATGTTTCGAGCCGCTCTATATGTTGGTTTAAAGTGCTACTATAACAAATTATGTCGTCCATGTAAACCAACAACATTTCTCCTTGTAATCCTGATAAAATATTATTCATGACTCTTTGAAATGTACTAGGCACATTCTTAAAAATTCGAAATGTCTACAGAGAATGCCGTTTTCTGGATATATTTCTTTTCAATTTGTATCTAATGCTAAATCTATGATTGAAAAATACTCACATTTTCCTAATTGATCTAATATATCTTTCTATATCTGGTAAAGGATACCTGTCTGCAATAGTTACGTCATTTAACTACGATAATCAATAACTATACGACATTTTTGAATACCGTCCGCATCTAACTTTTTTGGAACCACCCAAACGGGCGAGGACCAAGGACTGGTAGATGGTTGAATGACATTTTGATCTAATAAAGACTCAATCTGATTTTTGATTTCCTGTTTATGAATTTGGGGGTATCTATAGCTTTTTGTAAAAATTTTGAGTATCGATTTCATGCTTTATTTCATTTGTGAAACTTAATTGATCACCGTCTAAATAAAAAATATCTTTATATTGTAAACAAAGATTTTCTAGTAACGCCTTTTCCTCTTCATTTAAATGATCTAAACGTAAGCTATCTAAAATTTAATATTCTTTTCACTTGTTTCAAATTGTTTATCTAAATGTTTTCAGTTGCGTGATCACAAATTATCTCAGGAATTTTTCCTAAGATTACCAGACTAATAAAAATGGATTGTTCATTTTCAGAAAAATTTGCACATGTAGTAATTATGTTACCTCTTTCATTTACTTTCACAAGTGCATTTGGGATTTCTACTTGTTCATTAATTAACTTTTCAGTACAAACACCTTCTTTTAACATCTTATTTTTTACAGGAATCTCAATTGTTTGAATACTTCTTCCAGGAATAACACAATGAATTTTATTTTGATTAAAATAATGTTTTCCACCTGATTGGCTTTCTAAATATTTACTTTTATGTGATAAAATAGTTTTAGTTGTACATTCCTTTTTTTCATTAATTTTAACTGAATGATTTCCTTCTGAATCAATTTTATCTCTTAAAAAATCTTTTAACTCTAAAGTTCTAAAACTTAATATGAGTTTTTTGTTTTCAAGGTCTATGAATGCATTGAATCTTTCCAAAAAATCTATACCTATTAATGCATCGAAATCAAAACTAAAATCAAAAAGAAAAAATTTGAGTCTTATGTCAGTTTATTCTGACATTGGAAGTATCATACTTTTATTTATCTCTACATCGTTTCTTTGATGATTAATTCCAGAAATTTTAAAATTCTCATTATTCATTTAAAAAACATGTTTTTGTAAAGCAACAGAACTATTTATTAATGAAATCGGAGCACCTGTATCAATTAAATATTTAAATTTCTGTTTATCTTCAATGTAATACAACTTACTTTCAACTAAATTATTATCACCATTTATAATGTAGTATCTTAAAAGATTCTTTTCTCGATCTGAGTTCTTTCTGATTTGGTATTCGGGTTCTATTGTCTTTAGAGTTCGAAAAACTTTTGATCTTACCTGGTAGATTAGAATGACTGACATTGGAATTTCTTTGAACAAATTATCTTTGTTGAAATTGACCATTATTCTAATTTTGAAAAGCACCATTATTTTTGTTTGAATTTTGATTTGTACCTAAACGAATCCTACCAAGAAAATTTGGATTAAAATTTGAATTATTTCTTGAATGGAAGTTTTTTGGCGAGTTTTGTTGTCTTTTAAACAATTAGCAAAGACATGACCGTAAAATTTACAATAATTTCTTCCGTTTGAATTATGTACATAATGGCAATTGTTATTTTTATAATTTTCTTTTGGAAAAATACGAAAATTAGAATTATTGATTTTTTTTGAATTTGGTTTTGAAATTCGAAAATTGTTTAAATATGCAATATTCTCTTCCTCAATTAAAAATTATTCTGCCTCTGATAAATTTTCAGGTTTTTTTGCCCTTAATATAGAACCAAAGGGATCATTTAAACCCGCTTAGAAAGTTTTGAGAGCAATATTTTCATGACGTTTAATTACAGTATCTTTCTCTTTATTTGATAAACTATCTTCTAACACAACACTGCTTCTTAATTTTGTTAGCAAATCTTCAATTCTTTGACAATACGCCCTAGGTGTTTCATTTTGTTCTTGAAAACTAGAAGTTAAGTCTCTTAATAAACCTTCCGTGTCTCTGCAATTACCATAATGCCCTATTAATAATTCCCTTATCTCTGTCCATTTGTGAAGATTTCTTGAGGAAATAAACCTTTTAGCCTTTCCTACTAGTTTACTTTTTATCAAAAATATCAAAGCATTTGACCGATCGTCTTCAATGTTATCGTTTACAACATTACAAACTTCAATAAAATCAGTTAAACTAACTTGATCACCATCAAATTCTGGTATCATTTCCCTTAGTTCCCTCAATGAAAATGAATTTGCGTTCTCATCAGCCATATTGATATAAAAAAGTTAAAAATAAAAATACACAAAAGAGTTTAATAAGAAACAGTGAAATAATAAAAATTAATCAGTACGCAGCAATATCAATCAATGAAATAAACAATAAACTTACAAAGAGAAGATTATTTCGTAGAAAATCATTTCCTTCATGTCTGTATGGTCTACTGTATGATCTATTTTAGGTTTTTCTCGTGTTCATTTTCCTCTCAAAAGTTGTAAGGATCTTACGACTCAGGTTTCGAAGACTTCTCAAACCATAAAATTATTTTTCTCTACGTAATGGTTACAAATGCTGCTGATATGCTGGCTGATTTAAGACAAATTTTTGGTTTCCAAGATTCTCCAAAAATCTTGTAAAATTGTTTTCCAAGTAGTAATAGATTTTTGTGTGTGATATTCTTATTATTTTTAATGAAAACATATGGAATTTCAAAATTTTCATTACACAATAAGGGCCTTAACTACCAGATTTTCTTCAATCGTTAATAGTCTAGTCATGTATCAATGCAGAATTTCCTTCGGAATATATGAGTTTTAGTGTTAATTTTCCAATGATTTAATTTGAGAATGTCTTTTAATATATGTAACAGTATTTGTTTCAGTTGACCACCATTAATATATAAATCTATAAAATGTCTTTTACAGTTGCCAATGTTTTGATGAATATTATTATTGAAAGTTTAGAAGAAATCTACGGTTTCACTTTTTTAAACATCATAATATTTTTTATAATTATATTTAATTAGTGGCTGAATTATTATAAATACTAAACATTAATATTGTTGATAAGCAAGGATAAAGTAGTAAAATTAGACATAAATAAGAAAGTTATGTTGGTATTTTCTGAGCCAAAGTTCTGTGAACAATTATTGGACTCACGCTCTATTATAATTCTCAAAATCTGAACAATTTTCAAACAAATTAAATTATTAAGTCACAAGTTATTACTTTGAACAAATTATGACAATTATAGTATATACATTTTTTATACATTGAATATTATTTTATTTATTTTGTAATATTTGTGATTTTTAATTTCACTATTTGATTGTAAAATAATGGTACAGCACAAAATTTGATAGTCACGGACCATTACTTCAGAATAAATTATAAACTATCAAAAATCTACGAACATATGCTTTAATTCATACCTACAGCTTGCTTATATATAATCAAGTTCAAAGTGCTTTCAAATTTTTCTAAAAGTAGACAAATGTTTCTTGAATAGTTTTAAATAATATTAATAACTCACTGAAATTCGTTAAAAAATCTTAAAAGTAATTTCAATCCATTCAATGTAAGAACGAAAACATTGAATTTTGGCACATTGCTTAACCTATTTTTTTTTAGGATCACACATCACACATTTAGGAAATATTTACAAACTGACAACCAAAGTCCTAATTAAGTCATTGTATTAAGTCTTGCGTTTTGTTATACCGCAAACCGCGTCAACTTTCATTTTTCTTATGGCCGTAATATTGGATTTTTAAATTTTTGAGAAGAGCATAAAATTTCCAGTCTGGTGTCACAACTGCACAAAAGATTTGAGTTTCATTCGAAAAGTTAGACCTTAATTTTGTTAAGTAGGCCATGATTTATTTGTCTCAAAATAACATTAATAAGTAAGTAATGTATTAACGAGAATTGAATTTTCAATAGAACATGACCGTAAATAACGAAGCCATGATTTATTAGTAGTAAAAAAGTAATATAAACTCTTTTTCAATTGAACGTGAACGTTTTTTCCAAAACATTTTAATTCGCTAAGCTCTTTCGACTATTAATAGTCATCATCAGAGCCTCTAAAAAAACCAAGTCACATACAAAGATCATTTTAATATAACTAAAACTACTTACAGGTTGAAGCTATAGTGAGTTACAATATAAATATTCAATTTTAAAAACAAAGTAGAGTATGAACTGAATACACACTAGTCAAAAATTATTTAATTTGAAATTTTTTGGGAAAATAATTTCATTCAAAGTGAGGATAACCATGCCAGAAATGTGATGGCCAAATTATTATGTTTTATGACATAAATTGTGAAGATCTGTCAAACTGGGTATTTAAGAATGGAATTAGACTGTGGACTAAAACTGTGTTTATTAAATGCCAAATGGTGCCCAAATGCTGATTTGTTTGGATATTTTATGTTCTACTACCCACATAAGAAGCTCCACAATTGTTGCAATTCAGTATATAAATGTCACTTTTATAACGCTTATCAATGACATCTTTGGTGTTGATTAAATGGCCAACGTTTGGGTGGACTTGAATGAAATGTTAATGTTATTGACTGAAGACTTTGGAGATTTATCTAGGAAATTTATAATAGCAGATTTTTTTGACGTTTACGGATTTGCGCCTTTGTTTTTCCGATTTTCTTAAAAATGGATGTTTTAACGTACTAAAAAATGCATGGAATCAGTGGAGATTCATTCAGCGGTCTATTGACAACAGTTTATTCCGGTTTTCTTTCCGTAATTTTAGAGTAATCGATGATCATACATAAAATTTAAAACTTTTCGTCCGACAGGAATGTCGTAGGGGAACTGAACGTCACTTTATGCTATATAACAATGTAATTACATTTTTTTCTCACCTCATGATAATGGAGGATACAAAGCTATTGAAACGATGTGAGATCCACACTTTCTTTCAAGGCGATGAAGTCCAAGGAACCTTCGAAGAACTAGTTACATTCAAAGTTATTCAGAAGAAAAAAAATTAAAATATCTCATTTAATTATATTTTCTAGAGCAGCGGTTCTCAAACTTTTTTGGTGACGAAACACTTTTGGAAAGCGAAATACTTGACGGAATTGATATCAGGTTTGATACAATACAGTTGAAGTCTCATATCAGGTTAGGCGTCCAGTCTATTGCCGTATTTTGTTTTCGTGGCTGCATAGGTTGAAAATTCTGTTTCGCACAAATGTTTTGTTGGGAACGGAAGAATAATATTTAGAGCCATTTTGCCAAGTATTGGATATTTATTGCGGATTCTCCATCAAGAATCGTTGAGAGGCGTCGTTTTGAACAGTGACTTCATACTTGTGTCTGATGACACAGATATTGGGCTTTTGGGCTTTTGCAAGGTGGGTAAAAAAGGATTATGAATCTATGAATTTAGTTTCATTTTTGTATTATGTTCTTCGGGAAAATACTTCTCAAAAGATGCGCACATCAAAATGAGATTTGGACCAATTCTTCAAATATATAGTCTTGAAACATTATTGAGTCGTTATAGCTAACAGACTCACTGAGTGACGTAAAGCTTTCTATTTCTATCTAACCAACGCAAAAAATATTTTGTTATAGGACTAGAATTCTGTTGTCTGTTTATCTTACAATGATAAATGTAATTTCCTCAGTTTTTGAAAGATATCCGCTATAAAAGACAACCGGAACAACCAAGTTTTATCATACAAACGGTCTGTCAAATGAAAAGAAGTAACTATTGAAAGAAACATTTGTAACTCGGGTGTAAGTTCAAATAGCCATCGCACTTCTGTATGGTGCAGTAGTGTTTTGTGTTTGCTGCCATAATCTTCACACAATAATGAGAACAATCGGGATTCTAGTGGTCCTGATTTGACAAAATTGATAATTTTTACTGCTTCATCCATAACTAGTTTTAAATCTGAAGGCATTTGATTCATCGCACTTGCTTATCTATGCAGGATACAATGGCTGGAATTACAATTTGGCGCTTTATTTTTTATTCATAACACTGCTCCTGTTGTTGTATTCGTCATCGCCTTGGCCACATCTGTACAAATGTCAATGCAATGGTTTCAACTGAGATTATTTTCATCAAAAAACATTTATTTTATTAAAAATTTGTTCCCCGGTAGTGTTTGTGGGCAACGGTGAATACATGTCTACTTCGAAAGATCTTTCATAAGGATATCTCATGATAACCAGCAAGATAGCCAGACCAGCGATATGAGTCGACTCATCCATTTGCAAGACCAATCGTGTTTATTGTAGACATGTAACTAGTTCTTGGTTGACGTATTGACGTAGCTTGCCAGATCATGAATTCGCCCTGAAACAGTATCGTCTGATAGCGGCACTGTAGAAAGATGCTTTGTCGATTTTTCATTGTGCATACATTTTGTTATGTCTAACACACATGACTTTATTAAATTTTCAGCGATAATGTGCTCTTCACCTGCTTGTGCAATGCGATAGCAAACTAAATGTGATGCCTCTATGGTCTTTTCAAAGAAAGTTTGGGTGACATGAATAATAGGTTTTTTACTTTCCAATAACTGATCTTTTGTATGAATTAAAAATTCTTTATTCTTGTGTTTAGACCCGGGCTATACAATTTCTAAATGTCGGCGCAACTTGGCAGGTGCTATGGAACTATTAGGAATTTGTTTACTAGAGATGGGCAAAACTGCTATATTTAGATAACAGTTGCTATTGTTATTGATATTTGCAATTAACAACTGAAAATACCAGATAACAGTCGCCATCTCTTGGAAAGATACTAAAATGTGCAAAATTAATTTCTGTTGGCTACTAATATGATAGAGTTCTTCGCATTTGCTACGATATAGAATATATTTGTAAGACTCCTTATTCCTGCAATTTTGTATGTTTGCGATTGATATTAAATTGCAAATTCAGAACCAAAAATTGAAATACACTAAACAATCTTCTGACGTTTTATTTTTTATGCGCAATACTTGGTAGTGTTGTTATGGAAATATTATTTATTTAATTATGGCGTAATTCTCAATTATATTAATGAATATAAATATCCAAATTGAAGGGATTATACGAAGAAATTGTTTGGTACTGTTGCTTAGTCATTGTCTTGCAACAGGCTTTTCTCAAAAACTGGAAAACTCACGCCACAGAAGGTGACATCTACTGATAAAGTACATAGAAATATATCCCACTGACCCCAATCTCATACCTAAATTATACCATACTTTTACATTCAATGGAACCACCTCACAAAAAATCTTTTTTTCAATACAGGAATATATATGCAGCTTTGATGCCAAACAACAATTCCCCTAGACATATAAAAAACAACAAAGGTAAGAGTGACAAAAATTCTAACTCGTGTGTCATCAGGTTGAACTATTGGAGTTGCCCCAACTTCTATATTGGTCACACTGGAATATCTTTCAATTCAAGATGGCGTGAACACTCTAAAGCTTTTGAAAATGAACAACACAAAGATCTACATTGGCTGAACACTTATTAACAGAAAACCATATACCTCAAAATACATCTCAAAGTTTAGATTTACAAACAAAAGTAAAAAATTATATCTTCATGAATCCCTGGAAACCAAAAAAACAAAAATTCTCCGAATCCTTGAATGATCAAACTGATACCAATTCATCTCCCTTACTTAATCTGAACAACCAATTTTAAATAATATTATATTATATTATCCACATCTGTTGTGAACAATGTTTAATAAATACATAATTTACCTGGGCTACACCCCGCCCATTTCCTGGGAAATCCCCAGAATTAAGACGACACCTTTAATTATTTTATTACCATATCTGTACTTTCTTTATAAGAAATATAAATTTCCCATTAATTGTATTTCCAATTTCTGATGAAGCCAGACTTGGCGAAACATATGTAAATTTTAAAATAAATGAAATAGTGAAGATTTAACCAAGTGTTTGTTGTTTTTAAGTAATCTTAACAATGAATTTTCATCAAGTGAAGACTGAAACAATCAACTAAGAAATATGATTTTGAAACATTTGTAATTACTGACTTCTTACTTACCCTATTTTTTAATTAAAGATTGGTACATATTTTATTTTCATACCGTGGTTAATATAAATAATAGTCTTATTTATGGCTTATGTTAATATTCGTGTTCTGTTTCTAATTCAATATTATTATGAATAATGATTTATGTATTACTAATAAATACTAAGGATTAACGTAAAGAACTAATTCACTATATGTTAATATTGTAGAAACAATTTAAATATATTTTTTTCAAGAACATAAACCATTATAATAATAATAAAATATAAACCCATAATATAGTTTCTAATACATATCAATCATAATATATGTACAATTCCCTCATTTATAATTAAATTGTCAAAATTTCAACAATGAAAACGATGTACGAAAGTATATATGAACATTACATTTGCAATATCAAACAAACACCTGTTAAATTTTTCAATTATGCTTTGCTGTTTGGCCGTTCAGCGCGTTCAGTACGAATCAGTTAACAGCTTTTAGTATTCAGCCTACGTTTTATTTTCAACAACTACGAACAGAAACGTTAAGTATGAAAACCACTGTTATGTGCTTTATCGGTCGAAACAGAACAACTGTTTTTTCAGTCGCTTAGTTTTCGCCCGATCTGTTATTGCTATTTGAAAAGGCAGTTGAGGTTAGGACTGTTTACGTCATTGGTCGATAAGCGCTAAGCAGTCATAAACGTATATCTGTTATCTCTTATTTTTAGTGGACAATAACAGTTTTTATTGTTATCGAGTAAATAATAGTTGTTTAATAGCAGCTATGTTAATAACGCCACATCACTATTGTTTACTACGTAACATGCAGAGAAGTGAGCCATTGTAATCAACAAATACGAAACTCATATTATGATTATCATACTTCCTTTCCTGGATGGGTAATTGCTATATATTCCGCGTATACTGCTTTTGAGCATTCGTCACTGTTAGAAGATGTTGTGGAAACACGTTTAACGCCTTTAAGCCAACCTTCGATGCTTCTTTATTAATAATGTTACACGTCAGGATGGTGGGGTCAAAATAATGCACGATCGTTACTGCATAGAAGAGTTTAGTCCAAAGAAGAAATGTACAAAACTGATACAATCAAAATACATCAGGCAGTAGAACAATAAACAATTCGTTTAAAGTTGGCAATTCGCAAAAGCTAGCTTGTAAAAGGTAGGTACTTATCGCCCAAACATAATCGTCGACTGACTGAGTGTAGTGGTTTTTGTTATGTCTTTATTGTTATAGCTAAATTTTTACAAACTTCTTGCTCCTAGTTCATTTTTTCAGTTTGTTCCCTAATTTGTTTTTTATGTTATGTTTCCCTAAACTGTAACAATATTTTCTTTACGCTATTCCTTAATATACTTCTACCCTAAGATATGTTGTGTCCTCATTTGTCTGCAATAGCGCCCTCCTGGGCTTATTGGTCCTGTCTGATTCTTCTTGCTTCCTCATCTATAGTTGCTGCCGGTTCATCTTCTTGTTCGGTCTTCAATCCTCTGAATCCCTCCCAGCGGGTCCTTGTCTTTATCTTGGTGTGTGGCTGTTGTTATCGTCACTGGGTTGTGGTCCGATGATAGTTACTCCGTTGTCTCTGTGTCCGTGTTCTGTAAGATAAATTCGTCCAGTCCGTCTCCTTGGTCTCCTCCTGTAGGGTGGTGTTTTGGTTGCGTTGGTCCTGTTACGTCGTATCTCTCTCTTTCTGCGTGTTCCTGTAGTCTCACCCTTGTATCTTTGATTGACGTTGTCCATTTTTAATGTTCTCTGTTTGATATAGGCCATCGTGCTGGTGTTCTAGTCGGTTTTTCACGGCGATACTCACTCGTCTTCTTGGTTTCATTCCTGGTCTGTCCGCTCTGTGTACTGTGTGGTTCCTGATCCTAAAGTTGTCCTCTTCTTTCAGCCTGGTCTCTTGTATTGCTGCTATGTAGATGTTTTCCCCTCTTGGTGTAGTTCCAGTTCGTTCTTCTTGATCTTCAGCCCTTTGGTGTTCCAAGTCATGATTTTCCATGCTGTTGAGGTCGTCTTATCCATGCACGAGGTTTTGTTGCCAGACCCATGAACGAATTTTCTTCATCTCTTCCATCATTGTGAGTACGTCCTGTCCATTTGTCCGTGTTTCTCTTATTTCTTCTACGGTTGGTTTAGCTGCCTCTGCGTAGCTTATTCCTGTCCTTGTTCTTGGTTCTTCTTCGTTATCTCTCTTCTTTGGAAACGTTTCGTATTTCCTATAGCTGGCTGATTGTAGTCCTCCGCAGCTAGCGCATTTTGGTGGCTGTACTCTCGGTCTACTGCATTCCCTAGATTCATGTGATCCTCCGCATTTTACGCGTTTCGGGGGCGCTGTACATCGACCTTGTCCATGGCCGAACTTTTGTAAAAGACGTTTACAAAAAAAAGGCAGCATATTAGTTCGCAGAAGGTATTTGTCCGAAATATATATCTATTTTTTAAATGTGCCATGTACAGGAAACATTTATAGTGCAAAATTTTAATGTATACTAAACTAGTAATATATAAATTAATTTTAAAACTTTACACTGTGTAATTAGATTTTTGAAATGAAATAAATAATAAATGAGCCATCTCACAATTATTTTGAATAAATTAATTTTTTTTTATCAATTAGTAGTTATTTTCTCCTACATAGAATACGATGTTTTGTATCTTAGAACATCTTTTAGGAATAATTTTTGTATATATAACCGGTAATCCGGGGAATTGCCTTACGACAGTGGAAAACAGCAAAATAAGAAACTTGAATTGTATGTCTTTGAATAATTATTTTAATGGAAAAAAATGTTATATATTTACGCAAGTTTATTACTTCCCTGTTATATACAGGGCGTCACGAATACTTTAAATCTCTATTATATGTCATGGTGCTTGTGGTCGAACTCCCCTGAATCGCCTATACCCATATTTATGAATTTTTTTAAGTATATTTGATAGGGATGAGAATCGGTCATAATTTATAATTCATACCACTAGATGGTTTGGGTTTCCCCATCCAGAAAATATATTCTATTTTTTTGAAAAATGTCATAAATGACAAAATTCTCGAAAATGTCAAAAAAGTATTTTTTGAAGACATAGATTTCGTTCATGGATGATGTTAAAATGGCATTTACAAAAAAATTAAAATGTAGGGGATGTGAAAATTACCAAAACAAAAATGTTCAAAACGTCGATTTGTCTAGCCCGTTCGAATCTTATAACTTCTAACACACGTGGTGTAAAAGAGTAATATGCTATCAGGTTAATAGGAAAAACGAGTGGAATTTAAAAGTACGATAATATATGGGTTACCTCATTTAAAAAAATATAACTTTGGATCAGTCCTCTATAAATTGTTCCTTTAACATTTTTTTACTACATCTTATAGTAAAGGTACAATTGAAATTTTACATACTAATGAGCCAACCTGTATAGTGGATTTAATACATTTATATATACTAATGGATAACGCTAAAAAGTATAATGCGATAAAAAAGAATGAAAGCTTTCAACGATTTAAACTACTATTTTTAACTCCAGTTAGTTGGCAATGAAATTCAGAAGATAATCGAACGGCCTTAGTTGGCGACTACAGAAGTGAACATGCACTCGTAATTTTAAGGAAATATATAACCCTGATGTGTTTTACGGATAAGAAATTATCGACATTGTGAGACCTAGAAACATGGGATATTTATAATTTTTCGCATCAGTAGCCTAAAGATTATTAAAAATGAAGTCTGCCATTTATTAATTATTATTCGCGAATCTTGAATCTAAATGAAATATTTTCTTATGTGGTATATAAGTCTGTTCTTTCATCGATTTCTTGCGTAATTTATTCTTTCTTTGTCAAGGAAACAACAACACAGTACGGCAGTAGATGTGTGTGTGAGACAGTTACTGTAATTTTAATTTATTACGATTTTGATATCCATTATGTATGAGCTATTTGGTCTAGAAACCTATAAATTAATATTTTTAGGAAGTGAACCGAAAAGCACACGAACATTACTTTTAAAATAAATAGCTTTTTAAAAAAATACCGATTTCAGTAAATAGTAATAATAATGGCACTAAAAATTAAAAAATAATTTAGTTGGATATTTAAAAGCAAAAGTATTATATGTTATATAAAACTGTGTTTGAAGTTGGTGCCAAGCTTAAGAAATGTTTATATTTTACATAGGAATATAAACAGCTTTATAAAGTTAATAATTTCTGTTATTAATTAATAAAGCTATTTGTATGCTTTGTTACAAATATATTTTTAGGCTTGGCATCAGCTTGAAACACAGTCTTAAAGAACATACAGAACATTCATTTCAAAACTAGCCACCCAAAATAAATTTTAAAATATCTTTAAAAGGGAAATACAAAAAGACCCTTTAATTTACATATACATTTTACACGTATCAGTCACCCTAAGCGGGGGTGAATATCACTTTTGCAAGTTTAAATACAAAGGGGAATCATGTGATACCTCTTTTTAAAGGTCTCTTTTTTGTCAATCTCTTCACACATAATTTTTTAAAATCAGATTATTTTTTAGAGAGTAATAACCTAGACACCGTAAAAAAATAATGCTTTGAAAATAATTGTCAATTAGGGTGGTTGTTAAGGTCTCTGTTCACGAATCAGAGGTCAGATGTGCAATATTCAAAATGGTGTATCCAAGATGGCGTATGAAAACAGCTGTTTTGCACTAAACTTCTTATTAGGGGGTTTTTGGTTTCACGAATCTGACAACATTCAAGATGGGGGATCCAAAATGGACGTTAAAATAACCTACTAGACGAAAATTTCTTTCGCCATCTTAAATTTTGTAAATTCCGGACTCATAATCAGAGACCTCTAAAACCCCTATACACCAATTCTTGAGTATATCGATTGATTTATTTTTTTTTTGCAAATCTGACCTCGGATTCGTGATCAGAGACCCTAATATGAACCATTGTGAGGAGTGGAAATCCTAAATGAACATTCAAAGCAAATTAACGGTTTTTTTGTTTTTTTCTTATGAAGATATTTTAGAAGTTATTTTGGGTGGCTAGTTTTGAAATAAAAGCCCTTTATAATACTTTGTTGTTGTTGCATTATCGAAGCCGATAAATTTTTATTTTTTTAGTGATATAATGGCATAATTGGATGAATTTTTGAGTTGTTAAGACCTTTGTTTCATAACAATTTTCGTTATATGCAAAATTCATAATTTTGAACGAATCTCGTATAAAACTGAAAAACTGCCATGTGATGATTTTATTGTATGTTTCTGACCACGTCGATTATATTGTGAAAACTTGAAGAATCTATTTTTTTAAATAATAATACGTTAATATCAACACAATTTAACTTAAGGTTTCGTAAAAAATGTGGGTACATGTAAATAAATATTTTCTATGAGGAAATGAATAAGTTCAATTTCTAACATTTTTTAAGACACTCTTTATAATAATTCCACTGATATACTTCAACTTCTCTCTATGCGCTTATGGATCACCCAATATATATATATATATATATATATATATATATATATATATATATATAGTTATATCATAATTCAGAAACACACGTGTTGCTTACTCAGCAAGTATCCGTGAGAAACGTATCATTTACGATTTCGCAATATCATATTACGTTAACGATATGACAATTCCCAGTATAATCCTGTAGACGTTAAATTGCAGATTTTATCACGTCTTGAATTGTATAAATACTAAATAATTAACGGTCTCTTTGGAGATCATTATAGTAACGTGTGTAAGGCGTAACTCTGCCTGTTTAAAATTTGAAATTTGTATTTAAGTGAAAATAATTTTGTTTAAAAGTTAAATTTAAGAGTTAATCTAAAAATTGGCGCAGTCAGTAGGATTGTTTAAACACACTGTTTAGGCAATTCCTAAAAATTGTGGTGAATTTTAATTCTTCGTTAAACAAACGAACCCACGGTAAGCGACAGCAGCTGAAGGTCAAGGACACCAGGAACACGCACATACCGCTCAGTGTACCAACCAACAGACGTCGATTGCCAGACGTAGCATTAAGGACCCTAGATTTAAGGACAAAAGCAGGCGACATCAACTGACGCCAAAGGCATCAAGGAACACGCACCCTAGAGGACACTCACCGGTGCACTAGCCGCAGAACAAGTCAAATGCTTGGAAGGTACATGTAAGTACTGAAACGAATCATCACGAAATATTATTTTGATCATTTTAATAAACATTGATTTTTATTATTTTAATACATTGATTTTTATTATTTTATTACATTGATTAATATTGAACTACATATATTTTTATATCATTGATGTTGATGTTCTATCGTGATAATTTTTAACATACTAAATATCCACAAATATTCACTCGCTGCTTTACACGTTACTGATCTCCCACAACCCATACCAACACCATCAACAACATCTGAACGAATTATAATTCCATCTATAATTCTGTATTTTGCAACATCTCAAAAACATATTTTAATACATTATGCGGAAACAAGAGCGCAAGGTTCCGTTGAACCCTACAAATTATCCGAAATTTTTGCTATCATACTGGAGTATCAAATTTTCTTGAACACTTTTATAACAAGCTGCAATACTGCTTGCAGCATGGCTGTAGACAATCAACTTACCTTAGTAGTGCTACACATTAAAAACAAACTTCGCGGTAGAGCCGCCGAATTAGTAAATTCACGTAACGCAGACAATTGGATAGATATTCGGACATTGTTAGAAAACCATTTTGACGACTCGAGAGATTTGTCGGCATTAATATAAGACCTCCAAAGGATGAGACAAACAAATGAGTCACCTCTGACTTTCGCAGCTAGATTACAAACGCATTTAGCTAAAATGTTAGCCTCCGTTAACAAACAAGTTCTAACAACAAAAGAGAAACAAGCCCAAAGCGACCTTATATAAAATATGACCCCTAATAGTTTATTGTCAGATTTAGAACCCAAGATAGGACAAATCGTACGAGCTAGTGACCCTTGCGATATATTAACCGCTGTATCGAGAATTAAGCGCGAATTACAATTAGACCATTTAGAAAACCAAAAGTTTCAAGGCGTCAGACAACCATCTACTCCAAACCATAAATCCATGATTCCTCCAACAATAAAACAATGCTCATGTTGCAAACGCTCAGGGCATACATATATCGAATGCCAGGCAAGAATGAGACAACAAAACCCACAATTTCCAAATTTTAGAAACACTCAACAATCTATGCCTTCAACAAGTACACAACCGCGACCGATAAACCAACTTCCCCCAAATTCAAATCAAACCCCACAAGCTTCAGGTCAATATCGACCAAACCCTAATTATTTCAGACAGCAAAGAACTCATCATGTAAACAATCTCGAATACTATGCACCATACGACCATTACGATACCGCATATGAACAACAATATGACCGGTATGATTATCAATTGACTGACCCTCATCAATACAACTTTTCAGAAAACTACTCATCCGTACCCGATGAACAATACGAAACAGTGACTGACGAATATGCAAACTATCCCTCCTATGAACCAACATTAGACGGACCAAGACACAGAAATTTTCGCGAATTCCTCCAGAATTCGAAACCACCCGAATTCGAAGTACCAATACTTCAAATGAAACCCCTGAACTTACAAGAAGTTCAACCCAACTGTTTCAAGACAGAACAGCAGTTTCTGTAAGACCCCTCCTATCCGTTAATTCGAAAAACTTATTTTATATTACTGATGCTTCCGATTCTTACAAACTTTTAATCGACACAGGTGCAGGACTTTCTATTTTCAAACCCGAAACCTGTCAACGATTCTCCAACAGATTCACAGAAAATGTTGTAATTCAAGTAATTACAAACGAAAAGATTTTAATTAATGAATCAACTCTCCCTTCATTATCAACGATCCCCACAAAGTTTATATTTGTAATTTAGATATAGAATTTGATGGACTCTTAGGATCAGACTTTCTAGAGCATTACGATTGCGTAATCGATTTTAAAAATAAACAACTTATAACTTTAAGTCACTACCCCTATACAAGGTAACTAACGAAACTGTCAACCCTAACTCGACATTCTCTACTCCACCAAACTAAAATTTAAGGAACTCTTCAATAACTCAAATTAATATGGTAACTATTGAACCACGAACCGAAAAAATCTTTAAATTCAAAAGCAACCTGAAAAATAATGATGCTGTACTACTAGGAACCGAACAAGACAAAGTTCACATCCCAAACGCCATAGTAAAAATTGACAGCAACGGCGATTTTTAACATCCGTTCTAAACGCGAACGCCACTCGAAAAAATAATATTAGAACCTTTACAAACGGACAACGTTCACAGTTTTAACAAATACCAAAATACAAATATACAAATTGACAGACGAAACGAAATAATCAACCAACTTCGCCTCGAACAATTAAATGACGAGGAATGCGAACTTATTACCCTCTGTCTCGAATTCTCAGACATCTTTTACTTAGAAGGTGACCAGTTGACATTTACTAACGAAGTGAAATACTCCATCGATACCAACAATTGCAAACCAAGTGGCATATTTAGGACACCTCATCACTCCAGATGGCGTAAAGCCAAATCCTAATAAAGTCGAATGTATAATAAAGTTCCCTCAACCTCAAAATCAAAAAGAAATTAAGTGATTTTTGGGATTAGCCGGTTATTATAGACGCTTTATCACAAACTTTACAAAAATCTCTAAACCCCTCACGAGACTACTTCAAAAAAATACACTATTCCTATTTGATTCAGAGTTTACTAAATCCTTTAACGAATTAAAACAGGCATTGACTTATATATCCAAACTTCAATGAACCATTCGTCTTAACTACAGACGCAAGCGCTTTTGCAATCGGTGCTGTATTGTCACAGGGACCGATAGGTAAAGACCTACCTATTGCATACGCCTCCAGAACTTTATATCAAGCTGAGACTAGATACTCAACGATTGAACGAGAACTCTTAGCTATTGTATGGGCTGTCAAAATATACATGCTGCTAATTTTTGGCCGTAAGTTTCAACTAATCACCGATCACCGCCCGTTAACCTGGCTTTTCTCCATCCTAGGTAGCCGAGCCGCAAGATGGCGACTAAAGCTTGAAGAGTATGATTATGAGATAATATACAATCCCGGTAAAATCAACAAAAACGCGGACGCCCTATCCCGTATAAAAATCAATAACTTTAACAAATGTACTTAATTTCAAACAAAACACGAACTAGTAACATTCCCAATACTACCACTTAACGAAGACTCAGATAGTGACGTTCCCGAAGATGAAGACAAGGAAATCAATCCGGAACACATATCTCGCGAATTCAATACCTTTCTAGAAAGATACCAAACTACTTCCTTGATAGATTACAGCAAAACCCAATTTTCCAACGGTCAACTTCTCGATAAAGAAAATAAAAATATCATTATATTCCCGCAACATTCAAATCTCCAGGACTTTCACAACAAAATTTTTGCCAACATTTTTGAAGAAAATGCAGACTTTCAAACTTTTAGCATCAACGTTTATTCAAGTAAAACTGTACGAAAAAGAAAATACTTTGTCATACCGATTCCATCCGATCCGGAAATTATTAACGAGGTATTATTTGCCTCTCTCTACAAAAACAAAAACCTCACCTCAAGTAACCTATTGCATAGAGAACAACATTGACCTACCCATATTAGAGATGCTCTCCTTTATTTTCGCAGACACTGATATAAAATGGAAAATTTGTCAAAATGTTACACAAACTATCGAAAAAGACCAAGTGATACCCCGTGATACTCGACCGATTTCACAACGGTAAAAGTAATATTCACCGCGGAATAAACAAAACAATTCGTAAAATCAAACAAAAATTTAATTGGCCCGGTTTAACTAAAGACGTAGAAAATTTTATCAGAAATTGCGATATTTGTCAAAAGACAAAGGCGTATTGTAAAAACTTAGATAATCCACTTGTAATTACTGAGACTCATCATTTCCTGTCGACTGAGGTGGTTTCGCAGATCTGATAACTTGGGCGACGTCTTGCCTTATCTGCTCTGCCGTTTCGGAGCTATAGCAAAGTTGAAACCTTTACTAAGAACACTAATTTCTGTGGTGGATAGTGGGTAGTTCGAGATGTTGTGGACACTGCGGATGTTGTCGTCGGCTATGGGTTGTTCGTCTTTCCGAGACTTTGTTGGAGGATATTTGTGTTTTGTCGGTCTCGGTGCGCCAGTATGTTAGCAGCTCCATTCGGTCCCACAGTACTCCGTGTAATTGGCGGCTGAGCTTCAGGTGGAGGTAGTAGAGTTGTTTTTCTGTTTCGCTCACTTCTTGGCAGATTCTGTTTATTTGTTCTTTGAGAAGGGCCCTGCTTGCTTTATCCAGAATGGCTTTAGTTTCCCTGTTTCTTGTGTGGTGTGACAGCTTTGTGAATGTTGGTAGCAAGTTCTGATTGCGGCAGTTGATCAGAATGTTGAGGTTGCACAGCGAAATACATCTTTTTTCCTCTCAGATTTTCGTAGGTCTTTGTGGCTTTGAAAGTCTCCTCCCCGTAGAGGTGTACAATGTCTAGTCGTAGGCTTTCACGGATGGAACAATGTGAAGAAATATTTATCTGAAAATACATCCGTTCGTTACTTTCATCTTTGAATCCTGCAAAGGTCTCACTTGGCATTCTCAATGCGTAGTTACGGTGAACTGAGAGGTGATCTGCCTGAGCTGTTTATTTTATATGTCTCCGTCGGAGGTCGTATCGCGCCTGATTGGTCGGTGTTGACTCCGCCCCCTTCGCTGCCGTGTCGGGTGTTTTGCTTGTTGACGGGTTTGTATTTTGCGTAGCTAATTGTGTTTTATTTTGATGTTTTGATATAATTGTCTTCCATGTGTTAGAGAGGTGCAGGGCGTCGTCTCTTTTATTTAGTTGTCCAGTTTTCTCAATTTCAATAGCTTCTCGTATTATAAGATAAATCAATGTAACGAACGGATGTATTCCCAGATAAATATTTCTTCACATTGTTCCATCCGTGAAAGCCTACGACTAGATATATATATATATATATATATATATATATATATATATATATATATATACTCCCTGCTACAAATATAGCATTTTAGTTCTGTATCTGCTAAGGAGCTACTCTACAGGTATACCATTCTGTTACCATTTGTTAAACCACCCTGTATAACAATTGTTCCGCCTATCTTTCGTCTATAATATGTAATTATAATTCTCTCAACTCTACTCTATATTCTAATCCCCTATATATGAGCCACCCAATAAAACATATTTTGAACCATCCTGTATAATTATAATTCTACACCGCCTTATATTTGATATATTTATTTATATATTTATATAAATAAATATATGTATATTTAACTTGCTTGTTGGGTACATACAACATTTTTGAACCATCTAATATAACGAAAACAATAAACTTGTGTAACGGTAATAATGGCACGAAATTATAAAAACAAATTTTGTTTTGAAGAATAGCTTATTAATAGCTTATTATTTTTTTCTATACGATTCTAACTTAAGTGCACACTATATATATATATATATATATATATATATATATATATATATATATATATATATATATCGGTAATAACGGCTGATAACTATCAAATATTACAAGAAAATATCGGGACGCAGCCAAACATCTTGGGTTACAAGGAAATACTCTTTTAACTTATTTTTGAGAGCTTTCGAAATTATTTTATTTCATCGTCAGTCAATATACTACAAATAACACAAATATTAACAATTTAGAAGTAAAAAAAACTAATCACTTACGTTAGTCGAGGTTGTGTAAGCAGAAAAACATCTATAAACTTTAGAATATTCTTACATTTTTTTTTTGGCAATTCAACTAACAAAATTGTCACGTTGGCATATTTGATTTGAAGACATGTAATATATATTTCTTAAAGTACGGGTAAACTATGTTTATTCTTTGTAACTTACTGAAACAAAAATTCATAGGGTAGCAAAAATCTGTATTATATTCAGATTGATTATGAGTGTTTGAAAACTTATTATCCATTTCCAGGAAGTTACAATAAATCACATTTAAATTTTGTAAATCTGTCTTTTTATTTATGGTATTAGACTGACCGTTAATGAAGACCATCTCCAAGAAGCTACGTTTAAAACTGTTACGTTCAATGGCCAATATATTAAATGCTCGACGTTTCGACTCCTGCTTTGGAGCGATTATCAAGAGACAAAAGTGAAAAAGAGTTTCAGAGTCTAGATCGAATTCGGAGCCTCCATGGTGTTTTTGATATTTTGTCATTTTGAGCGCTTTTCTGAAAAACTACACGTTACAAATCATAGAAAAATATATTAGGTATATTGTTCGGTTTTCATGCAGGTGTGGGTTCAATCCCAAATTTGAGCCCTATACCTACCAATAGAATTTCTTCTCAAATTTGAAATTTCACCATTCTGGATGTACACTTTACTAAAAACAGAAATGATTATTCATATCGGTTTACAAGTGGTGAAGAAATCAGGTAACATACATACAAAAAAAAATCAGTTTGAATAGTTAACCTCTTCCTTTTTGGAAGTCGGTATAAAATGAATGCGAAACAATAAAAAAAACACACACAGGGACTGGAATTAACTTCACTTTTTTTATGTATACTCAGTGATTCAAAAACGGCTTGGGCAATTTTGATGATTTAAACTGCATTGTATTAAGGAATATTACAGAAAGATATTATAAATTTTTCTGTACGTGAGATTTACGTTTTTCGAGAAAATCAGAAAAACAGTAATAAAGGAACTACATTTCAATGAATTTCAATGAATGTTCACTTAAACGGCTGAATCAATTTGAATAATTTAAATGGTTTTCTACAAAAATATATTCCAGCTTGAATCCGTATATTTTTTATAATGTAAAACAAAGGGTTTTTCTGAAAATCGAAAAAATATGTGCAAAAAAGGTAAATATCAATGTTAATATCAAATTTTTATCATAAATATCTAGCTTAAATGTCGAGATATGCCATGAAAGTATATCCGTACACGGTGTTAATAATGGTTTTGATTTTTTTATTCAATTGAAATCATTTACTTTTTGAAACGATGTCTTTTAGGGCTTACATTCGAGTGAAGTGACACAAGACATTCCATTAGTGTATCGAAACGAAAAACTGTGTGACAACAGTATTTGAAATTTTTCTCAGAAAGCATTTGCAAAGGCTGCTTGTCCGAAATTTTTATAGCTGAAAAGAGTCATCCAATTTTAGCGAATTGTAAAACTCTATATATTTTTATGGAGTTTAGAGGATATTAACCGTATCCTTCACCCAATTTCTTTAATTTCCGTAAAGAACTTTTATCGATTAATTTTGAAATTATTAGAATGTAGTTAGCGGTATAGTATCAGAGTTAATCAGCTAATGCAATTTTTTCCAGTCATGATAACCCATTTAACGAAAGCATTAAAGCAATTAAAGTTTTTGATTCTCTATCTTTTGTCGGAAACAATAAAAAGTAGATGCTCTCACACATTTTTATTCACTTCTTTTGAAAGCTCATAGAAAACCTTACAACAGGCTTTTTTTAGATAAAAGGAAAATTAATTGCTTTCTTGACTAGGAGCAGAAGTCGATATATTAATTTATCAAGGCATTCTCTGTTATTGAAATTTATTATATTAATGTTTTTGTGTTAATTCGTCTCAATATTTTAAAAATACAAACGGGTTTTGGGTATAGGAGTTTTCGGGTTTACAGAACACTCAATCATTTTTATATGAGATGTCGCTTACTGTATACCAATGGTGATATTTAATTTCTAGATGTTAAGATTGAAAACAAGATTTCTCATCAGTTGCATCACCTTTAAAGGATTGACTTTTAAAAATTTTGGTATTTGAAATACCTCTTTGACAACTAATTCCAAGATATTTAGCGACATCGAGGAAACAAACCCCCAAAGACGTCTGATATTTACTTTAAGATAACTTTGCGCGAAAGAAACAGTTGAAATTTCGACAAATTCAAGCTTCAATTCCGTGAGTGTGGATACCCCATAGTAACTCACCAGGAATGCAATTTATGAAAAAACGTAATGTACAGGGATCTCACTCTGCAGTCATGTTGGACATCCACTTTACGACCACAAAGGTAACATGTTCTCCTGGTTTTATTTTTTTGGGACTATATATTCAACCTAGTCAACAACGCAATGTTTTGGCGGCTTGTATCTCAGGACTCCGGAGCAAGTCATCATTGCTCTTATTTATGCCACTAAGTCTCAGATTCCTTTGTATTTCTGTACCACTTATGAAACTCCGTATAGCCAATTGATATTTAGTCTTCTATGGTAGGTATATCTTGGTAGGACAGATGTATTAAACGTCTAATCTCTGTTGTAAACTGTCACCAGATATCTGTATTTTTCACCAAGTTGCACTTGGTATACTTGTCTAAATCACTGATTGTTACATCTTTCAAATAACATTAAAATCATCTTCTTGCAGTAACCCTGTTCATCCATTGTAATGCTCTGGAGAAGTTTTTCTTGGTTATCACATCCATTAGTTGCGGCCACTGCTTCAAGTTGTCGTTTGTACATAGGTCGAGATGAAATACCATCAAAAGTGGTGGTTTTGTCAAAGAATTTTGAACAGTTACGGGGTTTTGATATCTTCCTCTCCGTAAGTCTTATTGGGTTTTTAAAAGTTTCATTTGATACTTTAAGTATCACTTTCTACTGTGATTTGGATCAAAAAGGATTCGTCTTGTACCTTGCTTAGATTAAAATCACTGTCATCTAGTTTATTTTAGAGAGTATCCAGTAAAATGTTTAGTGCCTTCGTTTCATAATTTATCTCCTATAGGCCTGATTCTGTACTTTTTGTTAAATATTTCATGACTTTGTGTTACTAAGTGCATTAGTTGTTCAAATTGTTGTTTGGATTGGTGAAGTTCACTTGACTTTTTAATTCAATTATTTCAAGTTCATCTTACCTTTTTTTCCAATATTGTGAGATAACCCTGTAATCTTGATCTTCACTTTTCATGTTAGTACCACGAACCTGTTTCTTTTAATGGTGGTAGCAAGATTGCCTAATTTCTCATTAAAAGATTGCACTAACCTCTCCTGAATTTCCTGTTCAGTTAGTAGATTTATAGGACGCCACCCCTATTGCAATAGACGTACGATATAAACAGAGATGCCGACTAATATAATTTCGAGTATCCCAAGGTGGCAAAAAAGGAGGGAGGCTTATGTTCGGAAATGGCTCTAAGAAAAAGTCTGATAAGTTAAGATCTATAATTGGAAGACTACCTTCCCTAAGCTTGACCATTTGCATTTGTTCAATTAGTGCATTTTTAAACGTTCGCTGTATCGAAAACAAATAAACAGAATCTGTAATGCCAACAAAATAAAATTAAATTAACATGAATTAGTTTTTTAATTTCAACTACTAATAAACCTAGTTTTAAGAATTCAGATTTTTTGTAAGCTTTACTGCCATAGCTAAAAATGAATGCCTATTCGACGTTCTACCTAAAGCACTTATATCAATAAAGCGAATGCAAATTGTTGATTTAAATTATTGTTCTGTCAATTTTAAAAGCGTCAATATAAATTTTTTTAATACAAAATAATGTAATAACACCATCTAAAAAATATTACGTAATTTCGAAGGGTTTGCAACTTCATATTGATTTTACATAATGCATTGCGGGTCTTTTAGAACAAAATTAAGGGCTAATTTTACGAAAAGTTACATACAGATAATATCTTTTATAATAGCCTTTGATAATAACATTTGTACATTTGTTCCTTAAAGCATTTTGTGCAATGATTTTAAACAATAGTCGAATATACTGCTGATTTAGTATTAATAGTTTAGTTAATTAATAATATAGGTTAAGCTGATATTATGCATTCTTTAACACACCTCTCACAGTAATTATATTTTGGAAATGCTCCTGGTATGTGGGATTTCTTACCGCTAGTTTTTCAAACGGTATGTTTTTTTTCCATTACTCTTACAACAAGCGTATAGGCATTACAACCTACAATGATGGAGTCAATAAAATACACATGCCGCAAATAGCTAATTCGTGGTAACTTATAAATTATATGCAACACTGGTCAACAACAAGGGTATATATAGTATAGGAAATCGGTGTTTTATTTTTGAGAATTGAATTCGTATTGCCAAAAATCAGATAAGCCCATTAAAAAATACTGGGAGTAAAAAATATCACCAATATTAACTTGATAAATCTATGAAAAAGTGTATTTTCCACCATATCACATCACACTTGATATACTTTCAAGTATCTATGGCAATGTTTTGCTATTTACTCGGATATAAAATTAAAGGGGATATTCACAAAACCGCTCAGCAAAAAACTCAAATAAATTCGTTGTTTTCAAGTTAGTTACAGAAAGGAAGTGAACCCTAATGAGCAATCAAAATAACACAAAGATTTCATTTAGAAAAATATTCAACAATATTAAACAACTATAAACATTTAGATATGTATAATATGAGCCTGATAATAAACTTTTCGATTAGCAAAAATAGCTACAGTCAAGAACAAGGTGAATGATTCCATGAATGATGCATATTAGTCTTATTGTTTTCTGAATGATACTTGTGGCATATTTTTCAATGTCTAAGTGCTTCTTGGGAAATAACACCACAGTTTAAAGAATTGTGCCTTTTTAATCCGTAGTTTCTTAACCATTGACAACGGGGTCTGATCTAGACCCCGAAACGTTTGGAATATACAGTAATTTTCTTTAAACTGTGGTGTTATTTCCCAAGAAGCACTTAGACATTAGTCTTATGGCGTAGTATTATTGAAAACGGAAACGAGCGAAAAAAAAATCATTTATTCAGTAGTTATTACCAATTTTTCGTTTGACTCTTGCCATATGAAACTGCTAAATATTACGTAGTCAATAACTTATGAATATCGTTGTATATTACTTTCAGTTTTCATTATTGCCATTAATTATTACAAGAAATTCTCTAAAAAACTAGACAATCATAAGTATTTTTAACAAAGCTTTATTTTGTCAGTTTGGCAATAAAAAAGTGATAAATATTTGAAATTATTTTTTTATAAGTTTAATTTATATTTATTTTTTTAATGTTTTATTTTATTTCAATGCAATATTTTCTTAAATATGAACATTTCAAATCATAAATCGCTAAAACTACTTAATGGTTTTTTGAGCTTTCATGGACTGAGAAATATATGAATTATTGGCTTTAAAAATCCACTCAGGAATTATTTTGTGAAGAATTTGATGCCCTGCAAGAATCTGTTAGGAATTTTTTTATCTCCAATGGGTAATTTCAAATGCCTACCGACACCATTTAAAATTGAGCTAACATTTTTTCCAGCGGGGGAATTTCTTCTCGATGTATAGGTCTTATAGTATAGTAGGTTTTCACATCAGTCATGACAAATCCTTATCAGTAAGGATTTGTCACTGCTAAAACAAAACTATTTGTTTTTTCATCCCAAAACTACAAGCAGTATACATAAAAGGGGACAAGTTCATACTTGGTACCTAAATGATGAGTAACACTCTAAAATACAATTGAACTGCTCACTGAAGTCCGGATAAAATTGTTGTGATTGAAAAATGTCAATAGACTCTTTTCCATATTGCTCTGTAGGATTTTCTCCGAAACGTTACGTTATCGAGGAGAATATCTATTATTCTAATTGTGGAAAACTATCCAAATAAAAAATAGAGTAGTACTAATTACTTGCTTTTTTTAATAATCAGCCTCGCTGTAATAACATACAGTTTTTTGACTAACTAACCCATCAGTATCCGGAGAATAAGTCAGAAAATTCCTGTGCAGAAAAGTTGATAAGAAATCTGCTTAAATTATAACTAACATGTATGTAATAATGGCAGACGTGCACTGAAAGGTGAGAAGCCATGTGCGTCAAAATGTATTTATATGCGTTGTCAAGGATTTAACTAACTAAAAGTTTTAAAATTTGCTAAGCATGAACAAAAACTGTAAACTGTAGATATTTTTCAGGAAAACCCTGATTTATTTTGAAGAAGTTGAATAGTTTATTATTATATTGTTTACTTTATTTTACAGTTCTCAATTTTGATTTGACCTAATAAATGATGAGAAAGGCTTAATAAATTCATTCCGTAGTTTTTTGAGTTTTGTTGCAACTTGTTATTAAAAAACAGATATACTTAACTACTAAGAAAATTTAATTGTTTTTATACATAGCATTGGCTTCAATTGACTATCTGTTTTTCAATTTGGTCCATTTTGATTTAACCTAATACATGATGAGAAAGGCTTTAAAAAATCATGTAATTTTGTGAGTTCTGTTAAATTTTTTTATTCAAAAATTGATATAATTACTAAGAAAATTTAAGTGTATTTATAAAAAAATATATTTACTCTGACTATCTGTTATTCAATTTGGACTAAACTTAATTTTTCAGAAAAATAAAAGCAATAAAACAAAAAGTAATATGCTTTGGTGTCAATGAAACCACTGAAAAAATGTATTATCAAAATAAGGTATGAGTTTGTCATTTCGAATAAGCGGATAAACTTTGAGAGAAATAAACCATATATTGCTATTGAGATGTTTCGTGCAGTCAATCCCACTAGCTAATCTTCACCAACAGCAACAGTTGGATTTGCTAGGTTGAATTATCAATTGCTTACTTGTGAGTATTTGCAAGAAACTGTTGTAGGCTTGTTGGGTCGATTAAAAAAGATAAAATACGTTATCAGACGATGAAGAGTCTTTTAAAGTTCGACGACGTTGTTCTTAGAATTAATATTTACGTACATACTGAACATACTTATACAAAATATATTAAATGTTTGTTCTTTTTTTTCGAAAATATTGTTGAGGAGGTCTTGAATTATTTTGCCTATTCATTAGGGTTTTGTCTCCTGATATGTTTTTCTGTAATAGATAAGTATTTAAAATTTGTACGTATATAGAGGATAAAGTGTAGTAAGGCAATTTCGTAAAATTGCCCGGAATACTGGCTGTCTATATAGAAATTCTTCCTCACAGTTATTCTGAAAAAACTATATGTCTACAAAATGTATTCCTGTATATAAATAGTGTTGTGTAATACTTATCTTTATTGGAGACGTTTCAACTCCAACTCAGGAGTCGTTGTTTGTTTGTCATTTTTTTTATGTTGATTTTCTGGTTTGTTATTGTTGTTTGTTTTGTTTATGTTATCCTAAATGGAATCTCATGGCTAAACGAAACAAATATATATATATATATATATATATATATATAAAATATATATATTATATGTAGAGAAGTTTAAATATTATTTAATAGAATAGAATTATTTTTTCGAAATTGATTCAGTTAATCATGATATTCGGTGTCGAAGAAGGTGAATGACCCTGTATAAGCAGTAAACGTGCGGAGATGAGACACGTGGAGCCCTCTACAGTTGCTTTGTAAAGTAGGCATTGAGATGGGATTACCCTCGTCCTACCTTTTTACTACACTGTGGTACATAATTTGCTATATTAATTGCAATTGTTATTTAAAATTCTTAGTGCGAAATGTTTACTTTATAATATGTAGCTAGTTAGTACACAAATTTAATGGCAAGTAACGTTTCACTTTTCTGTAGTGTTCTTTTTCACTTTTGACGTATGTCAAGTCTCTAATTTAATATATCGCAAAAAGAGAATTAGTATTAGTATTTATTAGAACGAAAAGCAAATTTTGTGCAGGTATTGTATATTAATTGCATGTTATATTAGTTTATTTACTATAATATTATTGATTTTCTCTAAAAGGGGGGGCTATTAATATATTGCCGGATCCTTGTTTTTTACACAGAACTGAGTTGCATGGGTATGAGTAGTTCAAGATCAAGGTAGTATGGTGTCGGTCGGGACATGTCGAAACCATGCAATTTCAGGTAAGTAATGTATTCCATACCCACACTCATCCATTTTCATATGTATGTATGAAATAATACTTGAATGTTACTCTATATGTCCCAAATACCTTTTGGCAGTGACACAATATGAAACCAGTTTCAAAGTACTTCTACAGATGTTGGTTAAGAAGAAAAAAATGGATTCTCAGCTATTACAGCTCTGCTATGTATCATACTACATATGAGGGCTAAAGCTTTCTGGTTGTGATTTCTGTAAAATTCTGTGAAATAAGAAATACTTTGCTAATCAGTATAACAAATTAAAAATATTTAACTTTAAGTATACCTATTATTTTAATTCTTTACTATCCGATTATCTAATATTGATGCGTATATTTTAATTAGATATTTCAACTTCTTTAACCGGAAATTTCAAAACTCTAGAAATACATCATTAAGTTACTCTTTACTACGATTAAAAATAAACAAAAGGATATAAATGCAGTTGCTCAATTATAACAAACTATAATCATTACATGATTCCCAACTGTAACCGGTAGCTTAAAAATTGTTTAGAAAACGAACTGTTACACTAATGTGCAGTCATTTATCATGTTCCAATTCCTCCTTGAAGAATATTACTTACGTTAATTAAAAATTTAATATTTCACGGATCAAAGAAGAATAAATAAATTACGGAATATCTTCCGACTACAAACAAACTTAAATTTACAGTTCCTTGTGCAACTCAGGTAATCGAAAAATAATAGCAATTTATTAAGTTCTCATTCTGATAGTAAATACATTATTTCAACTGGAGTAGCACTATTAGTAATTAGGAGACTTTAAAGTAGTGTATCGGAATATTCTGAAGTTAGCATTTATTACTTTATTTTATTTAAATTTAATTATGATCCAATTTTGTCACATTGGTTTCTTTTTGCATCTGTAGACATTGCTCCCTTTCTATTTCTGAATATATATATACAATACAAAAATATCTCTACATCAGCAAGTTTTGACATTCTAAACCTATGGACTAATGATTCTATATTCAAAAGAAACAATACTGGAACTAATATATTTTCAATTGAACTTTGATTTCAACCTGGCTATAGCTCTAGTCTTTCACCAGCTTTAAGTAACAAATTGGAAGTATAACTAAATTTTTTGCAAGAGGATAAACCTTTAGTTTGGTAGTGATATTTCGTTCATTTCGGAACTCAAGCGTCAAACATGAATAATTAAAGGACATAAACCACCAAAAACTGTATAGTTTAATGGAGTTTTGTAGAAAACTAACACACATTGGACCGGCAGTTTACACTAATAGATATTTTATTAATCGTCCATATACAATAAAAAGAGGTGCCCTTAAATCATTATATTATAGAGCGAAGACCAAGGAGATGAACATAGAAACAATCGATGAGAATCAGCCAGAATACAAAGACAATTATAGCACATATACAGGGTGTGCCCGAAACACTGAAGAGAGTAAACAACAGGTTTTATGGATTTGCCAGCTAGTTCTCCGGTATAAATTGTTTGAATGTATACAGTATATTCTCAGGAATTGTTGTCGAACGTTATTTTTTAGCCTTTTTGAAGCCATGTGTTATATTAGTTCAGGTGCCTTTTTTGCAATTGTTAATGTTGTTTAACAATTCTGAAGCACATACTTACAACAAATTGCCCTTCCTCACTTTGATTTTCAATTATGTACCTATTTTTCAGAAATCACTGTTAAGGCAGAAAATCCAAATAAAAATCAAAATATAAACTACTTAATTTAAAAAAAGAAGATTACCAATTGACAGGAGGAATATTTGTTGATGTACGGTCAGCTATTAGTCTAAAAGGGTTAATCAATTAATTAATTCAAGACTGAATTGTGCTACGGAATATCCCGCAGAGGTACAATAAAATTTTCAAAGACGCGATTTTTATAATTTCCCACAAAATCGAAAAAAGTGCGTTATTAAGAGTTTGGTTTACTTCATGAAGATGACACTTTAAAGTTGATGAAACGGCGCTGAGTGTTTCTAAAAAAGGTTTGGTGTTAAAGCAAAATCTGTGTTTTTGTACATTTAGAATATCTCTAGTATTATTAATGATGGCATCAAACCCCAAAACTAAACACATTACTGCTCTTGAATCACGGAAACAAAGAGCTGGCAGTACAGGTTTATCTGATGACCACAAGGCCTCTCAAGTGGTCATCAAGCAAAATCTTTGTGAATCGGTAAATTAGAAAAACCCGAGAAAAAAACAAAAGTTAAGTTTACTTAAGTTAGTATAGGTATGTGGATTGCGAAATTCCACAGTGCCATAAAAAATGGACAGATTGAACATTGATATCTTAGGGGTTGGTGAAATAAATTACCAAAAGCAGGGCAATGCAGAGTACAAGATAATGTAGTATTTTATTCAGGAAATCAGGTTCACTGTTCAACTCACGTGTTTTTAAAGAAACAATCTTGGATGACCACTGACAAATTTAAGAAACAAAGGGAGAAACATGGAGAACAAACGCAGATAAATACAAGCAAATACAAAGAAAAATAATAAAAATTAAAAAAAAAGATTAAACAAAAAATACAAATCAATAGAAGATATTTGAAAAATGTTGACTTAGTTAACTTGCACCAAGAGGTAAAAGAAGCAGCTAGGCTCCATAACAAGACTACAAGCGGAAGGTTATTAAATGAACTTATTACATGGTCATTAGTAAAAGTACAACAACAGATAATAGTAAATAATATGAGAATGGAACTTGCACGTACCTGGGAACAAATATAAATGACCAGTGGGACCGGTTCCTAGAAATTAAATATAGAATCAAGGAAGCAAGACATCAATACATTAAAACGGCTAAACTTTTGGAACCATGATCTCAATCTGAATCTGAAATAAAGAGTGCTACACTGCTACGTATTTCCAGTTCTTTTATCTACAACGGATATCACGAATGCCAACCTAGAAGTATTTGAGATGTAGCTGTACAAGCGCATCCTAAAGATATCCTGGACCCAAGTATCTCTTGGTTGAGATATTTACGTACTTGGTAGGTAATGACAGCAACAGACGGAGTCTTTAACTCTGTTTTCATTTTGATTTATTTGAAGTATGCTCTTTCTTAAAATTAAATTACTTCCCTAATTCATCTTGATTTTTAACCTACTTCAAAAAGAGGTTCTCAATTCGTCTGTAATTTAGGGATGTTATGGAGCTCCGTAACTGTAACCGAAACTGTCGGATATCCGAAATAAAAATCTATCCGAAACCGTAACCGAATCTGATATAAAAGTTTCAAATAATTTCGGAAAGGGAATGATTTTTATCAAAATGCAAAAAATAACCGATTGACAGTCGAAGACGAGTTATCGCTTACAATAACGGGCTGTGTGCGGTTGTTTATCAGTTATTTATTGGGTTGGAATTTTCTCTTATATCAGTGCTCCTCCTTGTGAACTACCCTTGCCTGGTCCCAGTTAATGTTATGGTGCTCGATCCATGCGTGATTAGCTAATCCAGACCTTGTTAACTCTCCCCTTTGAGTAGCTATGTGGTGCTCCTTAACCCTGGTGTCAAGTGGTCGCTTAGTCTCCCCAATGTAGAGATTGCTCCATTCACAGGATATGCTGTATATACAGTTTTTTGGTAGTGTAGCATTATCCGGCTTCGTCTTTGTTATCATGCTCCTCAAGGTGTTGTTGCTCTTGAAAACCATTTTAATTCCGTATCCATGTCCAATAAGTCTAGATTTTTCCGACAAGCCTTTAGTGTATGAAAGTAATACGGTTGCTGTCGTGGTTATTTCTTCTTGCCTAGGTGGTTTCTCCAGTTGGTCAAATGCCTTGTTAATGGTGGTTTCAGGATATCCATTCATCAAAAGGTTTTCTCCAAGTTTCATTTTTTCTTTGAGGGCCTCTGATGTGCTGCAAATGTTTTGATGATGCCAGTTTTCATTGTTAATGGGTGGTTAGAGTTGTAGTTTAGGTACAACCCTGTATGTGTAGCCTTCCTGTACACTGTTGTTTGGACTCCAGTCCTAGTCCTTTGGCACTTCACATCCAGGAGTGGTAGGCACCCACTCTCTTGCTTCTCCATGGTGAATCTGATGGAAAATTGTGGTTTAGATGCTCCATAAATGCCTGTAGTTCTCTCTCTCCATGTTGCCAAATAATGAAGATATCGCAGACATATCTTAACCAGAGTTTTGGTTGCTTTTCGTACCCCTTTAGTGCATTATCTTCGAACCATTCCATATATACATGTTGGCGATGGTTGGTGACGGGGAGCACATAGGCAATCCATCTTCTTGAATGAAGAAACGGTCCTTCTCCTGACAGTAGCACTTCTTGAGGCAACACTATTAAATTCATGATAGAATCGTGTTTCGTAATTAAAATGCCTCCTAAATCTAGTTTAATTGGACATTTTTCAATGAAGTTAATCCCGATTTCGCAGAATCTAGACAGTGTGCTAAAAACTTTTCAAGAAAGGCGGCAGAACTACTTCGCTATTATAATTGTGTTATCTACTGAAAAATGAGTAGATATTATAATCACTTTTAAGACTTTTTTTTCTGTTATTGTAGCTAGAAATAAGATCAAATCCTATCCTGCAATTATTTGTGTTTTATTTTTACAATACCACAATAATCTAATATCCGTAACTGAAACTATCCGAAAGTACCGGATAATCCGAAATAATTTCATATCCGTAACTGTAACTGAAACCGATATAATATTGTTCAAATATCCATATATACATCCAGACCCGAAATGTCATATCCGTAACATCCCTAGTCTGTATCTATGTTTTTTTTTATGTTTGTTCACCGATTACTCAGAAACGGCTCGAGGAATTTCGACCATTTTACCGGACCCTGTTTCGGGGGATAGCGAAGTGGTCCCATATTTTTTTCATTAAATTAGCTTGTACAGTTTCTTAGAAAAAGGGGAAAAACTATTTTTACCTATTCTCATATACTCTATGCCTTGGTGGAGGAGCCAGTATTATTAAAATTTGAAAAATTTTGTTCGGAACGTGGGACGAATTGAAAAGAGATTGAATTAGTTCCGTGATATCTCAAAGTGGTCAGAATTTTTTTTCAAATAACATAGTTGTATCGTCTCTTATAGAATGGGGGAAAACTTTTTACCGATTTTCTTATATTCTGTGTCTTGGTGGAGTCGCCGGTATTATAAGCTTTGATTGAGTTACTGGTATTAACTATTCGGAACTTGGGGTAAATTGTAAATAAGATGAATTAATCAAAATAAGTGTCAGTTAATATGTATATACAGTGTGTATTTATAAATTAAACGATTTCTTTTTTTATTCACAATTTTAAGAGGACAAAGTTATTCTTCGCAAACAGATTTTTTATATGGTCTAAAACATAAACAGTAATCATTCCATGTCAATTTTTTATTAACTGTAGACAAGGTTTGTCTTCAAAGAGGACTTTTGATTACAAATTAAACTATCTTCATTTCTGTTAATATGTAAAATTGTTATCAAATAGAAGTAATCTAATACTATAATACGAACATGATTTGTTTATATACATATAAGTATGTATATATGTAATTGAGTTCTGGAACAACGGCTATAACGATTTCCATGAAATTTTCCCATTTAGAAGTTTCAATGGATAGAAATCGATTGGTGAGGTTCTCACATTTGGAAAAAATCGTTTTGCAGAGAACTTAAATAATTTAAAAAAATATTGACAGTTTGCGATAATCAAGATAGCTGCTTTGTAATTTAAAGGCGTTCAATACAGGGTGATTTTGTAACACACACGTAAGAGTGAGATTCGTCTTGTAAAAATTCTTTCAATAAAAAGTGATTTGAGAGTGAAACTGCTCTTGTAATCATTTTTCCGATACAAATTGTATTTGTATGTTCCGGACATGTAACTATTTAATGTCTCCCTCATATTTTCCTAGCATTATATTTTTACACCTAGAGATTTCAAGTTTTCAAAGTGTTAAAATTGCCAAGGCAGACGATTTTTGGATGAGTAAAATCTTATAAGTTTGCACATTAATTTCACGCATGTAAATATAAATTTGTGGTATAAAATTATAATTAAATAGGGTAGTTATTAATATGTTAGGTGATCCGTAAGATTTGCTATGAGGATGGTTAAAATATAGCATTGAATGTAATTATAGTATACAGGATGGTTAGAAAAAATCAAGAAAAAATAATTATATAAGGTACCTAATAGCAGTTGGAAATTAATGATAGCTGACATACAGGGCGGAGTACAAATAATGTTATGAAGGATGGTTAAAAAATGTTAATAGAATGTTACAGCTCTAGGATAACTCATTATCAATTACATTTACACGACGGTTGCAATATAGGATGTAGGGCGAAGTAGAATTATAGTTACATAGGGTGTTTAAAAGATTTTAGAAACATAAGAGTGTGTAGAGTGGCATATACAGGATGATTAGAATATGGAATTGAGTAGAATAGTAGTTATACAGGGTGATGCAGTTGCATATATAGGGTGGTGGAAATATAGGGGGAAAAAGAATTGTAGTATCACCATGTATTAAAAAATTTTAAGAAAATAAGATTATATTAGATTGATGATGAAACCTTGAATTTACGAGTGAAGCTTGGTCACACAGGTACTTATAATTTAAAAATGCATGTAACTGCGCCATTGCAATAAAAATTGTATAATAAGTATTTCTTTCATTTTTCCCAACTATATACTAGATTTCAAAAAATAAATCAATTTTGTTTAAAGGTGAGTCCTATTTTTTTATAACATCTCAAATTGTAATCAAGCCAAGTTTATTAGAATTGAAAACTGCATCCAATTGTCACGTATTATTAAAAATTGTAGTAAATTGAAAGTTGACTGGAAATAAATCCAAATAAATTCAACTTCTTAAGAAAAGTATTTAGAGAAAAAAATGTTCTTCATAAAAAAAACTGCATGGTCAAGAAAATATACTGTAATCATTATATGTTACTTTTATAACTTTATAGGAAGTTTGTCAGCAAATATGACTTTTGCTTAAAAGTAAAATTTTTCATAATATATAAAAATCTTATCAAACAGAGGTAAGAAGAATTATATTAAAGAAACATCTAATTATGCCATATCACTAAAAACTATATAATTGATCTTCATGTCCAAATTGTGTAATAAGTTTATTAAAGAATATAAATTTTGTTTAAGTTAAATAACTTTATTTTTAATAACAACTCAAATTATTATCAGACAAAGTAAATTATAACTAAAAACAACGTCCAACTATTATGTTATATCAATTAAAACTATATAACGATTTATTATAAAATTCCCCGGAGGGCAGACCATTAAATGAATGTCAGTATAATTAACAAACATAAAGAATGATGATACTCTAATCGTCTACAATATAGCGGATCCACCTAAGTCGTATAAAAAAAATTCTTAATACATATACATATCTACAAAACAAGGTATTCTATTGGTCAAGCTAATACATGACAGTAAAACACCTTATGTTAGGCAATATGGAAGGATTTAATTAGATTTAAAAACTGCATAAAATTAAGCCATTGCATCACTGAAAATTGTTAAATAAATACATTAAAAAAAACCGACTTCAGAAGAAAATTAACTAAAAAGCATGAAATAATATTTTGCTACAATTAAATACTTTTTATGAAGTCGGTGCCAAACGAAAGTGAAAATATTTTGTGAGGTACATTCATGAAAAGTATTTAATTGTAGCAAAATATTATTTCATGCTTTTTAGTTAATTTTCTTTTGAAGTCGGTTTTTGTTTTTTTAAAAATGTATTTATCGTTTTTATATAGTGCCACTGACTTTATCATTTTTAAATCAATTGGATCCAAGATTCCGGCATTTCATGTGAAATATGGTGAGTACTTGATCTGATGAAGAAAGTAAGCAAAACAGAAAAGAAACCTAAAAAAAGTTACGGTAAAATGGACGAAGCACTTTCATATATGCACGATAAAGAGAGAACAACTGGAAATGCAATTAAGGCAAGGGATTCAAGAAAGGTTAAAATTATTAGAGGAAAATGACAAGGCAAACTAAAACGCTTTAAAAATGAGTGACACAATTTGTTAGGATTAGACTGAAAACGGCAAGAAGAACAAAAGCCTGGTTGAAAATATAACAGAATTAATTAAATCATTAGATAAAAGGAAAAAAATAAATTTGGTTATATAATAGGAACTATTCTAACCACTTAATCAGGTAACAAGGTAACGAGCAGTTAAGCATAAAACAAATGAGCCGAAATTAGAAATAAACTTGAATTAGTTAAACAGATTCTTGAATTCAAAATCAACCTTATTGGAGGACAAACGAAACTAATCTAAACCGTACGGAAGACCACCTACAGGTCATGGTTCACCTTCAAGACCAAGTTGAACTTGAAAATGTCCAAATTGACATTATGCGAGGAAATTGTAAACGTATAGTAGTTACAAATGAGCGAAAACACCCAAATCAATGACAGATCTCCTTCTTCGTGAAGTAGTCAATGGATGACATAATAATGATAAGCTTGCTTGCTAGCAATTTCCCTGGGATGTTCTGCCCCTGACCTGGTTCCCAGCTTGCAGGAGGTTTTGTTAAATAAATTTCAGCATTTCATGTAAGGTATGAGTTAATTAAGTTTAAGTCAATAAAAAATCTGAGGAAATGCAGGTATTTGAAGGTGAAATTCGGCGAATGATACATCTCGTCTACCTAGCTGCACTGGCGTCAATTAAAGATCAATTTGCCAACAAGTATACTTTAAGAAAGATTACAGCGCTAGGCTGCGTCACTGATCAAAACGCAGTATCAACTAATTCAATGACAACAGAACAAATCGATCTCATTGTAAACACACTTTAGGGATGATTGTAAAGTTAAGCTGCCTCAAGGCTCCCTTCTAAACAATAAATTTATTGCTGACTATCCACCAGTGTCCAGGGCAATAATTAAGTGGAAATTTTATCAAGACAGTTGAAAATTAGTCAAGGATACTGCCATCCAAAATCCAGCTGACGACATCACGCTGCGAACAGTGATTTTAGAAGGAGATCCAGAATTAGAATTGCAGTGAACTGAAGCAAGTAAGACCGTTACACAATTGAAAAAAAATGCAACGTCTGTTTTCAGCCACTTTAATACTTGTTTATAACGTGAATACGATAATTTCAATGCAATTAATCTATTATTAGTAGTAAAGTTTTCATAATTATATACGTAAAATGAACATCAGTATAACGATTTTAATTAACATTTATAACATTGCATCACTAAAGAATGGAGCAAAAAGCATTAATGTCATGGAATACGTGGGAGCCGTACGTTCATTTTTGAAGAATTTGTTTGACTTTATCAGTTTTCCTAAGCCTTGTATCGAATGTCGTCGAAAGCGTATTAGATCAACGAAAAGAATAAACAGTTAAAAGTTTGTCTAAAATGTAAATGTGATTTATGATAGAGATGTAACTAAAGGCTGATTCAGACTCCGCTAGTAGTTTAGTCGAGTGGCGAGTTATTCCAATGATTATTGCCCCAAAAACCTTCGTAATGCGGTCGAGTGCAGTACACAAGTTTAGTGTATTTTGCAAGTTGAACAACCTGCAACTTAATATTCCATACGCACTCATATTCTTGATATTTGAAAAAAAATTAAAGTTGTTTCTTCATTCCCAAGAAACGACATTTTTTAAAAAACCTAACCAACAAAACGGTAGTTAATAACTCCACAACTCAAACAGTAGTTGAACTTGACTTAATGAAAACTTCGGGCTTGTTTAGCCCATGAATCAGTGAGCAGTGACGCGTGGTGGGGAACGCTACTCGACCGAAAAATAGAACAACTAAATTGCTTGCTAAACTACTCCACTAAATTTTCCTTGTTCAGACACGGATAGTTACTAAATTCCTCGCCACTTGACTAAATTACTAGCACAGTCAGAACTAGGCTTAAGTAAGTCGATTACAAGTAATTGATAATGTAAATAAACACACAAATATTTGTTTATCTGTATGTGTTTTTAAGACAATAACTTGCTAAAAGATATAACGAGTGTTACCTTTTTCAAAATCAGTTGTAAATAATGTACTTGTGACCAGACGCATGGATGTAATTTGTGATTAATTAAATATTTATCTAGTGAATTTTATATTTTATTTTTAATAACTATACAGCCTTTAGTAATATTACATACAATTTTTGTACAGATTTGGTGAAAATCGTATAAATTATCTTTCTTATATCTGTCAGTCGAAAGATGAAAAGCAAACATAAATTACAAATTGTAGTAACAATGTCAATGAATGAGAAAATCATAATAATAATAAATAAATTTGTAGTTTTTATTACTAACGTTTATTTTATTAATTATCAGTATATTAATTACTTTAAACCTAATATGAGTATTATTCCTAACCTGTCAAATAGATCAGCTTCATTTTCGCCTTGTAGATGAAAATAACACTTTAATCATGATTGCCACTTAATAGATTATGTACTTTAGTTGAAAGATGTATAAATAAAACCTCAACAATTAATATTCCATTTAATTTCATTGAGAATAAGGGTAATAATATTAGTTCCCAATGCATATTTGCCAAAAGTGATACTTTCATTGAAATGCAGTTTGGTTTACTCCTTGATGGTGACAACTTAGAGTTGTTGAAACAGCGTTGAGTGTTTAAAATAAAGGTTTGGTGTTAGGGTGCAAAACTGTGTTTTTACACGCGTTTGTAACATACTAAACGCGCCTGCGCATTACAAAGGTTTTAAAGACCTATTGGACTCGTGCTGATGGTGGTGGACTTCGTAATAGATATCACATTGGACAACATGAGTTCACCTTTGATCCGAGGTATATTATACTGCAATTATTGGATGAGGAACTTGAAGTGATGAGTGAGAATGTTTGACAAGTGTTTTCTGTAGAGATGTTTCGTTTACAAGGCATACAGATAATCAAGACAATAAATTAACATATCGGTGAAATGGAAATCGGCCTAACAAAGTTGTCTAAGGCTGATGAAGATGTTAGGACAACCTACTGAGTACTATAGGTGTTACAAGGCTACTTATCGTTTAATCGTCAGGTTGTAAAAACTCTAGGAACTACAGGTTCATTTTTAGATTAGGTTTGGTCCAGAATTTCACATTTGAAAATGCCACATGGGAGTTTGGCAAAACGTCAGATTAACTATTGTTTTCACAGAACTGTTTTTGTTTGTCAGTTAATAAAAGAAAACAGCATACATGAAACTGATAAAACAAAATTGTATTTCTCTTTAATTAATCTTTAGTACGTTTTATTGCATTAAAACAATAAACATGTCGTCATACAAAAGTAAATATACATATTTGATGAATACAACATTATTTCAAAATGTAATATATTCACATATGTCTTCAAATGTGTGTAAATAACTCTGAATATCTTCTGTAACATACTGATACTGTATTCTATATTCTTAACAAAATATTTCGTTAACAACTTCGTTAAACGTTTGGATTGCCAAACGAGTTAGCTTAATTCTGTACCAAATCTAAATTTTTTTTCTAGTAATAATGTGTTTTATAAAGTTATTTAAGGACCGGAAAACGGCTTTAATTCTAATTAAAAGTTTAGGGTATTCTTAAAATTACACCGGAAACATTTTTGTGTGTATTCAAAAGGGATTTAGTCGAAACAAAAATAGAAACTAATTAATTTCAACTTAAGCTGGAAGAGCATTGAAAAGATTGCGGTAGGCGGATATTTATAACATAGAAACCATGTGAGGTATTGTGGATAATCATCAAAGTACTTAAATATTTTTGTGCATTGGTTTTATTTTGTCGGATGCAGTGCTGTTAAATATCGGCGGTACGCGATAGCTGTAACAAAAAATAATAACCCAAAAAATTAATTTATTTGAAACGAATCAGTAAACAAAAATATTTATTTTAGTCTTCATATATTATATCTCATCATGCGTTTAGGAATTATGTAACAAATTGAGAATGTTATGTAGATATACCAATAAGAATTATTGATTTAATAATTTGTTGCAACATCAAAGTGAGTAATAGTAATAGTGGTAGATAATTTTCGTAAAAGTTTTGATTTCTTCATTTTTTTCTTGGTGTATTGAGTAGACTAGCAGACATGTCAGAGTTAAAGTGGTATTATAATGTTATGTTTCCTTAATTCTCTTTACTGTTAAAAGAGATACATCGTTATATAACACACTATGTTTTAACTGGACAAAGCGAAAGCACCACTTTTAAATGTTTTCTATGACATTCAATCTTTTTAATTAAATATGTAATACTAATAATAAATTGTGAATCTTATTGTAAGACTAAGTAATAAACAATATAGACACAATGCCATTTAAACTTTAATGACCTAGAAATAAAGTAAATTAATAAAATGAATAATGAATGAGTTGGCCGATACTTGATGAAATTTCATAACGACAATTAACTGAAAGTAATTTAGACAGAAATTTCCACTGCAGTTTTTTCTCCATGAAGATATTGTAAATATTGCAACAAAACTAACGATTATATATATATATATATATATATATATATATATATATATGTTTATTTTTTACTTTAGAGTTTCTTTGACCATATGTTTCATATAAATTGATAACATTTTTCTTGGTTTTTGGTCATTTATTTATTTAATTTTAAATATTAGGTTTGGGACACATTTTGTCCTTTTTCAAAAATGTCAATCTCAATCTAAAAGTTACAATTATTTTAAAACTATGATTATTATATAAAAATTCAAATTACTTACAATAGACATGTATGTACAGTGCATCCCATTTTGGTTGAGATTGCCAGGTTACTCGGTTGTTATTGAAGATAGAGTCTTGCGGTTTTCACATACCTGTTCTACTTTTTGGTGAAACTCAGGATGGCCATATCAGATTTTGCATAAGTGTTTCCATTTATAAGATACAGGGCGATTTTGATAATTTATACTTTTTGGACTCCTTCTATATCTACGATTCGCAATTCTATACACTTTCAACAAGATGGCGCCCCTGCCTACAATTCTAGATTAATTGGGCGCTTTTTAGAAAATAATTTTCAAGGATGTTGGATAGGAACACATGGACCAATTAGGTGGCCTCCAAGATCACCCGATTTATCTATATTGGACTTTTTTTGTGGGGTTATTTGAAAAATAAAATATATACCAACAGACACAACAGTCGCGAAGAACTTCGTGCCGCAACGGAGGCAGCTTTTCGGGATTTACAAAGGCGACCTGTTATAATTTTAAATGCACTCAGGCGTATTGAAAAGGTTTGCCAATTATGTGTTAGGGAAAATGGACAACAATTTGAACAGTTAAATCAATAAGGTAATAAATAATGTCCAAAATTAATTTTAAGATAGATATTTGATTTGTAATACTTGTTCTGTTTGTTATACATAATGAACGATGTATAACTATTTATTAGTTGCTTTTAGGTACCTAAATTTCGTGTTTCATGTTATTGAATTATTGTTAACATTATTTTTTTTGCTGATAAACTCCTATAAAAAATCTCAAATGGAATTATTTGTTTGATTCTCCTTTTAAATGGAAAATACATGGCCTACTAGCAAAAAACTCAGTTTTTTGGTGTTTTTTAGCATTTCTAATAATACCATGTGTATTGTATTATACATTATTTTAAAGAGAAAAAAATAACGAATTCAATGAAATAATAAAATACAGGGTGTTCCATTTAAAAATATATATTGTTGTGTAGTATCTTCAAAACCATACTCAGTTAAAAAAAATTGAGTACTCCACTGGATTCTATGCAAAATTTTCTATTAGACGTAGTTCTTAGCGCAAGAGTATTTCTAATAACTTTGTAGATATAGAAGGGGCCCAAAAAGTATAAATTATCAAAATCGCCCTGTATCTTATAAATGGAAACACTTATGCAAAATCTGATATGGCCATCCTGAGTTTCACAAAAAAGTAGAAAAGGTATGTGGAAACCGCAAGACTCTATCTTCAATAACAACCGAGTAACCTGGCAATTTCAACCAAAATGGGATGCACTGTACAGGACAACAATTTGCCCCCCCCCCGAAATTTTGGAATTTTTGTTTTCAAGATTCAATTTTAAACAATTAATCATGTTTATCTTAAGAATAAATTTTACCTTTATACAATTTTATATATCCTGGAAATACATGAACAAAAATATTCATTTTGCAGTCCTAAAAATATTATACACCTCCCCCCCTAAAACCGGACGTTCCTGAATTGCAATTGAGAGTTACTTCTTGGGGAACGATATCCTATTTTCCAAATATTGAAATTATTAACTGCTTGTGAATGATGAACTTACAATACTCCTGTTCTCAAGGCGTTATTTAATGTACATATTCGTTACAAATTGAGAGCAATGGCGATCCGAGACAGAGGTCATAGGGGTCATAACCCCAACAATCGTACAAGTCATATTGACAAATCTCTTAACATAAAAAAATACGAAAATTGTCAATAATAATTAAATAAATTCGTAAAAATTGTTGAAGAGGTCTTTGATTACTTTGAGTGTATAATAAAATTATAAAAAATAAAAAAAGAAACAAAAACATGTGTCGTGAATTGGATTAAGTAGACTGTAGTTTTGAGTTGGTTCTATTTTGATAAAAAACTCAATTGTCCTTCATAAGAAAACTCTTATCTTGTCTACGAGTTAGATCTAGTAAAAGCCTGAGAAATCTGCCATCCATGTATTTGTTTGCATTCGGCGCGGGTAGCCGGCCTTAACCCTGGGTTTTTAGGCACAACTAGAGTTTATAATGTTGGACAATGTGCACTCACGAGGGGGTTTACAATAAATGAGTAATAGCTGCACACGCACTTTGGGGTTAAATATAAAGAGATAGAGAGAGATTTAAGTAAATGAGGAAAAAGAGGGAAAGTTAGGAAACATAATGAGTTGATTATGAGTCAGATGGTTGAGGACACACCTTAGAGACAGGACGCTTAAATTCGCGCTTTTGGGTACGAACAGTTACGATCCGAATTACGCCATCCGCACCAGGATGGACATCAATTACACGCGCCAGCGCCTACTGCAAAGGTGGTGAATTATCTTCCTTCAAAAGGACAAGAGTACCAATATTAATAGGCGTGCTAGAGTCACTCCACTTACTCCTTTGTTGAAGAGTATGTAGGTATTCCTAATGCCATCTGTCCCAAAAGAACTGATGCATAAGTTGAACTAGCTGCCAACGAGAGAGATGAGATAACTTCAGTTCTGATGTATCGGGATCAGGAACTGTGTTTAGAGGAGACAAAGTGAGAAAATGAGAAGGTGAGAGTGGTAGTAAGTCATTGGGAGTAGAGCTGGCGGCGTATAATGGGCGCGAGTTCAATACAGACTCTATCTGTATTAGGACGGAATTAAATTCCTCATAAGTAAGGAGTTGGTCACCAATAACCAGTCCTAAATGAGTTTTAATAGATTTAATTCCAGCTTCCCATAATCCACTAAAATTGGGACTATAAGGAGAAATAAAATGCCAGCGAGTTCAATGAGAGTATTATAGGCACCTACAAAAATGGTGGAATTATCACTGTATATATCAACGCAACGACCTCTTCTAGAGATGGTACGTCGAAGCTCTGCAATGAACGCATCAGATGAGAGACTTGACACCAATTCTGTGTATTGGTAACCATACACACAAAGAAACAAATATAAGATTTGAGAACTTTAGCACCTCGAAGGCGAGCGAGGGTGATCGGAAAAGGGCCACCATAATCCACACCTACTTTGGAGAATCGTTTAACTTCCGAAATGCGTGCAATTGGTAAATCCTCCATACGCGGCTGCGTCGATTTGGGATGTGTACGGAAACAGCGAAAACATCGTGATGTTATTTTAGAGATTGTACACTTAGCATTTATTATCTAGTGTCTTTGGAAGAGAATATACTGAAGCGTTTGAGGTCCTGGGTGTAAATATTTTAAGTGAGTATTTTCGATGATAAGTTGTGTTAGGCGGTGATTACCAGGAAGAAGAATGGGGTGTTTTTGAGAAAATGGTATTTGGGCCTGCACCAGACGCCCACCCACTTTGATTAAACCGTCTTTCTCCTGAAACGGACTGAGCTTATAGAAAACCTTTGACGGTCGAGATTTTTTCTTAATGGCTGCAATATCTTGAGAATAATGTTGAGTCTGGGCAAGTTTAATGAGAGCTGACAAAACTTTATCCAAACCAGCAGCCGAAAATGAGTGGTTCTGGGCAGATTGAGGATGACGTGAGTTGTGAATAAATCTCATAGAGTAAGAGATTATTCGGAGAATTTTCTATAGAGATGAAAACTTATTAAGAGGATTTTCTAGAAAATTGTACTGAACTGAGAGAGTGCATACAAGTTTACGTTGCTCTAAGGTAGTTTCAGGTATATCATCGAGCCATGGAAGAACCTGAGGAGACCACTGGGATTCCGGAAGAGAGAGACATGACGGTCCCGGACACCATAAGGAACTCGCGGCAAGAGTTTGAGGTAATAGTCCTCGAGAAGCAGGATCGACAGGATTTTCTTCAGATCGCACATAGCGCCATTGAGATGGAGCCAGTCTTTCTTGAATTTGAGATACCCAGTTGGAAACAAATGTAACCCATCGATGAGGAGAACTTCTTATCCAAGCCAAGGCAACAGTAGAATCCGAGTAGGCCGTGATCGACGAAAATTCAAGCTTTCTGCCTAGAGAATCTTTTACGACGACTAATAACTCTGAGAGAAGTAGAGCAGCACACAATTCTAGTCGAAGTACAGACATTGTCTTGAGTGGAGCAACGCGCGATTTACTACACGTGAAATGACAGCAATATTTGTTGGAAGATGACTCAAGACGAAGAGTATCAACAGCAGAAGCTTCGAAGACAACTCTAAATTTGAAGCTAGTAGGACCTACAGCATGATGCGGAATGTAATAACAGGGTTGAGATATTTCGAGGCTAGGTATTAATTCCATGTGGCTAGAGTTTAAATAATCTTGCATGAAGTCCTTGTTGTGTTCATACAAAACAGAGTCTTTTAACATCCTCAGTTCCAGGGACAAGAATCTTTTGAGAGCTACATCACGAGATCCTTGGAAGTGAAAGTGTGAATGTTTAAATGGTAATTCGACAGTGAACCTCCCTGTGGATATACGAGAAATAGTATGAGAAAAGTGGTCCTCTCCCTGTTTATCCTCCAAAGAAATTGCTGGCAATTTTGGAACCTGATCTAAGTCCCAAAAGCGCTTTACAGAGTCTTCTAGTGAACTACTAGCTATAAGAGTGCTCACTGAGACGGAAGGAGAGTCTACCTTTCCCATGAGAATCCATCCCAGAGTAGTTTCCAAGGCTACAGGGCCACCGAATCGGGGTTGCAAAGTATTACCCTTCCACAATGCAACAAACATATCAGCACCTATCTACTGGACGAGAAATATTAAACTGAGTATCGGCGAGATTTAAATGATTGAAATCTTTGAAATAGTCCAATGGGATATCCGATGAGGGCATATCAGAGGAAATTTGAGGTAAGACCACAGCATCAAAATCGAAAACTGGAGTCAAAGCTCCGCGAGGCCGAAGCATACAAGAAACAATATGTGAGGATTGAGTATTTATTCTGCCCACACCTCCAATACTAAGAGGTGTAGTGCGCTTGAATAATCCGAGTCTCTTACAACACTTAATGGTTATAAGATTACATTTGCTTCCAATATCTAGAAGAACCCTAACTGGTTGAAAATGACCACGAGCATCCTTTATCTCCACTAGAGCAGTGGATAAGAGAAGGTACTCTGCACTCCTGTGAGAAGAGAAATATTCGAAGTGAGTATTTGGTAAGCCCGAAGGCGAGTGCGAGTTGGGCAAAGCATCACTAAAATGCAAAAGAGTATGATACTTGCGAGAACATTTTTTACAGCAATTTGTAGAGGAGCATCGAGAAGATGTATGCTTATATCATAAACAATTTGTGCACCATCCATTGGTACGAGTGATAGCAAATCTATCATGAGGAGATTTTGAGAGAAACTCAGGGCAATTATATATGCGGACAGATGATGTCACAAGAGAATTGAGATTGAGAATTATGACGTATGTACTGGCAGAATTATTTTTGATGGTTTAAAACCGGGAGAATGAACTTTAGATTTACTAACAGCACCAGGGGGAGTGTGGATAATATTGAGAGAATCCAGAGCGGCGCATTACCTCTCCAAGTAATTCAGCAAAATATCAAAGTATAGATCTTCAAGTTCCGAAGCGCAGTCTCGCTCAAACCCCAGAGCGGAGTCTATCGAACAGCATTGTGAAGAGATTGAAGTCCCATTGCTTCACAGGAAAGCCCATATTTTCCAACACAGAAAGGTTTTCACTAAAAACATCAACTAGCTCTTTGAGTCATTGAGAACTGGAGACGTTTTTAGATCGAGCAATAGCCTGCCAATAAGAGTTAGCAACTAAACGCTTATTTGCATAGCGCTTGCGCAATGCGTTATAAGCAACTAAGTAATTATCACCTGTCAAGGGGGAAAATTTTAAAATTTTAAGTGGAGCGCCGTGAACCAAGCCTATTAAGTAATTAAATTTGTCGACATTTGAGAGCGAGTCATTATTATGAATCAAAGAGTCAAACATATCTTTAAATGTTTGCCATTCACAGAATTCACCAGAGAAGTGTGGCATTTCTATTATTGGGAGTTTAACATTAGTGCGAGGAATACTAGTGTTATGGGACTCAAGTGAGTCTCTAGAGTTATCAAAAAGCTGCATGTGAATAGCTTGTAATGTCATAAAAACTTGTGTAGAAAGCACGAGCTATCACGATCTTATCCACGGCATTATCTTGAGTAAATTAAAGATATTATGTTAAAAGGCTTCGCGAGCTGCTCCTAAGCGGTCGTATTTTAGAAAGATTATGCATAGCTCCATCAAATTGCTTCTGTTCAACAATTCTTCTACCATTACAATTTCAGCTTTGCGTTGACTTTAATATTTTCTATCCGCCACTGTGAAGTATAAATTAATATGAGCCGAACACAAATAATAACTTAAACTGCTGAACTAAGCGAATCAAATTAAAAAACAACAATATTGAAAATTAATACGAGTTAATTAATTGAGAGCAGCATTTATGAACCCCGCTGTACACTGACATGACAATAACACGATTTAAAGAGAAAAACATCAATTACTATAAATGAATATTCACAATAATTAATAAACTACAAGTTTATAGAGACAGACTGTATATCTGTATCATAAATAAAATTCGAATGAGTGGCAAATTCCTTAAATGACAAAAAAATGTCCGGTAAATATCGACAAACTGAACGAGTTTTTATTATTGATAAACAAAACAGCAATCGATTAAACGATGCACCAATTATTATTTTATAATTGCGAGAAATGTATTTAATAAATAGTTGATGTTAATGAGAAATGCATATATGAGTATTAACGAAAACGCAAAATATACAGAGTAAATTAAAGGTTAAAATTTTAGAAAGAAATGTCATTCTAAATTCTCTTCTTTGTGACTGGCGGCTGCGTGTTGAGATTTGCAGACATGCGTAATTATCTGACCCTAAGGTGTGTGGAAATAATACGCGGGAAACAAATAGAAAGGGTACTTATGAATGCAATTTTATTTTTTGAGAATTTAAAAATGTATCAAACTGATAGCGATAAATCAAAATAAATCAATCTGGCTCGCCTGGACCAAAAAATGTAGTGAATTGGATTAAGTAGACTATAGTTTTGAGTTGGTTCTATTTTGATAAAAAACTCAATTGCCCTTCATAAGAAAACCTTACCTTGTCTACGAGTTAGATCTAGTAAAAGCCTGGGAAATCTGCCGTCCATGTATTTGTCTGCATTCGGCGCGGGTAGCCGGCCTTAACCCTGGGTTTTTAGGCACAACTAGAGTTTATAATGTTGGGCAATGCGCATTCACGAGGTAGTTTACAATAAGTCAGTAATAGCTGCACACGCACTTTGGGGTTGCACTAGCGAGCACATAGGGTAATGTTTTCTCCTTGAGAGTTTTTGGGAGATCCGGACTGTCCGAGAGACGCACAGCGAGTCTTCTTTTTACTGCGATTGCGCTTAAAGCACCGGGTTTTTTCCAACCAATTGAGAATATCCATATATAAATATAAAGGCTGTCTCTTTTAAACCCAAAAAAGACAGAGTGTTCTGAACAACATGTTATGTGTAGTTGAAAAATGGTTTTTGGAAAAGAGCAGCAAGGAGATCTAGACTCCATCATATCAGAAACGAAGAAATAAGTAGAAAGATCATTAGTAGAAGTCATAGAAAAGTAACAAATGAGGGCAAGGCAATGTCAGAAAGAAATCTAGAAGACAATGATTGACAGAATAGACAGGTGAGGCGTGGCGATTAGAAACACAAAGGCGTATAACGCTACAAATATGATTTAAAAAAATGCTTTCTAAATCAGAACACTGTTAAGGAAGAAATAAATCGTAAGTAACATATTATATTTATATAATTATATGGATGGATGTCTATATTAAACTATGTTGACAATGGAATTAAAATGAATTTCAGAAAATGCATGACTAAGAATTAAATTAATATAAATATTTATCATTCATACTCGCTGTTAACCATTTGATATTGTGTAATATACAGTTTTTTCACACTTCACTTCTTTAAAATTGTTAATTTCTTCGTTTTAAAGTATACATACGCTTCTGAAATTAATCCCGGAAATAATGCAAAATTTGACGACACGCAATGTATGTAAGTTTTTAATTTTTTTAATTGCAGCAATTACTTTAAAGAAAACATTAAAAGAAAACAAAGTAAATGACTTCTAATATAAGTAACAGAATTGTATAATGAAAATAATGTGTATGTGTAAAAATAGTACTGTCAATATAGTAAAAATGTTGTAGCATTATAATAGATTATAATATAAATGATTAGTAAAACCTCTGTATTGAAATAGTTTGAAGTACATACCAGAACCTGCGTTTTAAAATAATATCATCATTCACATATTAAGAGGTTGTTTACCTAGTACAATTATACTAGCCAAGGTGTGATCTGTTATGGGTTGGCTTTTCCCTCTGAAGAGATCAAAATCCCGTGCAAAATTCGTAGAGTAAGAAGTGGCCGCTGTATACATTACATTGCGGTATCCTATTTACTTTGGAAGTAAATTAGGATGGATTTCTTCGCAGTCAAATTTCTTATAAAAATGTCTTCCCATTTGGAACTTTTAGACCTTCTTGAAAATCTTTCAAACAAATGGGTATTTTAATATAGTTGGACAACCTGACAAACCCCAACGCGATTTTAATGTCTCAAAGGGGGTTTGAAAGTTTGAAAGCTGCTCTAGATGTAGAACAGGAAAATTCGAAATATTTGCAGATTTTTCGGGTAGATATAATGCAAGATTATTATGTAAAAACGAAGAGAGATATAGAGTACCTCCTTTTGGCGTTATTTCTGCAATAACTCAAAGTTTTTGTGCCTGAATTGAATGAAATTGTTTCATCAGTGTCCGGAGATCAACTTTCCAAATCACCATTTATAGCTGTTTTTGTGAATTTTCTCTATTATGCCACGTAGATTAGATTTTTCCAAAATGAGAAAAACATAATACAGCAATATTTGAGGTAATATGTCCATAATCAGGGCCTTATTCTTAAGATGCTCTCGGCCATATAGCAATAAAATATTATTACAAAAATGCGATCAAAGATTAATATGTTTTAGTGATTCCATTAAAATCATAATGAACTATCGCTATAGAGGGTTGATCAATAGGTCATTATCATTAATAATTTCCTCCTTAATTAACGACAACCAGGAAGTAGTAGGGATGTAATTGTTTCATTTAATAAAAATAAAGCAAACTGTTGTTTTGTGTTCTCCTTAGTGTAATATTGTCGAATTTTAAAATTGTATTTTATGACCCAAAGCATGTTCACAAATTTTGGTATTTCCGAATTGTCGTTTCTTTATGTAATTTTTTTGCTCATTTATTAGTAATTCGCCGCATTAATAATTTTTAATTTTTATAATAAATTGACATGTAAGAGGGCTATATAATTTTTCTTGTAGATAACACTTTCAGATACTCCCTATATTCAAAAGCTCTTTACTATTATACGATTTTTAAACTTTTCTTGTGCTGTCCTTTATATTTTATGATATCTTGAGTAATATACAGTAAGATGATTTATAAACAGACAGAAATAGAATAATTCCAAAACAAACAGAACAAAATTGTCCTAAGGTGTTTTGTAGAACGTTCGCCAAACAGGAGGGCAAATAGGTGGGCTCATGTGTATATTATGTAGCTCATATAACACGGTTTTTGTTTTTTTTTTAATTTTTTTTTTTTATTTCTCAGATTTTTACATTTAAACTGTAGCAATTGTATCTTCACCAAATAAACTTAAATGAAATCTATGATGTCTGTTTGCTCATCTGCATCCGATATTTGACACAAATGATTGGTTGAATAATTATATGAGTTCACAAATGGCGAGGTTCCATAAAAATGTAATTAAGTTAAACACTTTATCACGTTACAAAAAATAAAAAAATAAGAAGCACATCGAGAACTTCGAATGCTTCTCTACTTCAACCCCTTTCCAACGATATATCACAAGTATTGGAAAGTAATAAGTATCATAATAAAATTTGAGTTTCTAACTTACAAGGTGAGAACTACAAAAAATCAAACACACCAAATTTCAATAATTTGTTATACATTATATTCAAACCGGCTTCTACCGTTACGGATGCAATTGCGACACCTTTTTTTGACTCCTACAGTGGTAGTCTGTAGTCGCATCTCATCCCATGTTATTTCAAAAGCAACATTTATTCTTGGTCTTAACTGCTCCTTCGTTTTTATTTCTCTCTCACAAACGAGTTGCTTGGCCCGTCCCCATACAAAAAAAAAGCGAGTCAGGTCTGGCGACCTTGGAGACCAGAGTATGGGTCCAGTTCTTTCAATCCACTCGTTTGGGAATGAATTGTCCAGCCGCTCTCTGACAGGTCGCCTATAATGTCAGTCATCTTTTTTGAATATTATTAGTCTGCCTCCAATTGGATCTCATAAGATCGATCATCCTACATTATTTGGAACGCAACATTGATTTTTGACCTTAACCGCTCCTTGGTTTCTATTTCTATCTCGTAAATGACTTGAATTGATAATGAATGATTTATCGATCTTATTAGATGAAGTCCTATTGGAAGACGAACCAAAAATATTCAAAAAAGGCTGTCCAGCACATGATAGGCGAACTGCCAGAGAGCGGCTGGACAATTCATTCCCAAACGCGTGAAATGAGAGAGGCCCCATACTCTGGTATCCAAGGTCGCCAGACCTAACTCCCTTTGATTTTTTTTTGTATGGAGACGAGCCAAGCAACTCGTTTGTGAGAGAGAAATAAAAACGAAGGAGCAGTTAAGAGCAAGAATAAATGTTGCTTTTGAAATAATATGGGATGAGATGCGACTAGAGACTACCACTGTAGGAGTCAGAAAAAGGTGTCGCAATTGCATCCGTAACGGTAGAAGCCGGTTTGAACAAAATTTATAACAAATTATTGCAATTTGGTGTAAGTTTTATTTTTTGTAGTTGTCACCTTGTAAGTGACAAACTCAAATTTTATTATGATACTGATTACTTTCCAATACTTGTGATATATTGTTGGAAAGGGGTTGAAGTAGAGAAGTTTTTGTAAGCATTCGAAGTTCTAGATGTGCTTCTTATTTATTATTATTATTTTTTTTTGGAACGTGATAAAGTGTTTAACTTAATTACTTTTTATGGAACCTCGCCATTTGTGGACTCATATAATTTTTTCAACCAATCATTTGTGTCAAATATCGAATGCAGATGAGCAATCAGACATAAAAAATTACATTTAAGTTTATTTGGTGAAGATACAGTGCAAAATAAAAAAGTAACAATAGTTTAAATGTAAAAAATCTGAGAAATAACAAAAAATATTAAATTAAAAAAAAACCTTAAGATATCTAGACTTTATATGGGCTATGTATTATAGCACATGAGCCCACCTATCTGCCCTCCATGTTTGGCGAACGTTCTACAAAACACCCTGTTATTGTGAAGTAGAATTGGAAGAAACTAGTAGGTATAAAATATCTAAAGTTGAACTAGGAAAATATATAGCTAGAGAATTAAATGTGTTAGAGCGATTTACAGAATGCTACTAAAAAACTGGGTTTAAAATGCGAATGTATTTGCAAAGTGAAGTAGAAAGATTATGTGAGTGAATTAATTATAACAACATCTTACATGCATTGCCCAAGAAGAAACTGAAACAGCTTAAAAAAAATTATATATCAGGCGATAGATGGCACAAACCGGATTTTGAGTACGATGAAAAAAAAAGAAGTGTGCTGATTGACTACTGAGTTATCAGAAGTTCAACGAAGGAAGACTGCAAAGTTCATATATTGCTTAGTTGTTTATATAGGAAGGGTATTATTGATGGGATATTGTTATAATTGCTCTGAAACGGGGTGGATGATTTCACAAAAAATAACAAAAAATATCTCATTAACTTCAGCATAAACACATAAATAGACACTTGCCAAAGCCATTAAAAACCGAGTTTGATAATATAAAATTGTATTTCCGTACCAACAAGTAATATATGTTTTTTGATGTACATATTTGAATATGCATTTCAGAAGTGACAATAAATCAATCAATGCAAAAATAACGCTTGTGAATACAATAAAATGAAGATTGATTTCCTAGAATTATTATATCCCTTCCAATCAAAATATTTTAGTATGGGTGAGGTAATAACAGCTCTTTTAGAAATGATGAATGATGGCGTAAATCGATTTCGGACCTATATGTAACATATTACAAAAAAATATATAAGCTTATTGATGGTTAAAAGATGATGCGTAGAACTACTTGTGTAATAAAAAATCGAATTTTAGGATAGGCTTAAAACAAATGTTTATAGAGGCTACAGGGAATTTTGTAGATTTCTAGATATTAAGTATGTTTACCAAATCAAAGCGTCTGCAATTTAACTCGGAATTTTGTTTTTTGAATAATAAACTAAGATAAATATGTTGAATGTGACCTTATAAATATTAAATAAATGTTAGAAGTGTTATAAAGTCAGTAACGCAAGTTTTGATCAGTACTTTCTGGCATATTTTTTAGTAACTGACTGAACTCTGCTTCGGCTTTACACATTGCTCGACATCCGCGATTGCATAAATATGATTGTCAACACTCATGTATTCCAATCTGCTGTTCAGCTTATTCGTAGAAGTTTTGTAGTTTAGGTTCTAAAGCAAATTTTTGGAGTGCACACACAAAAATATATGCGGGTTCTGACACTGAATTCATCTCAATGTGAATTGCGAGCGCTATAGGATTATATTAACAGAGCTGTTAAATATTGATTTGATCATTTTATTTCAACATGACGGTGCAACTTGTCAGAAATCTCACAAGACTATCAAATTTTTGCTAGAAAATTATCTTTTTGCTGGGTAATTTCCAGATATGGAAACGTTTCCTAAAAAGGAGTAGTTTTTTTAACTATCTCACTTTATACTTTATCTTGAAATGAATTGCGACGTCTAGGACTTTCAAAAAAAGACAAGCTTACAGAGACTTCAAATCGGGTGCCCTACTTTGTGTAACGTTTTCCTGTGGTTCTTAAGATAGAATTCGCACAAAAAAGTCGTAGGTTAAGTAGTTAAGATAATATGTTGTTTCTAGTCGAGAACCTTCATCAGTTGCGCTCCCCTCAGCTGACGGAAATGTCTACTAGTTATTTATGTATTTAGTACACATATAACAATATTCAATATGCTATCGCGAAATGAATAACAGCGTCTAAGAGTTTCAGAAAAAACTAGCTCAACCGTAATTCACACCAAGTTTATACACACAGGAATTGCCTAGGAAACTGAGGGTCTTTTCCACATTCAAAGTTTAATTTATTAAAATTTGCTAGACTTTTTTCTATGGGCCACTTTATATAACACGAAAAGGAAAAGATATGCCATCCATATTACCTAGCTATTTTTTATTTATTCATAATTTTTAGAATCTTAAACAAATGAACACTTCTTAACTACGTGTTGTTTCCCTTGTGATTTCAATAGGATCACTGAAACTTTATTGATCTGATTTTTAGCGAATGCATCTTTTAACAAAGTCACACCTAGGAGCGCCACATATAATTCTGAGGATAACCCTTTCAAATTCCTATAATTTGAAAGGAAATTTATTATCATATATGATCTTTAGAATTTTCTTATGCTACCCTGTATATTATCAAAAATAAATTCTCTTAGTTGTGTCACTTATGCGACATAAAATTTTAATCTTAAACTTTACAAATTGTGCTGTTCATATAGTTTCTTATTCCCATTGACGATGGGGTCTGTCCTAGACCCCGCCTAGTTTGGAAATTTCCAACAAGTTCGTAAACAAAACAATTCTTAACTCCATTGATTTATTTTTAAAATTTTAAAATTATTTCGTTCATTTCAACTCCATGTAATCCTGAAGAGAGTTCTCACGAAAGAATATTGTGAACTACTGCCAAAATTTGTTGTGAACTCTTCCTGTATTGTTGACTGTAATAAGTACATAAAGTTTTTCTGATAATAAATTTGCATAGTTAGTGTGATAAAAGCACAGATATGGAAGTTTATGAGAAAGGCCTTGCAGTAATGCATTGCAAATGATGTTAATTAACCACTTGCTTTAATAAAAAACATATATTTTCTGATGTAGGTATTGGCATAAACTTCCTAGTATGGCTTTATTTTTTTAGATAAATTGCGCATAATGGTTGTCGTTCACGTAATTTTGGAGTATTTGCGATGTCCTTCTCGTAATATTATTAGTTGAATTGTATGTAATATTTAGCAGTTTATTAAAATTGGCAATTATAATTGATATAAGTTCTACCAGGTTTATATATATATATATATATATATATATATATATATATATATATATATATGTTATATCCGTCATAAACCATACTTACAATATTTACACCATAGCAACAATATAATAATCATTTCTCATAAATATCGTATTACATCTCATATTTCACGATATAGCAATTCCCACGGACAACGCTCGGTTTCCTCGCACGTGTAATCTACTGATGCTTAGCTTGCAAAACCAAGATTATAAACCAAGCGTCATTAAGTGTTTCAAATTCATTAAGTTATATTCTATTTCAACATTGTTATTTTCAAGTATTAATCTTTGTATTTTTCAAAGTTAATTGTGTTAGTAATAATATAATAATTGGCGCAGTTAGTAGGATTGTTCCAACACGCCAAGAACACGAAAAATTCTCACTCGTCGTGGTGGTTCCTAAACCTTTGTGGAACAACGACCTTCGAGCTGGAGACACAACTGCGAGTAAATCAGCACCAGGAACAAGCCAGGCTAACCAGTGTGGTCGTCACAGAACAGTCCATGCTGAGATTTATACTCTAAGAATCACGTTTAATTTACACTTAATCTCTATTTTTATTTTATTTTTGATCGAACATTTCTATCATCAAAGACAATTTATTTTAGCATATTTATATATTTTTGTATTTATTTATTGATTTTTGATTTCCATTTTAACTAATTTACATTTGCCGTACACTATATATCTATAAAATATTTCGCAATATATTAACAAGGTTTTAAACATTTTTCACAACAAAAGAAAAAGACGCACAAATTTTCTCATTGACTCTATGGCTCTGAACAGCATTTTAACAGGTCTTGAGCCAAAAAAGGGCAAATTATACGTGCCAGCAACCCTGATGACATTATAACTGCTGTTTCTAGAATAAAATGGAAGATACATCTGTGTCATTTAGAAAACCAAAAGTTTAAAGTGATACGTAACCAACAACAACAAAAACGACCAAACACTACAACTTTTATAAAGCAGTGCTCGATTTGCAATCGAACAGGGCATTCGTTTAACGAATGCTTAACTAGACAAAGGCAACAACAGCCTAACTCGAATTTTGACAATAATAATTTCCAACAATTTCGACCTAATCAATTTTCTCAGCCCGCAAACCACTTGAGACCCAACTTTAACCAGAATAGATAAGAATTTCAACAAAATCAACAGCTTTCTACCTAATCCAAACTTCTTCAGAAGTCAGCAACAAAGGGCCCATCACATTAACCAGTCAGATTTTTATAACACGCCCAATTACACAAATGATCAGTCCAACAATTTCTATGACTCTGACTACCCTCAACAAGATGAATACTCATATTATGATACGGTGCCACAAGGTAGTGATTTCCATTACTCTCAGGCTCAAAGTTACGACAATTATGAACATGATTACCCTGAATTCTACTCTGATATCCCCGATAATTCTCAGCATAATTTTCAAACGGCTCTTACAGTAGACAAACCACCGGACACTCAAATTCTCAATCTTCAGTCCCAATTCGAGACAATGAATTTCAAAGACAGTTTGAATCCAAACCTCAACTTCCCGGAAAACGCTTTCCTATAAGTCCCGCACTTTCAGTTAACTCAAGAACCTCTTTTATATCAATGACGTTTCTAACACTTACAAATTGTTAATCGATACAGGAGCAGGCTTATCAATCTTCAAGCCCAAAACTTGTGAAAAATTTCCAAACCGATCTCCTGAAAACGTTATGATACTAGGTATCACTAACCAAAAAATTCTCATAAACGAATCCACTTTAGTCCCGTTCAATCTAACAGATCCACACAAAGTCTACATTTGCTATCTAGACATCGAATTCGATGGCCTATTAGGATCCGATTTCCTGGAGCATTACAATTGTATAATAGACTTTAATATGAAAGTTCTCGTCACAAATTTCAAAACCATCCCGCTCATGAAAGTTACTGAAGAGACATTATCAACCGACTTCCAACTACAGATAAACGACCAAATAATTACTAATACCATCACAATCGAGCCGCGGACAGAACGATTTACGAAATATGGAGGCCATTCTAACTTCCACCGTAATAGAAAACGTAAGATTACCAAACGCTTTATCCAGGTTAATGACAAGGGTGAATTTTCACTACTATTTTAAATGCAAATGCTAGCCCAAAAATTATAAATTTCAACAAAATCCAATTAGAACCCATTCAGAATCTTTCTATTAACCATTGCGAACAAAGCTCTTTCGGAAACAATTCTAATATAGACAGAAATTTACAACCAACTTCGACTCGAACATCTCAACGAGGAGGAGGCAGAATTAATCCAACAACTTTGCATCGATTACTCGGACATTTTCTATCTAGAAGGAGACAATCTTAGTTTCACTAACGAAATAAAACACTTTATTGATACAAATAACTCGAAACCCATATTCACCAAATCTTATCGCTAGCCCCAAATCCATAAGGAGGAAGTTCGGACCCAAGTCTCAAAAATGTTAGAACAAGGTATCATTCGCCCTTCAAATTCCCCTTGGTCTTCCCCTGTGTGTGTTGTCCCAAAAAAAAACAAGACGCATCCGGCAAACAAAAGTGGCGCGTAGTCGTGGACTGCCGAAAACTTAATGATAAGTATCCCTTACCTAACATATCGGACTTACTGGACCAACTTGGCAAATGCCAATACTTTACTACACTAGATCTTGCTTCTGGCTTTCACCAGATCAAAATTGAATCGAAGGACCGCTTTCACTGTAGAGAACGGTCATTTTGAATTCGTTCGCATACCTTTCGGTTTGAAGAATGCTCCCTCAACCTTTCAAAGGGTGATGGACAACATTCTCATCGGAATCCAGAACTAGAGATGCTTGGTCTATATGGACGATATAATCGTCTACTCACCAACTATACACGAACATTTGGCCCGACTGACTGTATTCAAACGACTTAGGAAGGCAAATCTTAAGATTCAGCCCGATAAATGCGAATTTCTCCGTAAGAAGGTCGCATATTTAGGACAACTCATTACAAAAGACGGAATAAAACCAAACCCGTCCAAAGTCGAACGTATACTTAACTTTCATCAACCGCAGAACCAGAAAGACATTAAATCTTTTCTTGGTCTAGCTGGCTACTATCGTCGATTTATACCAAACTTTGCCAAAATATCCAAACCTCTCAGAAAACTGCTCGAAAAGACGTTTCATTTCATTTTAATTCAGATTGAGTTGACTCCTTTAACAAATGAAAACAAGCTCTGACGTCCACTTCGATCTTGATATATCCCGACTTCAACGAACCTTTTCTTCTAACTACAGACGCTAGTGCTTTAGCAATCGGCGCTGTACTTTCGCAGGGACCAATAGGCAAAGACCTGCCCATTGGATATGCCTCTAGAACTCTCTGCAAAGCAGAGACTAGATACTCCACCATAGAGCGCGAACTTCTGGCTATCGTCTGGGCTGTCAAACACTTTCGTCCAGTAATTTTTTGCCGCAAGTTTAAATTCCTGGCCGATCACCGCCCGTTAACGTGGCTCTTTTCTATTAAAGGTCCGGGTAGTCGACTGGCGAGATGGCGCCTCAAACTTGACGAATATGATTACGAAATCATATACAAGCCAGGAAAAGTCAACAAAAATGCCGAAGCCCTTTCGCGCATTAAAATAACTTATTTCAATGAATGCATGAATTTTCAGTCAATCAACAATCTTCAATACTTTCCAATAAACCCCCTTAACGAAAACGATGACACCGACTCAGACGAAACTGAAACAAATAACTACGATGACCTAATATTTACCGAACTAACGAACGTTCTTAGAACGTTAGAAAACAGTTTCACTCATTGACTACAGTAAGATACAATACTCTAACTGCCAACTTCTTGACAGAGAAAATAAAAACATTCTAGTTTTCTTTCAAACCGACAATCTTAAAGACTTTCACCACCAAATCTTGGAAGATATCTTTGAAGAAAATGCCGACTTCGAACGATATAAAATTAACGTATTCTCCAGCAAAAGTGTTAGAAAAAGACGGTATTATATTATACCCTTACCATCTAATCCTGAAACTGTAAACGAGATTCTATTTGCTTCAATATTTAAAAGCAAAAATGTACTAACCGAATCAGAACTCTATTGCGTCGAGAATAACCTGGAATTACCTATTTTAGATTTCTAAAATAGCATTTGCTTTCGTTGATCGTTGCAGAATTAAACGTAAAATGGAAAGTTTGTCAAAACATAACTCAAACTATCGAAAAAGATCAAGTGGCAATAATTCTTGAACAGTTTCATAATGGAAAAACCAACATACATAGGGGTATTAATGAAAAAATTAGGCGAATTAGGGAAAAATATAATTGGCAGGGTCTTACAAAAGATGTTGACAAATTATATTAAGAACTGTCGAATATGTCAACCAGCTAAAACATTTCGCAAAAACCGTGATAGCCCTCTGGTAATTACTGAAACTCCAAGAACTCCATTCGAAAGACTTATCATTGACATCCTCGAAGTCCCGAATAAAAACTATGCCTTGACCATAAGAGACGAGTTAACCAAATTTTCCCAAGCATACCCAATCACCGACAAGTCTGCTAAAACAGTAGTCAATACGCTTCTCTTATTTTTCCAACATTTCGGAACACCTATTAGAATACACTGTGACTATGGTCGCGAATTCGATAACGCCCTACTTAAAGAACTTTGTAAACTCTTCGACATTAAACTTGCATATTCAAGTGTTGGCCACCCGCAATCCAATGGATCATTGGAACGGTTTCCCTCTACTCTTCTAGAGCAGAACATCCCGATGAACACCCCTTTAACATTTTGCCCTATGCGGTAATCGCATATAACAACTCTGCCAATAAGACACATGGGTTCACACTCTATGCACTTTTCTTCGGCCATACTTCCAGCAGACCCCCAGAAACTTTATACAACGAAAAAGACCTGATAACAAAATACGTTAGAGACCTCAATAATAGAATTTCCCATTACTATAGGATCACCCGTGAAAGGACAGAACAACAGAAACAAAAAGCAAAAGTTCGATTTGACAAACATGTTTCGGGAAACCCTCCTAATTACCAAGTAGGTGATAAAGTGTACATAAGGGAATTTCAATTTAAAGACAAACTACAGAACAAGTTTAACGGACCTTTCGAAATACTAGAAATCCATAAAATTCTGCAACTCTATTAAACCCCCGAACTAACCAAAATACGAAAGTAAACTTTGATCGCATGAAACCATTCATAGAAGACTAATTTGTTTACAGGGCCATCCTGCTGTTCGGATCAGAAGCATCCCAGTTCGAAATACAAACCATAAATAACACAATAGGAATTTACTAATACGAGGAAGAACGAATTGACGTTTGAAACTGCAAATGGACACTATTAGTTTATAAAAACCTTTCAGCTTTGAACAAGTCTTTACTACTAATAACAGACTCCTTGACACATTAACAAGATCTATTTCTTATAACCTCAACTCAGTGAACTTATTCCGTGCCGACGTCCAAACTCACTTAAATATACTTAACCAAATTTCAAAATCCATAAATAACAAATTTAGCGAAATCCATATGGATACCAGGAGATATAAACACGGATTAATAAACGGTGCCGGTACAATCTTCAAGGCAATAACTGGCATCCTAGATGCCGCTGATGGGTAATATTTCACAAATAGTATCAACAGATTAAATCAGGGACAACTTCAAGTTGAAAACCTTTTGAAAAATCAAATTAGCGTAACGACTTCATTGATAAAAAACTTTAACAATACTATACAACAAGTTCAACTTGACGAAAAAGCGTTCAATGAAAATATTAGGAAAATTGAAAATACTATACGTAAAGTAAGCGATAAAATGACCTACGTGGAAGCTAAACTTTCATTTTTAGAAATGTCTGAAAGACTTATGGAAAACTACTTATTCTTAGAAGATAACTTAAACGACGTGCTAATTAATTGCTCAATTACATTCGCCCGTTTAAAAATTATTCACACTTCTATTTTAACACCCGAACAGTTCATAACCGCCCTACAGGAAATATCGCAAAACCTCGTAAAGAATAATTTGCCTCTACCTGTTAAATATTCGAGTATTGCGCAATATTTAGAAATCACTGAATTGTAGGCTTTTCAAACAGACTCAGACCTTGTTTTTATATTAAGAATACCTTTAATCGAACGACAATCATTCACTGCTTTCCGCCTATATCCTATTCCCGTCTACGATGATAGAACTGGCTTGCATTATGTACTGTCATTTACCCAAAATTATATTGCCAAAAACGATGATTCTTTGCTGTATATCCCCATTAAAGACTTAAGTGAGTGCAAACCCTTAAGGATTCGGAAGAAATTGTGTTCAGAACTTTATGCGTACCCACTAGACTCGAGTGCTTTGTTTGAAGCCCAACTCCTCAAAAACTTTAAAACCGTACCAGATAATTGTAAAAGTGCAGTGATACTCGCCCAAGGCTACCATGTTCAAAAGTTAGAAACCAACGTATTGTTAGTCATGGTTGCGGAACCTCTCCACATCACAATCAGTTGCCCAAGTATTAGTGCAAAGACTTTAACAATTACGAACAATTCCTTGTTAAAATTACAGAGCGAAGTTGGAATAACTAAACTCCAAGCAGAAGCATTCAAACCCATCAACATAATAGACAATTACCAGGCAGTTGTCATGTTGTCATCCCCTTCAATTGTTGTGGACGATTTCAGAGAAAATCCCAATCCCAGAGCTGAACGAGTATTCAAAAGAGTTGGACGAACTAATTAACCAACCATTCGTCAACAAAAATATTTCGTGGTTTACATATGCCACCATAATTTCCATAGTTATTATTATTGCTGCCTTCGTGCTCAAAACGTTTTGCACCAGTGGTCACACAGTCCCAAAGGACGAAAACCCTACGAAGTCATCACAAAGTAGACTACCTAGACTTTTGCCAAAGTTAAGACCTATCCTAGAGGAGAAAACTGCCGAAGATATCGAACTTCAAGCAAATAAATAATTTTGTAAATTTTGATTATTACGTTTTCTCTTTTACCATTTTCATGATTTTATGTTTCATATTTTTAATCAATATATTTTATGTAATAATGTGTACGGAAATTTATTATTATCTTTAGATTATTGTTTTTAATATTTTAATTATCTTATGTTTCTTCATATTCCTTTGGAAATTTGTATTAGCTTAAGATTTTTATACCTGATTTGCTTTTGTACTTATTTTATGCAAAAAAACACAGCAACTTTTTGTTGGTAAGGGGAGTTGTTATATCCGTCATAAACCACACTTAGAATATTTACACCATAGCAACAATATAATAATCATTTCTCATAAATATCTCATATTCCTAAGCCTGGTATAAAAAAAGCTTATACAAAACTTATTCAAGGCGAATGGGGACACCTTTTGGTGCAACTAATTTTGACCTTGAGCAACACTTTCAAGGTCATTTGAATGTCAGGGTGTTTTTTTTTAATGGGAACCCCTATTTTTTGATACCGTATTCGGGAAGAGCGGGAAATTTTATGCCTGAAGTGATATTAATACAATATTTTGTGACCTCTAAAAAGTACAATGTCAAAAGCTTAAAAACCTGAAATGGCTATTTTTCATATTTTTTCAACTAAATAACAATGACACAGGCACCTGAGTGATAATTATTGCATCACAGTAATAGAAAGAAAAAAAAATTGAAATAAATTTTCTTGTTTTCCGGATAAATCGTTCAAGATGTTTTTACGATATGTAATAATTACTGCTGATTTCGTTTATTTCGTTTAATGCTTGCACTAATAAGGTATTTAACATGGCGTAAAAGAAGAAAACAACCTCTGTACCCTTGTTCTACCAAAAATATTAGTAAAACGTAAAAATCCTTTAACATATTTTTTACATCAAAGTTATATTCTCACAAAAAATCAGACGTAAAATTTCCTCTTTCCTATCTCAGGACTTGGGTTCTGGGCTTACTGTCTCAGTCTAGTTCAAATAATTTAATTTTCTCAAGTTATTCAAATAATATTATTTATTGTTTGTCACTCTGCTGACTTCTGTCGTTTTAATTTTGTTAATTTATGTTTTCTAAAGAATTGATAATTAAAAATCTAAGTAATTTATATTCCAAGTTTAATATTTTTCAAATTATAAAACCAAACCTTATAAAATAATCCTTTCAAACACATTCATTCCTTATTTTATCTAATGGCACAAATTATTTTTACTATCATCTACTAAAGAGGTATAGGTAGGTATACATGCAAATTCTGTCTTTATACAAATAGTAAAATTTAGTTACTCACAGTTTGTCTCTCACACCTCACTAATTTTTTTGTCAATTACTTCTGCTTACATCTGGTCATCTCCAGTTTCAAATTCAATATTTTCATTCAGGTTAAACTGCTATACTTTGTTAATCAAGTTTTGAGTTCTCATTGAGGTTACACTATTTTGTACACCACCTTAACAAAGCGATTCATCGCTACGATTCCCTGAATGCTCCCATTGCCATGTGCACCTTTGAAAAATCGAATATTGCAGCCTCAATATAAGAACTGGAAATTAAATACGAGTGTTCATATCGAGAAGCTTGAAAAAATAAAAAATCGAATCCGAACTGGTCAGTTTTTTGCTTAATTATAGGAGATGGGCCCTGCTTAAAAGCTGCAGTAGGTTGGCAACATCCAATTTGAAAGATCTAATTTGCCGGCCGGAAGTGCAAATAGTCAACAAAATTTCGAAAATTAAACGATTTGCAACAAATTTGGTATGCGAGGCTTTTTGGGGTCGTTGATCACGGATCAGAAGTTGAATTTTCAAAATCATTTAATGAACAACAGAACGCAGAAGAGTTTACCCTAAATTATTGACAAATTTTTCGTGTTTAAGTGCTACTACTTAGCGGACGAATATCATCCAGCACCGAATATATGTATTCTGGAAAGGCTCAAAAGTAGGATACCACTACCAGACAGTCGAGGAATGTATCCATGTTACAGAACGGAGTTCTTGGGCCATCTATTTGTAAAACAATGAAAGCAACCAATTTTGCATGGATTATGGAAAATTGAACGACATAACGGAGGACAGTTACCCACTCCCTCGAATTGATGACCCTTTTACCGCTCCAGCACAATAGGCTTAAACAGAGTGGATATTGAAATGAAAATGACAGAGTAGAGACAGCGTTTTTCACCAGCAAAGCGTTGTTACAATATTTGGTAATGCCCTATGGGTTATGTAACACCTTCGCTAGGTTTAAGATGTAGAGCGGGTGTAGTGTACCTCGATGATATTCTGGTTATTTGAAGAGCCTAGGCGAAGTATTCCCCACAATTAAGAATCCCAATTTGAGACTCAATCCCAAGAATTCTGATCACCGAACTCAGATAGAAGTCATTCTTGATGTGCCCTCAAAATAATGGATCTGTATTCAGGCTACAGGCGGATCGTTGAAAAATTAGTAAACGTTGTCATTGACAAACCACTGAGAAAGTGACCTTTCACTGGAATCAAAAATGAAAAATGGCATTCCGACGCCTGAAAACAGCTTTATGCTCCAGTCCAATTCTAGCATTTTCTACGCACTATGGCAAGTTTGTCTTATACATTGACAACAGCAACACCGGTATGGGGGCCATGCTTTCCTAAGTGCAAAGTAGCGAATACTGCAGCCCCAGATATGAAGCCCAGAAAAGAATTATTGTATCGTTTTCAGAAGTATCTCTATACCCGTTACCTCTTAATCTTGAATATGAGAACACCGAATACGACTTCAAGGTAGAACACTGATTTGACCGTTACACAGCAATGCTGGACACAATATCGAATTAATTGCGGCCATTGCCGGAAGATGGAACCATGAGATAATATTTCCATCCAATAGATTCGAGCGTAATGGAGATTGGACCAAATAGCTGACCCAAATAACAAAAAAAAATAGAACTGTTGGGTTTTTTATTGTTTAAATAATTTACTTTTTTGGATCTGCTGTTCGAATCAATCAGTAATAATGTGACCCAAATCTGGTATCCTAATTTTGGAAAACTCAAAAATCAACATAAAACCTACCTTGATTTGCTCACATGTGCTAGACGGGTGCTGTTCATCGGGGAACATAAGGTCGTGGGTAAGATAGTAAATAACCAAAATATTTAATTTAGGGCGCCATTTGGTTGAAAACCTATAAGTGAACATACCTTAAAAACCAAAAAATAGTATGCAGTTATGATGTAATTCACACCGGCTATAGTGATATTGTTATGTTCCTTATGAACAAACTGCTAATAATCTGATTCTGTTAAAAAAATTACGTATTCAATACTTTCAGTGCTTCCAAAAATTCTTTCACAATCGATAGGTTAGGTATATAAAAAATATGCAAAATGTAAATACAGAGAGTTTAATAAAAAATCAAAAAGAAAATATATAGTACAAAAAATTGAGATAAGAAGTTTGTTTCAAAATAAATTAGGACGTTCTAGTAAATGTAGCTAAAGAGTAAAATCTGCAATTTACATTATGGAATATTTAGAAATCTGACTTAAATATCACAGTGAAAATTTAGATGTTACAAAAAAAAATCTACTTGAAATCTACAAAAATGTACTCAACAATAATCACCTAATCAAAATGATTTGATTAAAAAGTTTATTGGTATAATCTGTCGACAAATTAAAACCTTACCTTATTAAACGTTTCTGACATTTACTATCTCTTATAATATTGGCATGATTATCTGTACTGTGTTCTTGATCCTGGAAACTCAAAGCCAAATATCTCCAACTAATTCATCACCGACTGGACATCAGTTGAATTCTATTTAAACGGTTAAATCGGTTCCATATCAAATAATAACTTCAAAATTACATCTCAAAAATAACAGCCCCAAAACGTAGAAAATTTTAACTTTTAAAATCCCTAGTTAGGAACATGGCTCCAAACGTATAACAACCCACCATAAAACAGGATTCAAAACGTGAAAAAATCCACCGTAAACAGGATTCAAAACGTGGAAAAATCCACCGTAAACAGGATTCAAAACGTGGAAAAATCCACCGTAAACAGGATTCAAAACGTGGAAAAATCCACCGTAAGTCAAATCCAAGGTAACTCAAAATTCACCGTAACTTCCTTAGGGAAGATCCTCCCTAGGACCCTAAAGTAAAATTTGCATGTGATAAATTTATTTTGGTAAAATTGCTCTGCTTACCTTCACAACGAAGGGCTAATCTTATATAAAGAAATCTCAACCATCAACGCATCTTTATAACTGTATTCTTCACCAAATAATACCATCAATCAGCGATTATTTCCTGACACGGAAAAATCGAACAACTAACTTAAGGGAACGCCATTTTCATAGCCTACAGAAATCGCACACGGCGAGGCACGGCTTCACTCTTTTCGAGACGAAAGGGTACTGTCTTCCCGAGTTTGCGTTTTTCGAATCAGAAAATCTCCCTACTCAAATGAACCAAACATGCGTAGATCTTTACAGCACAGGAGCGGCTTCAGATAAATTACGAATTAGAGGATATGAATTAATCTAATAGATTTTTAAAAAGAAAAGTATTTTATAGATGGCATCAAAGTTAACTAACATTGTACTGTGCTAACAAAAAGTACAGTTCTGGATATCGCCGGCTTAGCGAAAAGTCGAACAGACAACGGACAAGGTAATCGAGGAGGAACCAGAACGCTAAGTAGTTCAGTGAGCCTACAAAAAAACAACTATAGCCACAGCAACTCCATCGTACTAGAGGCACATAATATCGCTCAACTAACTCGTAAGATTAGTCAAGAGGGCTTCAATTTTTTACACGTTACAATATATAGCCTATTAAAACTTACTAAAATAATGATATAAGCGGTTTGCTGTTAATTTTATATCATTTGAAAAGCTGCTTGTCTGACTGGAAATAGTAACATTAAAATTGCTGCCTGTACTCCAGAAAGTTAACGGGTAACAACAATTAAGAAGGACGCGGGGGGACGTATGAACGAAGTCTAGTGAACTCCACACTTTTCACTAGGCCGATTTCTCTCCAAAGCCGCTTGAAAGCCCACAGACATAGTTTGGGCTGGATTTCTGCCGAAAGCGCAACTAAAGCGAAACTCCAATTTAGTTCCGAAACTTGCCCAAAAACGAAACCGAAAGTTCAGTCGACACTAAGTAAGGGTTCCGTTCTACCTACGGGGCTTCTTATGTCGCGTTCTCACTGCCCACCGATCTGTACAGACCGCCACCAATATTGATTCGTACCCTTCGTGAAAGCAACTCCTAGTGTAGATGGTGCTTTGTGAACTTACAGGTCTATTCTATTCGCTCAGCTGCCAAAACTTTTGCGAGGATGACTAATTTGTACTCTTTTTTGCTTTCATTGAGTATTAATATTATTAATTGGAGTGTTTTTGGATCGATACATCTTATCTACCAAAGGTCGGTAACTTCAAGAGGCAGACTTGATACAACGACTTTGTTTTTTGGGATATTCTCTGTTAGGAAGTTCTACTAATTGTAGTGGAAGGCATTAATAGTGCAACAAAGTAAATACATAAAAGTTAAAAACGCCCAATGAGAGCAAAATTACCATTAGTCCAGTGACCAGAGACTTCTAAGTGACATAATACTTAACAAACTTGACTGAATATCCTTGTTCTGATTGTCTTCAAGGCATTCATAAAAACAAAAAACTTGAAGCAGTAGAAATTAATATCTAACTATATTTGCCAAATATAGGATCACTTACCGCTCAAGTTTTATTAAGCTTTAGTGCAAATCGATTTACAAACCAGTTCAACGTTTCATTCTAATATATGTTCGTTAATCAATTACAGCAAACTAACTAAGAAATATAGTTAAATGCCCATAGTTAAAAACACGCGAATTGTTTCACGTGCACTCGTGCAAAGGAGCAGGTTAAATTTAGTACCTTTTCCAGTTATTTTAACAACAAAATTAGTTGAACAAGGGCAGTGCCTGTTTCGCACATATATTTTTGGCGTGCATCAAGGACATCTAAATCTTTTGCTATAAATCTGATAAGAATAAAATAAGGCAAGTTGTTGAAAACAATTATGACTCAAGTATTTTCTGGATAGTTTGTTAAGTTGAAATTATTCAATTAATTGAATTTATTTTTCTTAAGGGGTTATAATTCAACTCATGAACAGCAAAACATAATTTTAATGAACATTTATTGATTTTGGAGCTGAAATTTTATTAAATATTTATGCAACATTTGAGTTATAATCTTAATGTAAAATTAAGAAAAAAAAGTTGTAGCAGTGACATATATTAAGAGCAGTAATTAAAAAGCTCAAGTTACATGGTATTATTTATATTTTTCACAGTATTGAGCCACAAGAACAGTATACAAATGTTGAATAAAGTTTTCTCCTAGGGAGAGTTCAGCAATATTGTATCTTGTGTATGTTTTTAATTTGACACTCTTCTCAGTAATTATTTATTATACTATACTAATGTGGCTGCTATTAATTCACAACTAAATTGACTTTGTTATTTACTACAATTTGTTTGCTTAACGCAATGTGTCTAATATGTAGTACTTTATCAAGTTACAAACTGTAACAATAAATTTCACATTTATTTATGTCAGTTTTATGTAATGTATACAAAGCCGTTAAAAATATATTAGAGATGATTGATTCAGAATAATTTCATCTTTTAAAACTTCAGCAAATACATTTTATTTAAGGTTGTTCTAAATGCCAGTTTTCATTAAAATATTATTTATTTTACAACGAGTACGTATTGCATTTCAATTGAGGAGCAATTTAGTCAAAACTAGACACAAAAGTATAGTATAGTAATAGTAGTAGTGGGTGTCCATTGATCAAAATCATACAGAAATTTATGGCGGTTTTTAATAAGAAAGTTATTGAAGACCGTTTTGAGAAAAAGTATATCTAGAATTATTCCATAATTTATATTTTTATTTTCTATTATATCAGTCGCCAGCGTATACTAAGATGACAATAACAGGTGTTGTCTAATTTAACTCCTATGAAGTTTAAAATTTAATTTTAGTAACAGTTGAAAAAAAAATGCTTCAACTTGTAATCCTACTTTATAAAACATACTATTTCTCTGCGTTGAGTTATACTCTACAGAATATTTGACTTGACACAAAATACAGCTCGAAACTCACTCAGTGAATATTTTACTTTCTTTAATTTAATGCATATTATTTAAATATTTTAGTTTTTTGTATTTTTTCTCCATATAAGCTTTAAGTATACTAAATCTAACACTCCTCCGTGTGATCAATATGCTTAAAAAATGGTACAAATATTCTCTTCACCTGCTAATGTACCTATATATTTGAATAAGCCTTTCAAAAATAGGATTTATCTTTTTTTGTGCTTGTAATAACCTATTTTTATTATTATTCTCTTTCTTCCTTTTTCATGTATACATGTTCTATCTCCGTAGCTTGCCTAATCTTAAATGATGGTAAGGTTATCGCTTCATTTTTATGTCACATTCGGCCTAAATGTCTGTTCCATTTCCGTTTTTTTGCAGGATTCGTTCTAGTCTATTTTTCACAGTACTTTCATTTCGAATGTTTTATTTATGCTTTTAGTTTTTGTGGTAACTGGCCGAGTTTTTGCTATGTATTTCATTATTGGTTTTACGACGGTTTTATAAATTCTTATGAGGTTTTTACTGATCCATATGGTGCCATTCATCATCTTTAGTATAACAAAGGATTGGGATGTTTGGATTGTCCAACTTGTAGTAGTTTAGCTAATAGGCATGTCTTATGATCCCGTCCATGACCTGGATTCGGAATTAAATTCTTTGAAATGTTGAAGTGGTGCTAAATGTTGAAATGGGTTAACGTTCTTGCAAACGAATACTCAAAAAATAGACAAAAAAGATAAAAATATTCATTGTTTTCTGAATGATAATTGTAGCATCTCTGGTTTTTTTTGAGTTCTTTGGGAATAACATCACATAAACTTCAAAAGTCTGTATATTTCAAACTTTTCAAGGTCCCGTTTTCAATATCTGGTTCATTTTGTATTAATACCATTGAAAACGGGGTCTGATTTAGACCTTGAAACGTTTGGACTTTTGAAATATATACCCTTTCAAGTTTATGTGATGTTATTCTCAAAGAAAAAAAGATTCATCTATCGCATTGTTTTGCAACATTTAGTTTGTACTTAAGAGCTGACGAAGAAATAAATCAATACACCAAATTTGGTTAAAATCTGTTCCATTGTTTTTCATTATAGTTTTGAAATCCAGCTTTCCCACAAAAAATCGAAATGTTTGTACAGAGTATTTCAAGTTTTCAAATGAGTTATAAAAATACAAAATCTTCTTTACTAAAAATATTTAACAGCTTTTTTCTTATAAACAAATTGAATTCTCTAAATACATTCACGTAAAAAACACACCAAACCTTTATATTCAACATTCATCTTGACTTCATGAAGACGACAACATAGACCTGTTGAAACGGCGTTGAATGTTTAAAACAAAGGCTGGTGTGAGGCTGGGAAACTGTGTTTTTTGCATTTGTGAGACACTAAAGGTTCCATGGCATTTCCATAAAATGAATTCACATTTCATTAATGAAACTCCTCATTAGCTACTAAACAACAAAAAAAATGACTCTACCTTGAGATTTTTCTAATCATTGAAAGCAAGACAGTATATTGTTTCTAGTCGAGAACCTTCATAAGTTGCGCTCCCCTCAACTGATTGGAATCTTGGATAATTTTTGTTGTATTTAGTACATATATCTGAATTTATCGCGAAATGAATCTCGATCTCTCGATTCCAAATTGGGAGTGGTACTGTGAGTAAAGTCGTTTCCCTGTGAAATAACACCAAAGAATTCGCAGATGAACTAAAACCTATTAAAGAAATTGATATCATCTATTCAAGATTTTTAAATCCATTGGACGCAAGGCAATATACTGTTTCGAGCCGAGAATCTTAGACAGTTGCGCTCCTCGTAACTGATGGCAATTTCGAATAATTATTTATGTATTAAGTACACATAACTAAATTTAATATTTTATCGTGAAATGAATCTCGACATTAAGTTTCAGGAAAAATTAGCGCATAGAGACTTCAACGGCGGCAGCGTTACACACAATACGAGTCCAAATGAGAGGAGGTGAATAATTCGTCGGCATCTTTTATTTATGTATGCTCAGATTTTACACAAAAACGGCACAAGCAATTTTAGTGATTTAAACTTCATTACATCTCGCTTCTTCAAATTTAACGATATGTATCAAATACATAAAGAAGTGTTCAAGAGGACATTCAATTGTGGGAAGCGCAACTGATGAAGGTTCCCTAACCAGAAACAATATATATTATATATATATATATTGTCTTGTGTACAAAAAAATGAGTATTGAATATCTCTGACAGGTGAAGTTAACCTGAAAATTTCATCGTGAGTGACAGGAATTCTAACCTAGGAATTACGGGTAACAGCAATTACATGGAACGGGTGAAGTTAACTGAAAATTTCATAGTGACATTCTAACTAGATTCGGAACAGCAATTACATGGAACGGCTCCAGATTCGGAACCTCTATGTGCTAGTTTCTCCGAGAATCCTAGATGTCTGTCTTTACATCTCGCGTCTTCATATCAAATAAGTATATTTCCAAATATAAATGTCAATATATGCCAGAAAATACCTACAGGGAGTTTTCATTTTTATTCATTTGAAGTTGTTTTTTAAACATAAATTTATAAATTTAAGTAAATTTTTATGCAAATATTAGTGGTGCTCATTTATTGAATTCAGTATAATATAAACAAATATTTTAGATTTTATATAATGTACTAAGTGGTTTTTCATAATTACTAATAAAAGTATTTGTTACAGCTAGAGAGATTTCCAGATGCTTTCTGATGGTATGATTTTAATATCGCCATCGCCATGCCTTAAAAAGACGTGTGAAATAGTAAGATGCGCTCTCCTGAACATCGAAAACTCGCTCAACCCAGGGCAGGAAGACAATACGAAGATGAATTGCAACTTCGGTACTTGTCACCAGGTGCTTTTACCGTTTTGCCTCCAGAGAGCAGGCAGTATACGAATCCTCCATCTGCACCAGAACCGTATAGGTAAGCAGACTATATGCATATTTTACATATGTGATATAGCTCCCTTGTAAGTGTAAGTGAGAATAAATTATTGAGATTTTTGAAAACTCCCCTATATTTTGGGATTTTGGCTTAAAAGATTCAATTTTAACCAATTAACCCATCTTTTTGATAAAATACAATTTTAAATTTATATATTTGTAAATATCCTGGAAATCAATCCATCACCGTTCAAAAATATCATCCAAGCCCCCCTTGAAGTAATTATCAGGCTACGGTCTTGTGCTAAAAATAATCAATAGTGAAATGATCATACACGTTTAAGGAATATGATCGTCTATTATGGTCTATACATAAAAAAATCATTCATTTTTAAATGAGCTATATTGTAATCTTCTATCAATAATTCTGGTTGCAATGAATAATAATATCGGTGTTTATTTAATTCGATAATGTTTCATTAATTTGTAATGTACGTGTCTAAATTTTGCAAAATAAAAATTATATTACACAACACTGTAATTTAATAGGTTATTGTAATAAATATTTTTGGTAGTACTGAACTGGCTGCTAATAATAAATATGTACTAAATACATATTTTAATTAATTTCGGAAATCGTTATTTATATTTCTAATGGATTATATAAGAGTGTCAAGTAAACTCATTAGGTCTTACTTAATTTCCATTTCAAAGAAATGATTTGTGGCATTCGATTAAAGTAGGACTTTTTTCTGTATTTATAATCTTTTCAAGAACATTTTGAAAAGCAAACCTGCTTTCAGAATTTCATTCTTTAAACTGTAACTGTAATTTGAGAGATATATATGTTCGAATCAGTAGTGTCCCTTAGATTCCAATTTTAAATAGTTTAAAATTTGACAAAAAGAGTGCTAAAACTGTTAGTACTGCTGGTAAGTGTAAAACAAAACTAAGACATTGTTATACATTAATATTGACAAGTACATCGGATTATAATTATCGAAGTTTTCCATGTATGTAAATCGGGAAACCTATCCAGGCCCAAGTTTCTTCACCGGTGGGTGGTGCATGGTCGTTTTTGGTTAGTGAAGAGATCTGTTTGGTGAATTTCGATAACGAACGGGACTACTCGGCTAACTAGGCGTATTTCGACTTTCCGAAGGTAGTAGGTTTCAACTTCTGCCATGAGCGGTTTATAAGTCTTAGAGGACCAAGCCTCCATCCTTGTTGTTCAATTGCCAGCTCTCTGACCATAGATGAGAATTAAGTATCGTATATATCATCTTCTCTGTGTCAATCTATTCTGTACATCCTTAACTGTGTTCATCTCTTCTGATATTAAGTTTCTTACAATAGGTATTTGTACATGACAACCTTTCGCTGTCCCCTTTGGTAAATGAAGATCTTTTGTCTTGACTCTCGTGCTTAACTATTCAGTTTTATCTTTACTGATTTTAATATCCGATTATGTTAGTTTCACTTCTAGTTTTCTGAACATGGAAATTATCTTCATCCGTTGCAATAATTACCTATACTTGCAATTTTTCCTCATCAAAATGTCTAATTATCTTAAAATGCCAATTCACGAAATTGATCACTTTGAGAAATTCATTGGGGAAACAAGTAGAATCATGTGCTTAGAAAACAAATTAATATTTTGTATTTATTTAAATTTATTCACACTTTACTCATTATTAGAAATCACTTATTTTTTACCACAGTATCTATTGATCTTCAGATAGCAAATATTCACTGTTCTAAAGTAATCCTTCACTGCTAATTATAACCAAATCTTTGAGTTTCTTTTTAACTCTTTTTCCAATTGATGTATCCAAATAAAACTTTCTATGTACTATATGTAGATTGGATAATGCAATAATTTGCTCTCGAGGAGCCCATCTACTATATTGCACTAAATAGCGCTAAATTAAATAATTTTAGAGATATTTCACAAAAGTTGTATATATACATTAAATGCATTTATTTTTTTACTTCGATTTGCTAAGTAAATTTTACAAATCATAAATTTCCATTTTATAATGAAGCTTATATATATCCACTTGCATTACCTACCATTCCTGCTTCATAGGAAATTAAACGTTAATTGTAGAATCAATAATTTATTCTCACTTAACTGTTGAAGGCTGAAGAGTTGTACATACGGCTTAGTGTTGTTTTTTTGCTACGGTATGCAACTTGTAAATAATTTTAGTACGACGCCTAAAAAGTATATATTTATTTTTAAAAATGAAATAAATTTACTGCCTGATAAAACATACTAAATTGTTTTAAAAATTTGAAGTATAAATAAAAATTGACCTGTAATGAATCTGCTAATGGTAAGAAAATAAAAAAATAACTGTAACAATTTTTGTTGGCATCTTTAATAACCATACCCTCTAGAAAGTGGTAAAAACAAACGATGTTTAGCAGAAATTAAATATAGGGGACATCCTTTAAGAAAAAAACTAATTAAGCGAATTTTTTTATTGGCTGTTTAAATTACATAACAACAATAGTATATATTTACACATAAAATTTGTAGTTACATATTTTAACATTTCATGAACTGCATTGTCTTGCCTGTAATTTTAGTTCCACAATTCTTATTTGAGAGAAATTCTCTTTGTTTAAGTAAGGCATGACATCTTATGTGAGAAATTTTTAATATAGAATAATAGCTGGATTAGAAATACTGGCTGGTGGGAAATTTGGAGATTGTTTAAATGTATACATACATGCATTGTTTAAAAATCAGATTCGACGTAAATTGATTTAGAAAAAAGGTACAAAAGGTGAAATGCGAAAGTACAGAACAATCAGTCTCTTATGATAACATATAAAGTTTTCGCCAATACCCTACAGAATGCCAAATGTTTCTAGCTGGTTTTGATCACACACATAGAAAAGTGACCACATAAAGTAAATCCGAAAACAGTTACCGTTTTCATAAGCAAACAGAAATAAAAGAAACGTATAACATAAAGAAACTCAGGGCAACATATTAAACAAAGCCAAAGCAAAGTTGGAAAATACTAAGGCCGTTCCGAGTTTGTTACCAAAAGCAGACGCAGATAACATAAAATTACGGTGGTATTCGAAACTATCTCTCAGACTGTTTTTTCTTCTCTCTGACAGATACGTGTTTGGAATTTGTTCCGAAAGAAAAGTATGGTTGGAGCAAATTTGCCAGGATTACTGGTTGACACTTATAGAATGCCTTCCCTAATCTCTGCTATATGATCAACCAGCATTCTTGGGTACACATAGGTATTATGTACATTTTACATTGTGTGTAGGTACTTATTCTGGCGGAGATTATTAAACTTAAAGTATAGAATCATTTTTCCCAATTTATGTATTATTCATGAGTAATATTTATGATATTTGCTAACATGAGAAGTTGTTATAATGACAAATAAACCCAAATAATAATAGCTACTAATAGCAGCGATTCTGTAGGTACTGCCGCCGAATTTATTGGGCCTCCACCTCACAAACGGCAGGTATAAAAGAGATACAGGATTTGTTGAAATACCATAAGTCTGCCAACCGCTGGAGCGCGTTTACACAGCACGGACTTCACTACAACTTCTATTGAATTAAGTCTGTGCAACTTAACAGTTCAGACAAGTATTGGTGCGATTAGAAAAGTCTGCGGTTTACTTGCAAGTTGGAGGAATGGATGCATGTTGGTGTATTACATTGTGAATGTAATTTCAAGGCGTTGAATTCTTATAACAATTGGTTCCTTTTAGTTATTTGAAATATAACTTTAGAGTGGGAGGAGATAGAGGCGCATTTTGCTGGTCATCGAGTGTATGGACAGAATGTATCGTATTAAGTTCAATTCCTGAAGTACATCACGTTTCTGGGCAGGGGCCAGTGTAAGTGATAACCGAGGATAATTACAGGTGAAAGTGGTAATTTTTATTGGTTATGCTCGTGATCGAGCAAATGTTTCAAAATTCGCTGCATACAAGATTGTGATGTATTTAAGCACATACCCGAGGGTCGTCTGCCTACAGCGTAACCATCAGGGTGGCGGTTCAGGAATTGAACACTAAACGATACATTCTCTCCATTTTCTCGATGATGAGCAAAATCCGACTCTATCTCTCAGACTAGTACCTACTATGAAGTGAAGACTGTGCAAATGCTTGCACGAACAATGGTTTGTCCTGTGTAAACTCAGAGTTACTGTTACATTGTGAACATTAATCTTAGAAATAAACACGCCGACATACGCCTATTCTGCGAATCGCAGACTTTTCCAATCGTACCGACGATAGTCTGACATGACAAGTTGCACAGACTTTTATTTAACGTGTTGAAATACTAACTAATTTGACTGCTAACACAGAGTAAATAAACAGCCGAGCATTTTACTCATATATCCAATTACGGGGGTTACTAAAGATGTGAACAAAATTGAAGAATAGGAATGACAAACTAGTTTTTCAACTAATTTGTTGCAAAATATGTACATTCATGCAGTTTTCGGACTCTTTATGTTATAAATATGTTTGGCATGACTGGGCCGCGCAAAGCTTTTGCTATCGTTTGTCATTTGTTAAAAGAATTTGCTTTTTTTACAATAGCTTCCTGGACCGACGAAGGTAACTATGCCTTTTAGCGCTAATATTGAATATATATATTTATTATTTATATGCATTTTGCATTTTTGAGCTAATTTTGATTTTGCTTGAATTATTGCAAATTTATATCATCTGAAATGTTTCCTGAACTGAATTAAAATATTTTTTTCAATAAGCTAAAACAAAAAGAATGTCAAAAATGCAAATATTCCTCGCATATCGCATCATGCACAAAAATTATATATATTTCCTGTACATAGAAATACGACAATTTTTTTGATCAAAATTAGTCATTACACTTAGTCTTAAACACTATCCATTTTACTATTTTGCATGCTATATTCAGATACCTCATAAGATTTTGATGAAACTCGGTATAGTCGCTATACTAAACCAGCCATTAAACCTACAAAAATCGATAATATATTAATCAATATATGAAGTCATAATGAAAGAAAATGTTTGGGATAGAACTTCTAGGCAAGCAAAAATAGATTTTTTATACTTTTGATAGACATTACAAAAATCAATTATTGCATCAAAATTACAAATTTAGTGACTTTTGTATATCTCTTACCTGGTATCTTCTTAGTTGTGATCAAATTTTAATTATTATTATTCTGTTTAATAGGCTTTGCACCTAAGTAAACAGTTTCACTCGTATGGTATTGAAATTTCATATTGGAAATTGGTTACTGACTAAATCTGTTTCAAGCGCATTCACCAAATAACACATATCTACATTATATTTCTGTAATGCAATATTTAGCTGATGATAAACTGATTTTTTACTGATTCGTCTTTTTATCAAAAGTATATCATTTTAAATGCAAGGTAAAAATATACGTGTCTATACTAAGGGATCTCTTTGTAAATTGTGAACAGATTTTAATGATTATGTTATCGTTTAATTGGCTGTTCGTCAAATATTACTTCAATTAAATTTAAAACTGTAAAACTCTCCAAGTTTTCTCAAAGGGTGGACCTCCCTGAGACAGGAAACACATATTTAAGAATTATTGGCAATATTTTACACCTGAGTTTACTAACAGACTTTTGGTAAACTAGTTCAAATTGCCCTCCTCGCGTTGTTTTATTGTTGAATTTCTTGAGAATACGGAAATGTCTATATATTTCATCGTGCTATTTTATTGTCATTGATAACGGGTCTGATTTTTAAATACTGAAATGTCTGGTTTCCGTAAGTGGGGTGTTATGCCCAAGAAATATAAAAACAAAAAATACATTCTGCTAAGTACTAAACATTAATACACCAGTTCATAGAACAAAATTTAACTCATTTTCGCACATAACATTCAACAGCAATTCGCTTATATCGTCACGCCCGCAACAGTTTATAGATAATTATTGCTAAGATTTTAACAGCAAACTCGTAGAAGTAAACTATTTTAATAATAATCACCCGCAAAAATACGAATTTATTTTATTTTTTGCTTATATAAGGAAAAGTAATGAAGGAACCCTAATGCCATCTACAGGAAAGTTGTAGAGAATAAGAAATGCTTCTTAATGAGTGTTTAAAATTAGATTTTTTTCAAATATTTATAACTTTTTGGTAACTAATTCTGGACTGAACTAATATCATCGTCAAAACGATAGTGTATGATATTAAGTTTATATGGGCTCACTATGGACATTATTCATAGGCGGATCCAAGAGGGAGGCGATCGCCCTCTCCGAGAGCCTCAAAGTTACTAAATTGATTATTAAAACGAGCTAATTTTAACTCCAAGAGCCTAGAAGAAGGTCACTTCTGTGAGTTTAAACCTCAGAAGGACTATTTTTAATGTAATAGTTCAAGAATTCTGGGTTTAATATTATATTTAGGTACACGTAATACAGGATCGTTCCCCGGAAGCATGAAATCGCCCCCTGAAGCATGAAATCGCCCCCAGGGAAGCAAATGTCTGGATCCGCCCCTAATATTATTTAATAAGTAGTTTTTAGGGTTCCGTATATACAATATACAGATACCCTTATAATATCACTCCGGATTTCTGCCTCTGTCACACCACAGCAATTTTCTCCTAAACCTACTGGACGGAAGAGGTTGAAATTTGGTATCAATGTATAGTTTGGTGACCCGATCAGGAGTACATATCGTAAATGAAGAAATTTTGGTTTTAGGGGTATTGGGTGGAAAAACTAAAAAAATCGACCGTTCCCCCACTGGTCTCCGAAACTACTGAACATAAAATTTTGAAACAATAGCAAATATCGAACGTTGCCCGATATTTACAGGAAAAATAAGGAGAAACCATTAAAATGAATTTTGGGGGGCAAATTATAGAATTAAATGAAAATTTAAAAATAAAAAAAATTTCAAACGCATCATGTAATATATCAAATAAAAGGTCCCATTCTGAGGAACACAAATATATTTTTTTCATATTAAAAAATATATATTTAAAAAGCTATTAACGAAAATATACCAAAATTTACCCGCCCCCTATCACGGAAACTATAGAACGTAAAGTTTTGAAGTTTACTGAAAAAATAAGGAGAAACCTCTACTATTAATTTTGGGGGGCAAATTACAGAATTAAATGGAAAATATAAAATTAAAATTGTTTCTAACGCTTCATGTTATATATCAAATGAAAGGGCTTATTATGGCGAAGACAAATATATTTTTTTCATATTTTTAAAATAAATAAATTATAAGATATTAAGAAAAATATAAAAAATTTTACCCATTTCCCCCCTTATCACCAAAACCATAAGTGGTAAAATTTTGAAAAAATAGAGGTATAGTGGCTCACCGGAACTTTACTGGAAAAATAAGGAGAACTCCCTAATATTCATTTTGGGGGGCAAATTATAGAATTAAATGGAAAATAAAAAATTATAATTGTTTCTAACTTATCAAGTAATATATCAAATCAAAGGGCTCATTATGACAAATACAAATTAATTGTTTTAATATTTTTAAAATATTTAAAAAAAATCCCCAAACTATAAGACCTATTTTTTTGTTTACAGGAAAAATACGAAGAAATCCCTAATATTAATATTGGGGGCCAAATTATAGAATTAAACGGAAAATAAAAAAAATATTTTTTAAGGCATCCTGCAATACATGAAATGAAAGGGCTCATTATGAGGAATACAAATATATATTTATCATATTTTTTAAATTAATTGTTTACAAGATATTAACATAAAGGTATAAAAATTTCTCATTTCTCCCTTTATTTCCGAAACCATACTACCTAAAATTTTGAAAACAATTAGGGGTACTGGGGCTCACTTGAAATTTATAAGAAAAATTATTAGAAAACCCCCATAGTAATTTTAGGGACAAATTATACAATTAAATGGATAATAAAAATTCAATTTTCAAACGCATCATGTTATATATCAGATAAAAGGCCCATTATGTGAATAACAAATATATCATATTTTTAAATCATTTGTTTAAAAGATATTAACAAAAATATTAAACATCTACTTAATTCCCACTTTAGAAACTACACTATTTAAATTTTGAAAAATATATTTTATTTGTATTTTTAAATAATTTGAGTAACAGATTTAATAATTTATAATTTAAAATTTGACCTATTTTGCACTTTATCTTCCAATCTACACAGCCTCAAAATTCAGACAGTAGATTATAAAAGGCTTCTCTTAAAGTTTATTAGTAAAATAAAACTCTAATGTTAATTTTTGGGGGCCAAATTAGAAATTTAAATACATATGTATTCTTATAAAAATCAAGCAAATCCTGAATCAGATAAAAGAAACAGTCTATGTGTGGAAAATGTAAGTGTATATTTTCTATAAAATTAAAACGCTTCCTTTAAAAGATATAAGGGTAAATATAAAAAAATGCACTCATTCCCTGCTTGTCTGAAACTGGAATATTAGAATCTTGAAGGTGATACGGAACCCTTAGTATGCGAGTTCAACTTGCACTTGAGCTATTTTGCACATCCCTCCTTATTAACGAGACAAGTCATAACTATTGCCTGACCATATTGGTCTATTTTTCCATTGGTTTATAAGTTAATGGTTACCTCTATACAGTTTACTGATATTAATTACATTACTTTTTTCCACTGACTGGATCCGCCACTATGACAAAAATCCAAGGTATACGAAGTGAAGTGCATTTTATAAGCTTTCAAAATATACTTTGCCCTATCGAAGTTTCGTGGTCAATACGAAACGTTCTGCAAAATATTTCTACAGGCTCTTCTTAACATACAATATCGATCTTTAGCGTTAGTTATTTCAAGGTTATAAGCTATCACTAGGAGGCAGATTAAGGTTCCATTACAACCAAGTTATGAATTTTTTTAAATCACTAACTTTATATTAGTTTTTATAGCTTTTCGTTATGAAGAATGTTGCAATTAAAATTTAGAAACACTCATTTTGAAGATTTTCTGATCCCCTATAATTTTTCTATTGACGGCAATATGAGCAGATCATTACTTTTTACCCTATAAGCAAGAAACTAAAATACCCCATATTTTTCGGGTTTTTAAGCCTTAAATACTTTACTTCTATGAGTTTGCTGTTAAAATTATGTCAGTTATGACTTGTATATTATTTACGTGTTGGCTTACGCGATTTGCTGTTGAATTTTCACTTAAAAATCTCTATTGACTTGAGTATAATATAGATAGATCTAAATTTAAATATAGACAACTTTTGAGTCTAACTTCCTATGTAATGAAGGTAACTGTATTTCAGGATTTTTTTCACTAGGAGCTATTCTTTCAATTATTTACAGAAAAAATGTTGAACTACTCTACAAACTCATGCAAAACATTTTGAGTTCAGAATTAATTTCCACTCAATAAACCTTTACTTTACTGCTCTCCAGAAAAAAACATTGTGGTGATTTGTTCAGTAGGTGTGTGGAGTAACTTCACTTCACTATTGCCTAAAGGAAAATCTATTTTTGCATCCGTAATTTTCTCGATGGGATCTTATCCAATAGCCACCGGTTATGGAGTCCGGCTCTGTAGTGTTCACCTGCGTGTTTTTCTATCGATGGCACTCGATATCGGCTAGGATCTCATTGGAAGAATTACGTAACCAATGTAGGTATGAAAAAAAGTGATGTGGTGCCGATTCATAGTGGTAAAACATCGAACAATACTGTATAAAAACAAATAACAACTATTAATAAGACTGACAAAGGATATCCATTTCAACCTTTCTACCAAACGCATTCTGAAAATCTCTACTCTTAATAGCAAATGTATTCTTCTACGTCGCTAAAATATTAGCTATCTGGGAAAAGAATGCTTTATGTCGTTAATTCCATGTTGCCTACCAACAATTATTTATCATTTCAAGGCAACCAGTTGGGCTGCCCCAAAATGACTGATAACTCCAAAAATTGTTTATGTAATTCAAACATGTGATGTATGTTCTAAAAAAGCAGTGGTTCTAACTGGAGGATCTGCTAGTAAAAGTTCTTAAATTGACTGAAGTTTAAAAGCATGAATCAATTGTTCCATGATAACAATATTTATTCAAATTGTTATTACGATATTTGTCATTGCGAATACTTTTAATTTCATATATTATTTTTTTAAATTTCTTGTTCATTTTGTGTAATACCAATGAAAACGGGGACTGATTTAGACTTTGAAACATTTGGACTTTTTAAATATACAGACTTTCAAGTTTATGTGTTGTTATTCCTAGAGATGCCACAATTATCATGTATATGCACCTGTTTATGTAAACCAATATAACATTTTTCAAAAAACTAACTAAAGCTGTAGTCCAAATAATTTCTGATAATTTTTGAGCCGCCTTGTAAAATATAATTTCTCTCTACCCTATATCTTAACCACCCTTTGTATGCAATTTTTTCGAACGTAGTGTGATGCACAGTGTATAGCTATAATTTTGCTTCGCACCTTATTTCAGGTACTCCATATAGTAGGATGCGGCTGTTCATGGTCTACCCTATATAATTTTTTAAAATTTTGTTTTAATTCACCCTGGAAAACTAACTTGCAGTCGCCTGCGACTTCAACTACCTTGTATATATCTACAACTACTTATGGGCCACCCAATATAACAATTTTATTCAACTTTTTTCGAACGGCCTTTCACTTCAATCTATATTTATATCATACCATTACAACTTATTCCTGTATAAAACCATAATTATATTCTACAAAATATTTCAACCACCCTGTATATGCATCTGCTCACGGGCCACCAAATTTTTTAAACACTAACTATATCTCTGCTCCACTGTATATTTCAACTATCTTAGCTATTCAAATGCTAATGGACTTCCCTATCTATCGATTTTTCTAATATTTATTTAACCACCACAGACAGTATGATTTGTCTCCAACTTATATTTGAACCACCTCTTATATGCAACCTTTTCTAACATTATTTTAATTACACTGTATAACTCTACTTTTAGTTCGCTCGATGTTTCAGATATTGCACATATGCAACAGCTCATATTCTATCTTACATAATTTTTTAAAAACGTTTTTGTACCACCCTGTATAAGTATAAATCCAGGATGCCGTATATGCAGCTGCTTATTGGTCACCCAATATAATATTTTTTTAAATACTTAACAATATTTCAACTATTCTATCTGTTCAACTGACTATGAGCTACGCTATTTCACAATTTTTTACAGGAAAAATAAGGAGAAACCATTAATATTAATTTTGGGGAGCAAATTATAGAATTAAATAAAAATTTAAAAATAAAAAAAAATTCAAATGAAAGGTCTCATTCTGAGGAACACAAATATATTTTTTCCATATTTAAAAAAAAACGTATTTAAAAATATATTAACGAAAATATACCAAAATTTACCCATTCCCTCCCCCCTTATCTCCGAAACTATAAAACGTAAAGTTTTGAAAAAAAAAATAGATTTATAGGTTCTGACCTGAAGTTTACTGGAAAAATAAGGAGAAACCTCTACTTTTAATTTTGGGAGGTAAATTAAAGAATTAAATGGAAAATATAAAATTAAAATTGTTTCTAACCCATCTTGTTATATATCAAATGAAAGGGCTCATGACGACGAAAACAAATATATTTTTTTCATATTTTTAAAATAAATTAATTAAAAGATATTAACAAAAATATAAAAAAATTACCCATTCCCCCCCTTATTTTGAAAAAAATAGAGGTATAGCGCCTCACCTGAACTTTACTGGAAAAATAAGGAGAAACCTAATATTCATTTTGGGGGGGCAAATTATAGAATTAAATGGAAAATAAAAAATTAAAGTTGTTTCTAATGTATCATGTAATATATCAAATCACAGGGCTCATTATGATTAGTACAAATATATTTTTTTAATTTATTTAAAATAAATATTTTAAAATATATTAAAAAAATATTTAAAAAATTACCCATTCCCCCCTTTATTCCCCAACCCATAAGACCTATTTTTTTTTGTTTACAGGAAAAATACGAAGAAATCCCTAATTACTAATTAATATTTGGGGGCCAAATTATAGAATTAAACGGAAAATAAAAAATATTTTTTTAACGTATCATACAATATATCAAATGAAGGGGCTCACCATGAGGAATACAAATATATATTTTTCATATTTTTAAAATTACTTGTTTACAAGATATTAACATAAAGATATAATTCTCATTTCTCGCTTTATTTCCGAGACCATACTACTTAAAATTGTGAAAATAATTAGGGGTACTGGGGCTCACTTGAAAATTATAAGAAAAATTATTAGAAAACCTTCATAGTAATTTTAGGAACAAATTATACAATAAAATGGAAAATATAAATTCAATTTTCAACGCATCATGTATTATATCAAATAAAAGGCTCATTATGTGAATTACAAATATATCATATTTTTAAATCATTTGTTTAAAAGATATTAGCAAATATATTAAACATCGACTTAATTCCCATTTTAGAAACTACACTATTTAAATTTTGAAAAATATATTTTATTTATATTTTTAAATAATTTGAATATTAAAACTATAGAGCCTCAAAATTCAGGCAGTAGATTATAAAAGGCTTCCCTGAAAGTTTATTAGTAAAATAAAACTCTAATGTTAATTTTTGGGGGCCAAATTAGAAATCTAAATACTGCGAATCTTGTAGGTGGTACGGAACCCTTAGTATGCGAGTCCAACTCGCACTTGACCAAATTATTTCCTCCTAGAATCTCATGAATGTCGATTACGCTAACTTATCAGTCTTCAGTATGCTTGTATAATGTTAGAGATGTAAAATGAACAAATTACATAACAGGCGTAATTTCAGAATTTTTGTTGGGTAGGTAGGAATTTCTTATAGCTAAACCAATAGCCTGTAACGTTTTATCGATAACCCTGTGAAAGAGGGTCCTGAAAAAGTTACTCCGTAGGCAGGCAGTCATAGATCTAAAAGCCCTAAGAAAATCGTGTCCTTCATAATATTATACTGTAAAACATATACTCATCCAAAAACTAGGTGCGCAGATACCCTACCCTGGTACACCCCGAATAGCACCTATGGCGTGAAGATCAATTGTAGGCCTAAAAGCTCAGCGATTAGCAAAAAAATAACAAATAATTGAATGAAACAAAGGAAAAATAAAGAGAACGAACAATGTTAATTACCATTATGTCTAAGAACATCAAGTGCCGCAGCAGACGAAAAGTTGGAAAACCCCCAAATGTACAAATTACAGCCAACGACAAAAGAACGTTCCTGGTTAGCGAATTCTAACACTGAACTTTTTTTGTGTTCAAATATGTGCTTTGTACCCTCATTTATTGACTTTTTCAGTTTTTTGATAAAGCTGAACTCATTTCTTCCTCTTAGTTCGTCATAGTTGATCCGTCGATAAAACGGCTTCTCAAAACACTGAAATTTATTTGTACTAACTGTTACTTCCGTTTTGCTGGTTATGTGATTTTCGACACCTAAAGAGATTATAGTCAAAGGTGAAACATTTTTAAAAAATATTAAGAAAATTAAAATACTGGATACCATAAGGAAAAACTATTACAATCTTCTTTAAAGAATTCTCTCGTCCTAGATGTCGTATCTCGCCTCTACAAACTTCTTTTAAGAAGTCTTTCGATAATAAAACATTTATTAAAACTAATGTGAACACCACCGGAAAATTTGTACTTATATATAGGTTCATTTCTCTTGGCTGCCTGTAAATATAAATCTTTAAATTTAAAAAACCATATGTTGAAAATACTAATTTAAGTATATATTATAATTATGTTATTTATTGTGTCAAATACATATGCATGCTTGTTTAAAAATATTTGGCATTTTATATTTCCCTCTAAATTATATAGTAATTGTGAATCGTTTTGCAGAGTGACACCTGGATCAAAACGCAGCAAAAACCAAGCGTTTGCTATAATAGGGGAAGTGGATGGTAGTAGAGCAGGCTCTCGCACCGCTTCTCCGACTGGAATATCTAGCCCCTTTCGTGGTCGTGGATTTAATCCATTAGGTTCCCGACATGTTTCTCCAACATCATCTCCTCTCCCACCTGAGGATGCTCGTCATACACCTTCTACAATGTCACCTAGACATGCTTCCAAAATACCTCAGCTCAAAAGAAGGGGCAGTAGCCACTTTGGGGAGAAAGTTGCACTTCAAGAAACGTCACCGACGAAAAGAAAAGTCTCCAACAAGTTTAGTAACAGCATGTCCAACCTTGACTCAGGTAGGACGGATGGAAGGTCTACACAAAGTCCCAAAAGGACTGCTTACAGTAAGGCTCCTGCGTTCCAGAAGCTTTCTCCTATAATAGGTAATATAACAGTGTAGATGTAGATTATTTTATTTATAGTTTACTTTGTGCTTATTTGCAGTTGACTGATAGAGAAAGATCTTTAGTATTAGTTATTCTGATAATGCATATACGCGCATATTTATCCACTTAATAGAGCAAAATTTAACTCATTTTCGGACATAAAATTCAACTGCAATTCGCTTATACCATCACGTTAGTAACAGTTTATAGATAATTACTAATAAGATTTTAAAAGCAAACTCAGAACTAAATGATTTAAATAATAAAAACCCGTAAAAATACTAATTTCTTTTGTTTTTTGCTTATATAATTAAAAGTAATTAGGGAACCGTAATGCCGTGTACAAGCAAGTTGTAGAGCATAATAAATCCTATTTAATGACTGTTCAAAATTGATTTTTTTCGAAAATTTATAACCTTTTGGTAATTAATACTGAAATTTTAGTCAAAAAGATAGTTTATGATAGTTTATATGGGCTCACGATTGATACCATTGAATAAGCAGTTTTGGAACAATTCGAATTTAAATAATTTAGAGAGCTATTTTGCACATCCCATCGTATTAACGAGACTAGTCCGACCAGCAGTGCACTGACAATAGCTCTCAAGGCACATGGTCGGATCTAGAATTTCCTTAAGATAAGGGCAAGAGATGAAAATTATGGTAAATTGTATTATTATATGTTTTTTCTCAGCAGTTTATTACGTTTTTATTTACGTAACTATCGCCTGATCATATTGGTCTATTTTTTTATTAGTTTATTAAGTTAATGGTTACATGTATACAATTTACTGATATTAATTACATTACGATACTATGACAAAAATCCAAGATATACGAAGTAAAGTGCATTTTATAAGCTTTCAAAATATATTTTGCATATCGCTATCGAACTATCATGGTTAATATGATATGTCCTGCAAAATATTTCTACAAATTATTTAAATTGCAATTCTACAAGATCTACTTAACGTAAAATGTCGATCTTCAGCGTTATTAATCTCAGCGTTATAAGCTATCACTAGGAGGCAGATTAAGGCTCCAGCTGTTATTACAACCAAGTTATGAAAGTTATGAAAAAATTTTAAACAATTTTAAAATCAATCACTTTACATTGGTGTTCCAGCTTTTCTTTATGAAAAATGTTGCGATCAAAATTTATAAACATATATTTTGAAGATTTTCTGATTCTCTACAATTTTTCTATTGACTTTTTACACTATAAGCAAAAAACGAAAATACCCCATATTTTTTTGGGTTTTTAAGGCTCAAATAATTTACTTCTACGAGTTTGCTGTTAAAATTGTCAGTTATGGCTTATAGATTATTATTTACGTGCGGTTTGCTGTTGAAATTTATGTCACCTAAAATCAAAATCTCTATTGACTGGTGTAGATCTAGTTTTTCCAAATCAAAACCTTGAAACGCTGCTCAGAATCTTGTATATAGAATTACTTATGAAGATGATTGTATTGTACTTGATAATGACATTCACAGAGTATGATAAGATCAAAGAACATAACGGCAATTCCGAATTATAGTTTTTTATAGCAAAATAGTTTGCATGTGTTATGTATAATATCTGAAAATAAGTTTAGGTTTGTCATAGAATGAAAGCTTTTGCTGAGAGAGTTTATTTTCCAGTCTATTAAACCGTGGTCAGTTGAAATATCTTCTAACCAACGTTTCGTATACAACTACGGTAGACAGTTTCAAAGGAAACGGTGTGGCCGTATTCGAAGTGATCTTTGCGCAAACAGGTTACTACTATATTCTTCCCATTGCTTCTTAGTATATTTCATTCCCACGGTAACGGGCCTGGCCTACATAGTGCGTTCTGATAGGCTGGTATTCAGGATATTTTCGGAGCTAGGGGGTCTCGAGTATCATTAACCGACCTTAGGGATTGTTGAATGGTTTGTATATTGTTGTTATGTTATTTTTTTTTTCAGAACCTTCGCTTTTCTGTCGTCCGTGACTCCTTTTATGTATGGGAGATAGGCCTTATTTAGTGTAGTGTGATCCACTTCGTTTGGTTAAGCCGTCGCTGGTCTTTAATCTCTCTTGATTTCCTAAAGTGGATAAGCGTTGTTCCTTAATACGTTATTCAGATGGTTGATTTCTACTGTTAGGTATTGTGATTGACATATGCGTTTCGCCCTATCCGTGAAAATTTTTATTATGCTCGTTTCTGTTTGGGATGATAGTTTGACAGTTTGTGGAGATATCGGCTCGTATGGGTAGGTTTTCTATACAATTTGTGTTCCAGTTGTCCATTGTTCTTCATTTCAACAAACACTTCAAATAATAACTATTGTTTTCACGTTGGAGGTGGAAATTCTATGCGTAAAAACTATGTGCAGTTGAATCTATTAAACATTATTTTTTATCTTTTTCGTCCAAGAATATCTATAAATTCTACAAGAGTAATTTACCTATTATTTCCTGCTATATTTTCTCTTGATAAATCATCGTTTTTTTTTGTTAGCAGTGAATTTCAGAATATTTCTGTCTATTTTATATTTGAAATATTTTTAGGTAGCTCACCAGAACCAAGTCAATCCATGTCTTCCCCTTCTGGAGTTCCAAAAAGTCGTAGTACTCCTACAAGTAGAAAACAGTCTCCTACTAGAAACGTATCATCATTACCTGGAAAACCACCTCCTTCAAAAGTTGTTACAGTTTCAAGAAATCCCTCTAGAAATCAATCTAGAGTACAGTCCAGAAACCAGTCTAGAGTTGGTAGTAGGGAAACAAGTCCTACGAAGAATCCCAAAACGCCTAAGACTCCTAAGACTCCAAAAACCCCAAGTTCTCCGTCAAAAATTCCTGTACAAAAATATAAACACATTCAAGCGAAAGTTAATTCCTTACAGAAACCAAAAGTGCCTCCAAAACCTCAAGAATTAAGTGAAAAATCTGAAGACTCAGAGTCCGCGAGAAACGTTAAACATAAAAAACCTTTGAACCGTAAAGACAGTGTAAATCGGTCGATAACTGACTCTAATTCTAATTTGTTGCCAAAAACTGGAAATATTAATAATAAGCCTAATGATAGTAACTTAAATTCAACAAATTCTAAATCTACTGTTAACGCAAACGAATCGAATAAAATTAACAATAATACTGCTAATGTTACTAAGAACACTCCTCATATAGGTGACAATAAAACCTTTTCTAAAACTATTAACACACCTAAAACACTTGTAGTAACAAAGAAAAAAGAAGATGAAAATATTAAGAATAATAACACAACTTTAAAGAAATCGGAAACTAACAACAAAGAAGTCCCTTCTATCGTTTCACATGTAACTAGTGACAAAAATAATGATTCAAAACTCCAAAAAATGAGAAATAATGAATCAGAAGAGATTCCGTCTACGGCAGCAGTTGTTCCAAGTACTACTTCAACTGTTGCTGAACCCCTGAAGATAGAAGCTAATCTCAATCCACCTAAACAGTCAGTTACAAAGCCAGTATCCCCTATGATTGACGGAAGAGTTCTTAGTGCAACTAGTGTTTCTAACGCTATTAATAAAATGAACGATACAGTTCTTGATACAAAAACCGTAATTAGAGACCAGAATCGTAATAAATTTGGTGCTACATCAGATTCTGTAGCTTCAGGTAATGGTAGTAATACAAATACTAGTAGCTCTGTATTTACTAAGAGTATTCCGGAAGTATCTACCAAACGAGATGCTGAACTTGGTTCCACCAATGCGAGACTGTCCCAAAATAATCATCTCAATCATGTTGGTATAGGCATGAATTCCAAGGAGTTGGAAATGGAAGTTCAGAAGAATTTTAACAAGTTCATAAATCCAGAATTGTCGAGAACCAATTCAGCGCAACGAACTATTAACGATACTATCAAACAAGCGAGACCCGATTTGCCTTCCGACATTAAACCAATCAGAATCAATGTGAAGGAAAAACCTTCCGACGTCGAGGTGCAAAGCGGCAATGTACGATTACCTGTCAGCATATCGAATGGGCTCAACGATCGGCCAGGGTGAGTAATTTTTATACATTTGATTATGAACAAGATTACTTTAGTTCAAGGTAATACTTTATTGATCGAGTAGATCGTCTTCTGGAAAGTCTTCTCAGTCACGCTAATTTTATACTTGAACAGGCGCTATAAAGCTTATTTTGGGTCGTTAGCTTTTTTATTTTAACTCAGATACTAACTTTTCCAGGATAACATGAAAATGATGTATAATAAAATTAATATATCACGAGTTTATAACGAATGAGACACTGTCATTTGTTTCAATTAAAATTAAGGAATTCTCCAAATTAAGTCATTTTTAAAAGCAATTGATTATACAGTGTGGAACAGCCATTTATACAAAAAATAAAATAAATGAATAGTAGGAGCTTGAGTTATTTTCTGTGAAAGATTATTCAAAAATATCGTTTTCAGATTTATGGCAAAAATTAACATATAAAAAATATCATCTCAAAAACTAAGTATTAATACTGCTTAACCATTATAGTGCAAAAACAAAAAAAAAAACAAAAATGTCAATCAAGAAGATGCTCGTAGCGAAACTCTTGGCAACATCCTAATCTTAATAAAAATGTTTCAGCATCCCAGGCGTGACCGATCTAACCGCAAGCGATATTTTTCTACTTAAGTCAACTAAATCATGGTTTTGTTTAAACAATATTACGAATACTCCCTAGAACGAAGTCTGATAACTTAAGATCGGGTAATCGTGCGGGCCATTGTATGGATTCTATTTTCCTTATTTACCTATATCATATTCACTGCAACTTTAGAGTTTACAGGATCACAATAGAAAGTTGCTAAATTTTTGATGTCTATGCTGGTTGTATCTGAAAAACATATTAAATTGAATGGCTGCTTCTGTCTTGAAATAGTGGAAACCTTGATTAAGAACCAGTTAGGGGCTGAAAACTTATATATAATAATAACCTGGTACCAGGATCAGTTATTAAAAATGCAGAACCAATTTCAAGGTCAAAAGACAGGGTGAGAATATATTAATTGCCAGTCATGTTTTATTCTCATATGATTATACACTTTACAGAGCGCCTTAGTTAATAAATTTTCTTTCATAATGATCAAATGAAACTAACTTCTTTGTTTTCTATCACTGGATTTATTCACACTACATGACTAGTTTCGACGTTTTTGTGGGCTTTTATCCTCTTTGGTGATCTTTGAGGCTCTAATAATGACCCAATGGTCGCAGGCGCTTAGCTTTGTCAATAATTGTTGCAACAGTGCATTATTTAGAACCAAGTCGGATGTGAGTCAGGTAGCGTCCATTGGAATGAGCATGATGCTTACTCGAAGGTGTATTTGTAATTAGTAGACAATATTTAATCCATAACACCAAATAATGCAAAGAAAGCGTTCGTGATTGTTATACAAACATTGTTAAGTACAGAACTGCTAGCAAATATCAAAGAACTGTAAAAACTCGACAAATATATTTTAGTTTAGTTTTAAAGACTTTTTTCTTTATGAAAATTTAGTTGATTATTTATATTGCTTTAATAATTTAATCAAGTCATAAAATATTATGTTATTATTACTATTGTGTATACTCTCAGTTATATAACCATGGAAAGCTATACCGTTCCCAATTTAATATAAAATAAATACTAGTTTTAAAGTACCCAACAGCTGAAGACGAAGCGTATTAAAAAGTGTGTAATTTATTGTTGTAATGTAAATAAAAATCGTTAAGGTTCTTGAAGGTTTATAATTCATTATACGTCCACTCCATACTCTCAAACTATAATATTTGGTACGTTATACAAATATCTCTTATTATATAACCCTTTTTATCATTTTGTATAATTTTAAATTATTTAAAAACGATGAAAATTTGATTGAAAATACCGCACTAAATGTTAAAAAATCAAATAAAAAACTAGTTAAACAACTCGACAAACAGTTGTAAAGAAATCACTGCCCCATCAGTTAACTGGACAAAACAAAGGACCAGCGAAGAAAGAAAAAGAGGAGAGTGTGAAAGAAATTTGCGAATTACAATACAATAATTGCTCATCAGTGAAAGAGAATTGTAAATATAAATAAAGGCAAACCAGATTCAAAAATCAAGTAATATAGAAAGTTAGAACACGAAGGGGCAAAAAACATTTCTGGGAATAAACTAAGAGAACACCTACACAAATATACCTTAAATCCAGAACCAAGTTTAGAAAGTTATCGCAAAAAAGAATAACTAATACGCGTAGCGGCATTGGGCAAAAGAAGGTGTAAATTCAAACAAGCAAAAAAACACCATAAGTTGACCCAAAAGTTAATATACTAATGAGACCAAACGTTTTGTAAAAGAAAACAAAACTAAAGAAATGAGAATATAGAAAATTTTAGTAGGATAAGTGATATAAACAGACATTCAAAACAATATAAAGTGAATTGATAACGAGAATAAAAAAATCTAGTCACAAAATAAACAAAAACGTAATGAACACTAGGAAGTAAGTAGTAATGTAAATTTCATATAATGATGACAAAAATATGGGGTGGTCTCAAAACACAAAAAACTTATTTTTTCATCATAAATTGAGAGATGTGCTAAATATATAGAGCGAAGCAAAATTGTAAAACTATTGCTAATATAAAAGAGTTTGACGTTTCGTGCGAAGAACAACACACGATATTTACTTCTAGCAGACTAAGGTCTCTAGCATTGTATCTCATGTACATTGGGCAACAGAATAGTTATCGTCCACAAAATTTCAATATCAGAAAAGAAAAATGTATTGGCATTAGTTGAATGTACCATACATTTCCCAGAAACGCCTACCACATTCACTTTTTTACGATCCTTTAGGAATTTTCAGTTTCAAGAAAGTTCCTTTTAGAATGGAGCTTGTTGAAGACATCTGGTTTCTATGATCGTTCCTACATATTCGTGCTGAATTTTTTGAATTCTAAGCACATGAAGCTAACTACTACCTCGACATGTTATCCAAACTATTATCATATCATAGTATGTAATAGCCCCAAATTCCCTACTTTCCGCTTCTAATGTTGGCATTTAAAAAGTATGTCTCAATGACACCGTGTTCTTTTACATTTACAAATTACCAATGAGACACTTTGTGTCATAGCGGCACCAAGAAATTCAACTAAGCTTTGCTGGAGATTGAAGCCCTTATTGAAAGATATGCTGTGAATGTTTTTGTCACAGATAAGGAAGAAATGTAATCAGAGTGATCAGACAACACAGAATAACGATATCAGGTCCACCAGAGGACAATATTTTCGGTTCAAACAAACAGAGCTAGATTGCCAATTCTGTGCAAACACTCCATCAGCCCTCATGACAGTAAGCAATTAGGGATACTGCTAAGGCAGCGACAGTTTAGTCATCCAACAATAGTAAAGGCAGCCATTTCATATTCGACACTGTGGCTGCTGTATCCATTATTAAAACCAGGCGAATGGATGCTAGACACTCTAGGCAGGAATAAAACTGCGGCTAATAAGTGAATCCAACATCCCACATAAGGTCTTAATGGTACGTGTCGAGGTCACTTCCTACTGGGCATTTCAATTAGACAGCAAAATTTTACGTTTGATCTGATGGAAAGTGTACTGGGATTTTTAGATGAGGAACTTGAATTACCCAAATCTACCAACAACCGTATGGCTTCAGTGAGCCTTTCAGTAAAATCATTAGCAACATTATCAAGGTTTTACAGTAGAAGATAATTACAGAGATTAACTAACAAATAGACTTATGTACTATAAGTCTATTTGTTAGGATAAGGAATAAGGTAGAATTTGAAACCACGACCATTTTAGAAATTTTAGACTTAGAAGTTGAGAAGATTTTTGGGAAGAGACGATGACCATGTTGAGGCCTATATAGATAATTTGTTCAGTACCTGGAGAACAAGAATAGCTGAAATTAACACAACTTAACACCACTCTGGAATTTACATCAGTATATAATTCAATGTCCGGCATTGCCGCTCAGGTAAATATAGGTATAGAACATAGAGGAAGGAGCAGCTGTGTCATCCATTGTCCAAGTGGTCATGTCTACAAAGGACATCACCAGTACGAGTGACTCGATATCTAGAAGGGAGAGGGCAGACTCTAGCTGACACCTCATGGCAGGAAGTAGAAAATTAAGAAAATAATAAAATAAAAAGAACCTACTCGATGCGAGCAGCTGCTCTATAGGAAGCGAATACCGTTTGCAGACGATGTAGAACTTTATCGCGGAAATCGGAGATGTCATTAAGTCGTTACTAAAAGGTTAAGAACGAAACTTTTGGTCCCTATAAATTTCAGTTATTACATATGAGGCAGTTTTAAAAAGCTTACTAATTTTTCTATATTTTCATAAATTACCTTATTCATATATTTGTAAATAAGTTAAGGTATTGTTTCAAATATTCTTCCTTTGATAGATACACATTATAATACAGTTATTGCACTACATCTCAAGAAATGAATAAAAATGTTGATATTTTAACTTACGTACACATACCTTTTTTTTAACACCGGCTTATGATGTCCAATTAACTTATACTAATACATACTCTAATATTACTAGTTCTGTCCTCGTTTCCAAACAATCTTTTAGCGTCTATCAAGCACATAATTACTTCTGACTGCTAAATTTAGGAAATTTATATAGGTTAGTGGTCCATGTTCACCAAAATGGAGCAATCCATATTTTTGCAATGGAAATTACCCACTCGTGGTGCGTGTACAGAAAAAATTTGGTCGAATTAATTGGCTGGTGTAAGTTTAGTGTCCGCAAAGGTCAGAGGTTGACCTTGTTCATTGATAATTTAAAGAGTATTGGTATTCAGTGGTAATAGTGACGTTAAGGAAATGACTAATCACTTACATTTCCATAGGGTACAGTATACTTTAAACATTTGCGCAAATTTTAAAATCCATATTAGTAGAAAACGACGGTTGTTATAATTTTTTATATTTACAAAAATATAAGTTGAAGCATAATTGATAAATGTAGTTTGTTTTGAGAAAGATACCATAGATAGAGTAAAACTCGCAGGTAAAGGGAATAATTGCATCAATGAAGATATGTTAACATAAAACGAATATCGATATAAGGGCGTTTCAGAGACGTGAATCAATAGTGACACCATTTTGGGATGATGTAAACTGCATTATCTTAAGAATTATTATGGTAAGGTACTATATAATATCGTCTATTGTGAGATTTATAGTTTTTTAGAAATTAGGAAAAACTGTTATTGAGGAACTGCAGCTCAATGAATTTTCACTGATTTCTCTAAAACGGGTCAGTCTATTTGAATATTTTAAATTGTATTCCAGAAAGATATATTCCGATATGATTCCGTAAATTTTTTTATAACGCAAAACATACTGTTACTTAGAAAATCGGAAAAATATGTGTAAAACAGGAAACGTCAAAGTAAATGTGAAATAAATTTACTACAGAAATCCCCAAATTTAAATGGTGTATGTAAACGTTTTCATTTTGATTCGTTTGAACTCAGTTCTTTTTTAAAATTAATAATAAATGTATAAATTGTTTTATATCTAGTGGATTCTCAGGTGATTCCATACATTTATCTATGACGTCAAACAAACTATTTTTAGCAAATCGGAAAAATAAAGGTAAAAGTAGTGAAAGTCAAGTTTGATTGGCAAGATATTTTAGAAAATAGTTATTGGTTACATCATGTGTTTAAACTGGTTTCATTTTGATTCATTAGAAGTCGTTTTTTTGCCCAGAATACATGTTGGTCGAGCTTAGGCCAACGCGAGCTAGTCAAATACATTTCCAAAAGTTTTAGTGTTTAAATAAGACTCGATGGCAATTAATACAAAGAAAACATTAATTTTTTCTGCAAAAGCAATTGTATAACAATGTGCAATTTGAAATTAAAAAAAATCCTTAAATACACCTTACTTGGTTTACAAACAGTTTTTAATACAAATTTGTATTTCATCTATACTATTATAAAATTGTAAATGTATGTCTGTTTATTTGTTTGTTTGTTTGTTCGTTCGTTCGTTTGTTTGTTTGTTTGTTTGTTTGTTTTTTGTTTGTTTGTTTGTTTGTTTGTCATCATGTAATAACTACTCAACTGTTTTTGCTGAATATTTTTTTGTTGCAAAGCTTATAGTTTGACTTAAAATCTGGTATACATTTTATCTCCCTTCATTGACAGAAACGGTAGATATAGCGAACAAACAACTACCCTAATCTGTAACACACAATTAGTAAGTTAGTTCCACCGCATGCACCAAGTATTACTACATAATTGCATCAGCTTAGCTTTTATCAAAATTCGCAGTATGTCAATGTAACATGTTTCGATTTAAAAAAAAACGACTTACATGTCAAGTGTAATTTTACAGGGTGTTCCATATATGGAATAGATAAAACTTAGAGCGGAGTAGAATCTTGAAAAAAGAGTATATTAGGTGGCCCGTAAGTAGCTGCATATATACAATGTGATTGAAATAAGGGGGAACTTATACGGGGTGGTTCGAAAAAGATATATTGAGTGGACCATAAACAGTTCAATATACCAGTGGTTGAAAAACGGGTGGAGTTGAATTATATTTATAAAGGGGGGATAACAAAATGTTACATTGGTCGGGTCATCAGTAGTTGCATAAACAATCTGGGTGACATAAGGATAAAATAGAATTATATATATACAGGGTGGAGTGGAATTATAGTTTATAGGGTGGTTAAAAATTTTTTATAGCCACAAGTTGTTCACAAGTATATATTATATAAGTATATATAAGTATATTCAAGGATTGTTAAAATATGTAGCAGAGGATAATTACTGCTATACAGGTGGGTTTAAGAAATATTAAGGATTTTTATGCTCTACAAGCTGTTTCATATACCGGATAGATGAAATATAGGGTGGACTAGAATTCTAAGTATACAATGTTGTGAAAAAATGTTATATTGGGTGGCCCATAAGAAGTAGTAGGTTTGTTATATAGGGTAGAGCATGAGCAGTTGCATACATGGACTACCTGAAATATGGGGCGAAGTCACGATATCGTTACACAGTGTGATTGAAACAAGGTTAGAAAAAGTTGCAAATGAAGGATGGTTTAAATGTAGTGTTGAGAGAAATTATATTTTATACTGTGCTTCAAAATGGGGACAAATTGTGAAATAGCGTAACTCTTAATCAGTTGCAAAGATAGGATATTTGAAATATAGGGAGGAGTAGAGTTAAGTAGTTTAATAATTTAAAAATTGTTACATAGGGTGCCAAATAAGCAGTTCCAGTTTTAGTGAAATTTATTGAGAATCGATGGATTTATATTTATACAGAGTGGTACAAAAAATGCCAAACTGTGTGGCTGATAAGTACAAGGTTGTTGAAATAGAGAGTGAAGTAAAATTATAGTTATACAGGGTGATAACATATAAGGGGTGGTTGACATATAAAGTGAAGACAAATTATATTTCCCAGGTTAAGAAATATCTCAAAAACTTACTATTTAGCGTACTCCATAAGCAGTTGCACAGATAAGATAGTTGAAATATACAGTGGATCAGAGTTATAGTTAATTATTTAAAAAAATGTTATATTTGGTGGTCCCTAAGCAGATGCATATACAGCTGAAATATTTTGTAGAATAAAATTATTGGTTATACAGGATGGTTCAAAAACTGGTAGACAAATAAGTTATAATGGGTGACTAATTGGCAGCAATATATACAAGATCGTTTAAATATAGATGGAAGTAGAGTTATAGCTATAAAAGGCAATTCTTAAAAATATTGAATAAAATTGTTATATAGGGTGGCCATCAACAGTTGCTATTTAGGTGATCTATGTTGAAAATTAGTGAATATAGTTATACAGAGTGGTACAAAAAATGTTATATTGGGTGGCCCAAAAGTTGTATATAAATGGTGGTTGAGATCGGGTAGTTAGTAAAATTATAGTTTTACAGGGTGGATTAACAAAGGTTAAAAAAATTGTTATATGAGGTAGAGCCTGAACAGTTGCATCCTACTATATGGAATATCTGAAATATAGCGCGAAGCAAAATTACATTTATACATTGTGTTTAACACAATGTTAAGAAAAAGTTGCATATAAAGGCAGGTTAAAAATTATCAGAAAAAAATCTTATATAGCATATATGGTGGAGAAGAATTCTACATTGCATATGCGGGTGAAACCGCGGGTAACGGCTAGAAATAAATAAGTTATTTTTCGGTCACACTGTATTGCAAATTAGGGCTACAAATGGTTGAACAAATCAAACCATTATACTGTTACAAATTTTCTATGGATCCAATAACAATTTTTATTTTCACACTCAAAATTGATAATCAATAACTACTTTTCTTAGACTAAGCGAGATGAGTAAAACGCCTGTTCCACTACTGTCTTGCTTCTGCCGTGTGGCCGCATATACACCCTGTCCCAGTTACTCTAGATTGTTCTCTTAGTATCCGTGTCTTTCTGCCTTATGTAATAACTAGCTCTCGAAAGGAATGACATTTTCGATACCGCAGTCGTAAAGACTTAAAATACGTTTCTTCTTGTTCAGTATATTGTAATGTCACGTTAAACGTTGCCACCATTTAATTCAGATCCTCCCGATCAGAATCGGCCATGATAGGGAGCCAGTTAATCTAAATACACCACCTTCATCTTGGCCCTCGGACTTCAGCGAATGCGATATACCAGGTCATTGATTCTTTTAACTACTTCATATGGCCCATCCCAAGCTGGTGTCAGCTTTAGAGAATTGTCCTTACTATTCTGGGGGTTGTATAGCCAGACCTTATTTCGCTTCGACCCAACTGAATTTGCCTTGAGATCGTAGCATGTTTTCATTCGATCGCTTGTTTCCAACATCTGCGTCCTGACTGGTTAGTTTTCATGGGACGGTTCTTCTTATGAGCCAAATGACAAGTCACATAGTATTTTCAACTCATTTCCGAATTGTACTGTGGATGGAGTCAGTTCTGTGCTTCTGTTCTGTGCTTCAGTAAACGAAGGTTGGAGTCTCCAAATCTGCGTTCGGGCTAATTCGTGTACTGCCAGCATGTTATGTCGGAGATGGTCGGCATAATCGTTGATGTCTTGTGAAGGTTCTTCGGGGGATCCAAAAGCCCTGGCTGGAGTCAGGCCTATACTATTATGTACGGCTGAGCGATATGCCAACAGGAATAAGGGAATATGGTCACCCCATAAAAGAAGTTCGCATTTAAACACAGTAGAATGAGCGAGAAGAATTGTAAACTGATGACGTGAACATCCCATATATTTATTACATTTGTATACGATTGATGTTATTTTTAATATGAGCTGGTTTAAACTATATTACAATAGCCATTGTGAAAAATAGTCTGGAGATGCTGGGAGATTAAGAAAATATCTACTTAAATAATGCTTCCATAATTTAATGTGACCTCGTTATAATATTGCCAGAATATTAAATAAGTGGAGCATGTTCGAAATATAATAATCCAACAAATTTTATTTGGCACTTGTATTTAAATTAACAATTAAATTACATATTAGAATTAATACTTGAGTCCTAATAAAATAATGACAATTATTTTAAATATCCTGAAATGTATGTCCAATACTAATGATGACACAATGAAAGTGAAATAGAGATAGGAAGATAACAAGAGTAAGGTAAGGTAAGTGTAATTCGTAAGAAGCTTTCGGTTCCATAGTTCAATCTCAAATGACTGCCGTTCTTTTTTTTCAAAATGCTCCATAGAGATGCTTTATTTACACCATTATCACCAGCTACTTCTCTTATAGGTTTCTGTGGGTTTCATACTTCTGAAGTTTCACAAAAGTGTTTTGGCTGAAGATAGTAGATTTGACTCGAGGCTAATTGTTTTTATATAGTAAAATATCCTTTTAAACATGGTATCACGGAGTACACTTATTCATTCAATTTTTTTAGGTGCAGTAATTACCTCTAGGGTGTTGAAGGGGCAGATGAATCATTCTATTCAGAAAGTGTAGTGTCTTATATAAAAATTGTCTTCGTTCAGGATTTTCATTTACAATCATAATTACGTAGAAAATGAATTAATCCGATACTTTAGGACCTCTATATTAACTGCAACGACAAAAAAAATTAAGACATAGATAATTACCTTCAAAGATTCCGTTACATAGACAGCGAGATACAGGTAAAGCTAATAGAAACCAAATTTTTCTACCACTGACAAAAATTTATTTCTGATAGTTCAAGGTCCAGACATTGCTTTCAGTTATTGCCAATAACCGTCCGGTGTCATAAATAATAATTCTAACATGCAAATGAATTGAATTATTTGTAATATTTTGAGCAATAACCTGTTTATAATTAAAGTTTTATTTTCAGTTAAATTGTACTTAATCACTTGACTGGAAATATTTTTTAACCTTTACTAAAAATGCTGTACACCCAACTAAAAAATATCCTTAGCAAATCGAAGTAATACGTAAAAGTACTGATCACTGATCCCTGCCGGGATCGATGGTAAAATGACGACGTTTCGGCAGAGTCACATCTGCCCTCTTCAGGTCGGTTCGCATAATTATCGTAGCCTTCTGCTTTCGCTTCTAGTTACTAAAACATTTAGTGCCGCGAAAACATATATATATATATATATATATATATATATATATATATATATATATATATTTCCGATTTGAGATCTCTGTGTTCGAATTACACTGGCGTTTCGATTAATAAAAACTTTGCTTAACGATGATAATAAATTTCGAATTAACAATTCAACTCTATTATAAATTCTTAATTCAATATTTCAAAACTTTCAAGTCAACTTAAAGATCTGAACTGAATCCAACTAAAAACTGGTCCCTTTTCTCTCGAAAACAGCTTTATATACTCACTGACAAAGAAATCGCAACATATTGAAGGAGATGTTTAAATTTAATATTGTTTTGGTAAAACATAGATGGTATAGTAAGGAGTAAATGATTACAATTTGGTAAAGTTTGATGAGTGTTGATGTAATTTTTTTTCAATTATTATTGTAGTCGTTTTTTGCATTTTTATAATTTACCAAAAAACTGTTTGATGGAATCGAAAATCGATGTTAGTAATTTTAAAATGCCTAGATTACGTGTACGCCGAATGTACGAATTATTGGGTTATGGAATGCGGGATTTTCATTTTGAGAAATCGCTAAGCACACGAACAGAAATCCAACTACTGTTATGTTGTCAAGCATGGTTTGAGAATACCGAAAATCGGAGAAGAGTAGGCACCAAACTTCCAAGGGCAGAAATGAAGTTCAAGATCGACGTCTAAGACTTATTTTCCTTAAAAACCGATCGAAATTTGGCTGAAGAGTGGTTAGGAGAACAAGGCCATCTTGTAAGTGTCCGAACGGTTTACCGCCTTATGAGATATTTTGGACTGCAGCATTATCGACACAATCTTGTGCTATCGACGGCAACGACTTAAGTGGTGCAGAGAACGACAGCACTGTAATGTGGAATGGCATAAGGTCGTGTTCTCTGATCAATCTCCATTCTGCTTGGCTTGACATGATGGCCGAAGAAGGGTTAGACGACGTCGAGGAAAACACGTCAACCTCAATTTGATGTTGAGCGACATGCACACCCAACAGTAGACGTTATGGTATGGGGTGCTATTATACAAGAAGTTAGTGTGAACGTCGTCGTCGTGGTGCTGTCGCATACCAAGCAAAACGCTCGTAAATAGACTGGTGGCAAAGCACTCTAGAAAACAATTAACAACAAAGGCAGCACGTAAAAGTGCGCCCTCTATAGGCAGTGTTAAAAAACCACGTCGTTATAGACCAGGCACAGTAGCTCTTCGTGAATTTCGGCGCTACCAAAAAAGTACCGAATTGTTGATCAGAAAACTGCCATTCCAACGTCTTATTAGGTAAATCGCACTGGATTTCAAGACCGACTTAAGATTTCAGAGTTCAGCAGTAATGGCTTTGTAAGAAGCTAGCGAAGCTTATCTGGTTGGTCTTTTCTAAGATACCAATTTGTGTGCTATCCACGCGAAACGTGGTGAACGCCCTTAAAAAAATATAATTATAATAGTCTTTGTTCGATGGAGCATGACACCGCAACGTTACCTTCAAGAAGTAGTGAAGCCGTTAGTCGGAGTTAGTTTAAATTTTTATGAAGAGACCAATGCGAATCTGTTACCAGCTGTCGAGATCCCCTGATACGCCCATATAACATGTTTGGGATATGATGGGTAGAAGGCTCGAAAATTTATAAGACATGAAATAATATATCCTGGTAGAGCGTTTAAGTCTATTGCTTTATGTTCCATATTAGTGGACTAGAAAGTTTAGGAATTTCTTACAAAAGCTAATTACAAGATGACAGTGCTAGCCAACTCCTGTATACAACATCTTCATTCATGTTTAATTATAATATTACGTAGCAATATGTAAACATTTTGGTGGAGGTGCCAGTACCACCAAAATATTCTATTTTATTTATTTACATTAGCCATGTATTTCAGATACCTACCAAATTACTGTATCGTCAACCAAACGACGATGCGACAATTAGAAACGGCTCAGCACTGACTCCCAATGTTAAAATAAAAATCATATTATTAGAGATTAATAGTCACAGTTTATTGTTCTCATAGTTAATATCGCAACAAAAGAAAGCAACAAAAATTTTTATTATGATTTTCTTTATATAAACTAACTTGCAGATGAACTTGAAATACCTGCCTATCACGCTTACGGTCTATAACAGATTTCCTACAACTTTATGGGTATTATTAAAATCTGAAGTAGAATAGAAAACTTAAGAGTGACTCACGTGACTGGTCAGTCGTGTTACTACCGTTGGACACGCGAATTACAGGGCTGTACAAATTAGTATAGTGACGTATGGCAAGGTTCATCAATGTTTCGCTGTTTTCTCAAGGAAAATATGTAACAGAATGTGCTGGAAAACTTGTATTACGATAAGAAATTTTATTTAATAGGAGAATAATTCTCTTTGCAACTGTGTTCTTGAAACTGCGTAAATGAATCACCACAGAATGAAAAAAATTACCTACCTATTTAATTATTAAGTAGATAAAAATGGGCTATTTTAAAGGAAAAATATCCTTAAATAATCTTTTTGTTTTATATGGGATTATGAATAGTACACATAAAAATATTGAAAAGATTTTTTACAAAAAGAAGTTCAAACTTTTTTTATAAATAAATGTTGTTATTTAGTTTCATTTTAAGAAATAGCACTTTTTGCTAATTCAGTGACCATTATTGCCATCTTTACGGAGACATAAGCAATAAATCAACAATGCATGCTTTCTATTAGGTTATAAATTGCTCTTGGGGGAAAAAATTACCAGTATTTCAAAACTGCTGAAGTAAACTGATCTGACTTATCCAGGCTATCCGGGCGGGCTCTGATTCTTTTATTAATATTATTCTATAAATATTTTACGGTATTAAGGTAAACAAGTAGGTCTCTTTAGAACAATCACGCGTTTGGTTTAAAGAAACTGTGGAAACCTGCCTTATTACATAAAAATATCTCCGAATGCAAAGAGAACTAAACAGGAGAGGACTGACCTGGGCTTGGCAGGCTGAGATATGTATGATGATGAATGACCTTACCCAAAATTTTATTTGAATTACTCCCACCATTATTATATCTACCATTTTTTTGGGTTAATTCTTCCAGTTGTACTTAGATACTCTATAAACTTGTCTGTTTTATTTGACGCTTGTAATCTAGTTCTAGATGGGATTCTCTGTATTGTATAGTCGTTAAGTATTTAGTTTCTTCTAAATTCATTTCTAAGATTTATATTTTTCTACGTATATAGATTTTTATCCAAAGAGGAATTTTCCTTTTTTGCTATTAGAAAAGTACAGAACCTCACTTATTACATAATTTGTTTTAATGGTTTTTACGCCATTTCGAAAAATCTGTACAAATATAGTTACTTCCGGTAAGACTGTGAAAATTACCCAAAACAAAGCCCTGTGGGTAACTTTTATGATTACTCTCCGGTAAAGCGTAAGTACACATTAAACATAATGCATTTATCCGATGAAGAAAATTGCTGTCGACGAGTATTATTAAACACAATTCTAAAAACAGTAAAAGCCACTAAATTACAAAGAAATCATCCTTACGAATAGTACCCTTTAAATGAACGCTGCAATAAGATAAGACAAGTTAGAATAAAGGTAAAATGCTCCAAAGAATAATAAGTGGCCCCTTATTTGGTCCTCTGGCCCAGAACGTTTCTAACAAACTTAGATGTAATGATAAAATATTGGCAACTAATTAACTAGAACATAATATAAGAAATTAATTAACGAGATAAACATGAATAACTAAAAGTTAGAAAAGTAACATATAAGACAAAAAACATAAACAAGATAAAATTAAAAATTTAAATAATCTCCGACACAATAAATCTCTAAAAAGTGGAAAATACCAGAGACTAGTACTCGTATTCGCGGACCTGCTCCACCAGAGCACTTTCAGTAATAGGTGTCACCTCTAACACTGGCCCATTAAAACAAATGCGAAAAATTGCACCAACATCGATCCAGCAGTTTGGATATTCAAAAAATAATCATTTTTAGAAAACCATCTACCGGACGTATTTGTGACTCCAGAGACTCACTCAAACACAAACAAAACATTTCTCTAAAATCAGTCTTAGGTAGACCTGTTAGATAAGTGAGAAATGAGCTGAATATTTTGATATCTTCGTAATTATAGCTAAAAATCATCTCGATCAAGTCAGCTAAGAAACACAAAAACCCGTATCAAAATCGGTTCGTTCGTTTAAGAGCTACGATGCCACAGAGAGCCACACACATTCACAGACACACCTCAAACTTATTACACCCCTCTTTTTGCCTCAGGGGTTAAAAATGGAAACAGAGTATTTCAAGATGATTCAGTAAAATCAATGTAGTTTGGATTGATTATGAGCCCCACCATAAAAGAATGGTGTTTTATGCTAAAGATGTATTAATTAACGACAATAACTTATAACACTCCACTTTTTGCGTCGGAATTTAAAAATAAAAACAGAGTATTGTAAGATGATTCTTTGTAAATGTAGTTTAGATTGATTGTAAGCCCCACCAGAAAAGAATGGTGTTTATGCGGAACCTGAACTAATTAGCGACAATAAAGTTTAAAGTACAAAACAAGTCTAAATGATTAATATCAAAGCACGGGAATTCAGCCTGAAGAATAAGTCCATCAAAAAGAAAAACAAAAATTACTGGTTATAGAAATAATTTTTTTTAATTAATTTTAATTTAATTTAATTTTTTAATTTTTAAATATTGGAAATGTAATCTTTTATTTATTTTGATTATATAAAAACAAATTACTTTGTTTTGTAGCACTAATTTATTTATTTGATTAAATAAACAAAAAAAACCGTGACGAGTTTCGACAACACTATGTTATTTTCAAACTGAAACAAATTCATGAATGACGACAAAACATTTTCAAACAAACCTTGTCTTGTCTATAACAGTAGGTATATACTTAATTTTCGGAAGGATTACATAAATATCCCATTTTTGTTTACATACTGCAATAGAAACAAAATAGTAAACCCATTAAGAATATTTAAATATATCATGTTTGACTATTAGTTACAAGAAACGTGATTATTATGGCATTTGTAAACTTCTATATTCTCAAGTGTTTCAATATTAAATGGTTATTATATAATTTTATGTGCTATATATATATATATATATATATATATATATATATATATATATATCTGTCTTTTTGTTCGATGGAGCATGACACCGCAACGTTACCTTCAAGAAGTAGTGAAGCCGTTAGTCGGAGTTAGTTTAAATTTTTATGAAGAGACCAATGCGAATCTGTTACCAGCTGTCGAGATCCCCTGATACGCCCATATAACATGTTTGGGATATGATGGGTAGAAGGCTCGAAAATTTATAAGATGAAATAATATATCCTGGTAGAGCGTTTAAGTCTATTGCTTTATATTCCATATTAGTGGACTAGAAAGTTTAGGAATTTCTTACAAAAGCTAATTACAAGATGACAGTGCTAGCCAACTCCTGTATACAACATCTTCATTCATGTTTAATTATAATATTACGTAGCAATATGTAAACATTTTGGTGGAGGTGCCAGTACCACCAAAATATTCTATTTTATTTATTTACATTAGCCATGTATTTCAGATACCTACCAAATTACTGTATCGTCAACCAAACGACGATGCGACAATTAGAAACGGCTCAGCACTGACTCCCAATGTTAAAATAAAAATCATATTATTAGAGATTAATAGTCACAGTTTATTGTTCTCATAGTTAATATCGCAACAAAACTAACTTGCAGATGAACTTGAAATACCTGCCTATCACGCTTACGGTCTATAACAGATTTCCTACAACTTTATGGGTATTATTAAAATCTGAAGTAGAATAGAAAACTTAAGAGTGACTCACGTGACTGGTCAGTCGTGTTACTACCGTTGGACACGCGAATTACAGGGCTGTACAAATTAGTATAGTGACGTATGGCAAGGTTCATCAATGTTTCGCTGTTTTCTCAAGGAAAATATGTAACAGAATGTGCTGGAAAACTTGTATTACGATAAGAAATTTTATTTAATAGGAGAATAATTCTCTTTGCAACTGTGTTCTTGAAACTGCGTAAATGAATCACCACAGAATGAAAAAAAATTACCTACCTATTTAATTATTAAGTAGATAAAAATGAGCTATTTTAAAGGAAAAATATCCTTAAATAATCTTTTTGTTTTATATGGGATTATGAATAGTACACATAAAAATATTGAAAAGATTTTTTACAAAAAGAAGTATCAAACTCTTTTTTTATAAATAAATGTTGTTATTTAGTTTCATTTTAAGAAATAGCACTTTTTGGTAATTCAGTGACCATTATTGCCATCTTTACGGAGACATAAGCAATAAATCAACAATGCATGCTTTCTATTAGGTTATAAATTGCTCTTGGGGGAAAAAATTACCAGTATTTCAAAACTGCTGAAGTAAACTGATCTGACTTATCCAGGCTATCCGGGCGGGCTCTGATTCTTTTATTAATATTATTCTATAAATATTTTACGGTATTAAGGTAAACAAGTAGGTCTCTTTAGAACAATCACGCGTTTGGTTTAAAGAAACTGTGGAAACTTGTAATTGTACCTGCCTTATTATGCATAAAAATATCTCCGAATGCAAAGAGAACTAAACAGGAGAGGACTGACCTGGGCTGCCTTTGGCAGGCTGAGATATGTATGATGATGAATGACCTTACCCAAAATTTTATTTGAATTACTCCCACCATTATTATATCTACCATTTTTTGGGTTAATTCTTCAGTTGTACTTAGATACTCTATAAACTTGTCTGTTTTATTTGACGCTTGTAATCTAGTTCTAGATGGGATTCTCTGTATTGTATAGTCGTTAAGTATTTAGTTTCTTCTAAATTCATTTCTAAGATTTATATTTTTCTACGTATATAGATTTTTATCCAAAGAGGAATTTTCCTTTTTTGCTATTAGAAAAGTACAGAACCTCACTTATTACATAATTTGTTTTAATGGTTTTTACGCCATTTCGAAAAATCTGTACAAATATAGTTACTTCCGGTAAGACTGTGAAAATTACCCAAAACAAAGCCCTGTGGGTAACTTTTATGATTACTCTCCGGTAAAGCGTAAGTACACATTAAACATAATGCATTTATCCGATGAAGAAAATTGCTGTCGACGAGTATTATTAAACACAATTCTAAAAACAGTAAAAGCCACTAAATTACAAAGAAATCATCCTTACGAATAGTACCCTTTAAATGAACGCTGCAATAAGATAAGACAAGTTAGAATAAAGGTAAAATGCTCCAAAGAATAATAAGTGGCCCTTATTTGGTCCTCTGGCCCAGAACGTTTCTAACAAACTTAGATGTAATGATAAAATATTGGCAACTAATTAACTAGAACATAATATAAGAAATTAATTAACGAGATAAACATGAATAACTAAAAGTTAGAAAAGTAACATATAAGACAAAAAACATAAACAAGATAAAATTAAAAATTTAAATAATCTCCGACACAATAAATCTCTAAAAAGTGGAAAATACCAGAGACTAGTACTCGTATTCGCGGACCTGCTCCACCAGAGCACTTTCAGTAATAGGTGTCACCTCTAACACTGGCCCATTAAAACAAATGCGAAAAATTGCACCAACATCGATCCAGCAGTTTGGATATTCAAAAAATAATCATTTTTAGAAAACCATCTACCGGACGTATTTGTGACTCCAGAGACTCACTCAAACACAAACAAAACATTTCTCTAAAATCAGTCTTAGGTAGACCTGTTAGATAAGTGAGAAATGAGCTGAATATTTTGATATCTTCGTAATTATAGCTAAAAATCATCTCGATCAAGTCAGCTAAGAAACACAAAAACCCGTATCAAAATCGGTTCGTTCGTTTAAGAGCTACGATGCCACAGAGAGCCACACACATTCACAGACACACCTCAAACTTATTACACCCCTCTTTTTGCCTCAGGGGTTAAAAATGGAAACAGAGTATTTCAAGATGATTCAGTAAAATCAATGTAGTTTGGATTGATTATGAGCCCCACCATAAAAGAATGGTGTTTTATGCTAAAGATGTATTAATTAATGACAATAACTTATAACACTCCACTTTTTGCGTCGGAATTTAAAAATAAAAACAGAGTATAGTAAGATGATTCTTTGTAAATGTAGTTTAGATTGATTGTAAGCCCCACCAGAAAATGGTGTTTATGCGGAACCTGAACTAATTAGCGACAATAAAGTTAAAGTACAAAACAAGTCTAAATGATTAATATCAAAGCACGGGAATTCAGCCTGAAGAATAAGTCCATCAAAAAGAAAAACAAAAATTACTGGTTATAGAAATAATTTTTTTTAATTAATTTTAATTTAATTTAATTTTTTAATTTTTAAATATTGGAAATGTAATCTTTTATTTATTTTGATAATATAAAACAAATTACTTTGTTTTGTAGCACTAATTTATTTATTTGATTAAATAAACAAAAAAAACCGTGACGAGTTTCGACAACACTATGTTATTTTCAAACTGAAACAAATTCATGAATGACGACAAAACATTTTCAAACAAACCTTGTCTTGTCTATAACAGTAGGTATATACTTAATTTTCGGAAGGATTACATAAATATCCCATTTTTGTTTACATACTGCAATAGAAACAAAATAGTAAACCCATTAAGAATATTTAAATATATCATGTTTGACTATTAGTTACAAGAAACGTGATTAATATGGCATTTGTAAACTTCTATATTCTCAAGTGTTTCAATAAATGGATTAAAATTGTTATATATATATATATATATATGTTATATAAGTTATTCCATCGACTTATGTGAAACCATCTAGCAACAGTTCCCAAGCTGAATCAGCATCCACGTGTCGTCTCAGGTTACCTTCGACGACGTACATCCGTGAGAACAGCAAACGCTGCGACAGCTTAGTCAGCGTTCTTAGTTTATAAATTATACTTTTTCATTGTAACATCATTCATTATTACTTACAGTTCTGTCTAGTTTAGTTTAACACTCATTTTGTCTTTTTAATTGTTATATAAAGTTTTATTATTTTCATTGTTATTTTCAAGTTATTATTTTTATTAAAAGTATTGTGCAACTATAAATAAAATCTTTTTTAAAAAGTTAATATTGAGAAGTGTGATATAACAAATTGGCGCAGTCAGTAGGATCCGTCTAACGTTACTAGAACACGAGTACTCTAACTGGTAGCGGCGGATTCCTATCCCTCAACGGAACAACGAACCTGAAAGAAGTCCTCACTGCAATCAAACGTAGAACAACGGCGCTTTCAATGTCCTGTTGATGTAAGTAATGGTGAATCGGTCATTCTTTTAAGTATTATTATTTGATTATTTTTTTTGAGAATTGATTTTTATAATTTGATTTAATACATTTGATTTCATTGATTTCTATTGATTTTATTATTTGATTTTTATATATTTTGATTTGAATGAAATATTGATCTATTTCATTACTTTGATTTATTTGAATATATTTATTTTTATTTCTTTTATTGCCATTTTATATCTGATTTACTTATTTTATTGATTATTATCTGAATAATTGATTTATTTGAGTTTATATTTTCATCTATCGTTTTTAAACTGCTTTACATTTTATACCATACTGTTCTATCATTCAAACAAATCGTTTATCCCAATTAACGTATTCTACAGTATATTAATTTTCTATACCATTTAATATTCTATTTTTATACACTTTATTCTCTTGTTCCAATTCTTTTATATCGATACATATAAAAATGGCACAAGCATCACCATCTCCGGTTAACACCGAAACCGAGAGATATCGGTTAACGGAAATATTTTCCGTTATACCCGATTTGAAGGCGACCAAATTTTCCTTGGGAACCTTTATAGATGCGTGTAATTGCGCATATAATATGTCCACGGCGGATCAAAAGTATTTGTTAGTGATACATATCAAAAACAAACTAAAAGGGAAAGCGGCGCAGTTAGTTTAATTCAAGGAATCCCGGATCATACTTGAAATTAAACAACTCTTGACCCTACACTTTGGAGATTCTCGTGATCTCTCTTCCCTGATTCATGACCTACAACGTCTGAAACACTTTCAAATGAGTCCCCACTAACATTTTATAATCGACTCCAAGTTTTGAGTGCGAAAATGCACTCCTGTATCCACCAAAACCGCTGGGCTTAGTCCAGAACAAAGACGCCCAGACCACTCTAGTGGATACAATGGTGATGAATACCCTTCTTACGGGATTAGAACCCGTTTAGGTCAGGTAATTCGTGCCAGTAACCCAAAAGACCTTCTAGAGGCACACTCCCGGATTAGGAGAGAGCTTCAACTTTCTTATTTCGAGGACCAAAAACGAACAAATCTGTTCCTCTCAAACCCAACTTTCAAACACGAAAGCCGACACAACCTCTTAAGTGTCTTCATTGTGGTCGATTAGGCCACATAGCCGCAAATTGCCGATTGAAAAATCAAAATAGTTCTCAACAATTCAACCAAAACCATAGGCCAAATCCTGTTGGACCTAACCAACCAACAAGGCCAAATTTCCCCTCAAACACACCCCCTGTTCAACAAGGACAACAGTTTCGTCCACAAAACTTTCAGAGACCCCCTTTTAGGTCTCAAATGAACCCAAATTATTCTCGTCCTTCGGTTATACAGAATAACCCGAATAACCGTCCTGAAAGGACACATCATTTCAATCAACATCAAAATGATGGTTACTCACAATATTCGGATTATTATACCGATAATTACAATACTTATGCTACGAGGATGATAGTCAAAATTATTCAGGCTTCGAAGAAACTTTTGACGATACCCCTGTCGAGCCTCTTAATTGTCACGATTATCAGGATTTTCTAGCGCTTCCGAGCCTAGACCAACCTCCGATTCGACAACAACTTTGTGCGAAGTCGAAACGCAGATTCAAAGCTTGAATCTCGACAATCTGAACCCCAACTTGAACTTCCCGGAGCAACTATTTCTTTAAGCCCACTTCTTACCGTTAATTCTAAAAACCTTTATTACATTCTTGACGCTTCTTCTAAATTCAAATACTTATTGATACCGGAGCTGGTATCTCTATCTTCAAGGAAAATACCGTAAGAATTTCACCCAAAGATCTCCTGAAAGGGTAACGATTCAAGGTATTACCCATGAAAAAATCCCTATCTCACAATCTACCCTAATTCCATTCGCTCCACGTAACCACATAAAGTTTTCATATACGATTTGGACATTGAGTTTGACGGCATACTAGGTTTAGATTTTCTCGAACACTATGAATGCATAGTTGACTTAAAATCTAAACAGCTGATAACAAATTTTAAACCATCCCTTTACACAAAGTTCCCGATAACGATCAACCCTTGACTGATGTACCCGACACACCCAATGTTAAGCCAAATATTACTTCACAAACACCCACACAAAACAAAATAACTATTGAGGCACGAACAGAAAAGATCTTTAAACTTAAATGCGATCTTTCTAACATCGACGCCATCTTACAACTCAAGAATTGACAGAGTACGACTTCCAAACGCACTCGTACATATTAACGCAAATGGTGAATTTCTAACGTCTATAATAAACGCTAACGCGATGCCACAAACAGTAACTTTTCTGATTTAAAACTGGAACCACTTGACAAAACTCACCCTCTTCTGAATTTCAATACAGACGATTATCATGAATCCCAATACATAGACAGAAACTCGACTATTAGACAACAAATTAGAACTGAACATCTAAATGACGAAGAACGCGAACAAATCACTGATCTTTGTTTGGAATTTCAAGACATTTTCTATCTTGAAGGTGACGTCTTGACTTTCACTAACGAGGTTAAACATTCGATTGATACGAATAACGCAAAGCCCGTTTTCACTAAATCCTATAGATTTCCTCAAGTACATAAAGAGGAAGTGAAAACCCAAATTGGAAAAATGCTTGAACAAGGTATCATTAGGCACTCTTCATCTCCTTGGTCTTCCCCTGTGGGTCGTCCCCAAGAAGCTCGATGCTTCTGGTAAACAAAAGTGGCGAGTAGTTATCGATTACAGGAAATTAAATGAATTGACTGTAGATGATAAATATCCTCTGCAAATATCTCTGATCTTCTCGACCAACTTGGAAAGTGTCAATATTTTTCGACACTGGATCTCGCTTCCGGGTTCCACCAGTTGGAAATCCAAGAGGAAGATATTCCTAAGACTGGCTTTTCTGTCGAAAATGGTCATTACGATTCGTTCGTATGCCATTTGGTTTAAAAAATGCACCTTCTACTTTTCAGAGGGTCATGGACAATATTCTTCTGGGTATACAGAATGAACGTTGTCTCGTCTACATGGATGATATCATCGTCTACTCTCCGACCATCCATGAACATATTTCCCGGTTAACAGAAGTTTTTAAACGACTTCGGAAGTCTAACCTCAAAATTCAACCTGATAAGTGCGAATTTCTTCGTAAAGAAGTGGCTTATCTTGCCATCTTATCACACAAGAAGGTGTAAAACCAAACCCTTCAAGGTTTGAATGTATTCAGAACTTTCCGCAACCCCAAACTCCGAAAGACATCAAATCTTTTTCTTGGTCTCGCTGGGTATTACAGACGCTTCATACCAAATTTTGCGAAGACCTCTAAACCTCTGACTAAACTACTCCAAAAAGACGTCAAATCATCTTTGACGCAGATTGCAAGTCTTCCTTCGATGAACTGAAGCAAGCCCTTGTATCTGACCCAATCCTGATATATCCAAACTTTGAAGAACCCTTCCTGCTCACTACTGATGCTAGTGCTTTTGCTATTGGAGCGGTTCTTTTCTCAAGGCCCTGTGGGAAAAGATCTCCCTGTTGCATACGCTTCTCGCACCCTCTGTGCTGCAGAGACACGATATTTCCACCATCGAACGAGAATTGTTGGCCATAGTTTGGGCTGTTAAGCACTGCAGACCGTATCTTTTTGGGAGAAGGTTTACACTCCTGTGTGACCACCGTCCGCTTACTTGGCTCTTTTCCATCAAAGATCCTGGAAGTCGTCTAGCCAGATGGCGCCTTAAGCTAGAGGAATACAATTATAAAATTGAGTACAAGCCCGGCAAGGTAAACCAAAACGCAGATGCTCTTTCTCGCATCAAAATCAACCATTTCAAGCAATGTGCTGATTTCCTTTCCAAAATCAAAATTTTCGCTAACAACGAAACTGACTCCGAACAACCTGAAAACTCTGACAATGACGACGAACATGACGAAAGAATTATCGCTGAGTTTAATCGATTTGTTCAACTCTACAAAACTGAGTCAATAATCGATTACTCTAAAATTGAAATATCCAATCTCAACTTCTAGACAAGTCCCACAAACGCATAGTTACATTCTTTTGGCAAAACAAAACTAACGACTTACACGACAAAATTATTGATGACTTTTTGAAGAAGAACCTAATTTCAGTAATGACACTCTTAACATCATGGCCAGTAAATCTGTCAGGCATAGAAAAATACTTAGTTTGTACCTTTGCCCTATGACCCTGAAACTGTCGTCTCACATCTTTTCAAAATTATTTATACCAACCAAGACCAATTCAACGACTCCGAAACATACTGCATAGAAAATAACATAGAACTTCCCATTCTCGAAATTTTATCTTTCATTCTCTCCGACAAAGAAATCAACTGAAAATCTGCCAAAACATTGTTACAACTCCTACCGAAGACGAAATTCCTATAATAATACAACAATACCACTCTGGTAAAAACAACCTCCATCGTGGCATTAACGAAACTATCAGACGTATTAGGGAAAAATACAATTGACCGGCTTAATTAAAACTGTAGAACAATTTATCAAATCCTGTGAAACTTGCCAAAAGGTAAAGTTCTGTAGGAAAAAACTTAAGTGCACCTTTTGTTATTACGGAAACACCAAGACTCCTTTCGAACGTATTAACATTGACATCTTTGAAATACCCATCTAGAAATCATGCACTCACTATTAGGGACGAACTCACGAAATTTACGCAAGCCTACCCCATTAACGACAAAACAGCTTCAACTGTCGTAAACAACCCTTCTGATTTTCTTTCAACATTACGGAACTCCGCTTCGCATCCATTGTGACTATGGACGTGAATTTGACAACACTTTAATGCGGGATCTATGCCAACTATACGACATAAAACTGACATTTCCAGCGTTCAACATCCCGAGTCAAACGGTTCTATTGAAAGATTTCACGCGACCTTAGCAGAAATGATAAGGGCAAATACAGCGGACATCCAACCGAACATCCATTTAATGTCCTCCCTTATGCCATCATCTGTTATAATAACACAAAAAATAAAACCACCGGTTTCACGCCCTATGAACTCATATTTGGGCACACTTCTAGTAGGCCTCCAGAAACCCTTTACAACCAGGAAAAACTGATTTCGAAATACGTAAGAGACCTAAATAACAGAATGGACTATTACTATAGACTCGCCCGTGCTAAAACCGAAAGACAGAAAGAAAAATCTAAAGTGCGATTTGACCAACACGTTTCTACTAAAAAACCCGATTACAAAGTAGGCGACAAAGTCTACGTAAAAGAGTCCCAAATTAAAAATAAGCCGAAAACAAATTCAACGGCCCCTTCGAAATTACCGCAATACGAAAAAACTCTGCCACCGTCATAAATTTACAAACAAAACAAATAACTAAAGTTAACTTTGACAGACTAAAACCCTATTTTGAATAAATCCCTTTTTTCAGATTCTGTGGACTGTTTTCAGTCGTGAACCTTCAACAGTACTCCATTACGCCTGTTAACAATACTATAGGAGTTTTTTCTTCCATGAAGAAGGAACCCTTAAAATTTCTAATGACAAATGGACACTCCTTATTTACAAAGATCTAAACCCCTTTCGAGACGCTATTTCTAACAACGACAATATACTGAACAGACTTTTAGAAACTATTAACGACAACAAAACCAACATTAAAATCTTCAAATCAAAAGTACAGACTCACGTAAGCCTCCTGAAACAAATATCTAAATCAATTAACATCAAATATACAGAAATTTTCGCTGACACTGAGACTTACAGTACCGACAGAAAGAAACGCGGACTCATTAACGGACTGGGATCAATTTGGAAATCTATTTCCGGTAACTTAGATGCAACAGACGGACAATACTTTAGTGACTCTATAAATAAAATAACTAAAGACCAACATCAAATTGAAAACTTAATGAAACGACAATTATCCGTAACAACTTCGGTCATTAAGAACCTTAACACCACAATACAAAAATTTCAGTCCGAAGAGAAAATATTTTCGGAAAATATTGAAGCAATTAGGAAGTCAATTGTGTTCATTACAGACGATCTTGCTTTTTATGAACTTCAAGCCAATGTCTTGGATTTGTGTGAAAGCTTAATGGAAAGTTACGTATACATTGAAGATACCCTCAACGATGTATTAACTGCAGTCTCTTTCGCCCGTCTAAAAATCTTACATAGCTCAATTATAAACCCAGTAGATTTGGTCGACTCCCTTCAGAAAATATCACAGTCACTTCATGAAAATAACTTACCACTTCCAACCTATAGTTCAAATGTTGCTAGATACATCGATCTAATAGAATTGGAAGCTTTTCAAATCAATACTAAAATTGTTTTTACTAAAAATCCCCTTAGTCAATCCTGAAACTTATACACTATACCGCTTGTATCCTATCCCAGTTTTGGATTATCGAACAGGATTTCACCATATTCTTCCAACAAAATTAAAATATATCGCGAGAGATGACGATTCGCTATTGTACGCATCTTTCGAAGACTTGAGTGACTGTAAGCCATTATCTAAAGAACATAAGATCTGTTCCAAAGTTATTCCACACACCATAGACAAAGAAGCCCTCTGCGAAGCACAGCTTCTTAGACAGCCAGCAGCCCTTCCTCCACCTTGCAAGCCTTTAATATTATATGCCGAAGAGTATAATATTCAAGAGATTGACCTGAACCTTTGGTTAATCTCGATTTCCGGACAGTTGCCCATCAACATCAAGTGCAAGGGAGAAGATGTCGTTACCCAATCCATATCGACAAATTCTCTACTGACCATCCAACCCAGTTGCAATGCCTTCATCGGAAACACCAGGGTCCATGCCAGAGGGACCACCAGCAACGTTGACAACATCACACTTAAGAGTCACCCAGTCAACATCCCCTACAACTGTTGCGACAACCTGCCAACCATCAGTCAGCTTCCAAAGTTGAAACCCATGAGACTACAAGAATTGGATGCCAGAGACCTGAATATCGCTAACCATAAGCTTAGACAATACTCCAGGGAATTGGAAAAGCTCCTAGACCAACCATTCTTGGAGAAACACACCTCCTGGTTTACGATCATCACAATGGCATCAATCGCAATTGTGGTTGCCTTCCTTTCCATGAACATCATCAGGAAGAAATTCCAGAAGCCTCCAACGATCAGCCCTCCTGCCGATCCAGCACCACCACCAGGTCCATCAACCATCAAGCCCAGGGTAAAACTCCATAGCCTCCTTAGTCCTGTCGAGGATATGGAATTGCAGAACCTCCCTTAAAAGTCGATGCTGTAGCATCAACTTTTTTATATGGATGGGAGTTGTTATATAAGTTATTCCATCGACTTATGTGAAACCATCTAGCAACAGTTCCCAAGCTGAATCAGCATCCACGTGTCGTCTCAGGTTACCTTCGACGACGTACATCCGTGAGAACAGCAAACGCTGCGACAGCTTAGTCAGCGTTCTTAGTTTATAAATTATACTTTTTCATTGTAACATCATTCATTATTACTTACAGTTCTGTCTAGTTTAGTTTAACACTCATTTTGTCTTTTTAATTGTTATATAAAGTTTTATTATTTTCATTGTTATTTTCAAGTTATTATTTTTATTAAAAGTATTGTGCAACTATAAAATAAATCTTTTTTTAAAAGTTAATATTGAGAAGTGTGATATAACATATATATATATATATATCTGTTTTTGTAATTTAGGAAAGACATGTCCTGTAGTAAGAAAATGATTTGCAGGACATACATTTCCTAAATTAAAACAAACCGAGGTCATTCTCTATAACAATTTTATGCTATTTATTGAAACACTTGAGAATATAGAAATTTACAAAAGCCATAATAATCCCGTTTCTTGTAATTTACTACTTAAAGAGCAGGTAAAGTTTCAAAAGAGCATCCTATTTGAGATTTTTAGTAACTATTAGTCAAAAATGATATATTTACATATTCTTAATGAGTTTACTACTTTGTTTCTATTTCATTATTCTTCTACACAAAAATCCCATACTTATGTAATCCTTCCGAGAATTCAACATATACCTACTGTTATGACAAGACCCTCCCGGTCTGTTTCAAACTGTTCTGTCGTCAGTCATGAATTTGTTTCTGTTTGAAAATGTTATAGTGTTGTCGAAACTAGTCTTGGTTTTTTATGTTTTTTTAATTAAATAAATAAATTAATGATACAAAACAAAGTAATTCGTCTTACTACAATCATAATGATAGTATATCACAAATTAATGGCTTCCACCATCAACTAGTTTATTTATTTGTTTATGAAGTACATTTCGTCAAAAATGTATAAAACGTAGCCCTTTCGCTAACCATTTTTTATAATTAATATTGTTTGTTTACTGCCCGATTAGTTACTTGATATTTTAGTTATTCTAATGTTTATTTGCAACAGACAGCCTCTCCAAATGTTTTTATGTTTTGAATTTTGCGCACTTCAGCGAACTCATAACAAAAATTGGTTTTATGTCGCATATGAAAAATCGTTACTATGTTCTCTCCTGAAATCCTACAAATAATATACTCCTGCTGAGTTCTTTTGCATTAAAATCCAATTGAAGTTGATGAATTATTCAGTAAAATGAACTCATTTATTTAAATTATGGGGTTCGGAATGAAGGCATATAGTAGATGTTATACCAAGTTTTTGTTTGTTGCCATCCCAGGTGGCAAGTATTTTGCGAATAGTTTGTCAATACTAAATAAATGAATTCTTTGAAAATTATCATTAGGCTGACTGTAGTATCATGTTACTGATTCAAATTTTATTCTTAGACGAAGAAATAGGAGTGAACATAGAACAATTACTGGATGTGTTGTTTATTATGCGAATGTTTGGTGGATGTTATAGATCTCTTATCCTCTAAGGAACGCATAACGTGCCTTTAGGGGAAGATTCACTAACCCCAGATATCCTAGATATTAAAAGGGTTTAACTCTGTGGGAGCCCTTGCCAGGTTATGAGGCCCGTGGTTGGAGTAGTGGCAGCTTCCCATGAATTTTCTGACCGTCCGGGCTGTTCGTAACAGAACGGCTTTTTACATTAGTTGGTTAAGATGTTCGTCCAGACCGAGGTATTTTAAATTATTTAGTAGAAGTTTTGGGACTACTCCTGATTTTAACATAACAATTGGTACAGTTCGTGTGTTGTTCATGTCCCACTGTGTCTTTATTTGAAAATCCAAATCCCTGTATTTGGCTATTTTTTCAGCCTTCTTAATATTTATGTTATTGTTGTTAGGGATTGCTATGTCAATTAAGGTTGTTTTCCTAGAGACTTTATCTGCTAAAACTATATCTGGTCTATTGTGAGCAACAGTCCGATCGGTCAGTATCGTGTGCGGTCCCAGTACAGCTTGTAGTTGTTATTTTCTAAAATAGATCCTGGTTTGTATATATAGTAGGGTGTTCTTACCGACTGTGCAATATTTTTGCCACAGCATAGTGTCGTTCTTTATATTAAGTTCCAGCGAATGTTTGGCAACCCCCTGTAATATGCGGATAGATGTTTGGCAACCATATCTGCATTGTCGTTGTTGATATAAGGGTCTTTGCCGATGTACTTTAGTATTTTAGTGGAATTACTTGATCTTGGATTGCCAATAAAAAAAGCCTTCCGTTCCAGGAAACATATGACCAGAGATCAACCGGAACTTGTTGTTCTGCCAGTCGCAGAGGTGTCGAGTCATCAACCTGACATATGACTTGTGTAATACGATTTCTGGAAATGATTACACAAATTAAAAATTTGTTGATCACGTAACTTGCCTATATCTGCCAATCATCTTCTTCCTTCATACCGGGGCAATGTTGTACGTTCGACACAGCTCTTTGAATGGTGATTTTGAGCTTTTGCTAGTAGTACTCGATCTTTCCGTTGTAATTGTTTAATGTCGGTCCTCCATGGATTCTTTTAGTGCCATCTCCCATTTCGAGGGCCCCTGATGTATTTTGCTTTAATATATTAATAATTTGGCATTTGTCTAGGCCAAATTGTATATGGATGTCACTAAGACCCTTCTCTACTATTTTAAGCCTTCATGCAGCTTGTTTCGTAGTCCACAACTTTAAGTGCCATGTATAACAAATAGTTTATCTTCAAAGCTTGTACGTTGTGCATGAGACTGAACCCAAAGAAGAATACCCCTTCTGAATGGAAAGGGGTCAGTTTGTATCGAACAGTTGGCTTCATTCAGTGAGATTTTGGTTTGCCAGGTGGACATGGCATATTCTATAAAGTTAATAATACTATTATTCACTTTATAGAATTTCAGCACCTTAATTAGCCAATCTTGTGGAACTGAATCAAAGGCCTTTTTGTAGTCCACATATGCCATGTAGAGATTTCGCCGTTTGGCGTGGGCTTGATTGCAGACAACGGAATCAATTATCAGTTGTTCTTTGCAACCCATTGAATTTTTCGCGCATCCCTTTTTTTGTTGAGTAATTATGTTGTTCAGCTCACAATGTTTGAAAATGCGATGATTAATGCACGATGTTATGAGTTTGTATAAGGTTGGAAGGCAAATGATTGGTGTGTACTTTGCTGGGTCCTGTGCACATAGGTTGTCCTTTGGTAAGAGGTATGTAGTGCTGTTAGTGTTTCGTGGGTTGCTTACAGTTTCTTTATCCAGTAATTTTGTACATCATCTGGTCCTGGTGCTTTCCAGTTATGGAGATGCTTCATTATATTGGATGTGTCTACCGTTGTAAATGGTTGGTGTTACATGGCCTCACAGTTCTGAGATGCAGCCTCCTGCTCATTAATCCAGCTTGCTCTGGAGTTATAGGAGATTGTTGTGGAAAGCTGTGTTTTCCAGAATTCCTCGATATCTGTTTTACTGAGGTAACTAGGGGATTCATTATTATTGTTCTTGTTAAGTTTTCTATAAAACCCTTTTTCTGATTGTCGGAAGAGTGTGTTGTCTAGTTTTCGTTAGTTACTGGTTTTGCACCTTCTCAATCGACTTGTGTAGACGGAGAGCTTTTGTCGTAGACTGCCCAGACACTGCTGAGATGTGATGTTTTCTCCATCCCACTGGGAGTGTATTCGGTTATTGTCCATGATAGTCTTGACAAGCCTTTCTATTCTGTTGTTCCTGACTCCTCGTTGGTACTCGGTCAGTCTTCCAACGTCTTTCCGAAGAGTATTGATTTTCCCCTCAAGTCTTCTTTGCCAAGGTGGTATTCGAGGTGTTTATCTAAATTGGGGAGGGTCTTGTTTTGGTCTCACTGCGACCCCAATTGTTCTGCAGATGGAAGTTGCAGCATAGTAGATGATTGTGTGTAGCGACTGTAACGTATTAGCACCTAAAACATAGTTTGGCAAGATAAATTTGTTCATAGCCTGCAAGACGATACACAGTTTCTTAGAAGATCTTAGTTTGGCAAGAGCTGGTCTAGTCAGTGGATCTGTTCCACTATACTCTCTAAGAGCTCCTTCCATTTCTGCTTGGATCTTCCCAAGCAGGTCAGCGTTGGTTGTCTGTTCTTGTTGTAGTTCTTGAGTCTCGTCCACTTTTTGTGCCAAAGGTGTTTCAGGCTCTGGATCGATTGTATTTCGACCAAATAGTTCGCGCTCCACTTCGCTCTTTATTCTATCCAGTTGTTCAGGCGAAATAAGGCCATTTCTCAAGATGACACGATATTGATCTGCGACTCTCTGTTCAGTAACTTGAAGCTCTGGGTACTCACTACAGAACTCTTGATGGAGTATTTGGCGATATCCAGTCTTGTCCTGGCCAAGGTGCGTAATTCCGTAAAACGTGCGCATTATAAATTCATTCATGGGGCCGGTCCATTTCAAGCGCTGTCTTTTCAGTCCCGCTTGAGTGAGCGCTGGCTGTTGATCCTGCGCAACACTTTCTGCGGGTGGAGTTCTCGTTCTCGTTTGATGGTCACGTTGTTGTTGTGCCTGTATTGGTGAGTGTTGTTGTGGTTCTTCTGGTTCTTGGGCTGTAGCTCTTTGGACGGCAGGGGCCCGCCTCCTCAGCACCCTGCCACCGACGTCCCGCATACTGTCATGTCCAGCGCCGGCTCCAGACATGCCCTGGCGATCCCCAGGCAGCGGCTCTTTTTCGAGGCATCTTGTCACTTCCCAGACAGATGAAATGATTTAAACCAGACCATCCCGTGCGGGTTGTGGAGAAGGAAGAAAAGCTAGGTAGTAGGTCAGCGGACAGCTGTTCCTCATACGACAGGCGGTGGATACCGTGGTGCTATTCTAACCCGGCCACCACACGGGATTAGATTATTATTATTATTATATTGCTAACATTTTTCTAACCACCCTATGAACCTATAGTAATTCTACTCTGGACAATATTTTAACCACCCTGTATATACAACTGCTCATGGACCACGCATAATATTGTTTTTAACCCGGTAAAACTATAATTCCACTCCAACCATTTTATATATGCGACTGCCTATGAGCCACCATATTTACTCTTTTTGTTTATAATTTTTTTAACTATCTTCTATAACTATATTCCAATCATCATATATATATGCAACTCCTTTTCTAACTTTTTTTGTAATTACCCTGTATAACTATAATTCCTCTCACACAATATTGCATCTATCCTTTATATGCAACTGCTTGTAGGATACGAAATGTTGCATTTTTTAAACCAGACTGTATTACTATAATTCTTCTCCAGCATATTTCCAACAGACCTGTATATGTATCCCTATATAATATTTTTTGCACCATCCTGTTTAACTATGATTCCACTGCGCCTTCTATTCCAAGTACCCTGTAAATGCAACCGCTAATAGGATACCCTATATAATTTTTTTTTCTAAGCACCCTGTTTAAACAGCCTGAACGTGCAACTGGGCCACCCAATAAAGCATTTGGTTTCTAACATATCTGGAATCATCCTGTATAATTGTAATCTATAGCGCCTTATATCTCGTCTATTTATATAAGCATATGTAACGACTTTCAAGACAACTTTATTGTGTGCCTCACATTAAAATGAAAACACTTAACTTTTTACCCATCCAAAAATGGCCTAAACAGCACTTTTTACTTTAAAATTTTGAAAGGTTCAGCTATAAAAATGTAATGCTAGAAAAACAGTAATGAAATTTTTATAAGATCCTACACCTCAATTTGGATTTAAAGAATTTTTCATAGCAGTTTTTTTCTCAAGTAGGTCGCCAAATCACCCTGTATTGAACAAATGTTATAATTGTAACACTCTCATTCTTTCTCGGTAATACAATTTTTCCCGAGCAATCGATTTGTAGATCCCAAAACCCCAAAATGGAATTGAGACAAATTAATAAAATAAACAAACATTATATGTATTATGTTATTAGATAAATAAGTAAAAATATATTTGCAGCATATATATCACATCTCGTTAAAAGAACATCAAACAATTTTTGACTGACTGCTTTTTTAGATGACATCTTAAAATTTATTTAAAAGTTTGCCTTTGAACGCAGTAATGGATACAACAAAATATTAATAAATTGTTATCAGATTTGTAATAAATTCATGACTGAAGAAATGTATATACTCAATTTGGTTAGGATCGGAAATAAAATTTATCAATTAGCTTTATAATCTCTAAATAGTTGTACTTACGTAAAACTTTGCACGTGAATTCTTTTGTAAATGCACAAACTTCTTAAAAACATATTCAATTCGATCACAACACAATAGTTTCTGTCAACGTTTTTATAAAAAAGTAACGTCATAAATGAATAGAATAGAAGGTTTTTAGAGCTACCACCATAGTAAGTAAAAGTCGATTATTTAAGCAATATTTATACTTCGCTACTCGATTGGGGTTTTGTCGGCTGCTGTAAAATTTCGAACATTGGATTTTAAGGGTAAGGTAGTTGTAGTTGTTTATACTGGGCGCCATCTTACTTGGTTTTTATCAATAATTTATATCTAATTTACTTATTTTAAAATAAATAAAGATTCTTTATATAGTCTGCACATCTACCGCATATTACCTTTCCAATGGTATACGTCTCATTACATTCCTTTCATAATGAAGGCCGAAAAAGGGGAGTGGGTTTCCGTCTTTTCGTATTAATAATAGTATATGATTGTCATCATTAAATTATAACGTTTTTATCTACAGTATCTTTCTATAAATTCAAAACCAGTTCAAAGAAAGTGCTAACTATTACTTATATATAATATTCCTCTTAGTTTCATAGGAAATTCATACTGATAAAAAAATTTAATTTCAAGTCTAGCACAGACCAAGGCAAGACGCTTCTATAACTTTTTACAAATTCCTGAATGCAGACATTTTGTTACACATTTCGTTCACTTATATTGCGAATTCATTTTACTCTATACTGATAAATTTTATTCTATTATGTATATTGATATTATTAAATTTTTAACCTCTACAGAACTATTGTGAATGGTTCGGTTTCAGTTTATGTTGTGTTATGCGTTTCATTTCTTTCTGATTTTGTCAATATTTTCCTTCAGTTTGCCTTGAAAAAGCCTTTTAAGAGCGTTATGACATAATAATTAATTATTTTTGTGTTACATCCCACTTTTTTGCCCCGAATTTTAATGAGAACCTGAGTTATATATCAGGTATCTGCACCAGATCCCCAAATCTCTCAGCTACAATATAAGTTCCAGTTACATTGTATATTTTCCAACACATACTTACTTTTGAGGCTGAACAAAGTTTTGTTGATCCTTAGTTCATTAGTAGAACAACATATTTCTATCTATACCACTAACATTGAAAACTTGCGTGATTGTCTTCATAGCAGAGTAGTTTAAATATCGTCATTCCTTTCCAACATGGTATGATTTTTTTAGGGTTTCTCTTATTACAAGGCAGTGCTTTAGCTATATGAACTATGAACTGTGTAGGTAGCAGGTTATTCGCTTGAACTTTGTTTTAAATTGTTACAACCTAGTACACCCCAATTAATTAAGTTTATAAGACCACGGTATGTTATTTGAAGCATTTAATAAATGCCCAACAAAGATCATTCAGTTATATCTTCACAATTATTATTTGTAGTTTCGTTATTCTGGTAAAAAATCCTTCTTAAGCGTTTATTGTGACTTAAGAATAGTAAGCAATTATATGTTTATATAAAAACATTATGACTATTGTGGTATTCCAATGAATGTCTTAGCAAGAAAATATTACTTGAAATTCAAACTAGCATTTGCGCTTGTTCTCTTGTATTTCCCAATTTCAATGTTCTACTAATTTTCTGCTTTACCTATCATGTTATGTTATAAGTCTATATGTACACATTGTGATTACGGAAACGGGTTCGAAAAACGATTGATTTAGGAACTTTTTGTAATTCTAAGCTATTGTGCTGCGTTTATTTTGTTATCTTTTTTAGTAGGTAAAGAAAGTTTTGAGGGTGATAAAAGTCATGAAATTGGTGTAGGGCATCTAAGATGAAATTTGATTATATAGTAAATAACTCACTACTTACCTATTTGTCATTTGTATATATGCATCATGCTCGGAAGTTCAGGTATTCAGAATTAAACAAATAAAAACAAATGTTTACCCATTGTAAAAAACATTATCGTTCTTCTTAAGAATTTTCAGGAAAAAGCGTAAAAATGTTTTGTGAAAGATATCAAAACTGACTTCTTTGTAAAATAATATTATTTCTTTATTAGTCATGAAGAACACTTATTGTAAACCTTTCTACCATATTTATCTAATATGTTGTTTCCCGAGCTGGCAAAAAATAATTTAAAAATGATTTTAGACTTGGGACTATTGCGGGTACTGCAGCTGCTGGAGGTGCAGTTATTGCTGCTTCCACATTTGTTCATCGATTGATTAGAGATACGACAGATATCAGAGTACCAAGGTTTGTGAGTAGTAAAAATGCTACATTTAATCTTTGTACACTACTTTTCGGTAGAGAGTGCATAAATTAATAGAATTTTAGTATTAGTTTCAGGCACTTTTATAAAATCACATATAAGTAGTTTATAGTAAAGCACATAGCAACAATACAAAACATTGGAATTTATAAAATATTACAATTTGCTGTATGAATAACCGTATTAAGGAATGTTTATATCTATTAACAGATATGTTATATGAGAATATTAAGTTCAATTTGAGGATATAATTAGATGAATTACCCTTACTTGACACTCTTGTTATACTTAATACTATTTCTTTAAAAGTTAAAAAAAAATTAATTGTGTTGTTTGATGAATTGTATTTATATTTAAAGAAATTCTATTAAATGCTATCCTATATTAGTTTTTAGCAACCTCTCTATTTAATTACTTAATGCTGACCTTAGAATTACTTATTTCGAAATATTTTTTTCTTATTGAGGAAAATAGTCACTTAAACTATTATAACTACTCATTTATTAGGTTGAATTTTTACTAATACCACTTATAGCTATTAAATTTTCAAATATATATTGAACCAAGAAATTGAAATACTACTCAATATTTCTGAAAGAAAAACTATTGCGGAAAACATAATAATTTCAAAATAGTTTATCGTGAGTTCAAAAAGCCTTGGACCAGTTACATGACATGAAAAGTAGACGTTAGGTATATGGAAAATTTAATAATGACCTTGGATTTGATCAAAGATGGTTTACCTACAACTAACCCTAAGCCTAAAATCGGAGTTCCAATGTGGGAGAATATGTAGTACAAATTTGGAGAGGTAGGGAAATAGTAAAGCAGTAACAACCTATGGGTTTTCCTGGCTATCCTGTAGTCACCTGGAGTTCGACCTAAATTCTCGATAAAATCCAGTTCAAGGTCAATTGCATTTTTTAAAAGTCTTGGTAGGGCTGGATACATGTTAAATTTCGAGAGGGGGTATAAGAAAAGTAAATTACTAGGGGCTACAATCGCATTGCACATTGACAGGTAGTTAATGGTAAACACATAGCACTTGCGAAAATAAGCTTTTGCTTCTCCGACTTGGTTTCATCATACTTTGTCTTAACATGGCAGATCACACTGCATAGCCTTAACTAGATGGGTTGAAGGAAGTATTAGTCATGATCATACCTGCACATACAATTTTCACTACGTCTATTTCGGGAGTGCTCTTTAAACAAAATACATTTAACCTTGAAATGGGCTTGAAGTCCAAGAGCACGATCACAGGGAAAATCCATTCGATACTAGCGCTATATGTTTGCCTACCTTTTAAACATTTCCGTTTTCAAGGTTTACTTCGTTTTAAATCAAGGAGATAACTGAATACAAAATATTTCATTCAATATTTTTTAGTATAAAACATATGAAGGTTAAGATCATGTCCAAGGGCAACGTCGGGTAGTCAGAGAAATTTCTTACAACTTTATGTATATATTAAATTAACATTTTTGTAAAACTGGTACTTGATATTTGTGGAAATTGTTACCAAATATGTGTAATATAAACTCAAAAAAAAACAATGTTTATAAGGTCTGCTCCCGATTGATTGAAGATGTTTGTTGATATTTTAAAGGTACTGAAAAATTGTGCAAAAATAAAATTATGTCATTTCCTGAGGCTTTTTGCGCTGAGGCATTAATATATAACCCATACAGTTAATGAATTCCAAACCCGGAAGTAGATTGATTCTATGTCTTCTATTGACGTTTCCTACGATCATAAAAAGAAAGACTTGCCCAATGTAAAATCATGTGTATTATTTTATGTACAACTCAATGGATTTAAAATTTATTCTGACTACACACTGGGTTTTTCCCCATCAATTCTTTTCTGTAATAGTAATTAATATTTTAAATGAAGTGCAGTAGGGCAATTTTCAAAAATTACGGATTACTGGTTGTTACTTACAGGATACCTTCCTTACAGGCATTCTGAGAACGAACAATATCATCAAACGGTCTTCCTATATGCATAATGCGCTGTGGAGTCCTTTCAAGTCGTTGTCCTTCATTGTTTATTTTGTTTATGCCACATTTTTTAAATTTTGGCTGCAATGCATTTAAATAATTTTGACAGTGATAAATTTATTTATACAATTTCACGATCTCCTCAACAATCATTTCGAATTAAAAATTTGGAAGAATATGTAGGCTCTAGTGTGTAGAGCTAAAGTAATAAGAATAGTTTTGTCTTCTGATTCAATAAGTATAGCACTGAAGTTTATACAGGTCCAAAATTTATAACGTTACAGCAATCAAGATGGAATATGTTGAATTTAATTGGAGCCACTCATTATGGATTACTTGGGAAATAACAACATATTTACTTTTTTTAAAAGAGAATTTGAACGAGTTGTTCTTCAGAATTTATATGTGACGCCGCTACGTACTTTTGTGTGTGTGCATTCGTCAAAATAAGCTGTCAAAGAGTTGTATTACTTCAGTGATCCCATTTAAGTCATAAAAGAGAACATAGGAAAAACCTTATAAACTGAATAAGGTTGTTCAAAAGGAAGTGAGGACAATCTCTTCTATAAGTATCGGAAACAAATACAATAGAATTCTATGAAAGTATAAGCCATGCAGTACAATGTTTTTCTGTTCGTAATATTGTTGAATTTTGGAGCGTATTTTATAATCTAGGTTCCAAACACCGTTATTTTATATTCATTTAAATAATGAATGTACTACTTTCGCAAAGGGTTTAGTAAATACATTTTTTAGTTTTGAGTTTGTTTTTTTTGTTTTGTTTTTGGTTTGTGTGATTTATGGTATTTCTTGTTTTTAACGTGGTTTTGACGTTAAATTTTATAAACCACCCCGTATAAAGTTGCACAAGAGGAAGTGATACCAATCTCTTCTATATTTATCGGCAACCAAGTACAATAGAATTTTATGAAAGTTAAAGCTATGCAGTTGCTTCCATTTAAGAAAACATTTTTTTAGTTTTCATTTAGTATTGTTTTCTTCTATTTGTAAATTTTTGAATTATTGTAGTGTATTTTATGACCGACCTAAGTTCCAAACACCGTTACTATATGTAGAAATATTGGTACACTTGGAGGCCTATACATTTCTCTAATATTGAATGTTTTACTTTCGCAAAGGATTTAGTGAATACGTTATATTAGTTTTGAGTATTTTTTCTTGAATTTTGTTTTCGATATGCGGGAGTTAGATTATTCTTGTTTGAACGTAGTTTTTCCTGAAATGATTAAATTTTGAAAAATAGATCTAAATATAGTAATTCATTATTTTCTGGAAGTTTTTATCTTTCAAAAATCCTGATTTTTGCCACTTATGACTAGACTGGTGTTAGGAATGTGCGTGGAGATAGCGGTCTGTCTTAGTAGGTTTAAGCCAAAGATGCCGTGTTATTCTTCGAAACATTTAGAAATGAAAGCTGTCCATCTTTCTCCTTGGTGAATTGATCCGTCGATAAATTTCGTCTAATTTCCGTGTAAATTCCAATATTTAATCTGTTCCGTTGCTCCAGACCATGAAATTGTCATTAACATAACGGAACCAAAATGGTTTTGGGATCTAAAATCTCCATTGAAAAAATAGCGTTGTCTGGGAAAAAAAATCCAAAATGACATATCTGAACAGGTTCGAGTTGTTCTAAGCACTAAAAACTTTCAGGGGAATCAAAGGTTCTTTGAGCAAGTTGATTGTATAGCGATAGGAACCTTTACCGTTCAGTTAAGTTGATGACATCTCTGTAGTTTGGAACATCATATACACGATAAAGGAATTTAGAGCATGCCCTGTTAATACGTTGTTGTATGTTTGGTACCATCTATCCGAGTGGAAGAAGATCCTGCACAACGACGCGCTAAACCAACGTTATTATTGCCATAAGTAAATCTGGACCAACCATATTCAACAGACATGATTAAGTCCCGGTGCTTCTTGGCTCGACGGTACTATTCCACTCAAGCATTCTACAAGATAACACCTACGGTGAAAATGCCACGCTATAATAGAAAATCACAGTATATCCAATACAGTATTTACTTTTAATTTTTGCCTGCACCCTTTTCCCTTGCTTTCCATAATCATAATTAGTGTTCCACCCATGGAAATTTTGGATACTCACTCGTGGACACTTTAATTTTACTTCCAAAACGAAGTTATGACCAAAATTTAATAAGTGCATGAATTTTGTCGTTTTTTTTAATCCATTTGGGCTTCGTTAATTTTGTTTATATATAAATAAAAAATAAATGTTTTACAAGTATTAAGCATTTAATCAAATTGATGCACACTTTTCTTCATTCATTCATTCATTCATTTTTAATATTTTTAACATTCCCGATTTTTTTATCTTTATTTCCAGTAAGATACTCTTACCTCCTTTTGGTTTAATGCCTCATATATATTTCGTTCCAATTCGATTAATTAGGTAATACCTAATTACTTTTTATTGAAACTGCCATTAAACTATATTGTTTCGTATATCACGGTTAAAATTATCGCGATCCTACTTATAAATAGTAATATATCAAAAATTTCACTGCAGCATTCCTAACCTGCTATATTTTCTTTCCAACCTCTTCATTACCTACTTCACCTTGACCTACTGAGTTTTTGGTGTAGGAAACCAGCCCGATTTCAAAGGAATAAATTATGATAATTTTGGAGAGAGGGAATTTGGAGAATTTGCCCAACAGAGACAGTGATATTTTTCGTTGGAATTCAAGTGGAGAGTTCGGAAGAAAAGTATAGAAGATTTATAAATGTATTTGAAGTTGTATAGCTTCAATGTCAGATCGAGATACGAGATATTTTGCTAACGGGAAACGTGATAAAAGTTATGTTCTCTAATGATTGCGTTAATAAGGGCTGTCCAGTTTTATTTTCGGAATGCAGTTCAATGGAATCAGATACCTATTTATTACTATTAGTAAAAATTATTTGTTGTTTTGTATGAAACAGTAGTTATGATAGTAGTATACTAATAAATATTTTAGATTTTTTGTTGTTGTTGTCAAATCTTTCCTTTTTAGAGGTTGTTTCCTATGGTCGCTTAAAAACAACAGAAATAAAAGAGACTGAAGATCTAGTTTGTTAGTAGCTTTCGATTGTTTTGGATGGTTTTTGATTTGTTTCGAAATTAAAAATGCTATAAATAGGTGGTCGTCACCAATTTTGCCATTTAACCAACTACACATTATGAGCATGGAAGGGGCTTGTAGTAATTTGCGAAAAGTATCAAGAAAGCTTAATGCCAATCCATCAACGGTGTTAAGAATTTGCAGAAGTGGTCCCATGCTGAATCTCATCGGCATCGTGGAAGTTTTGTAGGTCCTAGACTAATACAAGTTCGTGTTTTCCGCCGTCCAAACAACTTCGTAGGGCAATGCAACATATGGCTGAAAAACTGAGAATTTAATACAGAAACGCATATCAGTGTCATAGATTTAGAAAACGAGCATACCCAAAACAACTAATATGAGCAATAAGAAGCACAGAGCCTCTAAAACAGTCATCAAGGTCTCCTGATGTCATTGTCGACGGTAGAGGTCGGAATGAAATTTCTTTCGTCAGCAGAAATAATGCGAAATAGTACAAAAGACATTTCAACCTTGTTCTAAGTGTGTGAGGCTTTGCGAAAATACCCCGGCGAACCGGGTAACGGGGATACTAAATTAACATTAAATCTTAATATACATAATTATTCTAATTATTCAAAAAAATATGCAACAGAAACCTAACAGAATTGAAACGTAAGTTATAGTAGCGAATAAAGAATATTATACTCAAGTACATTATATAAAAGTTTCATATATAACATTTATGAAATGACGAATCCCCATAAATAATTGGCAAACCAAAAAACTACCCATAATATAAGTTGCATTATATATAGAATAGATCTGCCATCATAATAGAATTCTGATATTTGAGAAATCTATTAAAGACTGCAATCCTATCCAATTCTACGGAAGTATAGCGATTTTGCCTTCATTTAATAAAATTATAGCAGAGTTATTTATAGGTCTGGAATTTCAAATTTGTACAATTTTGAGAACTTCGAGGAATTTTGTTGTTTTCTGAATATATGTTAATAAATAATAGGTGTAATCGACGCTCATCACTATTTCCTTTAGTGCTTTTGTTAAATTTTTACTCACTCACCTAAAACTTGTTTTTCAATCAGAACATGCCTTTTAAAATTGTCGAATAAATAAAGAAATAATTGTGATACGCGATCGACTTTGATTAAAAATTGAGAATTTTCACGAGCAAGAAAAGCAATTATGAGGTTAAATCATATATCAACGGAAATAAATTTTTTCATACATTTATTGAATAACAAAACTACATACTACAAGAAGCGGTGGTATCAATTAAGTTGCTTATACAGCTGGAAAAAGAATGATACCATGATGGAAAAGGTAAAAGTAGCATTTAGAGGATTCAATATACCCTCCTGCGTGATCACAATGCAACATATGGCTGAAAAACTGAGAATTTTCCACTGTGTCGATTTAGAAAACGAGCATTGGGAGTTTCAGTATTCTCTGTTCATAGAATATTGAGGCCAAAATACCGTTTTATAGAATAGAATCGAGTGACCTGCAACCGGGTATATTTAAACTGGAACTGCAATTTTCTATTTTCTGCATTATTTCCTTTCTAAAGTTTTTCATTTTAAAATTGCTAAATTAATTGTGATACCTCACTTTGACAAAAATTGAGAATTTAAGTCAGCAAAACAATTCATATATCAACGGAAATTTTTTCCAAATCGTTACAGAAATTTGATTTAGCCTATACCCGGTCCTTATACGGTGATTCTTTCTCTGTTCAAAGGAGGGCAGTGGCAGTCAACTGGCATGCTATACGGATTCTTTCAAAGGCATTCAGATGGGTGGTTCTCAGCCCATTTCTTGCAATATTCCTTGTTTTTTGTTTCAAATACGGGTCTTTTGCCAACCGTAACAACTGACAGCAGTAATCCACATTCATTGTACGTTGGGCACATAAAAAATCAATCAGTATATTTCCTCATAGTCAAAAAAAAAATCGTTGCAAGGACTTTTCCAGATGAGAGACGTGTCTTTTATTCTTCTTTCGCTACTTTAGACGATACGCTTCAAAAATGCCTTCACTTGTCGCTGAAATCTATTTAGAAGTCTTTCAACGATCTTTAGTTAACAGTCAAAAACCTCGGAACCCATCGAGCACAATTTTTTTTGAAACCAAGTTGATCAATGATAATTGATTGAACACTTCCATAACTGACACCCAATTCTGAGGAAATACTATCCCCAAACTGTGCCTTCAAATGAGTTAGAATTTCTGAGCTTTAACTGGTTTAAAACTTTATGATAATCTGTTGCATAACCGAGGAATGTAACTTTTGCTTAGTCATGGCTGTATTCTGTACTGACCACACATCATACAATGGGTATTAAGGACAAAGCCAAGCATACGCGCGTACCCGGCTGGTTCCCCATTGTCCATAAACCAAACATCTACTCCAAACAACATAATCTAGCTCGAAACTGCATTCAAAGCAGAGTAGCAAAATTACCGTTTATATTTGATTTATCCTCGTATATAACGTAATTTGCTTGGAAAAAGCATTTTAAACGTCATGTCAATTCGATGACATGCTATTTTTATTCTACCGTGTATGTATGTGTTGGCGATTACCAAAATGCAGAATTTCAAATTAATTTTACAGACAATAGAACAAACCCAAAAGAATATTAATATATGATGAGTTGTACCGAAAGATTTGATAATTAACATGTTCCATTCAGATTTATCAAAAAGTAATTTTATGCAGAATGGGAGCGTTGTAAACATCACCCAAAATAAAGAGCTCTAGATAAAAAATTACATTTGTGAGAAAACCTTCAAAGCCATGAAGTTAAAATTTTGAACAGTTAGTTTAAATAGACAAGTGAAACCTGTTTGAAACAAACAAACAAACAGACAACTACAATTTTATAATAGTACAGAAGAAGAAGATTAGTAATCAACAATTCACTGAGAAAAGAAAACAACATAGAAAGGCTGAATTGAAATTGATATATAGTAGCAGGATTTTCCTAATTAGAAGTTCGTCGTGGATTACCTGCCTAGGTACTACTTTATACGAGTACAATTCGTTGTCTGAAATAAGATTGAAATATGATTATATTTGCATTAATCATCAGCCTTAATCGATATTACAAAATTTCCAACCGTATGAAAAGCTTCCATGGTGGTCTTTCTTATTTTCCAACTGTATTATCTAAGAATTCTAGGTAATATATTGTGGTAATTTATATAGAATTATTTGTTGCAACATAAATTTATGGCCCATGAGATGCATTTTTTTTAAATTAAAATAATGCTAATTTTACTAAAATATAGTCCTTTAGATAAGAAATATATTGCAAAGGTGAGTTTCATTTTTCAGGGTGTTAATCGATTAAAATAATCGCAAATGGTTTAAAGAAAATTCTGCCTTTTGCCAAGAATTCTTAAAGAACATTAAAAATTGAAGTAAAACGAATCCCTATGATTGTTCGAAGTGTCTGCGAAAACTTGTAAAGAAAAGTTGAAATCTATTGAAGTTGATTATAAAATTGAAATAAAATACTAGGTTAAAATTGTATAACACAATAAAGAAAATGAAATATCTGAGGAATTCGTTATTAAAGTTATTGAAAACCAAATTGGTCGCCAGGGGCTGTGGAGATATAACTTAGCATTAGTTTAAACAAACCCCATCTTGTAATCTTTTGAAATTCTAAAAATTTTCAGTTTAGGCGTCATAGAAATGCTAGCATACAAAACTCACAAAAAATGTAAACATGAGTTAAGATATTTAGATTTCTGACACTATATAATTCGCTAAGAATCTGCAGTATGATCCACTCAGACATTTATATAATTTTAATCAAATCTAAAAGGAAAAGAGATAAATGTTGGCCATTCAATCAAGCGATAATATAATACAACAAGAAATATTAGTATTTTAATGATAAAGAGAAATTTCGATTTTAGGAATTAAACTTTTGACTAGGTGAGATTTGGTTGAAGTTGGGTTTGTTGTTTGGTTTGAAGAATGTAGTTAATTTGTCTACTAATGAACACTCCAAATAAATTTCATATTTTAGTGAAAATCCTCATAGCCTTGTTTAATTAATTAAATGTTAATTATTGAAAAATATATAATTATAAATAATTTACAGTTTTTTATTAAATTTCACATATAATATACAAAATGTTGTTCATTAAGAGAAATAATTTACTTATATTTTAATTCTAATCTAATTTATACTAATTACTTCCTAAATAAATAAAAAGAAAATAAGTAAATTTCGATTTCATACATGTGTTATAGTTAAAATGAAAGAAACTAAATAAAAATAAGAAGAACTCCAAGTTCTAGTTGTAATGTCAAAAAACGTGGATTAATGCCTAGATGTAAAAGCTAACCTACCACCTTATTACGGCCCACGTGGTAAACGTTGACACCAGGGTGCACGGCAGCTTCAGTGGAGACGGGAGTGGATTAACAAACAAGCCAACTGTAAGTTAACTTTCCAATATAAAGATGTTCTGGGCGCCAGGTAGATTCTCTGACTCTTTACCCCAGCTAACCGCCTAAGATAACCTACCAATCCTCCGCGGCTACAAGAAATTTATAGATAAGGGCTCCATGGCTAATAAGACCTCAGTATATTGTCAGTTACGTCACAACAAACCTACTTCAATAAAACTCTTCATAAAACAGTAAATAATTTAATGAACTTGTAAATTATTTCAATACAATCCTGCAAAAATATCAAACACAAGTCGACCTGTAGCCAATTTCATGTACCTACCTACACATATCTATAGTTCAACCCAGAATCAACATTACATACCTGATACACTAACTTCAAATTATTACCAAAATCAACAAATGTAATAATCAATTAACGATCAAGTGAACCTAGATCAAATAAACAAATGTTATCAAAAGTATTAATCAAAATATTCAAATGTTGTTGTGATCCGTAAACATGCATAATATATCTTAAATCAGAAATGAGTTACTTAAACGAGCAATATTCAAAATAATATCTAAGTCAATAATGACATCTAAACTGTGAATAATTCAAAATTATATCAAATTCAATAAATTACTGTTATTCTGAAATCTGAAGCCAAAAATTCAGTTAATGACAAATGTGTTTAATTACATTTAAACTTCAAGAAAAATCAATAATGATTTTATAAATCTAGAAACAAATATTATCTTTAAAACAACCAAAATGATTCAATTAACGACGTTTCGAGCTCTCACGACGCTTTCACAAAATACCAAACATTATCACTACCTAATAAATTAATACACATGAAATGATATTCAAAATTTTACACTATAGGAAATGAATAAATATCAAATTTATATGAGCAAATTAACAGTCAAAAGTTTGACTAAATAATCAGGTGCTTTATTAAATTTAATAAGTTCAAAATGTTATTCAGATAAATCAATTATCAATGTGAAAAGCAAATTATGAGCAAAACAAATAGACTGAATCAAATTACAAAGGTACCTTGTTAAAGATGCGATGACACAACACTCAGCTGTCCTCTGTAGAATCGAAGCAAACAAACGCCGTCGTTGCTACGGCAACCAGCGAAGATTTCCGGTTCCAAATAAACCAAAATGGAACTCGTTCGATTACAAGACTTGCCAAAACTTCGGCAAACTAAGTGAAGTTGATAGCCCCATACACTGAAGATAAACAAGGTCTTGGGTGGGCTAAAGTTCTTACGTACGATGTTCAGATGGTGGTTGACCAGTTAGTCGTCCAGGAAGGCCAACGGGAGTACATGCAAATATTCATCAATCAAATCCTCACAAATGAGAACGTGTTTCCACTAATTTCCAAAAATATCACCAAACTGCCAAGGGAAACATCAATTAATCGTTGCTGAAACCGGTGATCATTGAGAAAATGAGTGATGAACCTGTCTTAAATCCTCACACGAGTGTGGTTTCCGTTAAAATCCAAAAATATCACAAAACTAATAACGGAACCAACGATTAAAGTGTATCCAACTAAATCCCAATCAATGGATGGCACAAAATTGCCAGTATAAATTCAGATTACACTTCTAGACATCTATCATCACATTCCACCATAACCGCGCTTTCCAAGTACTACACAACATGCATCCTTTCACTAGGACGGTCAACGGACAACAACCGTTCACGAGGACGGTCAACGGCCCTTTCCGACAACTGACATCTCCAAAGCCTACCAACCCATTCTAATTTCTAATACCAACATCGTCTAAATTCCCTAAATACAACGTTCTTCTTCTACGACATTCCACAACACCAATGCTCTAAATGTCCCGTGCTCGAATCTACTTTTCTACCTCTTCTTACCATAAATGCTATTAACCTATTTAGAACGTGTGATTCCGCCCTTAGCAATTCGCCTCGAACGTCAAGAGAAATCTAACCAACAATCTTAACCCAGAATAAATTTATATCAAAACAAATCAATACCAAATACAAAACGAGAATATTTCCAATACGAAAAACCCAATAAACCTATCGCAATAACAAAAATGCTACAGAATAATAATAAAAAGGTACGTGTTTACGTTTGAAGATAATGTTATCCTATCCGTTGGTGTTAATATTCGAAGTCAATAGGTACTCGTGTTTTAGTTACAAGAAAACAGTTATTGTAGATAAATGACACATCCAACCTCCAGTTTGGGCTATTTAAAATACGTTTTGCATAAATCAAACCTCAGATATTTCGTCGTTTACTTGTTCTTTTACGAGTTTATGGAATACACTGCTAGTTATACTCTGCGGCAAAAATGTAATGTTACATAGTTTCAGTTGTCTTCTTCTTCATCGTCGTCTGATCATTGTGGAATATCAAATTCTTCTTGGTTTTCGTCTCCAATGGCATTTGTATCCAGGTCTTCCAAGTCGGGGTCAAAGGTACCATCTCCATTGACATCACTCTCATAGGATGAAACATTTAGGCACGCTTGCCCATTACACTGGCCACAAGCTAAACAGCACGGCAACCCAGATTGTCTGTATCCACATCGCGAACCACAACCATTTTTGCAGTAGCAGAATATTGTGTTCAGCAATTGTTCTGGAGCTGGAGGTAAAATTGTAGTAGTTCCATCTTGGGGTTCTAAATCGTGCCCTAACCAAGTCTGAACTTGATAATAAACACGGATAAAATGTTAGAGACCTGTTGAACTTGTTGGTGGAAAATTTAATAACTGCACAGGTTCCTTAAGTTTGACTTGACTCGTACTCTATTCTCACATAACCTTTGAACCGGACAGTTTTCTTCGGCAAATGCTGCAACAAGTTGATCGAAATTGGAAAGTTTGCAAGTGTTCTTAAAAAATATTTTTTCCTGTTATAACTCTAGTGTTTCCAAGTTTCGATTCTTCAATAGCTGTTTCAATAATAAAAACATCTGCATCATTTGTGGCCTGTTTTGATTTAATATCTCCAAAAAGGTTTAGCGTTTAAAAAAAATTTGAAACAAAAGTTGTAGAGAATTTATAACAAATACAAATAGCGTAAAACTTTTCAGGGGACGAGATATTTGCAAAAAAAGAAGAAAGAATCGTTTTTAAACCTTTGGCCTTAGTTATCTTCAGTTGCGTCCAAACTATCATAAGTAGGTTTTGAGACTAGTTTTAAGATGTTAAAATAAAGGATTATACGAATTTATAGCTGACTATCTTGAATTCCAAGATTGTTACCCTATTTTGACTAATATGACTGGACTATAAAGACATTGAAAGGATCCCGCATAAAACAAATGAAAATCAGATGTCGTACCTCTTTACATGACAAGTCGTTTGGGTACAACATCTGAAAATGGCCAGTTTTATACGTCGGGGCAAAAATGACATAGTTGAAATACTATCACACGAACAAAAATCGTCAGTTCCAATCATGAAGTCAGGATTAAAGATTAAACCGAGAAGAAGTCATTCAATAAATAAATTAAATGTATGTATCCAATATTTGGGATTCGTTACATGTACACATGTTTGAATATCAGTTATCCAAGCACATTAGTTGAGCATATATGCAATTATAAATCGTCTTTACCTTGCCAGAATTTTAACTATATCTTATTATTTGGCTTAATTGTCATTTAAAAAGGTGGTCTGATTTAGAACTTGAAACGTTTGGAAATTTTGAATTATTAAGAACAAGAGTTATTTAAACATAATGTTCGGAATATTTTGTATATATGGTGTATCATTTGAACTTGGACTGCTCTAATACCGAGAATAACAAAACGCAATAGAGTTAGTCACCTTATAGGCATATATCCAGGAAAAATGAACCCCTATTACTTATATACGTTTTTACTTATTTATTTATCAGCATGCTCTAAGTTTTACTTTAAAACGAACTTGTTACTCACCTCGGGGGAATAATTCAAGTCGCACGTACTTAAACCTAGGATGTGATACTTGTAAGAGGTTTGTTCGAACCTAGGATTTTATATGAATTAATTTTCAGGGAATTTGACTGTACTATTATATAATTCATAAAAATAATGGAATTTAAATTATGCATTTAAATTAGTTTATCAAAGTACTAATTCATTTGCGAAGTTTCATGGAAGTAGTCAATAGACTGCTTTCAGTAAGTATTTTATTAAAACTATTTATATTGAGTTCAAATGGAATGCACAATTTTTTATATTCTTCAAAGTGCATTCACTAAAATATTTTCAAAAGAAGTAATTTGTTGGTAAGAATCAGTTATTGATTAGATATCTAACAACGCATTCAATGTGTTAAAAATCTTTCCGTAAATTGAACCATATACATATAAAAATGATGATTGATAGCGGCAAACTTATCGATTTTTATGAGTATGCGATTTTCAGGAAATTCACAAGGAAAGTGCCTGTGATTGATGAAAAACTTATTATAACAGAAAAAGGTGTGCTTGCAATTAAATTCGTTGTTGTTTTTTTTTACTGAGCTCTTCTTATTGACCCCTGTACTCAGAAATATCAAAATACTGTGCTGTCTAATTCAAGATAATATTGTAAAATTGAAAAATCTTTTGGTATAGGTAATTTAAAGAAATGAATCCACATCAAGAAAAGAATTAAAAAGTTAAAAATTGGTAAATTTAATTTGTTCATAATAAGCATGTTTGTTTTTTTGATGCTTAGTAGGTATCAATCTACTTATTTTGTGATTTCTTTATCATTTGAGAATAATCAATTACTAATAATTATTTTATGGCACATGCTAATTTAAATTGGGATATTTATGATTTTATTTTTCCAAGTTTCTGAATAACCCCACAGAAAATAATTTAAACTATTCAAGTCGATTGAACAGTGGCCGAGAAATCAGGTATCAATCTGCATAAGTACTTATGGTATAGTTTTTACATTTTGGTTAATTATTATTTTAACCTTTTTTACTTATTTTGTGATTTCTTTATCATTTGAGAACAATCAATTACTAATAATTATTTTATGGCACATGCTAATTTAAATTGGGATATTTATAATTTTATTTTGCCAAGTTTCTGAAAAACCCCACAGAAAATACTTTAAACCCTTCAAGTCGATTGAGCAGTGGCCGAGAAATCAGTATCATACTTTTTCAGAGATTCTGAAAGATTCTGAAATACGGTATTGCAGTAAACTTCGTGGGTTCAAATTAAATTTTAAAACTGATTTTCACTTTCACTTTCAAGAACTTCATTTACACATAAAATTCTAATATTTACAACAGGTGATTCCGAAAACAATTTACATCGAAATTTAAACACGACTCATCTAAGCTGAACTAACTACGAAATGGAGAGCCGTCTTTCGATTTTTCTCGTAGATCTGAATGGGCATTCCACTGTCGGAAGAGTGTTCGATGCCAATGCTTTTTTGCTGCATAGAAGGTTCTGGATCGCCGTTTGTATTATCCCAGACGGTCAATGTATTATTTTTATCGGAATGATTAATGTAGGTGTCTCCAGTGGCGGCGAATATAATTTGTATAACACTTCCCCCCCTTTAATTCTGATCGTCCCGACCGGAAACAGTCTCTGCATGGTAGGGAGCCAGTCGATCCAAATGAACCACCTTCATCTTAGCTCTTGGGTTTCGACGGATACGGTAGACAACGTCATTGATCCTCTTCACCACCTCGTATGGACCATCCCAGGCGAGTATAAGCCTCGGAAATTTACCTTTGCTCCTCTGGGGGTTGTACAGCCAGACCTTGTCCCCTCTCTTGGAACCCGACTGAATTGAACTTGAGGTCATATCGTGTTTTCATTCGGTCTTTGGTGGCCAACATCTGCGTTCGGGCTAGTTCATATATTGCTAGCATGTTATGACGGATTTGGTTGGCATAATCGATGATTTCTTGGGACGGTTCTTCGGGGGAGCCAAAGACCAGATTGCAGGGTAATCTCAGCTCCTTTCCGAATAGTACCCTGGCTGGAGTCAGACCTGTATTGTTATGAACGGCTGAGCGATAGGCCAACAGGAGTAGGGGAATATGCTCATCCCAATCACGCTGCTTATTGCTGACGACCTTGGATAGGTGTTCTTCCAAGGTCCTGTTGAATCTTTCCACCATTCCGTCTACTGTGCATGCAATGGGGTTCTTCTCGTTTTCCTATTTCCCAACATCATACAGACCTTCTAGAATACATTCGATTCGAAGTTACGCCCTTGGTATGAATGTATTTCCAACACGACGCCAAACCTGCTGAATGCTTTCCTACCAGCATTTTCAGGCCATTTGCCATTGCGATCAAAATGTGTTTGTTTCCCCTCGCTAAATGGACTGGCGACATCGATGGCAATTCTCTCAAATGGGACGCCCTCATTGTACTGGTGTATTCTGCCCTTGGTCCGGGTCTTCGGGCCTTTACTGGCTGCACAGGTGTCATATTTCCGGCACCAAGCTCTGACGTCTTCGAAGTAATTTACCCAGTAGTATCGCTGGTGAACGTTGTCTAGGTTTTGTTCATGCCCAGATGGCTCCCGGTAATCCCATCATGTACTTCGGTCAGGATGGCCGGTACATTCTTCTTTGGGACTACCAGTTGGGACTTCTCGGCCGTCAGTGCTTTCCCAAATTCTCTTGGGCATTCCATTCTCTACTCTTAGAGAGTCCTATTGGGCCCATAACGATTTCAGGACGTTCGAGTATCTAGAACCTCGTCCCATCTTGGCCTGGGTGCCCCTCTTTTTAGGTGAAAGGTTTGGTTTTATGTTTGGATCAGCTATTTGGCCCTGGATGCACTGTTCCGTTGTCCAGTTTTCATTGGTTTGCACTCGAATCTGTCTGATGGAGATACCCTCCCGCTGTTCCGTCTTCAGACAATGGCCGTATTCTACTCTCTTCTTGACAGGGCATCGGCATTATTATGCAAATGGCCGGCACGGTGTTCAACCTTGAAATCGTATTGCTGTAATTTCTCTATCCACCTGGCCAGTTGTCTTTCCAGAGTCTTCATGTCCAGCCGTATTTGTGGAAATGGTCTACAGCCCTTATTATTGCAAGAATTTCTTTCCTGGTGACACAATAATTTCTTTCCGGTTTCGAGAATCCACGGCTGCAGTACTCGATCACCCTCGGTTTGGAGTAAAGTAAAGCTTCATTACTTCTCTTGACGCCACTAAGTCTTAGATTTCTTTATACTTCCACATCTCTGATACTGTTTATGAAACTTTGTGTGGCTAATTGATCTTTTGTTTCCTCTGGCAGGTGTGGGTAGGATAAGCGTACTAAACGTCTAATTTCTGCTTCTAATTCTTGAAGGCTCTCTACGCATTTTTGTGTTTTTCCGCCTAGTTGCACCTGGTATACTTGGCTCAAGGATTGATTGTCTTATCTTTTGTCTAAGATGGCGATGATCTTGGCGAAAGTACCTTGTTCAACGACTGGAATGATTTGAAGAAGCTCTAATGCCGGTCTTCTTAAAGAAATTCTCTGAGAACTAGATTTTTCTTATTTATCCCGTTCATTAGCTGTAGCCACGGCTTCATATTGTTGTTTATACATAGGCCAGTATGAACTGCTATCAAATGTTGGTGGTTTGTTAACGGAAACTTTGGAACTCATGGTGTTCTGGTATTTTCCTCGCTGTCCTGTTATATTTTTTTAATTTCTGTTTCTACTTTGTTTTGGATAGCACTGATTTTTATCTTGAACTGTGTTTTAAATAGAACTGATTTCAAATTTCACCTGGCTCTGGATGGAATAAATGTCATCTACTTGGGTTTCAAGAGTCTCTACATGACTTTTTAGGATCTTTATGTCATCGTTTATCTATTTTATGTCTGATTCCACTATTTGCATTCTTTCATTAACTGTTTCATTAACTTGCCATAATATTTGCATTAATTGTTCAAATTGCTGTTGTCTTTTTAATTCATCAGTCTGTCTGTTAATTCAGTTTATTCGTGTTTTACTTCAAATTCATTTTGTCTCTTTTCTTCTACTATTTTAGATTCCGAAAATAACTCCTCAATTAAATTCTGTTGTTTTTTTTTCCATGGCAGTGACAAGATTTTGTTGTTCGCTTTTATTTTCATCGGAACGACTAATGTAGGTGTCTCCACTGGCGGTGATAATATATTTTATAACAGTATGTTTGACGTCATAGAAAAATATATGAGACTACCTTGGGATGTCTCTTAATGGAATAGTTGAAACTACCCAAATTAGTTAAGGTGACTATATACATATTTTTATATAAATTATAAAGATTATGTTATATTTAGTTAAAGCGCCAGTAACTTTAAAAACTCCTGAGACATATTAACTTGAACCTGCGAAATTTATTTATTTGTATTTCATGTAATATCTGGTAGATGCAAAAAGAAATTCGTATAATTGGGTCATATTATAGAGTCTTAATTTTCCATTTCATTCCACTTACACGTGTAATTTGTTCCTTACATAGTGTTGATAAATACGTCTCTATTAACTCTGCGAAAATTACAACGATGATTAGCGTCTTTGTTAACTACTACTCCACTCTTTCTGTATGACCACAAATATAATCCCTGGCAGTTTCTCTCATATCTTCCTGTTCTTTCTGTTATGGGATTGAAAAATTCGGTACTTTTTAATACCAGGAAAGATTTTGTCGGTATCGGACCTATTAAGCGATGGGTGGCACCAAGCGAAGGTTGGCTAGGAATTAATTATCTCCGCCAGATGTTCTATGACATTTATGTCTAAGTACTTCTTGGGAAATAACACCACAGTTAAGAAAATTGCTGTATATTCCAAACGTTTCAGGGTCTAGGTCAGATCCTGTTGTCAATGGTTAAGAAATTCTAAAATGTAAAATTAAAATATTTGACAATATTTTAATTTTCCATCTTAGAATTGTGCCTTTTTTATCCATAGTTCTTAACCATTGACAACGGGCTCTGACCTAGACCCCGAAACGTTTGGAATACACAGCAATTTTCTTAACAGAACATTGAAAAATATGCCACAAACATCATTCTGAAAACAACTATGACATTTATATTGATAATCAAATTAATAAGTAATTATCTAATACTATAATACGAGCAATGTTTGCAGATATATATATATATATATATATATATATATATATATATATATATATATGTAGCTCTCTTGATGGTCCGGGTGTTCGTCCGTTGAAAGTTTTGTCCCTGTAAAGGAACGGTCGCCTGACGTTTCGCCAAAATCTCACTTGGCATTTTCATAAGGCTTTTCCTCTTCTTCCAACACGAAGGGTGGCTGCAGGTTCGGACCTTTCCGGACTACTTCGTATCCGAGATCGTCGGCTAGGTCGTTCTCCGCTTGGTCTGCTCTCCGTGGCGTGAAGTGAAATTATAGTTATACAGTGTGATTTAAAATATGTTATATTTGGTAGAATATAAAAAGTTTCATATACAGGGTGGAGCGGAATTATAGTTATACAAAGTGTTAACAAAAATGTTAGAATGTATATATATATATATATATATATATATATATATATATGGTTTCCGGGAATTCATCCGCGTAGTTGATAACTGATCCCTGCCGGGATCGATGGTAAAATGACGACGTTTCAGCAGAGTCACATCTGCCCTCTTCAGGTCGGTTCGCATAATTCTCGTAGCCTTCGCTTCTAGTTACTCGAATACTAAGATTTTCTGAAGCGAGCACGCTGTTATATAGTCGCGGCTCGGCGCCTATCGGTTGACACCGTGAACGGCTGCGTGTGATTGGCCCATGGCGCTCAGTGGGCACGGCTCCATCCTGCTCCGGCAGGGATCAGTTATCAACTACGCGGATGAATTCCCGGAAACCACCTAAAACATTTAGTGCCCGCGAAAACTTAAAAACAAATATATATATATATATATATATATATATATATATATATATAAAATTTGATTTACACGATTGGAATTAATTTTCGATGGTGTGAAAAAATAATTGTCAAAGGACCAGGCACCTTTCTTGATGTTCTGACAAAAAGAGTCCATGGGCTCAAATAGATTTTATGACAAGTTTTCGAGATACAGACTGTTAAACATCGAAAATGCCTAATTTTTGATAGATTTCTTATGATAGACATGTATTAATTGAAGAAATCGCCATTTGCACATTATTGGACGTAAATATTTCAAAAAACAATTGCCATCAATTTTAGTGCATTACGGGGTATTGCAAAAATACCTAACATGTTTTTTTTGGAAAAAATCACTTTTGTATTACTACGTTGAAAACGTAAGAAGATGTTATTGCACAATTAATATAGCGTTAAAGTAATAAATTCTTGGACATTCTTCATGGAATATACAGTGTGAGCCATAAATATAGCTAGAGCGCGCATATATTATTTTTTATTATTAATGAGTTACTCTGTGCAAACCATTCGTGCTGCAATTTTTATATGCATTAAACAAATACAGAATCCCTCTCTCTATACTCCGCAGGATATTAAACTTATTGCAAAAACTGTACATATTAAAAACAAGTTTGTTTTTACATAACCCTGTAGTTCTAAATTTTCTTTGCCAACTTTGCATGCTATTGGATTTTACGTTTACAAATGTTCTATGTTAATTAAAATTGTGTGACTAATTTTCGGGATATAGAGTGTTAAACATCAGAATTCACATTTTTCATAAAAGACGTGTATTATTTCCGTTTATTGCAGTAAAGGTAATTTTCACATTTGTTGACAAAAATGTTGAACGGAACAATTACTATTAATTACATTTGATTACAGGGAGTCTCCAATATACGTAACATGTTTTATTAGAAAACTAATTTTTTTATTACAATGTTGTATCCATAAGATATACTCGCACAATTAATATAATGCCAAAGAAATGAATTCTTGAACTTTTGTACACAGTGTGAGTCGTAAATATTGCTATAGTGGGCATATATTATTTTTGCCATTAATAACTAAGCCTGTGTAAACTTTACTTTTACTTTTTTAATTTGTAAAGTTTTTTCAAACCTATAGAATAGAATGTGACGGGTCGTAGATTTGTTTAATTTAATATAAAAATTACAGCACACATGGTTTATACAGGGTTACTTATTAATGGAAAGAATAATAGATGCCCATATAGCAATATTTACGACTCACACTGTATAATATATGAACAAGTCCAAGAATCCTCTACTTTAATGCAATTAAATCGTCTTATGCATTCAACGTTATAATAAAAAAATGAATTTTCTAAAAAAAACATGTTACGTATGTTGGAAACACTCTGTAATCAAATATAATTAATAGTAATTGTTTTGTGCAATATTTATGTCAAATAATGTGCAAATCACGGTGTCTGAAATAAACGGATATAAAATCTGATAAGAAAAAGAAGTTTAACACCCTATATCTTGAAAACTAGTCATAGAATTTTAATAATATTCTGCTCAGTTAAACACGGAACATTTGTTAACGTAAAAATGTAATAACATTCAAAGTTGACGGACAGAATTTAGAACAACAGGGTTGTATAAAGAAACTACCTTTTTTAATATGTACAGGTTTTGCAATCAGTTTAACATCCTGTAGAGTACAAAGAGACGGATTATATATTTGATTTATGTGTTATTAAAATTGCAGCACTAATGGTTCGTACAGGGTGAGTCATTAATAGTAAAAAATAATATATGCTCGCTTTAGCTATATTTATGGCTCACACTGTATATTATATAAAGCACGTCCAAGAATTTATTACTTTAACGATATCTTAATTGTGCAATAACCACTTCTTACATTTTCAACGTAGCAATACAAAAATGATTTTTATCCAAAAAATCATGTTACGTATTTTTGTAATACCCTGTAATCCACTAAAATTTATAACAATTGTTTTGTAAAATACTTATGTCCAATAATGTACATATCGCAATTTCTCCAATAACCGGAAATAAAACACGTCTGTCATGAGAAATCTGATATCAAAAATGAGCCATTTTCGATGTTTAAGACTCTATATTTCGAAAACTAGTGATAGAATCTGTTTGAGCCCCTGGACTCTTTTTGTCAGAATATCAAGTTCTACAAGATACCAACATATTAAATAATTTGACGGAAGTCCATTTTTCTACAAGAAAGGTATCTGGTCCTTTGTAACTTACTGGTCCTTTGTAACTACATGCAAAAGAAGTTTTATCTACATTTTGTTCACAAACGGTGATATACGCGTTAGTTTTCTTGCTCTATGCAATGTAAAAAATATTCTGAATTGTAAGTTACTCGTTTTTTTAAATTTGTATGTATACATTTCCTAGTCAAATCGATATTGCACATAGTTCCATGTCAAGATATATGCAGAGATCAATAGCGAGGGTTAAACGGTCAATTTATGCGTGTCGATTTTTTGACCAAATCAGAGTTTTTACATGTCGTATCTAATCAGTTACTAATGACCCTGACATAACCCCGACTTTTACCCCTTCTGTATGGTGGAATGCTTGCAAATCATATAAAAGTGAGTGGATAATGGGCTCAAGGGAATCGAAGGGGTTTTCTTAATGTCAGTTTGCGTGTTATTAACGTCTGGAGTGGCCCATAAGTGGAAAATGGCGTGTACAATTCATGTGCACAGTGGCGTAGGTGGAAAATGTTGAAATTAAAATGATTACTCTAAATTGTTAAAAATGTCCCAAAAATGTTCCACCGTTTTTACAATCCTATTACCGCATATTAACATGAAAAATAGAAGAATTAAACATTTTTCTATTGTTAGTTTGACATCACAATATATTTACTTTATCAATTTTAATATGGCATTTAGCAGTATTATTTTAATATATTCATATTATTATTGCATCAAATTATATATAACTGATAAATATACCACCAATAATGTGCCTCGATCAGTTACGTTTTCATGTCACAGTTAGTGAGGATCAGCAATACTACTACGAGTATTTGGTATTCTGTCATTAGCAGTGAATCTCAAATCTAATCGCAATGCAAAGTAATGATATTCCGATCCACCAAAAATAATGTGTCGATTTCAAAATATTCAAAACTCAGAATTTGTCGATTCAGTTACTCTGAATGTATGATTGTCCTGACTTCGTACTTCTAACTTTTTTTGTAAAAATAATCTATAACCAGACACTGAAAGGTTGGATTTTTAAATATAAAGTTTTTGTTCTCAAGCGTGGGATTATTTGCTGAACAAATAAAGCTAGATTATTTGACAATAACTACTGCAGAGGCTCTGATGCCGTCACCTGTTCTATCATTTATTGTAGGGTAGGAACACTGTTTATGTCAAATATTCTATAGCAATTAACGCAGAACAATCACGCGCATGAACACTGATTGCCATGGTATAAAACCTACCAACTGTTTTGTTGTTTGATCTCTGAGACATATTCAAGACCCAGTGTTAACAATACGAGTAAAAGTTGATGTTTCAATTCCTTCACAAATCACAAATTGCCGTATTTTTTATTAGTTAGCACATTTTACACTTCCTCAAATCATTTTATAGCTTGGTAGGAATAACTTCTCTATTAACATCAAGTTCAGACAACAATCAATATGGTAACCTAAGAATATTGTGTAATAACTCGTTAACCAATGACGAAAGGGTTTACTATTTGTTGGAACACCTTATCCCCCGTCGGTTTCCGTTGATTTCTGTCCTTTCTTAAAACGGTCGGTCTATTCATAAACACATGCTTATGGTAGATCATATTCTCTGAAAAAGCTATGAAATTTCATATTTGAGAACTAAAAACGCAATCAAAGGGTAACTTTTCTACGTGATTTTAAATTTATATTTTCCACTATAAAATTGCCGTAACATTACATAATTTTTATCTCGTTGTAAATATTTGCTAATTGTTGGTAAATTAATTTGATAATAAAATTTTTCTTGTTAAATACTATATCTTTTTTCGTAATAACTGTATCTGATATTTAAGATATTAAATGGATATATCAGTTAAGTCAGAAAAAAAGAGCGGCAGTCATTTGAGACTGAACGATGGAAGCGAAAGCTCCTTCCAAATTATACTTCTCGTATCTTGTCCTGTCTCTGTTTCCATTTCCTTGTGTTATCGTTAGTAATGGTTATAAATTTCAGGAGAATTAAATTAATTGTCACTATTTTGTTTTGAATCAAGTATTAATCCTAATGTGTAATTTAATTCTTAATTTAAATTTCTATAAGTGCCAAATAAAATTTGTTGAATTATTATCTTGTAAGTTGAAGCTTATATCCGATGAATGGTAAATGTGGCAAAAAAATTAACAAAAGGTGTATGAAATTCTTTCTGTCTTCCGACTTATGTCCAGTCCGTAATGCAATATATCGCAAAGAGAGATTTGGAGTTTTTTTAGAAAAGCAAATTTTGTGTAGGTTTTCTATATTAATTGGATGTTACATTAGTTTATTTCCCATATATTATTGATATTCTATAACAAAAGAAACTCATAATGTATTTTACCTGGTCTCTGTTTCTTACACAGTGAACTGACCAAGATCAAGATAATGTGTGGTGTCAGTGTCGAAGCAAATGAAATTTCAAGTTATACAATTCATTCCCTTGCTCATCTATTTTCATATGTGTAAATGTGGGCCCCCGTTAAGAAGCTTTCGCTTCAAAAATATTACTTAAACACTAATTTTATTAGCTGCAAAACATTGTTGATTGCTCAATAATTTTGTGGAGGCACTTAAAACATTTTATCTGTTGCGTAGTAAATTCATATTGGAGGTGGCCGCTAATTATAATTTTTGGCAGTTTAAAGATGCAAACTAATTTGCTACAAAAGTCAGATACATTTGATATATATTGAAATTAATTAAGTAGCCTTCCCGAAGTTTATTAATTAGTTCACGATTTGATGGGATCGAACTCATTCTTAAAATTCTCTATCTGTGAGCTAGTTATTCCTAAAACTCCTAGATGTTGATGCTCCTTTTGTTATTAAATATTAAACTCTAGTATATAGTCGGTAAAACAGCTTTTTTCAATATTCACTATCTGTCCTGTGAAAACTCGAAAAATCGCTGGAGCCGTTTCAAAGATTATCCCAAACAAGTAGACTGTCAGCTTATGACAGATTTTGGTTTACAATTTTCTCGTTTCTACCTAGAAGGGGGTTGAAAACTGTTATTGTTGAATACAATGAGGCGAAATTTTGCGAGAGAACCGTGTGGCTAATATAGGAAATTTTTCGCCTCTGCCATTTTGACTAAATTAATCAATCATCAGAATATGATGGGCATAAGTCTCGCATGCGGCCAATGGAGTTAGATAAGGACGTCATCATGCAAGGAAACGTAACAATATGGCCAAGAATTTCTCGTTTCTGCAAGGCTGAAAAATGAAAGTTGACATCAAGAGTAATCCACCAAGACACGGCATAATGTCGTGGCCATATTGTTACGTTTCCTTGCAGAATTACGTCCATCGTAAAATTCACGTAGTCAACATGCTAGAAGCGAAAAAATCGACCCAAAACCTCTCTTTTTTCGAAAAATGGAAAATAATTACTTTATTAAATCATAACCCAATCTGCAACCCCCTTCGAGGCAGAAGCTGATGGTTTAAAACAGAAACAAAATGTTTTAAAAGTGTTTTGTAAGTTTGGAAATTACAATTAATCAGAAGTTTTGACATTCTATAAATCAGAGTTCTACTTTATGGCTGTGAAAGCTGGACAATTATGAGGAAAGATAAGTGAAAACTACAAGTTTCTGAACTGAAATCTTGCATGTCGAATCATTGCACATTAAGAGATAAAATGAGATATATCGAAATTAAAGACTAACTTGATATAAAGAGTATATTCCATAAAATAAAATTAAACAAAATAACGAAAAATGGAAGTCACATTGACAGAATGAATAACATAGATGCCGTAAACAAATAAACCTAGAAACCTAGAGGGAGAACTCTAAGAAGTCCTATAAAAAGGGGACATGAGGAGTAGTGTGAACAGGCGGAGCTTACTCTATTATAGATAGAGGAGAAAGAAGAAAGGTTCTTCATTATCTACAGCTGTTACCAAAAATGTTTTAAGTTATTTACAACTAATATGAATTTGACAACTTTTAATTAACAACGAACTACACAATTGTTGTTTAGTGTGGATCCCCCAACCCTTCATATAAATACTTAAGCACTCACCGATGAGGAGATTAAAGTTATTTCATGTTGCAATATGTGGAAAACTTCCTTATTAGTCCTCTTTACGTATCCTGTCAACTTTCTCCATCGTAAATGTTACGTATGACCTTCAAAATGTATCCTTGATATTGTAATACAGAAAGCTCCATTACTAATTATAATTGATTGCACTGCTCAAGAAACATCGACTGCAAGAAATTGGCACGCCTCTGGTCGGGGGGGTTGGACGGTGTCCAGCGAATATAATCTTTTCTGACTTTTCAACCGCATTGAAGTTGTGAAAGTGGTGACCGACGCTCTGAGTGCGCGCTTTCAAATGAATTTCATATTTCATTTTTTATTTTTGAATATATTTCGATAACTAAATTTCACATTCAAGTGGTGTTTTACTAATCAGATTCGGTAAAATTTTTGGTATTTCCAAAATGACTTTGATTTCAGTGAGCGTTATCGACAATTACAAACGGTACTGAAATTCGCTTTTTAGTGAAATGTTATTTTATGTTTCAAGTATTTCAGTTTAAGTGAAATAAGTTCGAAATGTGTGAACCAATAATCATTTTAGATTCGATTGTTAGCTTAAAAGAATGAAAACTTTAAGACACTTTATCCTAAAAAAGTGTATAATATAATGTCAAATTTTTAACATTTTATATAAGTTAAGGTCTTCCTTTAACACTTATGTTGAAATAACTGTTATTCTAATTCAAAAAGATATAAATCATATAAGGCGCCATCTTGAAAATTAGTAGACTAATCCATAGTTATAGAAATAAGCGTAGTCTTTAAAACTGATTGTGACTGAAGTTGACTTGATTACAAGATCAATAGCACTGACGGACCAAACGCTATATATAGTGAAGTTCTAAACTAACGGATAAATACAAACGTGCTCATTATTATATTGTAGATTCTCCTTTTTCATTGTACTCCACAGTGTTCCGTTTAGTGGCCTACTTATAGTCCTTGCTTTATTTATGATCTCTTATAACGGCAATACATAAGTCATTTTTTCGGTGCTAGTTAATCAATAAGTCTTTGAAAAAAATGTAGAGTAATCAACCCCCTCATCTCCTAAAAAAAGTCTATGGTCTTAGTTCCCCAGTTTCCCAATATGTCGTTCGCATCTTCTCCTATACACATTTGTTGCGTCTTTTCTAGGTCTATCTGTAATCTTCATCTTCTGTATTCTTCCTTCAGTTTGCCTGTCATATATTGTAAATCATCTACGTATTTTGCACATATAACTTGCTCATCTGCTAAATAAAGAGTGTTTACACAGATTTGTTGTGATGCACTTTCCACTATATTTTTTCTGATGTGTCAAAGCTTTCGCAACAAATATTGACGTGTTTTGGCCATATAATTTTTTAAAATTCTGCTGCTAGTTTGTTTAGTTAGAACTGAGGTTTTCCCATCAAAAAGCTCCGATCGTATTGGTTGAATGTTCTTCTCTTCAAGCAGATTGAGAAAGGATTTCCAGTTCGGGAAGCTTTTGGCGGCGGCTGCTATGGTCAAGAGTATCCCTCAATCTTTATTGTATTTCTCCTTAATTACCCGATCACTCATACTTTTTCACTGAGGCTTAAAAAATGTGGTAAAAAGCCGTATGGGGTAATTATTGTATGTCTATTTACAACATAAGTAACAAATTCTTTTGTTACTTTCAGCTATGCCTTATGCGTAAGTTTTAAGACTTCTGTGCGACATATTTGCCGTCATTTAGATTGGAATAGAGGTTTGCTTCCCTATAGATTAAAATATCTTTAGACAGAAGTAAAAAAAGTGGTTCTTTTAGAAACACTTAGTAACATTTCTGCAAAAAAATCACAGGTTTTGAAGTTACTATTGTATCCAACATGTGGAAAAAGTACTTTCTTGTCCTAGTTAGATTTTGCGACTCATTTTAATTGTAGTGTAAGCAAATAGGTACTGGATGAAATCATTATACTCTTAATTTATTTCTCTATATGTTGATGTTTGTTTGTCAAGTTTCTTTCAGTTCAAATTCAAATGTTTTTCTCGTATTGGCTTAAACTTCTTCATCTTGCTGTGAAATCGTCACAGCCTAGAAGAAAAATTGTGTGATTAGTTTTCTATCATTGGAATAAATATTTTCGTGCAATATTTCTTTATATTTTGAATCAAAGATCATGCAATTGTTAAAAGAAATTTTACATAAGTCTTTAGAGTTTTGCTTGCTATATTTATTTTTTGGTAACAGTCGGTTTGTTGCTGACTCTTTCAATATCATGAACTGTCCCGCTTACTACTTATTATTACCTTGAGTTTACAATTGGTTTTGGTTGTTTGTCAGCTGAAAGGTGTTTTTAACAAATATGTATATAAACTCTACTGCAGTAGCTAATGATTTCTTCGATAGGAATAATTGTGGTTGTTTATTTTAGACTCGCAGTGGTTACATTTCCTTTGACAGCTACTGTCAGCTTGGCAATCTCATAATAAAAAAATTGCTCAAGTTCGACTCATGTACCAAGGATTCTATACTGATGTAAATTGTAATATTACTGCTCAAATACATGTTCAAACCAAAAACCTTCGATCAATTAAAAATACTAGTGAAGATATACAAAAATCCACGCATTACCCGCTTTATCTTCGAAACCACTGAGTCAAACTAAATGAGAAATAAAAAAAAATCTGTGTATATCATTTAATACATCAAATGAAACGTTTCATTGTGAGAAATAGAAATATGTTTGTATTTTTCAAATATGGTGTTCACAAATATTACGAAAAATATACAAAATTCTACTACTACTACCAATCCTAAACTTTGGAATAAACAAATGAGAATATAGTGTCATACTCATAATTTAGAGGTAAATTACAAAATTAAAGGGAAAATGAAACAATAAACTTTTTCAAGGGGCTCGTTATGAGAAATACTAATATATTTTACATACTCAAACTATATTGGCAAAATGAAGGGATAATCCTAACCTTAATTTTGGGGATCAAAAAGAAAATTATATAAATATTTGTAAAAATCAAGGGCATCATATGGCAGACCAAACGAGTCCAACTAGCTCTTAAACAATTATTTTAGAAATATTTTTTAGATTAGCCTTTTTGTTTTCGGAATGATATTTGTGGCAGGTCTAGTTTGTATTTTTAGCATTCATTGTGAGTAACACCAGAATTACGGAAAGGGCTGGCTGTATGTTTTAAATATTCCAAACGGTTCAGGGTCTAAACCTGACCTGGTTCTCAGTGGCAATAAATATTAGTTCCCAAGGGCAAATTGTGTATTCTATAATTCTCATTGTAAAGTTTTTTGAACTTTTTAAGGCTCTTTAATTCCATTGTATTAATTTTATTGCCACTGCCAAGGGGGCCTGATTTAGATCCTTAAACATGTGGAACATTTCAAATATACAGACTTTACCGTAATTGTATTGATATACTAAAGAAATTTAAAAGATTCAAACTGTCTCGTTGGTTAGGATTGTTCCTTAAAATATGCGTTGAATGGAAGAAAGTATCAAAGCAAATTTTGTGGGGAAAAGAATGAACAGAAGAAGAACAATAAAATGCATTTTGTGTTTTGACAAAAGAATAAAGCTGGAAGTGTACAGATCTTCAACAAAAAAATAATTATCTAAGCACTTTGCCAAAGATGAATAAATATTTCACTAAACTCAAATGTTTGAATCAATAATTCCAAAAATTTTACTGATTTATGATTGGAATGTAAGGTCAAATAAATCAAAATTATTTTAGCTTAAAATATAAGAATTTACAATACATAGAAAATACAAGTGAAAATCAATACTTTTCTGCATAAATAATTAACGACTAAAGCACGGAGACTGAAAATATACCTTACACCTTGTTTAAGTTTTAGCATTACAATCTAATTTTTATTCTTATTTTATCTATACAGAAAGTTGTATTGGTTCACACAAAGTACGTAACGAACACTTTCTTAAATGGTGTATCCTAATAAAGTTTTTACGTTAAAATGACATTTATTTATGTTGTGCCTTTGCATGAAGAATACAATGGCTATGGAAATCTTGAAAATGGCGGGTATGGTAATATTTTCAAGTTTTTCGCGATACAATCTTAAGCGTGTTAGGCTACATTTACACACCACTATTTTGAGAATGCTTAATAACATGATTGCGTAGCATGTTAACATGTCATGTTGATGCAAACAAATAACAATCGAGGAACGCTAACGTGTATATCAAAACAAAAAATTTATAATTTGTATAATTGATATTATTTCTATTATATTTTTATGTCGAGTTCCTTTTAATGAAAACATTACACTATGAGTTGATGTTTCTTACGTTTGGTAGACTTATTCATAACTTATTTTAGAACATTTTTTACCTAAACATTACTTATGCTTATCGTCACTGAGAACACATTACATCACAGAGTAGTCCAAATATGTTCACACGTTTATATTGGCCCTAACAATGGTTCACATGCGGAGTTATGAAATTTGGAAAAACAGATTCACATTGAATTATTTTTAAATTATATATTGTTTTATTCTTCATTGGCTCTTTTTTTCAATTCACTCGATGCAAGAATCGTTCTCATGAAAAAATTATATAAAAGTTATTTGGCATGATGTTTGTTCGAAGTTATATTTATGTACTTATACTGGCTTTATGTATGATCATTACCTTGCAAATTTGTTTTTCTTTTTACTTAATATTGGTTAGAATTATAACAATACCCAGGGCAAGTTTAACCCTAATGATTAATTTTTTAATATTATTTAAAAAAAAATGTACCGCTGGTGAAAGGTATATATATATATATATATATATATATATATATATATATATATATATATATATATATATATTTTAATCAGAAAAATGTTTAATAAAATAAAATACAATCTTTTTTGACAACAAAGATAAAACTAGTTCGTGCCAAATACGGGACACGACGCAAAATGATTCATATGATTATTGTAACAATAGGAAAAGTTTGTGGGCATTCTACTATAGTGTTTTCTTTCTTCCCTTGAAAATATTTTATCTTTTTTTTTGCTGTCATAATATGATACAACAGATACATCTACACACTCAACTTTCTTGACCATTGTTCCACGATCCTTTATTTTCTTGTCCTTCTCTTTGGGCATCACTAGATTCGGGACTTTATTAGGCCTAACCGTTCCTAAAGAAGAAGAAGGAGAAGAACAAAAACTTGCAAGGGTACACTATTACACCAATTATCGAAAAATCTTTGTATCCCCTAGGTCAGGCGTGTTATTTATGACAACATTTTCCACAAAATATTTCGTAATCATAAGAAAATCCAGTTACTACACTGGACCAATGCCTCATAACCCCTTTTTGTGAGATTCTTCTGGTTCCATAGTATACCTAAAAAGTGGTTCTATCAAATTTACTCTTAATGCATGATGTGCCAGATATGGCCAAGTCAGATATATATGAACTGTATAATGTTCCATATGTGGCACAAACTGATTTAGATAAAAACTGTCAATTATAATTCGAGGACCTATCACTATGATGCATTTTCTATATATAATGCCACAGGCGCATGAGTCACCCTATTCAGTTTTTTCCAGACCCCCGGAAATCATCTGAAATATGGCCCATTGTCTGCTCAACATCCCCGCAGTCACACAGGCCGGTTTCGTCAAAGCTCTATTTTTGTTTCATGGAATTACATCTGCTATGACCAGTTCGGAACCTGTACAGTCGTGTTCACTCCTGTCTTGGAAGGTCTAGTCCCGGCATGTCCCCTTCCAGATTCGTAATTAGGTGTTTAATTCTTAGGATTGGACTGCCATTTTTTCTTAAATCATTGTCTGGCCAAATGGAAGATCCTGATTTAAGCCGGGTTCTTGGAGGATTCTGTAGATCTTCGTATATTGGCAGTGACTGGTCATTCATGGTTTTGTCCCACATCATCTTTGCCACAATTCGCATAGATTAGTGTAACTCGGCGTCTATTAATTAAATGTGACAGCTGTGATACCACACTGATGAGCAGCATTGCTCTACGGAGTACGTTCAGGCAACCGCGGACTTTCTAAGCGTAGCCCCCCACGAAGTTCATGCTAACTTATTTAGCAGAATATTTCTCGCTTTCAGTTATAAGGCCGTTTTAGTCAGATGCCTCTTATAAGTTAAAGATTTGTCAATAGTCACACCCAAGTATTTGGGGAAAGGGTTAGGATTAATTAATAGAGGCGACCAGTCTGCACAAACATACATATAGTTAAAGTTTACTAGCCATTTCTGTATTTATATAGTTAACTAATAATTAATTACTTAAGTAAATAAACACTCCCAAGTAAATACTCAAGTAAATTACAGGTTTATATAAACTCACAGCAATATTAAAAAACAAAATTTTGTATTTGACATTGAATAGTTTTTTGTTTTTTCAAGTATGGAAGAATATTTTAGAACTGAATTTAATAATTTATCACTAAATGAATTTTGACATAAAATTTTAAATTCAATTATATTTACTAAATACAGAAATATCTAATATAAATTTCTGATTGTTACGATTAGAAACAATATATTGTCGTGCATTCAATGGATTGAAAAATCTCGAAAAGATAGTATCATCTTAGAACTGGTTGGAAATATTTTTAAGTTCAAGTTATAGTAAACAATGCTTGAGAATTATGTCTTTGTGCTAACAAAATGATTAATCTAAAAGAGTAGATTTTGATTTAGTGTATCCAATAATTTTTATATAATATACTACAAGTTAAAGACTGTTAACCTCCGCATCTCTTTTGCACAAGTTTTTTCACGTTTATTATTCACTTTTACAACTTTGTTACAGCTTACCTCCAGGTCAGCAAACTCCTCCAAATGAGCCTGTCAAAGAAAAAGAGGAAGCTCCTAAAAATGCATGCACCAAATTCCTAGCCAAATGCAAGAGAAAATTAGTTTGTGATTGCTGCAAGAAAAAACTACCCACTGAGGAAATCAAAGAAGATGCTGAAAATCGTTCACGCTGTTTGAGCTGCTTGGCTTGCTTGAGTTGCTTCAGTTGCTTGAAAAAACCGAAGGCACCAACTGAACAACCACCGGCACGAATAAGCTTCGAAGATGAAACTGGCAAAAATAAGAAATGGTATGATCGACTTAAATGTTGTGGCAAACAAAAAGTTAAGGACAGTACCAGCTGTTTTCCTTTGGGTAAACGAAAGGAAAGCTGGGCTGAAAGACGGCATAGTGTTTTAACTACCACTACACCAGCAACAAGGTAAATAATGTATTATTAAAATAAGATATCTCAATAAATGATAAGGAATCTTTACTTTAACTTTTTAATTTAGTTTCTAACTAATACATAAATCTAATTATATGTATAAAAGAATAAAAAGTTTTGTAGATTAGACAGTATCTGTAGTACCCGTTTATTATTTTATTATGTGCTGCTATATACCTAGAACTCAAGTTTTTGCACAATTCGATATCTTAGTTTATTGCTACATACGGACATGCAGACTAGATATTCGACAATTCTAAACACTGTTTCAAAAGTCATATAAGTGTTTATTTTTCCAGTTTTCATGATACTCACAATAAAAAATTGGTGTTTCATTAAAAGAAAACCACCTCCGGTCAAAAAACAGTACTTCCCGTCAGAACCAGAAGTCGTAATATGGACCATACAATGACTCCCTCGGTGCCCTACAACTTTGGTGTGATACTTTTTTCGATATAATCGGATCCACCTTTCATGATAAATGCCCCACTCTGCATAAACATTGAATATCTAAATTAGAGCGGATTCGAAATGATATCATTAAGGAAACAGTGGGAATACAAAAACAATTTCAAGATACATGGTTTGGACACGTCCAGAGAATGATGGACGAAAAAATAATAAACTGAACTCCACAAGATTGAAAGAAAAGAAGTAAACAAAAAAGAACATGAATAGAGAGAATAAGTTCAAGCATGATATAGGACTTACGAGTCAGAACTGTGAAAATATATGCTGTTTTTAAAATAAGGTTCCAAACTTCTGGTGTCATTAAGCACGCACTAAAATAAGCCAATAAGTCCCGTTCAACATATCCCCGAAACGCACTCTTAGGAAGTTGTATGCCCTATACTCACACAAAACTGCTTTTGTTCTGTTATTGACAAAATGATCGAAAACAAATAGACAAAAATATATGGGTCTTACATAACTATCTATTTACGTTAAATAATATGTTCTATTCAGTTTTTCGACATGGAAATTATAAGCGTCCTATTTAGGTTGGTGAATGGGGTTTTCAGCCCGTATTTCTTTTTATTTATTTTTTTACAATTTTCTCTACAGATTTATAAGATCTTAATAATTCTCTGAAAAAAAAAAATTTTGTCCAAATCGATATTTCCAATAGTTTTCGAGTAAATTCAGTTGGAAAATTACTCTCCCTGTCAAGTTTATTTACACATCCAGTGTGCTTCTTCCTATTAGGATATTAAATCTAGTTCTAGCTGCCCAGTCTTTTTTACGAGTCTCCTCGACATGTTTGTTCTTCCATGGAATTTATCTGTCTTTCATGGTCAGGTTTCCTGTTGGAACGATCTCGATTTACTATTCTGTTAGGGAGAACTAGAAAGCGTCGTCTGTTTTTGAGATGTCTGCCGTGTTAATTGAAGATAGCATCGATGCCATGACTGCTCTCTGAGAAAGCCTGGAGGTTTCAATACCGTTCGTCAGAAATGTGGGCACCTAATTCAAAAATCTAATTTGCAGTCACCACGATTTTCTTGTGTAACTTAATTGTGTTTTGTTTGGTAGCAGTAGCCTTCAGTATTTTCTTGAACAGTTTAAACAGAAAACACATATATGTTAATTATGTCATACATATTAGTCTCACCAAACGTTTTTAAAGTGCATTTTGAAATGCATATTTTAAATATTTTAGACATCTCCTCTTGTTATTATATTACGAGAAATGATGTCACTCCCTTGTATTTTATTAATCATTTAGTGGTATTAATGATAGTAAAAAGCTGAATTCGAAGAGCAATCTTTCTTGAAGTTCGCAATTCTATCGTATTACTGGCATACAATTCTCTATATTTATATTTTTCTCCATGAAATATTTATTCTTTTCAGCGGCGGGATATGTTCTAAAGCAAGATGCAAAAACTTTTGGAGGGCCGTTTTCTGTTTAAATTGTATGTGTTGTGCAAAGAAAACTATTGCAGAAGAAGCAATCAGAAAACAATCAGTAACTAGCAAGAAAAAGAGCTTAACCCCACTACTCTTCCTCCTCCAGAGGTAAGTTGTACACAAATCTAATTTAATTTATTGTTTTAATGTTAATTAAATGCAATGTTTTGCAAATGCAATGCAAATTTTAATGTTAATGTTATTGCAATAATAGCAATATATACCAACGAAATTATATACATTCGCTACAGTGAACAAAAATATTGACGGACTTAGTGGCCAAATTTGAGCAAGTAGAAAGTGGTAAAGAACAACAAGGTTGTGAGCATTGTGCCTGTACTGTTCTTGAACCAGAAAACCTTAACAGACCTCGTGTATATGTTCTATTACATAATTCCGTACCATATATTCTCATATATGCTATGGATTTTTTTCTTAAATAACCAGTAATAAATCTGATATCTCGTTCTGGCTAAATACCCTGGCCCGTCAGGTCGCCAGATTTAACGGCTCCTGACTTATTTCTTTGTTAATAAATAATGGTCTGGAATGTTATATGAAGCTGTTATATTGTATTCATGGTTGCAACATATTATTGTACCGTTACAGGCAATATCCCTATTTACGTGTAAAGGAGTTGTAAAATTGAAGTAAAATTCTAAAATCCAGAAAACGAAGTAACGTTTGTTCTTTTAGGTTCAAAAATATTCCATGCCAAAATCCGTCAACTGCCTTACTTGCTTATTCTACGGTCTAGTTGAGTTTACACACTAGAACTGTTATGGTCATTGTATTTTTTTTTCATTGTTGATATTGTGGACTAATTCTAGCTATTATCAGAATATGTGTCCTATCATCTATCTTAGCGGTACCATATCAGTATACACATACTGTTTTTGACTTTGGTTTCAACTGAGTAGTTATACTCCACCATTGCCCTTATGGTAGATTGTCCTTCTGTTATAAATTTACCCCAGTAGTTTTATTTCTTGTTGTGCTTTGCGTATTTAAATAACAGCAAATTTTACAAATAGAATATGACATAAAAGTTCAAATTCTTATTCATGTCTTAAATCTGTTTAGTTTGGCAATTTTTCAGAAAACGACATATCTAAGGAATAAGGATGTTGATTTTAGTGAACAGTTGAATTTCTGTGAAAGAATGTAGAGCATAACACTCCAGAAATATTCCAAACAAACAATATGTAGAGCATGATATATTGTCAGTTAAAGTTGCACATCATTATAACAAACGTTCAATAAAAATAGCGTTTGTAAAATAATCTATTAGATATGAAGGAAACGTACATGTATTTCACCATAAGTCTTTGGATCAGCTCATAATTATAACTTAGTCAAACTCTTTAGATCTTTTCCTAGATATCATGATACTAATTAGCGAATGAATTTTATGTCACACAATAATTTTTTAATAACACCTTGAATAATATTACAAGAATAAGTACCTACTAAATGATATGAAATATGTTGTTTTCTTTAAATGACTAATTTGAAAATATCATCTTTCCCAATGCGTAGACGACTTTTTTGTTGACTAGACTTGAGATAATATATTAGCAAATAAAATCTTTTATAATATTTTTTTATACAATTACTTTCATAAGAACCATATTTAAAATGTAAACTGCTGTACTCCAATTAAATAAGCAAGCCTCTCCATTTTATTTATGGTACCGTTATAAATATTTGTAGATATATGGAGTGTCTAATTAATGAAGTTAGCATTGCTTTTTGAGAAAAGTTAAGAAATCTTTAAAATTTAGTTCGAGTTACTGTTACTAACTAGAACTAGAACTGTTAAAGAGTTATAGTCATTTTTCTACGATAAGATATTTGTACGCACGTATCCCGTACGTGGGTTACGTTCGTACAGTAGGTGGGGTACTTTCATACGCCATGGGGTAGATTCATACAAGGTAATTAGAAAGCTTATTAAAGTCGTTGAATTTTGATTAATTATTATAACAATATTTATTTATGAAAGAACTAACTTAATAATATTTTACTTGACTCATAGTTGATAATTTTTTCTTTACAAACAACAAAAAATTAAATCGTCCATCCTTACTTTACTTATGGGTAATTCTAACCTTTACAATCAGTCTAAATGATATCTTTGCAATAATTCTCTATGAGATTGTTGTACAGTCTTTGACAGTCCTCTAAACTTAAAGTAGATAATCATACATTAGGTTGTTACTTTGGATGTTATTGCACATTATAGTTATTTAAATTAACGGCGAAAGAATCAAGTCTAGCCATTCTAGCTGAACAGCCCGCTCGTGGTTGTGGATCAGGGAGGATCATGGCGACATCGGTGATATACACAGTGTGTATGTCTTTTATATCAGGGAAAAAGAATGACTGAGAACTTTTCCGACGTAGTAAACAACAGAAGTCTTTTTTTTTCAAACTCTACCAAAACAAAACAATTATCTTTGATTTTCTCTGGTGACACTACGATCATCAGTTTCTTCGTTCTTTTCGAAATCTACTGGAGATGTTGAACTCTCCCGCACGCCTAATTGCGATCCATCAGATTCCACTCAATCGTCATCACTTTCTATTTGCTTTAGTTTTCCTTTTCTTTTGTCTTGAATTAAGTTCGTTCAAACTACATTTCACTGCTTTGGCTCTGACTTTTCTTTCCTGTTCTATTTTTTCAATTCTTTCCGTCAATATCTCTCTTCTAGTTCAGTTTTTTCAGATGTTTCTGTATATATACGGGATCTACCCGGTTTTCTTGCTTTATTGGTTTTTCTGTTTCTAACATCGGTAGGATAAGATCTTATGACTACTGGTATTATGGAAAGATAAGCACTCGGTTCAGATTGTGTCGCAGAGGTGGAAGGTTCGTCAGTTCCGGTAAAAATATGTTGGGGATTTTGAAGCAAAAAAGGCGACTGCTCACGAATATCTTCTTCATTGACAGTGCTTGTTTCCGGATTAGGTGTCACATTTTCCCAATTATTTCTAAAGGGGAGCAATCATACGCGTACGATGTGCCCCCTGTTTGGCTGTCCGAATGCACCCCATGTCTTGCACAAAATTCAAATACAACTTAATCTTACTTTAGTTTTAGAAATATAACAATTAAAGCTCAAAATCACCAATGTTAACATTAATATTAATCATCACTATTTTGTCAAAAACTTAACAATTCTACTTTCAAGTGCGAATTAAATTTAGGTAAAAAAATTACTCACTACTCCTGAAAACACGTTACGTCTTGTCAGCCGGTACACAGTGGTGCGACTGGCGCGACACTCCGCTAGCAACATGGCGGCCGGGAATGTCTATGCACACCATTGAACTAATTTGCGCTAATTTGTATGTAGTTCAATGATGTACACAGGCAAAAGCATGTTTGTGTGCTGTTTAGTTTTTCTGTTATAATAACTGTACGAATGGGCCCCGCGTACGAATGGTGACCACTTTCCCATATATTTAACATTAATTGCAACATGATATTAACTGATACCTCAAAAAATTGTATTTATGACTATTTCAGATAAATTTTACAGTTTAATAGATATCGTTATTTATAAATTGGTGAATTTAGCCATCGAAATGCAAAGCACCAAACAGAAAATTTGATTTTTAGCTTTACCTAAATAACCTGACAACGGTAACGTGAATTTCTTAAACCATTCAAATGCGATCTACCAGTTACTAGGTTTTTCTGATTTATTACCGCTTCGCTTTTAATAATGTTACCCCTTCATATGCGACACAAGGTTGACTCCTTTCTGAGTATATCCATAAAATATGGATCTGTCTTTGAATGGTAGTACCATGTTTATGTCAATTTATTCAATTGCAAAACAAAGCCATACCAACGAATCTTTGTACTGAATTGAAATTAATAATAATATCTTTTAACAAAAAATTAATTACACAACCTTCTTTTGAAAAAAAAACCTACTACTAATATCTACTCACAAATTTAAAATTTATAAGAAACGGTCCTAAGCAGTAATGTCTAGATTATCAGTTAAAAGTCGTGCAGATGAGAATTTTTTAAGGAAAATACATTCGTAGAACAATTATGTTTAATTCTACATATATAAAATTTTATTATTGTACTAGGAGAGACTTTTATTGATACTGGACAATAAGTTCCTAGGTATTACTACAATAAATTACCTATATCTTATTAAAGTGAAAATGTATTTAGAGGGTATTTACATTTTCAATATTTTGCCTAACAATATATTTTTTTTATTTATTACTAATGTCTTAAAATTTTCCTAAATTCTAAAAAATAGCAATTCCACTACAACAAAAATGAGTAATTAGTTCTTACAATTTACGAATTTTGAAGTTTTTAAGAAAATTAATTGGGATTATTATGAAACCTTAGTTACTTTCCGTAAAATAGTTTCTATGATGTCTATAAAATTTGTTTTTACTTAGGACACCACCCCCAAACTCGATATCAGTTTGGTAGAACATACATCTCATATGAAAGGAGCCATACCAGTTCTTCCAGTTTGTTTAGCATGGTTTTGTCTTGTGATGAACTGTATACTTCCTGGTACAGGTGAGTAATTATACGGTATAGTTAGTACAGAGGATATATGTCTCATACACTAAGTCAATTATACATATACTTCTATCAAAATAAAAATTGTGAAAGCTTTATTGACTTATATACAGCAATTTAATTGGAATTGGTGTCGATTATGAAAAAGCAAAATCCGAGCGAACATTCGCCATATATGACCAAAACAGTTGTTTTGCAATGCTTTAGATAACGATCTAAAAAAGTGATCCGATACATATGACGTAAACTTTTTCTATGATAATGTACATATCACAAATTAATCTTCGATAAAACTATATACGATTTTTATCACATTGAATAAATATTGAAAGTTATTTCCGAAATTGTCCCTGTTTATAAGCATTTCTTTATGTATCTCTCTCTCTCAAAAAAAAAGATTTGAGTGATCTTTATAAATATAAACAATAGAGGCAGTCATTCAAACTAACCCATGGAAGCAAAAGCTTTATATATTCCTATTTGTTTAACAAATTTCCCTTTTTATAGAACAATATTAGTTTGGGAAAACTAATCCATTTTGATATTAAGTTGGGATCATTCTAATGTGAAATTGAAAATTACCAATATATAGGTTGTTTTCTGAATGATATTTGTGGCATATTTTTCAATGTTTAAGTACTTCTTGGGAAATAACACCACAGTTAAGAAACTTGCTGCATATACCAAACGTTTCGGGGTCTAGGTCAATATATATATATATATATATATATATATATTGTCAAATATTTTAATTTTACATCTTAGAATTGGGCCTTTTTTATTCATAGTTTCTTAACCATTGACAACATGGTCTGACCTAGACCCTGAAACGTTTGGAATATACAGCAATTTTCTTAACTGTGGTGTTATTTCCCAAGAAGTACTTAAACATTAATATATAGGTACTTTTTATAATTTTGAGACATGTGTTGTCTTATATCAGGGGTCTCCAAACTGCGGTCGGCGGGCTAAAGCCAGTGTTTTCACTCTCGGTAGTGTGACCGAATATTTCATAATAATGCTAAATATTTCATGTGAGAAACATTTAGCATTGGTGTATAAATTAGGGACAAGCTGGGACAGTTCGTTCACATTTATTGCTAAATCTGTAGAATGCTATTCGCTATTTTGTAATTCGATTAGATGACTGCCATTTTCATTTGATAAAATTTCGATTGTTTCTCAAAGTTAAAAAAAATGGTGAAGCACTATGAATTTCAAGTCAATTTTCTCCACTCTCATGAGTAAACTCGCGGAATTGGAGGTGATTCAGGATAGTGAATCTGAAAAAAATAACAAATGAGATGACTGGAATTACAAGTTCTGAAATATTTCAATACTTCCCCTACAATGACTGTTGCTGAATGATACAGTGAAAAACTAATGTTTCTGAACCACCATCTTTTTATACGACCTTTTGCACAAGAATGACCAGTTCTTTACTTTTACTACACATATTTTTGCCTCCCTCAATTGTAACAGATTTCAAGTTTTTTATTAATCCTATTTTCAACTTCCTTAAAAATATTAAAATCCCTCATAGCTTTTACCTATTCCTGAAATAATAATCAAGACCTGAGTAGTATCTGATAAATCCAGTTACTCATTCAGGGCCAAGGAAAACCACTTAAGTTGTCCATTTTTGTTAGGCGATGATGTGGGATGTCTTCTACCCCCTCCCCCCAGAATCATGATATTTGCTGAAAAAAATTATAGTTACAAATAAACTTACCTTTTCGGGGCACATTTTTTACTCTACTGCATTTCTTCATTGGTGAATGGTTTTCCAGGTTTCTCCACTTTAAGACTCATATGAAACATGGCACGAGTTGCAGCCATTATTGACTCTCGTAAACAAAGATTGCCGTGTCTTCAAACCATGATTCAAAGCTTCACATTTTTTCTGTCCGCAAACTTCCAGTATATTGTGAGTAGTTTTGAAAATGTTTCGTTTCATAATAAAGATTAATGTTATATTACTTGAGAACGGCTGTAATTTTATTACAAATCAAACATAGCTTCTTATTACCGCACTGAACGAAATATTAATTCTTGATTGTTCCCTACTCCCCCTTTAGTTTTCAATTATTTTCCATTCTAGTAAATATCACGCATAAACAACACTAGTGAAATCAAAATGCTTTGACATATTAGTCAAGTGGTTCAAATGTCGTTTATTGTTTAAAATTGTGTACAAAAATAGCGAATTGCGCCCTCTGCCATCGTCAGCTGACGATTCAATGAATGTAATTAAAGATGAATTTGAGGATAACTTAATGACTACAATGAATACCATTGGCCAGAATATAAAAATCATAATTTTTGGGAAAAATAAATGCCCAAGTTGGCTACAGAAAAAGACCTTCCTCACCAAGCCTTTGCTTGGAAGCCTTGGTGAGGAAATGTTGAATGACAATGGATGTAGATTTACAGAGGTGTGCAGTGCATTCGGGTTACATATTATTAGTCACTACTTACAATATAAGAATGGACTATTATACATAAAACCAAAAATCTATTATTGTGACCATGTATGAACACATATAGGTGGAGAATGTCGCACAGATCACATATTACTAAGTCATATGTTAGTTTACAGTTTAAACACCGTAAGCAACAAGGGCAAGTAGAAGAGGAAAACCAAAGAATAAGAGACATCAAATACAATATTAAACTTCTAAAGAATCAATCTATAAAATTCCTGCATAAGTTTGGGCTGACTGATAAACTATAAAACAGTTTCAATTAAGATAGTGTCGAGGTCAGCAATAGTCATAAAAAACAAATAAATGAAGCACTAGGAATATTGGAAAACAATTATGTAAATACGCCTCTCTTTTGGAACAATGAAATTGGAACAGTTCTAAAAACAAAAGAAATCTGCTGCCAATGGTTGGTCACAAATGACAAAGAAAATCGGAAAAGTTATGCTAGAATATCCTTATTATTCAAAATTTACATTGATGAAGTGCTGAAAGAATGACTGGCTAAGTTTGGCAGTATCAGATCAGTATTTGTGTATATTACTCTTCGCAAATGATCTGCCGGTTATAGGGGCAGATGAAAATGGGATACATTATATGTAAAGACAATTGACGGAAACCTATGAGAAATGGGGTATAAGAATAAATTTTAACATATCTAAATATTTAATCGCAGGAGACGCCGCTCAACGACTTGATATCGACAGCAAAATAATCGACCCTGTTCATATTATAAATATTTAACAGCAAAAAAAGAGCGGCAGTCATTTGCTACTGAACGATGGAAGCGAAAGCTTATATTTCCCATCTCTTGTTATCTTCTGTCTCTGTTTCTATTTCCTTGTGTTATTATTAGTAATGTCACTATTTTGTTTTGAATCAAGTATTAATCCTAATGTGTAATTTAATTCTTAATTTAAATTTCTATAAGTGCCAAATAAAATTTGTTGAATTATAAACTTGCAATTTGAAGCTCATATGAGATGAATTGTAAATGCGGCAAAAAATTTAACAAAAGATGTATGAAGTTAATAGCGGTCCTTCTGACATATGTCAAGTCCTCAATGTAATATATCGCAGAGAGAATTGGAGTTTTTATTAGAAAAGCAAATATTGCGCAGGTTTTCTATATTAATTGGATGTTACATTAGTTTATATCCTTAATATTATTGATATTCTATAAAAGGAGAAACTCATAATTTATTTTACCTGGTCTCTGTTTCTTACACAGTGAACTGAATTGTAGGTATAGGTATTTCAGGATCAAGGAAGTGTGTGGTGTCGGTGTCGCTGTCAGTGTCGAAACAAATGAAATTTTAAGTTATCCAATTCATCCCCTTTCTCATCTATTTTCATATATGTAAATGTGGGCCCCCGTTAAGAAGCTTTCGCTTCAATAATATCGAAAGTAGGTAACAGTTGACTGAATATTGACAACAGGATAATACAGAGAAAGAAGCTTTACAAACATTAAATTCTGTGTGGTGGTCATAACAAATAAGATTACGGAAAGAAATAAAAAACGAATCATTGCTGTTGAAATGAATGCTTTATTTAGAAGTTATAGTGTGTCCAGAAACGAGTTAACCTAAAACAAACAATTATGAAAAACAATAAGAAGGAAAAACTATGATTGTATGGACATATGAGAAGAATGAAGACCAATAGACCCTCAAAAATGTGTGGAGTTTGACAACAACTAAAAGTAGGAAAAAAGCCTAGACCTGTGAAAGATTGAAATGAAGGGGTAAACGAAGCTATGGAAAAGAGCAGTACGGGAGAAGTTGAACGGCAAAAAAATCATATAACCGATGCGAGAAACGACCCAGGTAGCTGTAAAATAACTCTCTTATATATAAAGGAAACTTAGAAACTACAAATTGGATGTATATGCAATGAAATATTTGCAATGCCAGAACTACAATATGTAAAGTGAAAATAGCCGTTATTATTACGAGATTTGTAGACAAACCTTCCGCAAAACGTACGACTTCTTCGAAAAAAGAAGTTGAATATTTCAAAAAGCTATGAAAAGCACTACTGTTACTCTGAATATTTACATGCGCCTTTCCTAGTGTTATATAAAATCGCAACGACCAGAATGTCAGGCAATGTCGCCGAACAATTAATTTTACCATAAAATTAAGCCTCGTTTTCCAATTACGACGCCCAGAGAGGGAAGGTGTGTACCTTAAAACATAAAAATTGAAGGTGGCTGTACTACAAAGCACACTGTGCTTGTGTAAATGGCGATAAATGGAACGTGCTTTAGTTCTTCAAATACATTACAAATGTCATTAATGAAAAAAGTTATCACAAAATAGGGAAACAAAGCACACTTAAATAAACTACTGCGCTTTTAAATTTATTATAAATAACTTTTTTTTGCAAAATCACTGAAATAGACAATGTGGTGTTGTCGCTTGACTGTATATCACCTCACTCTATGGCTAATATGGCTATATATTAGGGTGTTTCAAAAATGCAAACAATTTTTTTTTCTTTTGGTTTTGAAAAGTTGAAAGTACATAAAAAAACAAAAATTTTTGACACTAATTAGAGCCCTTAATATTGATATTAAGGTTTGCCTCTATTCATTTGTTTTTATTCCATTTAAATAACACAGGAAATTATTTTTCTTATTTTTGAATTTTGATTACTTTAAACTGGTTCATTTGCTCGGTACCAAAACTTCAGATCTTATAGGAAATTTCACGTTTTAAAAAAAAAACCTGAAGGTCAAAGCTCGTCAGAGCAACCGCTTCAAAAATATTTGCGATTGAAAATAACAGTAATAAAAAATTTCACATTTTTTCTATTATAACTTTAAAAAAATATCTTTTGTTATTTTTATTCTATGTTTTATCTAAAATCACTTTAATTCTGTTAATCTAAAACTGTTATTTTTTTGCCAATTAATTCAATACGTAACATACAAAAAGCACGAATACGTAAATATAAAGATAAAAAAAATTCTATAACATCTTCATTGAAGATGTTACTCTCTGGCCTGAAAGTCAAAATTTCTTAGAAAACCTGGAGTATTTTAAGAAGCTTCAAGTTGTAAATGATGTAGCAGAACGTGGTGTGGCATTGATAGAACAGTATAATAGTTGCTTAACCAAAGATGAAGAACAACTCCAATATTTGTTGCAAGTAGTCACAGAACACAGAAAACAATATCCGAATTGTAATAAATCTAATTTTGTGACACCGTAATATTTTAAAGTCAACAAAAGATTATTATAAGTAGTATATATTGTTGTTTATTATAAAGAATTAATTGTTTAAAAAAATTTTTGTTACTTAGTGAAAAATAAAATGAATTTGTTATAGAAAAACCCAAACTAAAACAAAAAAAAGTTTTAGTTTGGGTTTAGTCCTTGAAGATGACAACTTAGAGTTGTTGAAACGGCGTTGAGTGTTTAAAATAAAGGTTTGGTGTTAGAGTGCAAAACTGTGTTTTTACAAATGAAGAGTAATTCAGGCGTATGGTAAAACCATGTAATGAGAAGTAATAACTACGAATTCCTGAAATTGAGGTTCAAGATGCAGTGTAACAGGTCAAAAGGAAAACGGCAAAATTCGTGGTTAAAAAATCCGTAGTTAAAAGATCTGAGAAGATGGTTTGAATGTTCATCAATAGATTTCTTTAAAGCTACAATCTACAAGATTATATTGGCCTTTGGATCGGCAACCGGGAATACGGCGACTTTAGAATAATAAAACATTATGTATTCTATGTAAGAACAATTTTTCTTGTTGCTAAGGTCTAAGTAAGCTCCAGCGCAGGCACTTACAATGGCTTACTGGTATACAGAGTTGCCGTCGTTGTTAGAGTAAGCAACCCCTGTTTGCCCATTTTTTCCAATAAATAGAAAAAAATTAAGCTTTTTTGACACACGATTCATACGTTTTGAACCAAAATGTTAAAAATATGATTTAAACGAATATTAATTCAACACTCGATATCATATTTTATAGACAAGTCGGCAGGGAAATTTACCCTATTAGTAATCATGCTATATTAAAATTACATTCCATACAAAATGAGAAACATCATTTTTAGATTATATTTCCTATCTATTGAGTACGTTTATTGCCATATCACATTTCAAAGACTCTATTAGTAAAATTCAAATATAATTTTTCGGAAATTCAAAATTTCTTACTCGATTATTTATTTTGGTTTTAACACAGTTTGGTCGAACAATGACCAATACGAAGGGAGGTATAACAAATTTGAAGAAAATCAGAAAATATAAGTGTGTGATAGAATTATTAAATGCGTACGAAATTAATAAAAATATCAAGGCTCTATATAATTATTTATAACATGAAAAGTGTAATTAACAGTCTGAGTTCGATCCACTGTAAATTACTCTTAGTTTTGCTAATATTCGAAAGCATTCACAAAGCACTGTTTAATTGATAGTAGTAGAAAAAAACTACTTAAAATAACTTGCTAATTTAGAGCAAATGATATCTTAAAACGCAATTTATTACCAACTTCTTTATTTAAAAATATGTTTCATTTTTAGGCACATTCCTGAGTGGACTATTTTGTTTGTGTCTTGGAATACCTCGATTTTCTCAAAAGGATGGACCTAAACCTCGCATTGGTGCTTTTCTTATTAACACTATAATAGGATTTGGACAATTTTTCACAGTTTTGTTCTGCCTCGTAGGATGGGGTTGGTCTATATGGTGGGGAGTTATAATGCTGAGAGTAGCAAGTATGTATTATAGTTAAGCTTAATTTCTTGATTTGTTGATTTTAAAAAAATCAAAATGGTAATAATCTTTAGGAATATCAAAAAACTCAAATATTACCTAGTCCAGAGTGACACCATGACAAATTTATAAAAAAAACAATCCTTGTAAACTTGTCTCGATGTGATGAAAAATATAAACAGTTGTGGGAAGTTAAAGTCTAAAATTTAAACTTTAGCATGGTTAACCTACAGAAACTTAATAAAACATTAAATATATATATATATATATATATATATATATATATATATATATATATATATATATATATAAACGACTTCTACCTATAACTAAAAAGCTAAAATTAATTATAACAAAATACAACTCTAGCAAATAAATAACAGATTCAATGTTGTTAGGTACCTATCGAGGAAGTAAAAAATGTAAACATTCTGTACAAATTAATTACCTACCAATCTAGTATATTTTGAAGCCGGTGCCAAGCAAATCTAAAATCCTTCATTGCGTACTTATCTACTAATTCATCAAACTTGATTGTTACTTGGCACCGAATCAAGTTCAAACCGGTGCACCATAGGAGAAGAAATCAGGTAACATACATACAAAAAAAAAGCGAAAAAATAGGCGGCGAATTGATAACCTCCTCCTTTTTGGAAGTCGGTTAAAAATGACATATGTGGAACACTGGAGAACGTTGATAGATAATTTCAACGGATAAGGATCCACATACTTGAGTGACGATTCGCAAAGCATACTGTATCTGATGGTTTAAACTTCAGCTTATCTGATGGACATACGTTTAGAACTATAAACAGATATTAAGAACATATGCATATATGTATTACAAGGTTTGTTTAAGTAGTCTGAAGAAGGAATTGATATCCGCCGCCATAAATCAATCAGGACGAAATCGTCATTTGAAGATTGCAAAATAAAGTTTCTAGCACATTGGAAATGTTTGTTTAAGAGTTTTACAACAAAGTGGTTCAATGGCAACGGTAAATCATAGAACAAGTACTTCTGAGCTTCGTTTGTAAATATCAGTCTTATGTCTATTAGGACACACCGATATCGTACTGCCCGGCTTGAATGATGTAACAATATATCAAATTGGGATGGCTAATGGGCAACTGCATAAGGTAAATCCAAGAAAAGCAAGATAAATTAAATTGAGACAAAAGAATAATTAAAATATTGACTGAAAATATAAACTAAACCAATAGCCCTAAATAAATTACAAAATCACGTCAAAGTTTATTATGACTAACTCTATCAGAACTTAAAAAAAAACGATTATTTTACAATCATATTATTGTTATTTTAAACTTATTACAAATCATTTAATGATATTGAGTCAGTGGAGTTTTTAGTTCGGGTTGCTAATAAAGTGTGTGTTAAAACTGTAATTTATTTTTTTATTTTTTGTTCAGTTGTTGCTACTAGATAGTGTTTTTTTCTCATTTTCATTTCAAGAAAGAAGGACAATATTTACTGTCGTTCTATGGATGGTATATTTATCCTGCAAAGTTAGTCATTTTTTTATCCTACTCAAGAAATTTTCTAATTAATCACCACATCTTAAAGTGTTGAGCATTACGCTAAAACATTCCATTACATGGATAAAAATTAGTATTTTCTTATCATGATAATCCTATTACGGACATTAGGACAAAGTTATCAAATCATTGTACTGCCATCTGTCCTTAAGACGTTTATAACTTTGGAATTTAATCACATGTCTTAATGTCAATGAAACGTACTTTTAAAATACGTTAACATAGGTGGAAATTCATATATTTTTTTGATGATGCTGGTTAGGAAATTGGGATACAGTTATAAAATTATTGTATTCTCATCGCTTCTTATTATGCGTGCCAATATTCAAAGTAATCAAACTCCTTGAAGTCAGGAAAATTATGTTGAAAGGAACATTCAGATTTAATTCACTGTCCAAAGAACAGGAGTGGATCCATAAACGTTCTTTATATAGTGCAGTCAGACCCCGCTTTCACCCTGGGGGTAGTTGCCACCCCTTCTCGGTGGTGTAATTTTTTTTTTTGCAAAATATATATAACGATAGAAGAACTAATTCTAAGCAAAAAATGTTCTATAAAGTTTTTCAAAAAACCCAATACTGTTCAAGTTATTGGCAATTGAAAATTCGGAATTTTTTCACGTTTTTCATTGCTTTTTTGCAATTATCTCCAAAAATATTCATTTTAATGAACATTTTAGCAGTTAAAAAACTGAATAAATCGTTTTTTTCTAAAGTGTTCTAAGTGCAATATTAAGCGAGATATTAAAGACCAAAGTCGTTTTTTATTTTGTCTGAAATTTAATCGATGTATTCAATGCCATCTAGCGGCGAGCGGATACATTTTATGCATTGTAATGAAAAATGGTTTTATAGTGCTTGAAATAAGCTTTAAAATGAGCACTGTTAAAAGTCTTTTTCACATAAAATGAGTGAGCTGTAATGCAAATAAAAGGAACAACTAATGTTTTTTTTTAAATCAATGGGTTTTATAAGTGCCATTTCCACCAAAATAATGATTAATCGAATTCCGTCTAGAATTAACTGTAATATAATGAGTTTGATGGATTTTAGCAGTTTGGCTTTGCAAAAAAAAAAAAAATTTTTAAAAAAACCGCCTTCTTTTCATAAAATCTGAAAAATAATGAAAGATACATAAAAAAGTATAATAATGAAAAATGTAGGTCTTTTTGACAAACATTTTGGTTTATTTTATTTTCGGGTCACATAAAAATAAATAATAAAGTGAAGGTACACAGTAATATAGACCCAAAACTATTGTCTCATATATATATATATATATATATATATATATATATATATATATATATATATATATATATATATATATAGAGTAAATATTGTTTTACGTTACCTACCTTATTTGTCACTTAACCTCTTTTAAACCCTTAAAAACAACCCTTCTAAAAAAATGTATGAAAATATTTTTTTTACAAACTGAAAACAATTTAAAGGCTGTTCCACGTTCTCTAAAATATGTGATAGCTGTCAAAAGTGACAATATCTGAACACTTTTTAAAGACGAATAAGGTGACATCTCAATCGTTTTTTCCAATTTTTAAAAGGAGCGTAAAAATTCCACTCTAGTGACTTCTCACAATTGCATAAAATGTTTTAGTATCATTTAAATAATAAACACCTTAAAGTTAGGTCTTAATTTCTTTAAGGAGGCCATGATTTATTTGTTGCAAAATAATATTAATAAGGAATGACTTAAATTCAAGTTCAATACCACATGAACGTCAATAACGACAGACTTAATAACTACTATCCCCATACAAGCTCTAAATGTAAAATCTAATTAAGTTTTTAAGTGCTTCGTAATTGAGTATTAATTTACAGATTTGCAAAACGACGTCCATTTGCTTCGAGACATTTTTGACAATTGGTGACTGTTTTTCGTGCAACCCTAGCAAGTACCTCTTAATACTGTGTAAATGTGTCCAGAATTCTTCGTCTCTGAATATCTATGTTCGCAGGAGGTTCAAATGCATAGATCTAATTGTGTCTATGAACCCAGAGATAGAAATCCAAGGTCGAACGGTCAAGGGGATTTAGGAGGACAAGATATAGAACCATTTAATTAAATAACCATTTCGACAAAAAGTTTCTGAATTTAATAGTATTGTGAGTAGGACATCCTATACTTATCTTAGTTTTACCAGATTGTGTGAACTTTAGGAAGTTCGCACAATTTGGTTTCACAAGAGCTCTAGATATCCCTTGCCGTTTAGGTTGTATTCAAACAAAAATGGTCCTATAAATCGATTTCCTGAAATGATTAATCACTATATAATAGATGCCTAACTAAATTACCAATGACACCACATCAAACGTTACTTCCAAATTTGGTGTTGCCACTCATGAGGGTTTTCCACAGTCATTACCCTTCTTAATATACCACTCACAGAAGCGCATTCGTCTTGGAACATCAGTTTCTCTAAGTCCTTGATTTTTTATGGATCTTTATTGGAGATATGTCTTCATTTTTAACACTTTTGCACCATTTTAAACTTTTCGACAGATTTCGACAATTTGTGTCTCAGATTTCGATTTTAATGAGAGAAAAAGCGTACTACATATTCAAATATAATTTTAATACTTTTAATTATTTAACGTTAAAGTAAAGGCCTCCTTAGATGAAAAAATTGGTTTACTTATAAAAACCCTATTTTCTAACAAATAAATCATTGCCTTTTTAGAAAAAAATAAGACCTAACTTTATGTGTGATATTTCGAAGCTATTAAGCCATAAGATATACTATAACCAAAATAACAATATTTTTTATTAATATAACATAGTAATTTAATTAATTTCCACTTCACGTTTCGATTATAAACACTTTTTAAACTGTTTCTTTCCAGGAAAACACAAGAAATTTAAACATCTTGAACAAATGGAGGAGGCCACTTTTCAACCCAGTACAAATCCAGCTCGGACAAGGGACCCAATAAAGTAACAAAGATGAAATCATCTGAAAATAATTAAAACTTTTTTATACTAATTTCTACCAATAACACTAGATCTAACTATTATGTAAAAATTGTTAAAATCATTTTTGCTGGCCAAAAATGATATCTGTATTTACTGTAGATAATATTGCATTTACAACAACCGTTCATATTTTTTGTAAGAAAGTTTGTAGAAATTTTGTAGATGGAAATATGTACAAAATGTAAATTACTATTTATAGTAAGTATCAATTTTATCACCTATTTTCAAATTTGTACACTTGACGTATATTGAAATAAACGAGAGAACAAAAGCACAAATTTTATAAAAATGACATTATATCAAATAGTTTTTTTAGTTAAATGGATGTTTAATCTATACTATGATTTTATTTCAGAGTTAAATATTTGAGATGCAACTAACAAGCATTACTACAAACATATTACAATTTGTTACTTCAATAGATAAATTGTGAATGTAATTAATAAATTATGGATAAAATACCTATCCCTTAGAAAATGGGTAAATAACAAGAAGTTTTATGTGTTTTATTAATAAATTTAATTTATAGTACCAGCAAACTAAATTACACTTATCTATAACTATACTGAAATCCAAGAAACAGGTAAACTAATCAAAGAGGTTAATACTGTAGAGCACGTGAAGTAGCGAAATTCATGTAATATCAATAGAAAGAGAGAGAGAATAAGCGTGTCGTTCCTGATTGGTCAGTATCAGTGGTGACGCCTACTATTGGTAGGGTAGAGACATAGCAAGCGCTCCCTGATATTGTCTTTCTCTTTCTACTGTTATTACACTGCCACTTACAATAACGCCCATACATAATTCACTCTACGTATAAACCTCTTTGAAACTAATTGGGGTTATTTGACTGTTCATTAGGGGTTTGTTACTCTCCTCACTTCTTTTCTGTAACGTATACGTATTAAAATTGGGCAAATTCGAAAAATTCTCGGGAATACTGGTGCTGTCTCCTATTTTTAAGTTTCCATACAATTTTATAGTAGCCCCTGAAATTGAACCATTTCATGCTACGTAAAATCATATAAATATTAGTTTTACCCTAACGATGTAAAATATATACTATAATTATTTTTATAGACTACCAATATTCATTAAATACTTTTAAGGTATTTTCAACCAAAAAATAATTATCATTCAAGTATATGAAGGATAGTAAAAATATTCTCATTTGATAATTTATGCAGCTGAATTTTACTAATTTATTTCAAGTTCTACTAGCTAGATCAATTGCTTTGTTTCATTATTTTTTACAATCTGCTTCGTATTCATGATTTTCCTCGCAACTGGTCGTATAGTCAAAGAAGTTCATATCGAGAATTCGTTGTGGTTAAAAATTCTCTGCGTCGTTTCTTCGCTATTAGTGGATAGTTCTATACCACCGCAATCAAGGTTTTCTATAAAAAATTATACAAGCTCATTTCAATGTATTATAAAATAACAATTTTCATATGCTGTTGATAATGTTGATCAACCACCAAAATGAAGCCAGAACCTAAAAGAATAACTAGACCATCTTTTCATCAATATGACAATCTGTTTAAAAATCACTCTATTATGTGTGATTAGTTTGTACTAAAAGTATACAAAAAGATTTCTTGAAAATATTACATAGACAGTGAATGATTTTGTTTTTTTAGTATTGTCGAACAATAGTGAAAAAAATAATTATTTATGAATTTCTGCATTCTATTTCAACGTTATGTATGAAAAATAAAGGCTCAACATTTTTCTTTACATTTTCCAATACGTTTGGAGCTTCCAATATATGTCCAAGTAGCCTCACAAATGTTGGGCTTATCAGGTCTGCTGTCATAGACAGTTTTTTTACTACTTTCCTAAAGAAGAAATTTAGAACCCGTTATATATGACGACCTTGCGGGCCAAAATGAGAAGTCAAATTTTCAAAAAACTTTCGACCCAAAATATGCATTGGATCCTTTACGACTGATTGTCCCATCTCAATGAAACAAGATGTTCTCGGCATTCAACTCCCCTGTTTTTAATTTAAAAAATTCTGTGTGACACTTGCAGCATTACATCAGCATTTTCAAAAAATAAGGCTACATAATGCCGTTCGCCCAAATGCCACACTAAGCGTCGCTTCACACTGGTTGAGTAGGGTAGGCGAATTTCGAAATCTGGTGAACTTTAAAAGTAACTCTTCTTTCAATATCGTTATCGCAACATCCATCGAAGTCGTTGTGGATATTTAAAACAATTCTAAATTGGTCAAATTGTGATGATATTCGGTAGATCTATGTAACATACAATTGTCAAAAGACAATTTCCGGAAAAAAAAAATTACAGTAAACTGGCGGCTAATTGAAATCGGTCAACTATATATCACGCATTCGGTATTCGTTTATAAATCTTACTATATGAAAGGTAATTATGATGATTCTATAAAAACTAATTACCTTGTTCCTTGTTACGGAATTCAGTTATTAACCTAGTCAAACGAGTTTTTTATTTTTAGTAACTCAAAATGTAACAACTGTACACCATTAATTTTAACATATATAAGTAATGGTATATAGTCTATAAATGACATGATTTTAACTGTAAGTTCGTAAAGTAAAATTTTTTACAACACAAAACTGCAAAAATTTGGTTTTATTTTGTATCTTGTTCATATTTTGTAAAGTAATTAAACGAACGTAATACTGTCAATAGAGAAATTGTAGAGAAACATACAATCTTCATAAAAAGCATTAGTATATCCTGATATGAGCATTTTTCAGTGAGAAAAGCCAGAAAAACCGGAAAAATATGAATCTTTTCAAAAATTCATATTTGTATTAATGTTATTATAGCTGAAGGCATCAATATGACTTGGGCACAAGATCATTATCGTCGGTTAGTATCTTCAGAATTGTAATTTAAATCATTTAGAGAGGTTTGCCCAACATAACTAACGTTCACCTTTCCATCCAGTTTTTCCAAAGATATTTTGAAAGCTCATAAAACACACTTTACTTTATGTACCATGGAATTTCTTTAACAATGCTGTAAAAATTGTTGCTTATGCATATTGCATTAATCGAGAAACCCATAATTTAATCCAAATGTTTTGACAACTACTGTCATTACTCCACTCGCTACCGGTGGAAAATTAGCATGCTTAGTGCAATATTCACTACAATCTTAAACCAATTTTACGGCACTGTTACATGAATCCAAGATATATCAAGAGAAGTGCATTTTGTAGTATTTTATAAAAATTTTGGTTAGATCCGATAAAACGATCCTGGTTAATACGTTTTAGGCAAAAACTGCTAATCCGCCAATGGTTAATTTGAGCTCAGTTACTCTTACTATCGTTGACTATTACTTTGAGGAAGATAGACGTTTTTACAACAATAAAATATTCATTTTTTGCAAAAATCGAGTTCTTACCGTTGTTTCTGACATCTCGGAACGAAAAATTATTCAATCAGGGCTCCTTGTCAAGAACTTCTTAGTATTTTTTTCAATAAAATCTTTATGGTACCCTTTATCACTTAATATAAGCAAAAAATAAAAAAAAACATATTTTTGTTTTTTATTGTTTAGTTCTACGAATTTACTGATAAAAGTTAGTTATCCTTTAAATTATTACCGCACTGATGGCTTAAACAAATTATGTGAAAATAACTGACCAAAAATGTCTCCTATGTTTCTCCATTAACTGGTGTATCTTTAGTGACTCGCTAAAACTCGATTTGAATAATTTTTGTTTTGGTGTAATTCACAGCTGGTTCTGGTTTAATCAAAAAATAAATAAGTAAAACCCAAAAAAGAATAGCTGAAAAATCGAAAAATTCTTAACTGCTAATTTCATATGGAAATCGCCACTTCGGACCAATAAAAATTCTTACTCAAACTCTAACCAGTTAATTATTACACCATTCTTCCTAGACGCTTGTTGCTAATAATTCCAACTGTTTGAAAAATTATAATTATTCGCGAATCACTGATCTAGACAGTTGACTGTGCGAACACTCAATTCGCCGATATTGTTTCAAACAATTGGAAATATTGACAAGTGGACATTACGAAGATTTAAGTGCTGAAGTTTTATAGTTGTTCCTATCCAAACAGATATATCGAAATTGATAATTATTGCTAACCTATCTTGATTGCACAATTTTGTTAATAGATATGTTATTTTAATACTGTTTATTGATTAAACGTTACATCTCTCACGTTTTTTTATAGTTTTTAAATTGTAGTTATTTTCTATCTTGCTACTTCAAGTTTCAATGCATTTTCAAGCAAAAATTATATAATATTTTAGCAATAATATATACGGGTGTCGTTATTTTTACCAAAGGCTTAGATGTTTTGATAAAATTTTACTCAAGTCTCATTCGACAATGTAGAGAGCATTATTATAGGAAAGTTACTACGGGAGAAATTTTACAAAATTTTAACAATTTGATTACCTTGTTACAAAATATACAAGTACATTTTTTTAGTCATATATATAGCTTGAACATTATGGGTCTTAATTTTTTATTGCATTGTAAGCCTGTTTAAGGATATAGGTAGTTCCATTCATGTTTGGCTGTTGCTTTAAATTCAATTTTCCGAAAAGATGTACATGTGGCCGCATAATAAATATTTAGTTTGCTGGATTAACTGTAAGAAAAATATGTATTTCTAATTTTTTCAATTGAAATTATTGTTAAGTGTAGTTTTATCTAATAATTTTCTATAATATATTATTGAGTCTTAGGTTATTTTAAACGATATAATTAATCTTATCTCATATAACCTCGGACATTATTTAATATCTTCCATGGTAATATATGACAGACCAAAAGAGCAATAATTTGTGTTTTTCTGAGAATACAATTATGTTTGCATTAATTTTTTTTCCAAATTAGACATAGAGATTAATGATACATATTCTTGAAACGTACCTAGGTACCTGACTATTTCATGTGTATATTTAAAATAACTTATGTTAACCTATTAGTTCAACATTATTCACATAACAGACAGCAGTGGCATTTGTAATATAGTCAAAATTTTAAACATCAAATATTGAAAATAGTTTAATTCATATTTAATGTGTTATCGTATAGTATATATATTTTTTGTCAATCGCTTTATTATTTAAAAACTTATTTAAAATCATTTCAAAATATGATAATTAAACCCCCCCTTTTTTTTTCTACAATTTATTTTTTGCCTTTAACTAGGCTTGTTATTAAAGCGCGTTTTTATTACGAAGAACAATAAGAGCTTACATGATTTAGTTAATATGTTTTAACTCTCTAACGAATATTACATTATGTCAAAAAAAATTTTCCTACTCTTCACTATTGAATTTCATAAGATCTAGAACAAATTATGTTTACTAGTACTTTTGCAATTATAACAATACATGAATACAAGTTTAGAATAAATGTAAGAAAATGCTATTAAGTATACGATTTTTTATTGAAAAAATAGTCCTAGTAGTTTTAGTTGTTTGCACAATTTTTGCAATATTTAAAACAAAAGAATCAGTTTTCCGAGCATCATATAAGCGGCAAAATAATCATTATTTGTTCTGTTTCAAACGTTATTTTTATTGTTTCACAACACTCGCGTATTTCAAAATTTCATTCAGCTTGCGTTGTTAATATGTTTCTGACGACTGAAATTTAAACTAGTTTTTCACATTTTTGCCACGTTTGGTATAGACGACAATGTATGGTTAGCTATTAGTAACATCTTTGTAAATCTAATGTGACTCACTTCAAAAAAGGGCTTACCAACGATTTTTTTTTGCTCCTTCGTGATATTGATATTAAATGAAAGGGTTAGATGAATATAATGACCTACCTCTAAACTGAATATGCCAGACGTCCAGATGGTGGATTATTTTCATTTTAGTGCAACTGAAATACTGAACAAAATCTTATTTTTAAAAAGATGTTTATATATAATAATTTATTTTTAATTTGGCAATATGGAAAAAATATAGAATTCAAAAAAGTTACACAATGTATCTAGTAGGACCTACGTACACTGTTTTTCAAGAACTTCACAAATTACTGCTTAAAAAAATTGTTGAAATTTGGTTTTTCTCTTTAAACTGGGCTATATTGTGGTGTAGAACCGCGTCTAAATTTATGAATTTCTCGACGTTTTTCCTCCAAATTTGATGTCATTCTCAAGAGAATTCATAATGTTGTATACTTTTCTTACCTCTTAATTAATTTGTCTACCTGAGGTTATGTCGTTCTTTTAGTTACTAATATTTTTGCTATAAACTAGTAAAACCCAAAAAGTAATTCTAATGACTGCAGAGCTAGATGTACCAGAAAATAAATGATGTTTTATAGTATTTGTATAAATCTGGCAATATTTATAATATCGCAATATCAGTTTACAGCTTGGAAATATAATCTTTGATTGTATATTTCTGAGTATCTAAATCCAAATATATTTTTAAGAATAGGATATCTAAGAGATTATATATATATATATATATATATATATATATATATATATATATATAGAATGGTACATTAGTATATTGTACTAGCTCTGCATTAGAAATATTTTTGTTAAAAACTCATTGAATTAACATTGTCGAATTAATATTGTTGCATAGGATATGATATTTTGATATAACACTATTTTCAATAAAATTTTCAAGTTGAATTTGTAATTTGTCTTCTCGAAACACCTTCAAAATACTAGCATTTGAGTTGACTGCATCTTACATCCTCAATAAATTAAAAAACAAATTAATTCGTCACTTTGTCCTTATAAATAAGTAGAGGAACAGCGAAATGTTTAATATGTTATGATTTGATTTACATAATTTATTAAACTCAATCTCAATTCTTATAGTACTCCGTTTTCTAAAATTAGTTTATTGTACCTGCTTTCTTATATTTAAATTAAATTAAACTCTGTAAGCTTTCGCAGTCGGCTTCGGTGATTACACTTGCGTTTTTCGTGGTCTTCTTCTGCGGTCTAGTGTAATTAAATTGCGTATTAAAAGCGTATCTTCAGTATAGTTAATCATTTTCATTAGGGTTGGCAAGAAAAGTATAATACTTTTGACCCTATCCTTTCATTTAAATAACAACAACAATAGCAAAGTTGGTCCCTCCCCCCTATATGCCACGAAAAATATTCGGGATAAAGTTGTTAAGCCACATATGCTTTAAATTGATAATCATCTACATTTCAAAATTATAGGTAATATCTATTAAATCTTGCCACTACAAGGTTTTAAAATACGGTATTTTGTTCTTCTCTTGCTTCTCGACATTAAGAAGTATTAAGTGTGGAAATTACGGCATGTAACTAAGTCTAAGTTTATAAAATAATGTCCTCAACTGTCATGTAATAACGGTCAAACTCACAGACCTAAGAATTAAATAGACCCAATTGTTTACATTTTTATGCGCTCCAACATTCAAATTATCTCTTTTTATTCTCGATATACTGTTGCCAGATTCCACAAAATCATTATAAGCTAATTGACAGGAATATAGAAACTAAAATATTTTACTCATTTACACACAATATATAACATGCAACAGAAAATATAAACCATAATTTACTTAATTATATAAGACGCTTAATGTGGCGCTGGCATATTTACTAAAGAAATATCTCAAATTATTCTCATATTGTAGTATAATACATAAAATGGCTACATTTGGCAATGCTTTTACTACTTTTACGATGGGATAACGACCAGTATGGATTTATGAATGAAATTATTTCTTACCGTGTTGCCGGCAAGAAACTAGTGATGGGCAAAACCGATTATTTTTTCAAATCGATTACTCGATTATGTATTAAGTTTAGATCGATGCATCGAGTAATAATCGATTATTAATCGATTATCATAAAGTGAATAATTAAAAATTTAAAACTAATACCACGCTATATTATACGAGGGCTGCCTTTTATATTTCGGGATTGGACAACTGGACAACCCTAGTGTTGCAATCTGACAACTGACAGCTCTATCGTAAAGTTTGACATTTGTGAGGTTATACGTACTCAGAACGTTTTGACATACGAGCGCTATGTGTTGTTTACAGCAACTTAAAGGATTCATTTCGACCAAAAAATGGAATTAATCGTGAACATATTCGTGCGATTATTTTTTACACCTTTCGACGTGGACTAAGTGAGCAAGGGTGCATGGATGATCTTAATTTAATTTTTGGCGATGAAACTCCATCAAGGACCGTTGTTTATCGATGGTATGGTGAATTCCATCGAGGTTGTAGTTCACTCCAAGACGAATTTCGTGAAGGTCGTCCAAAAACAGTTATTGTTCCGGAAACCATTGATGCTGTGCGCGAACTGATATTGCAAGATCGTCATGTGACCTATCGTGAGATTGAGTCAACCTTACACATTAATGGGACCAGCATACATTCAATATTGCATAAACATTTGAATTTATCAATCGTTCAAAAAAAGGCTCGTGTCGATTGGTCGAAAGAAAAGCTCAAAAAATACAATCGCTGTGCTTCAAAACACGTTTATGACATAGTGACAGGTGATGAATCGTGGATTTACGCGTATGAGCCCGAAAGTAAACAGCAGTCGACTATATGGGTGTTTCAAGATGAGCCGAATCCAACAAAAGTTGTTCGCGCACGAAGCACTTCCAAGAAATGATCGACTGTTTTTCGGAAAAACTGGGCATGTCGCAACCGTACCACTAGAATAACGCAGAACAGTCAATTCTGAGTGGTACACAACCATTTGTTTGCCAGTTGTCTTCCAAGAGATGAGGAAAACCAACCGCCGAAGACGGATCACTCTTCTCCACGACAATGCGAGCTCTCACACATCGGCTCAAACAACTGCATTTTTGACCACTCAAAACAACGATTTGATTACTCATCCGTCGTATAGTACCAAATGACTTCTTTTTATTCCCGTACGTAAAAAACAAACTGAGAGATCAACGTTTTTCGACACCTGAAGAAGCGGTTGCCACGTTCAGAATGCATATTTTGGAGATACCTCAATCAGAGTGGAAAAAGTGCTTCGGCAGTTGGTTCAAACGCATGCAAAAGTGTATAGATCTTCATGGGGAATATTTTGAAAAACAATAAAGCGATTTTCGATGATTATTATTTGTTTTTGTTCTCTAATCTCGAAATATAAAAGGCAGCCCTCGTGTATATATATATATATATATATATATATATATATATACACATATGTGTGTGTGTGTGTTAGGTGGTTTCCGGGAATTCATCCGCGTAGTTGATATATAATCCCTGCCGAGATCGAAGGTAAAATGACGACGTTTCGGCAGAGTCACATCTGCCCTCTTCAGGTCGCTTCAAATAATTCTCGTAGCCTTCTGCTTTCGCTTCTAGTTACTCGAATACTGTATCATCAAAGTGGTTAATGTTACATGTCAAAATCTTAATCTCACTAGAGACAAATCTAAAATAGGATTTTCGTCGAATTAACAATTTGCTAAGTGTAAGTACAAATTAGAAGTGTTGGCTTTAATTTGCATAAATAATCTATGGAACAATTTCATTTACTTTTATAGAAATTCTTCGGAAGTATGTTTTAATTGGAATTATAATTTAGTCTTGGTGCTTCTAAAGGATTAGACATCAACCCCCTTCAAAAATCTTTTCGAAATTTCCACCCTATTTAGGTCAGCAGATCAGTACCAACACACCGATGTAGTGACAACAGACTATTATTCTCATCTTAAGAATGCATTTATGAATACATGAACAATTCTAGTAGAAAAAAGAGTTACACAAAGAACATTTTTCATCCAGTGCGAAATACTCGTCACTCGAGTATTCGAGTAACTAGAAGCGAAAGCAGAAGGCTACGAGAATTATGCGAACCGACCTGAAGAGGGCAGATGTGACTCTGCCGAAATATCGTCATTTTACCATCGATCCCGGCAGGGATCAGTTATCAACTGCGCGGGTGAATTCCCGGAAACCAACTAAAACATTTAGTGCCCGCGAAAACTTAAAACAAATATATATATATATATATATATATATATATATATATATATATATATAAGAAATAGATGATAACCGCTGAATTAATATAAAAAATCAATTAGTTGGGAAGCAGCCAGTTCACTAGGGTGTTAAAAAGAAATACTCTTTATTACTTTGAAAAGCTTTAAGAATATGTTTATTCCTTCGTCAGTTCAACTAAAAATTACATATAAAATGAAAGTAAGAATTGTTAAAAATTATTTGAATATAAACTTACGAAATGCGAGGTTCTTATTCACATTACTAGAGGAAAAAAAGGCCATACTAATATAAAACTCGTCTTGTTCGTTAAATTGCACAATTGATGTTTTAATAAAATTGTTAGATATTTCATGATTGACTGACATTAGTTTGTTTTGCAGTTATTTGAAAGGGATGTGATTCGAGAAAAATCTAACTGAAAGCATCGTAATAATAATCTTAATTTGATTTCAACCAATGCCAGACCTTACAAAAATATTCTAAAAAGAGAGAATTAAGTTATTATAAAAATATTGGTCATGAGTGATCATTTGATATATTTGGTGTGACATTTTTGGAAATTTTAACTTCAATATCCAACAAGTTACAATAGATAACATTAAGATTTTGTAAATCCGTTCTTTTATTTATGTTGTTGACTTGATTATTAATGCAAACCATCTCTAGGATGTTCCGTTTGAAAAGATTTTTTTCTTGTTCTAATACTTTTGCATTTTTAAAATCGGCAGTGTGATTGTTGTTGATGCAGTGTATTGCAAGAGCACAGCTTTCTTTGCCAAGCCTGATATCACTGTTATGTGAAATTATTCTGCTGTTGAGGCTTCTAGATGTTTGCCCAACATAGGTAGCTTGACAGTCTTTGCATTTAATAGAGTACACTACATTTGATTTCTTTTCATTCGGTGTTTTGTCCTTTATTTTAGTAAATATGTTAGCTACAGTTTTAACTGATTTATAAGACACAAGCATATTGTTGTTGGTGTTAATAATTTTTGCAATTTTAGGTGAAATTAGTTGAATATATGGAATTGATACATGTATTAATGTAGTATTATTGGAGTTGATAACAGTATTATTACTGGAAGCCGCCTGCTGTCGTGTACCTATATTTACATCCCGTGGAGAATTATATATTAATCTTTTTAGAAAACCAGAGGGTATGAATTTTTTATGAATAGTTGATACAGGATATGTAAGTTCTTTTCCCTTAGTGAAGGATGGCTGATTTGACATATTCTTTCCTCGAAGTTTCCTTGGACTTCCATCGTCTTGAAGTGGTTGATCTCACAAAGTTTCAATAGCTGTGTATCTGCTATCGTCATCAGGTGAATGATAGGAAATTCAGAGTATCGGTCGTATTTATATTATACCCTTAGTCGGTCATGCGTTGCCGGTCATGGCCATTGCGTCTTATTTGGTCCAATCAGCGTCGTCGTACCTGGAGGTTGGTTGCCGGTGATGCGTAGCGGCAGAGGCCGAAGAAGAGCTCTCCAAATATTTTAATTTGGACGCTGGGCTCGCTAATTATATTTTCGTTCGAGACTATATATGCTGTCTCTATGAATTTTCTTTTTTACCAATGCTCTTCCTTGTGAATTGCTCTAGCCTGGTCCCAGTTGATATTATGGTGTTCGGTCCATGCGTGATTCGCTAGCCCAGACTTCGTTACCTCTGCCCTTTGAGTAGCTGTGCGGTGTTCCTCAATCCTGGTGTCCAGCGGTCGCTTTGTCTCTCCAATGTAAAGATTGCCACATTCACACGGTATGCTGTATATACAGTTATTTGGTATTGCTGGTGCGTCGGGCTTCGTTCTTGTTATCATGCTCCTCAAGGTATCCGTTGCTTTTGAAGATCATTCTGATCCCATAGCTGTGTGCAATTCTTCTAAGTTTCTCCGACAAGCCTGTAGTATACGGTAATAGTAGAGTTGCTAACGTGGTGTCCTCTTCCTGCCTAGGTGGTTTGTCCAGCTCTTCAAACGCCTTTTAATGATCGTTTCCGGATATCCGTTCGCCAAAAGGTCTTCTCTAAGTTTCACTTGTTCTTCTTTGAGGGCTTCTGGTGTGCTGCAGATATTTTTGACTCTATGGATTAGTGTTTTGATGATGCCCGTTTTCGTTGCTGATGGGTGGTTGGAATTGTAGTGAAGGTATAATCCTGTATGTGTAGCCTTCCGGTAGACTGTTGTTTGGATTCCGGTCCTAGTCCTTTGACACTTTACATCCCACTCTCTTTCATCTCCATGGTGAATCTAATGGATGGTTGGGATTGATTCAGGTGCTCCAGGAATGCCTGTATCCAATCCATCTTCTTGCATGAAGAACCGGTCCTTCTCCTGAAAGTAGCAGTTCTTGAGGCAACATCCAAGCAAGTCCATGATTTAGTCTATTGGCAGCTCCGTCCTCTCTATCAGGGTTTCGTCTTCAGTAACTTTCTTGCTCACTATGTTAAGAGATTCGTCTAGTGGTACGTTCGTGAAAAGGTTTTCAACGTCGAAACTTACTAAGCGATGTTCTGGCCCAAGTTTCATGGATCCGATGATTTCGACAAAGTGTTTTGAGTCCTTGACGTGCGATGATGTTTTGCCCTCCAAAGGTTGGATGATTGGTAGAAAGAATTTCGATAGTGCTGCTGTTGGTGAGTTGCGCGAACTTGTAATCGGTCTGAGAGGCACTCCAGCCTTGTTTATCTTGGGTAGTCCATAAAGATGTGGAGCAAAAGTATCTGCAGCACACCAGAAACCCTCAAAGAAGAACATGTGAAACTTAGAGAAGACCTTTTGGGGAACAGATATCCGGAAACGATCATTAAAAGGCGTTTGAAGAGCTGGACAAACCACCTAGGCAGGAAGAGGACACCACGTTAGTAACTCTACTATTACCGTATACCAAAGGCTTGTCGGAGAAACTTAGAAGAATTGCACACAGTTATGGGATCAGAATGATCTTCAAAAGCAACAACACCTTGAGGAGCATGATAACAAGAACGAGGCCCGACGCACCAGCAATACCAAATAACTGTATATACAGCATAACGTGTGAATGTGGCAATCTTTACATTGGAGAGACAAAGCGACAGCTGGACACCAGGATTGAGGAACACCGCACAGCTACTCAAAGGGCAGAGGTAACGAAGTCTGGGCTAGCGATTCACGCATGGACCGAACACCATAATATCAACTTGGACCAGGCTAGAGCAATTCACAAGGAAGAGCATTGGTACAAAAGAAAATTCATAGAGACAGCATATATAGTCTCGAACGAAAATATAATTAGCGAGCCCAGCGTCCAAATTAAAATATTTGGAGAGCTCTTCTTCGGCCTCTGCCGCTACGCATCACCGGCGACCAACGCATGACCGACTAAGGGTATAATATAAATACGACCGATACTCTGAATTTCCTATCATTCACCTGATGACGATAGCAGATACACAGCTATTGAAACATTGTGAGATCATCCACTTCAAGACGATGGAAGTCCAAGGAAACTTCGAGGAACGAGTTACATTGTCTGCCAACTTCAAACTAACATTGGAAGCCCGGTACGGACCCGGTATCAATGAGAAATTCAGAGGATACGAGAGGACTATGAAGAATATTACCAGTGAAGAAGATCACATCAAGTTCCTACGCTAAGCCAGAGACCTAAAGATCATACCAAATGGTTTCAAACTGAAGTCGCCTATCCCAGGGAAATAAGCACAGAAGATACTTGACAAGGCCAGCCATGCTTTAGTGAGGTCAGAAATCAATCATCATCGTTGGAAGAAATCTCAACTCCTGCAGGACGTAGAAGAAAGGTTTCAAGAAATCAGAAGATACACACACGAGGAGGACCACATGCTTCGATTCAAAAACACCGTGACAACATCAGACGAATCGACCAAAAAGTGCACACTGAGAAACTTAACAAACTTACCAGGAAGCAGTTGCCGAAGGATACGACCAACAGGAAAACAGTGGTGAACTTGTCATCCAGAGTTCTCACAGCAGTCGAGGAAACATTGCTTTCTAAGGGGCTAAACTACGCTGTACCTCCAAAAAAGATGCCAGTACTAGATATCATCAGTTCCGTGGAGTCAGCAATAGGCAACAAACAGACACCAGAACTGGAGGAATTCCGATGGAAAGTCAGAACCGCAATTGAGAAAACACAACACATCAAATAAAACATCAACGAATCCGAAAGGAGAATCATAAAAACACTTAAGGACGACAAATCTATCATCATTCTACGAGCTGACAAAGGAAATGCCACCATCCTGATGGACAGAACGGAATACAACAAGAAAATCGACGAAATACTGTCGAAGGGAAAATACAAGCCACTGCCTACAGATCGAACATCCAAAATAGAACGGAAAACTTACAACACTCTCAGAGATCATGCTGAATACATTCTACCCGAGACAAGGAGTAAATTGACGCCACACCACAGCAAACCCCCACATCTCTATGGACTACCCAAGATACACAAGGCTGGAGTGCCTCTCAGACCGATTACAAGTTCGCACAACTCACCAACAGCAGCACTATCGAAATTCCTTCTACCAATCATCCAACCTTTGGAGGGCAAAACATCATCGCACGTCAAGGACTCAAAGCACTACTATAGTCTACAGGAAGGCTACGCATACAGGATTATACCTTCAATACAATTCCAACCACCCATCAGCAACGAAAACTGGCATCATCAAAACACTAATCCATAGAGCCAAAAATATCTGCAGCACACCAGAAGCCCTCAAAGAAGAACAAGTGAAACTTAGAGAAGACCTTTTGGCGAACGGATATCCGGACACGATCATTAACAAGGCGTTTGAAGAGCTGGACAAACCACCTAGGCAGGAAGAGGACACCACGGTAGCAACTCTACTATTACCGTATATTAAAGACTTGTCGGAGAAACTTAGAAAAATTGCACACAGCTATGGGATCAGAATGATCTTCAAAAGCAACGACACCTTGAGGAGCATGATAACAAGAACGAGGCTCGACGCACCAGCAATACCAAATAACTGTATATACAGCATAACGTGTGAATGTGGCAATCTTTACATTGGAGAGATAAAGCGACCGCTGGACACCAGGATTAAGAAACACCGCACAGCTACTCAAAGGGCAGATGAAACGAAGTCTGGGCTAGCGAATCACGCATGGACCGAACACCATAATATCAACTGAGACGAGGCTAGAGCAATTCACAAGGAAGAGCATTGGTACAAAAGAAAATTCATAGAGACAGCATATATAGTCTCGAACGAAAATATAATTAGCGAGCCCAGCGTCTAAATTAAAAATATTTGGAGAGCTCTTCTTGGGCCTCTGCCGCTACGCATCACCGGCAACCCACCTCCAGGTACGACGACGCTGATTGGACCAGATAAGAACCAATGACCATGACCGGCAATGCATGACCGGCTAAGGGTATAATATAAATACGACGGATACTCTGAATTTCCTATCATTCACCTGATGACGATAGCAGATACACAGCTATTGAAACGTTGCGAGATCAACCACTTCAAGACGATGGAAGTCCAAGGAAACTTCGAGGAAGGAGTTACGTTGTCTGCCAACTTCAGACTAACATTGACATATTCTTCTTTTCATCCCAGTAATCAAATTGATTTTCATCTTCATGGGATGATTTGAATGGTAGTTTAGATATCTCCCGGAACTTAATGGTTTTCGGTACCAGTCTATTTTAAGGTAATTATCAGAGCCCCTTATTATTTTTGTATCTAAAAATGGAATACTGCAATTAATATCTTCTTCTTCTAAAGTGAACTGTAGATGACAGTTATAATTATTGAATGTTTGTACTAGATAATCTTTAGCATCTGCTGGGATGCAGCAAATTATGTCATCTACATATTTTTTTAATGTTAAAATTTAATTTGGGTAAGCGGTCATTGACTAAATCATCCATTACATATTGAGAAATTATGGGTGATAGTTTGGAGCCCATTGGAGACCCAAAAATCTGTTTGAAATATTGATTTTGAAAAGAAAATTCAGTTGTATCAACATCGAACTTTGTGAGTTTGATGTTTCGAAATGGTAGTCAAATGTTTATCAATACTATTTACAGCCAAATCTACAGGAATGTTGGTGAAAAGCGAGATAACATCTAAGCTTACTAAGTTATAATTTGCGGGTATCAAATAGTCATTGAATGTGTTCGCAAAAACAAAAGAATCCTCTATATAAAATGGATTGTTATTATAAGCCGTTGATAAGACATCAAGTAATAAGGAAGCAATCCCAGAATTGGGAGCATCAATTGAGGAAACTATTGGTCGTAATGAAAGTATTGGTTTGTGGATTTTTGGTAATGCATAAAATCTCGAACAAACTGCGTTATATATTGAATATTTTTTGCATAAGATGTCATCTCTCTGCCTGTTATTTTTAAGCTCAGATAAAAGGCGAGAGGCCTTTTGATGAGTTGTAGAGGTCGGATCTTTGTTGATAAGTTTATAGTATTTGTTATCGCTAAGAAGATTGTTGGCAAGTTCAATATAATTATCTTTCAGTATTGCAGTTGTGACATTTCCTTTATCTGAATTTACAGTATAAATGTTAGAGTTGTTGTTTAAGAATCGTCTAGTTAAATTAAACCAATGATTAATATAGTTGAATTTGTTTGTGTTATTATTGAAAAAATTACTTAAAATATTGGTAATTTTTGACGAGAAAATATTTTTTGTTTTGTTATCTTTCACATGTTGTAATGCAAACTCAATATCTGCTAAGTATCGTCTAATAGAAATGTCTGTGTTGGTAGGCAGTAAGCAAAATTTGGGCCCAAGTGATAATAAATTGGAAACTTCTTTCGGAAACGCAGTACCTGTTAAATTTTTGAACCACTGATTTTTGATATTTATAACATTAGTTTGATTTTGTATTAAATTATTAATTTTCTTTAAATTTCTGAGTTTAATTTTATGAGTTTTATTATAATTGATTAACTGTCTTCTGAAGACTGGATGATAAACATTGGACCACCAATTCGAAACATACTAGCATTAACAAAAATAATTTTATCAAACTCACAAAGTTCGTTTTTGATACAACTGTATTTTCTTTTCAAAATCAATATTTCAAACAGATTTTTGGGTCTCCAATGGGCTCCAAACTATCACCCATAATTTCTCAATATGTAATGGATGATTTAGTCAATAACTGCTTATCCAAATTAAATTTTAACATCCCTTTTTTAAAAAAATATGTAGATGACATAATTTGCTGCATCCCAGCAGATGCTAAAGATTATCTATTACAAACATTCAATAATTATGACTGTCATCTACAGTTCACTGTAGAAGAAAAGATATTAATTGCAGTATTCCATTTTTAGATACAAAAATAATAAGGGGCTCCGATAATTACCTGAAAATAGACTGGTACCTAAAACCATTAAGTTCCGGGAGATATCTAAACTACCATTCAAATCATCCCATGAAGATGAAAATCAATTTGATTACTGGGATGAAAAGAAGAATATGTCAAATCAGCCAATCTTGTCTAAGGGAAAAGAACTTACATATCTTGTATCAACTATTCATAGAAAATTCATACCCTTCTGGTTTTCTAAAAAGATTAATCTATAATTCTCCACGAGATGTAAATATAGGTACACGACAGCAGGCGGCTTCCAGTAATAATACTCTTATCAACTCCAATAATACTACATTAATACATGTATCAATTCCATATATTCAACTAATTTCACCTAAAATTGCAAAAATTATTAAGACCAACAACAATATGCTAGTGTCTTATAAATCAGTTAAAACTGTTGCTAACATATTTACTAAAATAAAGGACAAAACACCGAATGAAAAGAAATCAAATGTAGTGTACTCTATTAATTGCAAAGACTGTCAAGCTACCTATGTTGGACAAACATCTAGAAGCCTCAACAGCAGAATAGTTTCACATAAGAGTGATATCAGGCTTGGCAAAGAAAGCTGGGCTCTTGCAATACACTGAATCAACAACAATCTGCCGATTTTAAAAATGCAAAAGTATTAAAACAAGAAAAAATTCTTTTCAAACGGAACTTCCTAGAGATGGTTTGCATTAATAATCAAGTCAACAACATAAATAAAAGAACGAATTTACAAAATCTTAATGTTATCTATTGTAACTTGTTAGATATTGAAGTTAAAATTTCAAAAAAGGTCACACCAAATATATCAAATGATCACTCATGGCCAATATTTTTATAATAACTTAATTCTCTCTTTTTAGAATATTTATGTAAGGTCTGGCATTGGTTGAAATCAAATTAAAATTATTATTACGATGCTTTCAGTTAGATTTTTCTCGAATCACATCCCTTTCAAATAACTGCAAAACAAACTAATGTCAGTCAATCATGAAATATCTAACAATTTTATTAAAACATCAATAGTGCAATTTAACGAACAAGACGAGTTTTATATTAGTATGGCCTTTTTTTCCTCTAGTAATGTGAATAAGAACCTCGCATTTCGTAAGTTTATATTCAAATAATTTTTAACAATTCTTACTGTCATTTTATATGTAATTTTTAGTTGAACTGACGAAGGAATAAACATATTCTGAAAGCTTTTCAAAGTAATAAAGAGTATTTCTTTTTAACACCCTAGTGAACTGGCTATATATATATATATATATATATATATATATATATATATATATATATATTTTATATCTTCACAAACACAAATGCTTTTTTAAAAAAAATTATTTTTATTTAAAACACAAATTAAATATTTTACTTCAAAAATTACGTTAAACAATGTAAATGAGATAATTGAATGCGATACACTTAATGACGCTCACAGCCATCGCATGTGCATTTATAAGCTACGTCTTGCATTGTCAGCATCAGCAGTTTTACACGTGCGATGGGCATTTGCGTATTTCCTGGGAATTGCTATATCGTGTAATATGACACCATGTGAACGACTCATTTGACCGGTTACACGGTGTTGTCATATTATTATTCTAAGTATTGTTTACGACGTATATAACAACTCCCCTCACAAAGAAAAAGTTGCTGTTTTACAATAACTTTTCTGAAAATAGAATTTGAAAAATAAAAATAAAAAAAATAATAAAATATAAAGGTTGTATACATATGAAATTTGTAGAAGGCAAAAGTGTATAAAACAGCGTAAATTGTATAAATGTATAAAATAAAAATATAATTAGCATTAAGGTCCTTAAAAATAAAACCTAAAACAAACTTTTTAGCAATAAATGGGTTTTACAAAACAATTTTTGAAATTATTTTGGGGTACTTAGCTCGATGTCTTCAGTTTCGTTCTGTCCGAGGTTCGGTCTCAATCTTGGCAACAATTTTGAAATTCTGGTTGTGGGTGATGGACTTTCGCTGGTTGTATTGCGTTTACGCCAAAGCGTTTGGAGGACAAATACAGCGACAATTATTATTATGGAAAATATTGTCACGTAGGTGAACCAAGAAATGTTCTTTTTGACGAATGGCTGATTTATTAATTCGTCTAGGTCCTTTGAATAGTCGTTGAGTTTGTGGTTTGCGACGTTTAACTCCTCGAAATTCAATTCATGGAGTTTCAAAGGTTTAAGTTCGGGAACGACAATTTTTTCTGGTATGGTATCGCAGCAGTTGAAAGGGATAAGAACTGGTTGATAGTTGTCAACGGTGTTGCTGCTTTTTGTGGCTTCTGCTTCGATTTTGGTTATTCCAATGAAGGCACTGCAATCTTTCTGAAGTTTTAATAAAGAGTTAACATTGAGTGTTAAGGGTTTTGTATTGATGTCGGTACAGGTGATGGTAATGCTAAGAGGCTCGGTAACCATAATTAACCACACGTTGGTTTCGAGTTTTTGAACGTGGTACCCTTGAGCAGAGATCACGGCACTGTGACAATTGTCCGGCACTTTTTAAAATTTCTTAAAAGTTGGGCCTCGCACAAAGCATTTGAGTCTATCGGATATGCATAGAGTTCGGAACACAATTTATTTTGATTGTTTAATGGTTTGCACGCACTAAGGTCTTTTATCGGAATATACAGTAAGGAATCGTCGTTTTTTGCTATATATTTATGAGTGAATGAGAGTACATGGTATAACCCAGTTCTATCATCATAGATGGGGATTGGGTATAAGCGGAGAGCAGTAAATGATTGCTGTTCAATAAGTGGAATTCTGAGTATAAATACAAGGTCGGAATCTGTTTGAAAAGCTTCTAATTCTGTAATTTCCAAGTATCGTGCAATACTTGAATATTTGACGGGCAAAGGTAAATTATTTTTCACGAGATTCTGTGATATTTCTTGTAAGGCGGCAATGAAATGTTCGGGAGTTAAAATTGAAGTATGGATAATTTTTAGACGGGCAAAAGTTATGGAATTAAGAACATCATTTAAATTGTCTTCTAGAAAGAGATAATTTTCCATCAGTTTTTCCGTCATTTCTAGAAATGAGAGTTTTGTTTCCACGTACGCCATTTTGTCGTTTACTTTACGAATCATATTTTCCATTTTTCGAATATTTTCGTTAAATATTTTCTCGTCGACCTGAATGCGTTGAATAGTTTCGTTAAAGTTCTTTATAACTGAGGTGGTTACGCTGATTTGGTTTTTCAAAAGGTTTTCGATCTGCAGTTGTCCTTTGTTTAAACTATTTATACTGTTGGTGAAGTACTCGCCGTCGGCGGCGTCTAAGTTACCAGTTATGGCTTTGAAAATTGATCCGGCGCCATCGATTAGTCCACGTTTGTACCTTCGAGTGTCCATGTGGATTTCAGTGAATTTGTTTTTGACAGAGTTTGAGATTTGGTTAAGTAAGTTGATGTGTGATTGAATGTCAGCACGGAATACGTTGGTTGGGTGGACGTTAGTTTTTAGTGATAAAGTTAGTGCATCGAGAATTCTGTCGTTGGTAGCGAAAGCTTGTTCTAGAGCGGAGAGATTTCTATGAACTAGAAGAGTCCATTTGTGATTTGACACGGCTATACGTGATGATTCTTCATGATAATAAATCCCTAGGGTGTTATTGATTGGCTTTATTTCAAATTGGGATGCTGCCGATCCGAACAGCAGGATGACCCTGTAAAGAAATCAGTCTTCTGTGAAAGGTTTCATACGGTCAAAGTTTACTTTGGTTTTTTGGTTAGTACGAGAATTAAGTAAAGTAGCTGAGTTTGTATGTAGTTCTACTATTTGAAATGGTCCGTTAAATTTGTTTTGTAGTTTATCTTTGAACTGAGATTCGCGTACGTAAACCTTGTCACCTACTTGATAATTTGGGGTTTTGTCCGAAACATGTTTATCGAATCGAATTTTGGCTTTTTGTTTTTGAGTATCGGTTCTTTCGCGTGCTATTTTGTAGTACTGTGAAATGCGGTTATTTAAGTCTCTGATGTATTTAGAAATCAAGTCCTTTTCGTTATAGAGGGTTTCAGGGGGTCGGCTAGATGTGTGCCCGAAAACGAGTTCATAGGGTGTGAACCCATGGGTTTTGTTAGCGGAGTTGTTGTAGGTAATAATTGCGTATGGCAGAATATTGAAGGGGTGTTCGTCAGGGTGCTCGGCCTTATGAATACGGATCATGTCTAACAATGTTGAATGAAAACGCTCTAATGAACCGTTAGATTGGGGGTGTCCTACACTAGAGTAGGAAAGTTTAATATCGAACAATTTGCAAAGGTCTTTGAGGAGTGCATTGTCGAATTCACGACCGTAGTCGCAGTGTATTCTCAGAGGCGTTCCGAAGTGTTGGAAAAACACCAAGAGTGTACTAACGACGGTTTTGGCGGACTTGTCGCTAATCGGGTAGGCCTGGGAATATTTAGTTAATTCGTCTCGGATAGTGAGGGCGTAATTTCTGCTAGGAACTTCGAGAATGTCGATGTTTATTCTTTCGAAAGGGGTTCTTGGAGTTTCTGTTACTACTAATGGGTTGTCAAGGTTTTTACGGAAAGCTTTAGTTGTCTGACAGATTTGACAGTTTCTAATGAAGTTTTCTACGTCTTTTGTAATACCTTGCCAGTTATACTTTTCTTTAATTCGTCTAATAGTTTCGTTGATCCCTCTGTGTATGTTGTTTTTACCGTTATGGAATTGATCTAGTATTATTGGCACTTGATCTCTTCCTACTGTTTTTGTTATGTTCTGACAGACTTTCCACTTTATGTCTGTTTCTGCAAATATAAACGAAAGCATTTCGAGTATAGGTAGGTCTAAGTTATTTTCAACGCAATATAGTTCAGAGTCAGTTAGAAGGTCTTTGCTCTTGTAAATTGAGGCAAATAATACCTCGTTCACAGTGTCGAAATCAGTTGGTAGGGGAATAATGTAATATCGTCTTTTTCGAACGCTTTTACTATTGAAAATGTTAATTTTGAATTGCTCGAAGTCGGCGTTCTCTTCGAAGATATCCTCAAGAATTTGGTTATGAAAATCTTTTAAATTGCCGGATTGAAAGAAAACTAAGATATTTTTGTTTTCTCTATCAAGGAGTTGACAGTTGGAGTACTGAATTTTACTATAGTCGATAAGTGAGACGGTCTTATACCGTTCTACGAATGTCCGAAATTCGGTAAATATTAGGTTATCGTCGTCATTTGTTTCAGGTTCGTCTGAGTCGGTGTCATCGTTTTCGTTAAGGGGGTTTATTTGAAAGTATTGAAGATTGTTGGTTGATTGGAAATGGATGCATTCATTGAAGTGAGTTATTTTAATGCGCGAAAGGGCGTCGGCATTTTTGTTGACTTTACCTGGCTTGTATATGATTTCGTAATCATATTCCTCAAGTTTGAGGCGCCATCTCGCGAGTCGACTACCCGGATCTTTGATAGAAAAGAGCCACGTTAACGGGCGGTGATCGGTCAGGAGTTTAAACTTGCGGCCAAAAATTATCGGACGAAAGTGTTTGACAGCCCAGACAATGGCCAGTAGCTCGCGCTCTATGGTGGAGTATCTAGTCTCTGCTTTGCAGAGGGTTCTAGAGGCATATCCAATGGGCAGGTCTTTGCCTATTGGTCCCTGGGAAAGTACAGCGCCGATTGCGAAAGCACTAGCGTCTGTAGTTAGAAGAAAAGGTTCGTTGAAGTCGGGATAGATCAAGATCGGAGTGGACGTGAGAGCTTGTTTTAATGTGTTAAAGGAGTCAACACAGTCTGAATTAAAATGAAATGAAACGTCTTTTTCAAGCAGTTTTGTAAGAGGTTTAGATATTTTGGCAAAGTTTGGTATAAATCGACGGTAGTAGCCAGCTAGACCAAGAAAAGATTTAATATCTTTCTGGTTCTGTGGTTGGGGGAAGTTAAGTATACATTCGACTTTGGACGGGTTCGGTTTTACTCCGTCCTTTGTAATGAGGTGTCCTAAATATGCGACCTCCTTGCGGAGAAATTCGCATTTATCAGGCTGAATCTTGAGGTTTGCCTTTCGTAGGCGTTTAAAAACATCAGTAAGACGAGACAAATGGTCGTTGATAGTGGGAGAGTATACGATTATGTCGTCCATATAGACGAGACAACGTTCGTTTTGAATACCTAAAAGAATGTTGTCCATAACCCTTTGAAAGGTTGAGGGAGCATTCTTCAAACCGAAAGGCATGCGAACGAATTCAAAATGACCGTTCTCTACGGTAAAAAGCGGTTTTTTGAATGTCCTTCGATTCAATTTCGATCTGGTGAAAGCCAGAAGCAAGGTCTAGTGTAGTAAAGTATTGGCATTTGCCAAGTTGGTCCAGTAAGTCTGATATGTTGGGTAAGGGGTACTTATCGTCTACTGTGAGTTCATTAAGTTTACGGTAGTCCACGACTACACGCCACTTTTGTTTGCCGGATGCGTCTTGTTTTTTTGGGACAACCCACACAGGGGAAGACCAAGGGGAATTTGAAGGGCGAATGATACCTTGTTCTAACATTTTTGAGACTTGGGTTCGAACTTCTTCCTTATGGATTTGGGGGTACCGATAAGATTTGGTAAATATGGGTTTCGAGTTGTTTGTATCAATAGAGTGTTTTATTTCGTTAGTGAAACTAAGATTGTCCCCTTCTAAGTAGAAAATGTCCGAGAAATCGATGCAGAGTTGTTGGATTAATTCCGCCTCTTCTTCGTTGAGGTGTTCGAGTCGAAGTTGTTTGTGAATTTCTGTTAGTCTGTCTATGTTAGAGTTAGTTCTAAATGAAATTTCTTCGCAGTGATTAATAGAGAAGTTCTGGATTCTAATTCAATTTTGTCAAAATTTATTCTTTTTGGACTAGCGTTTGCGTTTAAAACCGATGTGAAAAATTCACCTTTATCGTTGACGTGAACGAGAGCATTTGGTAATCTTACATTTTCTAATACTCTGGAAGTTAGAATGGCGTCCGTATTTCGTAACTCGCATTTAAGTTTAAAAACGCGTTCTGTCCGCGGTTCGATACTGATGGTATTTAAAATCGTTTGGTTGTTTATCTGTGGTTGGGTGTCGGTTGATAATGTCTCTTCAGTAACTTTCATGAGTGGGATGGTTTTGAAATTTGTGACGAGAACTTTCTTATTAAAGTCTATTACACAATTGTAATGCTCCAGGAAATCGGAGCCTAATAGGCCATCGAATTCGATGTCTAGATCGCATATGTAGACTTTGTGTGGATCTATTAGGTTGAACGACACTAAAGTGGATTCGTTTATGAGAATTTTTTGGTTAGTGATACCTTGTATCACAACGTTTTCAGGAGATCGGTTTGGAAATTTTTCACAAGTTTTGGGCTTGAAGATTGATAAGCCTGCTCCTGTGTCGATTAACAATTTGTAAGTGTTAGAAGCGTCATTGATATAAAAGAGGTTCTTTGAGTTAACAGAAAGTGCGGGGCTTATAGGAAAGCGTTTTCCGGGAAGTTGAGGTTTGGATTGAAGCTGTCGTTGAAATTCATTGTCTCGAATAGGGACTGAAGATTGAGGATTTGAGTGTCCGGTGGTTTGTCTACGGTGAGAGCCGTTTGAAAATTTCGCTGAGAATTATCGGGTACATCAGAGCAGAATTCAGGGTAACCATTTTCATAAGTGTCGTAATTTTCATAATTGTGAACCTGAGAGTAATATAAATCGTTACTTTGTGGTTCAGTATCCAAATGTGAGTATTCATCTTGTTGAGGGTAATCAGGGTCATAGAAATTGCTTGACTGATCATTTGTGTAATTGGGAGTGTTATAGAAATCTGACTGATTAAAGTGATGGGCCCTTTGTTGCTGATTTCTGAAAAAGTTTGGATTGGGTCGAAAACTGTTAGGATTTTGATTTTGTCCGCTAGTTGAGGGTCGATTTTGTTGGAATTGTTGTCTATTCTGGTCAAAGTTGGGTCTCATTTGGTTTGTGGGTTGAGAAAATTGATTAGGTCGAAATTGCTGGAAATTATTATTGTTAAAATTGGAGTTTGGCTGTTGTTGCCTTTGTCTATTTAAGCATTCGTTAAACGAATGCCCTGTTCGTTTGCAAAACGAGCATTGCTTTATGAAAGTTGTAGCGTTTGGTCGTTTTTGTTGTTGTAGGTTACGTGTCACTTGGAACTTTTGGTTTTCTAAGTGAGACAATTGTATCTCCCGTTTTATTCTAGAAACAGCAGTTACAATGTCGTCAGGGTTGCTGGCACGTATAATTTGCCCTATTTTCGTCTCAAGACCTGTTAAAAGGCTGTTCAGAGCCATAGAGTCAATAAGAGAAATTTGTGCCTCTTTTTCTTTTGTAGTTATGTTTTGTTTATTGACAGCCGCGTGCATTTTGGCTTCGTGTGTTTGAAGGCGGGCTGCGAAAGTTAATGGGGACTCATTGGGAAGTTGCCGCATTCTCTGAAGATCTTGAATTAATGCAGACAAATCGCGTGAATCACCAAAGTGTGTTTCAAGAAGCGTTTTGATGTCGTCCCAAGTTGATGGGTTCCGGGAATTTACAAGTTCGGCGGCACGGCCTCTCAACTTGTTTTTTATATGAAGGATTAGTAAGGCTATTTGATTAGCAACAGCCATGTTGTGTGCTGTTGAGCAAGAGCTAATAAAAGTGTTAAGAAAAATCGGATTCCCGTCGTATTCAGGAATAATCGCAAATATCTCTGAAATTTTGTAAGGTTCTACCGTTGGGGTTGTGGCACCTTGTCTAGTCGTTGCCATTTTGTATTTAGAATACGGTTATTGCACAATATTTAAAAATTTAAATCAGATTATCTTGTCGAATTGACAATGGTAAAACGTATAAATCAATGTTTAAATAAATAAATGTGAAATTAGATAGATATTAAAATAATTAGATCAAGTTATTATAAGTTGTCGTTCAAAATAGTGGTATAAATTTAATGTGTAATTATCAATATGTGCCAAAATTGGTCAAAAATATTTCTTACCTTGCAATTTTACTCAAAATAAATGAACTGAATATATCAGGGGTAGTGATGTAATATGTTTAAAATATTTAAGGGATATTAAAGGATTTATCTTTGATGATAGAAATGGTGATTAAGTGTATCAATAAATAGAAATAATAAAATAATAATAACGTAATCCTTACAATATAATTCCTGGCATGGACTGTTCTGTAAGTTGACTGCACTGGTTAGCCGTTGCGTGTTCCTGGTGCTAGCTCGCTTCCAGTTGTGTCTCCAGCAAGAGGTTGATTGTCCCACGAAGGTTTGGAAACCACCACGACTAGTTAGAATTCTCGTGTTCTAGTCGTTTTGGAACAATCCTACTGACTGCGCCAATTTTATATCTTCACAAACACAAATGCTTTTTTAAAAAAAAATTATTTTTATTTAAAACACAAATTAAATATTTTACTTCAAAAATTACGTTAAACAATGTAAATGAGATAATTGAATGCGATACACTTAATGACGCTCACAGCCATCGCATGTGCATTTATAAGCTACGTCTTGCATTGTCAGCATCAGCAGTTTTACACGTGCGATGGGCATTTGCGTATTTCCTGGGAATTGCTATATCGTGTAATATGACACCATGTGAACGACTCATTTGACCGGTTACACGGTGTTGTCATATTATTATTCTAAGTATTGTTTACGACGTATATAACATATATATATTATGAACTAAGCTAGGTTCCGGGTGAGAACCGCGTCTGAATTTATTAAATGCTCGACATTTCGACTCTTGCTTTGGAGCCATTATCAAGAGAGAAAAAATAAAATAGAGTTTCAGAGTCTACATCGAACTCGGGGCCTCTACCTGCCTACTCCCCAAGAGTCACTAGGTAACTGAACTGAAGGTGAGTCTGCGCTGCTTCTTTTATTTATAGTTATCGGTCGATTAGGAGGGGATGTCGCGTGATGGAGGAGCTGTGCGGTGATTGCTTGGGTGTTGGTGGGTGTGTCTGGTTTGTTTAATCTGGCAATTACGGAGGTCCAAGCGGTGGGAGGGCGAGTGCTGTCATCGCGTCTATTTAGACAGAGAGGTCTTTTCTCTATTTCGATGGCTTCGCGAATAGTAGATGCCCTAAGAGAATTGAGAGATATGATAGTCCTACTATCCTCTAAGTTGATAGAGTGCACTGTTTGGATATGGTGATGCGCGAGAGCTGAAGTCGGATCTTTTTTACGAACTGACAGAGAGTGTTCATATACTCGATGGTTAACGCGCCTGTTGGTACGACCGATGTAGCTTTGTGGGAAATCGCGACATGAAATTTCGTAAACTCCTTGATCGTTGTTAGGTATTTTGTCTTTGCGGTTACCGGTTAAGTTGGCTATAGTTTGAGTGGTGTTGAAGACAGTCTTTATTTGATGTCGTTGTAAAATTCGTGCTATTTTGTCAGTGACGCCTCGAATGTATGGAAGGACGGCTTTTCGATGTTGTTGCTCTGTTTCTGACGGGCTTGGTGTGATTGGGGGTTGTTGAGATTGATGAATTATACGCGCAATGTGGTCCGGAAGATAACCGTTTTGTCGAAGGATTTGTTGAAGATTATTAAGTTCGTTTTGTCTATTGTCAATATCTGTTAAAACGAATAGATCTAAGAGTCAAAGATTTCATTACAGAACTCAATTCGGCAGGGTGGTGGTGTGATTGGGCATTTAAGTATCGATTGGTATGGGTTGGTTTCCTATAGACGGTATGTGAGAATCTGTCATTGTTAGTTTTTGTTATGAGGATATCAAGAAACGGGAGAGAAGAATCGGACTCGATTTCCATTGTAAATTGTATATTAGAAGAAAGAAGTCTAATGAATCTCTGCCATGAGGCCAAATGACAAAAGTATCATCTACATATCTAAGCCAACAGGAAGGTTTTAAATTAGACGAGTTTAGGGCCTGGGTTTCGATTTGTTCCATGAAAATGTTAGCAAGCACTGGAGAAAGAAGTGAACCCATGGGGGCCCCACGGACTTGCTTGAACAGAGTGTCTTGAAATGAAAAATAAGTGTTAGAAGAACAGTTTTGTACAAGTTTGATGATGTCAGAAGTGATATTGTGTTTGGCTTTTAGAATATCTAACGTTTCTGAAATGGAGACATTGGTGAAAAGAGATACAACATCGAAGCTAACTAGGATATCATTTTCTGAAATTCTATAAGCACTTAGCATATCTAGGAAGGAAGAAGAGTTCTTTACATACGAGGATGCTTGCTCGGCTAGAGGTTGAAGGGTTTTGGCTAAGTACCGGGCTAATTCTTGGGTCGGGGATTGTACCGAACTGACAATGGGCCTAAGAGGAATGTCCGGCTTATGAATTTTGGGTAGTCCGTAAATTTTCGGAATTTTAGACGACATTTCACGAGGGATGATGATCTTTTTGACGTCAAGAGAAAGTTGTGTCCTATTGACGATTTCTTTAGTCTTTTTCTCTAAGTAAGTAGTAGGATTATTGTTCATTATTTCATAGTCTGCAGTGTGGAGTAGGGAATTCATCTTGTAAACATATTCCTTAGTATTGAGAAGAACAGTCGCGTTGCCTTTGTCGGCACGAAGAATAGTTATGTCATCGTTGTTACGTAGTTGTTTTAGTGCATGTCTGTCGTTAGAAGTTAGGTTTGATTTTGGTGGCTTTGATGTGCGGAGTACTCTAGCAATGTCTTGACGAGCCTTCTGCTAAGCGAAAGCAGAAGACTACGAGAAATTTGCGAACGACCTGAAGAGGGCAGATGTGACCCTGAAACGTCGTCATTTACCATCGATCCCGGCAGGGATCAGTTATCAACTACGCGAATGAATTCCTGGAAACCACCTAAAACATTTAGTGCCCGCGAAAACTTAAAAACAAATATATATATTCTTGGGTTACAAGGAAATACTCTTTTAACTTATTTTTAAGAGCTTTCAATATACTACAAATAACACAAATATGAACAATTTAGAAGTAAGGTTGTGTAAGCAGAAAAACATTTATAAACTTTAGAATATTCTTACAATTTTTTTTGGCAATTCAACTAACAAAATTGTCACGTTGGCATATTTAATTTGAAGACATGTGATATATATTTTTTAAAAATACGGGTAAACTATATTTATTCTTTGTAACTTACTGATAAATTGAAATATTATTAAGTTTACCCGTACTTTTAAAAAATATATATCACATGGCTTCAAATCAAATATGCCAACGTGACAATTTTGTTAGTTGAATTGCCAAAAAAAATTGTAAGAATATTCTAAAGTTTATAAATGTTTTTCTGCTTACACAACCTCGACTAACGTAAGTGATTAGTTTTTTACTTCTAAATTGTTAATATTTGTGTTATTTGTAGTATATTGACTGACGATGAAATAAAATAAATTCGAAAGCTCTCAAAAATAAGTTAAAAGAGTATTTCCTTGTAACCCAAGAAGTTTGGCTGCGTCCCTATATTTTCTTATAATATTTGAAAGTTAGTTAGTCAGCCGTTATTACCGAAATAAATTATATATATATATATATATATATATATATATAGAGAGAGAGAGAGAGAGAGAGAAAGAGATGTCTACAAAATGATCAACCAGTATTCTTGTATTGTATACTATGTTATACTTAACTGTGTTTGGAGACGTTTCAACTCCGAGTCTAGAGTCGTTGTCAATCGTTTACCGTTGTATTTCGAGGTTTTTTCTTTAATTTGTCCACATTTCTTCTGGAAATGTTATATTAATGTTTTCTTTCCTTACTTCAAAAGGTCTTGAAGTTTCACCGGTATAAGAATGGCCACACTCACATAACACTGCACACACAATTTTTGGAATTCTGGGTTGCGCTAAATGGTTTGGTATGTGTTAGGATAGAGATTCAAAATCAGTTTTAATACTGTATTTATTTCGCAACCGCTTAATTTTTTCTGATATACCTGGGACATATGAAATTATGTTCATAATTTGGTTGTCTGTTTGTGTTCGGTTGGTATTAATGGTGTGTTGGTAATTTGTGCTGGTTTGTTGTTGCGATTTTCTTTCTAGCTGATTTATAGTTTTATTTATATATTTTATTTATTTTGAAGTAGATGTTCTTTGATAATATTGACTTTGTCGTTAAAAATTTGGGTGAATGAAGATATGTTTTTCATATAAGCACTTTACAACACCTTTCTTTACATTCAAGGAACGGTTGGAGTGAGAATTCAAATATCCATTGGTATTCGTAGGTTTTCGATAAGTGCTTGTACTTATTGTGTTGTTTGTACTATCTATAAGAACATCAAGATAAGCCAGTTTATGCAAATTATCCATCTCCATTGTAAATTTTATTGTGGGTTCGTGACTACTGATGTAATCTAGGAATAAATGCAGTTCTTCAGAACCATACTCCCAAACCTCAAAAATGTCATCAACGTGGCCATACCAAATTCTTGATTATAGAAATCTCCTTCAAATTGAAAATATGTTGTGTTTAAGCAGAATTCCGCTAGTTCTGTAATTGTGTCAATGCTTTTTTATTTTATTTTGTTCTGTAAGGTAATATCTTGTAAATAATGTTTTATAATTTGTAATGATTTTTTAACAGGTACATTTGTAAAAAGACTAACTATGTCGAAACTCACTAGTATATCATTTCTGTTGATAATAATGCTTTTTAATTTTGTTAAATTGTTTGGATTGTTTTCATAAGGTGTAATTATATTTAGTAAAATTTTGATATTTTTTGTAATTTATTGAACAATTAGTCTCATTGGTATTGTGTCTTTATGTATTTTTTGGAACGCCATATAAATGTGGAGGTTTACTGTTTTCTTTTATGTTTAAAGGATTCATACAGCATGGAATTTCAAATATGTAAAACCAGAAATATTAAAAAATTTAAATATCTCTTTAAAACACAAACAATCAGTACTTACACCAAATACAGATTTCATTAACTAAACTGTGATTAATTTATCAACTAAACACATTACACAAACAGAACAATACGTACTGTCTAAGGGATTAAATTATTCAATCACTCCACAAAATATTCCTAAACTAGATCTGAAAGTTGCAATTGGAGACACAGCCCAAAAACTCCCTCCAGAAGTGTCCAATGAATACCGCATAAGAAATAAATTACTCGTAGAGAGGCAACACAAAACGAAGCAGAATCTTACTCCTACAGAAAAATATGCCACAGAGAAACTTAAAAAACACAACACAATTAAAATTCTACCTGCCGACAAAAGTAACGCTACGGTTATACTTGATAAAAATGATTACAACACCAAAATGGTGGACCTTATTAATACAGGATCATATTCTAAGCTAAAAAAGATCGGACGCAAAATATAGAAAAAGCTGCTAGAGACATTGTAACAAAAAACAAACAAGAATTCATTCCATTAGAACGAAAACACTTAACACCTCACTACAATAAACCTCCACATTTATATGGCGTTCCAAAAATACATAAAGATACAATACCAATAAGACCAATTGTAAGTTCAATAAATTCACCATTACAAAACATATCAAAATGTTTATTAAACATAATTAAACCTTACGAAAACAATCCAAACAATTTAAAAAACACTAATGTTTTTTTAACAGAATTAAAAAGCATTATTATCAACAGAAATGATATACTAGTAAGTTTCGACGTAGTTAGTCTTTTTACAAATGTACCTGTTGATAAATCATTACAAATTATAAAAAATAAATTACAACAAGATATTACCTTACACAACAAAACAAAATTAAACATTGACACAATTACAGAACTAGCCGAACTCTGCTTAAACACAACATATTTTCAATTTAAAAGAGATTTCTATAAACATGAATATTATAAAGAAAGATTGATAGGCAATTATAAGAATAAACCAAAAGTGTGGTGGAGATACGTTGATGACATTTTTGTGGTTTGGGAGTATGGAGCTGAAGAACTGCACTCGTTCCTAGATTACATCGGTAGTCAAGAACCCACAATTAAATTTACAATGGAGATGGAAAATTTGCGTAAACTTGCTTATCTTGATGTACTTATTGATAGAACAAACAACACAAGAAGAACAAGCACTTATCGAAAACCTACTAATACCAATAAATATTTGAATTTTCACTCCAACCATTCGTTAAATGTAAAGAATGGTGTTGTAAAGTTCTTATATAATAAGATCTTCATTCACCCAAATCTTTAACGACGAAGTCAATATTATCAAAGAACATCTACTTCAAAATGAATATTCCTAAGACTTTATAAATAAAACTATAAATCAGCTAGAAAGAAAATCGCAACAACAAACGGCCACCAATAACCAACACACCACTAATACCAACCAAATGCAAACAGGCAACCAAATTATGAACATAATTCTATATGTTCCAGGTATATCGGAAAAATTAAGCGGTTACGAAATAAATACAGTGTTAAAACCATTCTCATACTGGTGAAACTTCAAGACCTTTAGAAGTAAGGAAAAAAGAACATCAATATAACCTTTCCATATGACATGTGGACAAATCAAATTTGGCCAATCATGTATTAACCAGCACCGGCAGCCATAGGATAGACTGGGATAAAACAAAGATTTTGTTAAAAGAGGAAAATTTGAAAATCTTAAAGAAACTAGCTGTATGATGATAAATAACAAGGAAATCGGGGCAGAAAAACGGTAACCTTAGCATCAAGTGATCGCCAAACGACAAATTGTCACTGTCAAATTTATTAACAAACAACAAATTCAACATCAAAGGGAAATTTTTTAGAAAAAACCTCGAAATACAAAAGACTCCGAGTTAAAACGTCTCCAAACACAGATAAGTATAACACAGTATACAATACATAACTTATATACAGGAATAATGGTTGATCATTTTGTAGACATCTCTTTCTCTCAGAATAACTGTGATGAAGAATCTCTGTACAGACGGCCAGTAATTCGGGCAATTTTATAGAATTGCCTAACTACAATTTGTTCTATATATACAATTTTCAAATATTTATCTGTTGCAGAAAAAAATTTTGATCTTTTCGAATATATATTGCCAGTCTATGTGGTATGCGAATTCGGAATCACGTCAAGCTGACTTTTGTACATTAATCGAGTTTTCGAGACTGTCATTGTTGATGCTTATTATCAGAATGTATAACTTAAAGGGTTTTTGTAATTTTTGACTGCCTTAAATAAAATTTATAACAGTACCTATGTTTGATATCAAAAATCTATTCACCATACCGAGTTTCAATAGCATACAGTATTGTCACAGAAACCACTTCAGGTTTCATTTAATCAATTTAGATCAACAACTAGAGGTCTCAATTTGCCCGTAGTTACTTATCACTGAATAAAAAATATAAGTTTTGCCCAAATCTCCAATTGTATGTAAGCAAATTTTCAACACTTTAAACCAATTAAATTTAAACTGAGATGAGAAGTATTAACTTAAGAGGTACTTATTCGATTCCAAATTAAATAGTAAATTCTATGACGCAGAAAATCAAAAATTTCAACTAAGAAGTGTGAAAGTTATTGCAACTAAAATTTATCTGATTAATTACCTCAGATTTTAATTGCCACTTCTTTTGAAGAATTTGAAATTGAAATTATTTTTGGATGGCATACACCGGCAAAACCGAAAACAAAAATTATAATAGTTGTTTTCAAAAACACATTTAAGATTATACTTAAAGTAAGTTAGATTTACCAACTGCGATGCTCTCAACTTCGGTATTAATTATTGATGCAATATTTTTGTCATAGCACATGCCGTTTTTCATATTCAGTTGCAGAAGATTCATTAACGATGAAGTTTAGATTTGTAGTTCTGTGTTGGAATTACTTGATTTTTCTTAGTTAAAGGCAGCAAACATCTGACCAAAGGTAAGGGGATGCTAAACTCGAACACGATTTTGATGAACCTCTTCTATATGTCTACTATAAAATGACTTCCTTTCAAATTTTGCTGTTTCTGATCAGCAGGAGCAGGATGTTGGTCTGTCTGAGTAGTGGCGTTGAGTCATCAACCTGGCAAACTACCCTATGGACTAGAGTTGCTGATTTGATTACTATGCATTAATTACCTAAGGGTTCCGAGGGGGAGGGCGATTTCTTTAATTTCGGTGGTTAAAAGCATTTTTACATAATAATTTATGTCAAAATGTAGAATTTCTAAAATAGAGTGTCAAATATCTGGGAAATAAGTGATGGGGAAAACAAAAAACACCATTTTTTATACGCCAAACCATAACATAAAAACATACATTAATAAGAGTAACTAGAATAAGAAAGTAAAGAAGGCTTGTTGGTTCATCTTAAATATAAATGAATAAAATTAGTATCAACCAATACTTCTACATAAAATTTACTAGATCCTAAAATATTAGGCTTGTAGCATTGACTTGATCCTTAAACGAAAATGTAATTTGAACCTCGACACTCTCTTTAACAAAAGGGCATTATCAACCAAAAAATAACTTCCATCCCAAATACTTTTTACTTAGAATCAAAGAAGGATTGACCAGAAAATCAGAAGCTATTTTTAAATTCCATATCTGGCAACTAGAACTAATTTACCTCACTTATTTTTTCCCCAAACCCTCTAGTTGGCTCCAAATAGGCTGCTTTTCTTAATCTAATCACTTTTGTGTCCCCTGTCAATAAGTATTAAACACGGATGGTTTACCGAAAAATAAATTCTTTTATCTTATTAATTTCCATACATTCACACTAATAAGACTTTATTAGATCAGATGTTCAAAATGTATGCCGTAATAATGTTCCTTCATAGAAAACCTTAAGTAAAGCTTAAGTGGAGTTTATTCAATTTTTATTATATACTAACATCCCCATGTAATTAAAGTAGGTAGATAAAACTGAGAGTTTACTTAAACATGATTAGGTACTTCAATGGAACTCAAAAGGGCGAACAATAATTCTATAATAAAATATCCCAAATAGCAGTTTAAAGGTAGGGTCTCAGAGTTTCACAGTTTGCTACACCCTTCATAATATTAACTAACACCTGTTGTATTTTGTTTGTATTCAAAATAATCAATATTTTAATTCAAACATGTTGGCCGTATCAAGTGTGAACATTCTTTGTATGTGAAATAAGTGATGAATAACAACTATAATGGGTAAGCTAGACTTTTTTTAATTATAATGAAATATTTGAATTTGGGCGGTCGATTTAAGATAGTTTGAAAAAAAATTGTACATGTTGCTCTAATGCTTAAACAAAAATCGTTCAATATTTGTATTAACAAAATATTGTTTTCTAAACGTTGTTTGTGGCATACTCTTGATTACTTTTAGGTTTTTTTTGGGCAGTAACACCCACATTTGAAATAAAACGACGTATATTGAACGAAAACCAAACGTTTCAAAGTCTATTCTGACTTCGTTCTTTAAATTAATTTAAATTAAATTAAATGTCATAAATCAAATTTTCATTTTGCAATTTACATCAATAAATATAAAGCCATTGACAACGAAGTCAGAATAGACTTTGAAACGTTTAGTTTTCGTTCAATATACGTCGTTTTATTTTAACAAAATATGTTAGAGATGTATAACATATTGGGACTAAATGTTAACATAACCCCAGTATTTATTTATTAAGACCCATTAACATAAAAATGTTTTACATGCCTTAAATACGAAGGTTAGAAATTTAACAGTAGGGGATATATACGGTTAATACGTTCCGGGACAACTTATTTATTGTTCATTTATTATTTCAGACAAAAGATGTTACAATAAGAATGTTTTAATAACCTAAGTATTAACACCTGTGTTCTGTCCTATACATATTAAACTAAGAAGCACTTCATAAACAATTATACAAATATATTTCTTAACCATTCTATATTTAAGAGAAAAAAATAGTAGTAGAATAGGAAGCAAAATACAGAACGTAGAAATGTTAGTCTTTTTTAAGCAAGTTATAATTTGAAATAATATATTTTTTGCTCATACACTAAATTTGTAAAAAGGAAGCTTTTTTCATTCATGAGGAAGTATATAATACAAATTAATTCCATTAAAATATTTTTTTTTACTCACAGCTTTGGAGTAGCCGTTGTACGAATATAATTCTAATAATTTACTTCTGGTACAATAAGGATGACTATTTTTTTTAAACCTGTATGTTTGTGAATGAGCTTGAGAGCACAATCCATTTAAAGACCTTTAATATTTAAAAGAGATTCACGGATAAAAATATTTTTTACGCAGTCACAACTTCTTATAAACATTATTCTAAGGATATAATTCTGTGTAATTTGTAAATTTGATAAATTTGTTTTATAAGCAGAACCCCAAATGCTAATTTCATAGTTTACTATAGATTCAACTAGACTGTTGTGAACTATAAACAAGTTGTTTTTATTGAGAGCGTATAGAATGTATAAGTAAGTTTTTTTATTCTATTAGAAACGTAGTCAATGGGCATAACCCACTTTGGATGTTGGTCCATGATTACCCCAAGTTATTTTATATGGTTGGTTCTTACCACATTTTCTTGAACACCTTCAATCATATTTAGATTTGGTTACATTTAGGCTTAAATAGTTAATGTCAAGCTACAACTTAACATCATTAAGGGCTTGTTGAGCAATTTGCCAAACTTCGGGTCATGATTTTCCTTCTCACTGCAACACCTTATCATAAGCATATGATAAAATGTTACACTTATAGTTTAAAAGGTCATATATAAAAATGAGGAAAAATGTAGGGCTCAAGATAGTGTCCTGAGGCACTCCTATTTTAATGTTTTTTCTATCACTAAATTCTTGACCTATTTTAACCTGTTGTGATCTGTCTAACAGATATTTTTTTAGCAGCTGATACACGTTTCCCCTTATACCAATTTTTTAAAACTTAATATGAGAAAACACTATGAAAGGCTTTTTGTAGATCTATAAAAATAGCTTTTTTTTCATTAAAACTCTTAAGAGTTTTTTTAAAGCCAAATTGATTAGCAGATAATATTTGATGCCTTTTTATATAAGATAGAAAGCAATTATTTACACATTTTTCAAATATGTTTCAGAGAAGTTGTTAATTAGGGATAGTTTGTCATTTCATCTTTTCTCCACTTTTGTAAATAGGTGTTACACAACTTTCCTTAAATTGATAAGGTACTAATGTAGTTTCATATATAATATTTATTATATGTGCCAGAGGTTTACTAATAAATTATTTTAATATTTTAATAATTTTTTGCAGGAATTTTGTCAATCCCCGGAGCGTTATTTTTTAACGTTGATATGATTTCCTGAACTTCCTCTTAATCAGTAGAGTTCAGAAACATTGTACTGTTTATTTGTTTTCTGGAATTTGGGAAACTCGGTTCCTATTTACAGTTTTTAATATTCTTTCGGCAATTTCAATAAAGTGCTTATTAAATTTATTTGCTAAATCTTTGTGCGATGTAACAAGTTCATTACTAATATTAATGTATTTTATAGTATGCGATTTTTTTAAACATTTATTGCTTCATTAATCAGGTCCCAAGATTTTATATAATTTGTTTTTGACTCAAAAATTTGGTTTTATAGTATTAATTTTTTGTTTTTTATTAGCTTATTTAAAAAATTTCTATAGTTTTTATATTCTTGCTTAATATTTTCCCGAGTTGCGGGTCTTGGGAGCTGTAAATATCTTCCCAGTTAATATCTTTAAATCTTTCGTTATATTATTAGATATAATATTAACATCAGAAGTTAATTTATCAATCGTTGTACTAGAGTTGTTTTCAACCCTAGTCGGGACACTGACCTCGGATGAAAATCCATTTTTTGCAACAAATTCGTACAAATTAATGAGTTGAAGGATTTTATATTTACGTCACCAATCAGAATTGATATGTTATGTTTGCAAATGTTAGATAAGTACTGATCTAAATTGTTTACAAAAGTTAATTCGCAAATTGGATATCGTCTATATATACCAATTATGTTAATTTTAATATTGTTGTAGTGAATTAACATTAGCATGTATTGACATCAGTTGTTATGTCATCTCGCACATAGATTACTACACCATCGCATTTATTAAACTTTGCCTCATTATAATGGGCAGAATAACCAGGAATATTGAAAGATGCAATATCTTTTACAATAACTGCAATTTTATTGTTTTCATTTAACTTGGCTATATTTACACAAAGCTCGTCAAAATTTGCCTCTAAACTTCTGATATTATAATGTAAAATAGTAAAGTTTGCAAAGTTCTGCAAATCTTCCTCAATCAGAAGGTGTTTATTAACGTCATCAAAGTCTAGACATTCTACGTTCTTTAATTCATCGCAGCTCTTAATATATTGCCAACTTCATTTATATTAATACTCATACAAGTAATACAATAAAGTAGAAAAGTAAATATATAAATATAAAAAAAAGTTTTACGAAAATTAAATAGATTGTGAAATAATAAGATTGTAATGAAAAAAAAAAGAAAATGATTCAGAGATGTATTCTACAATACATTATACAGAATAATAAAAGGAAAATAAGCCTAGAATTCAGATTAATATTCCATACCATAATGCTTTAAGAAATTAGTTAGTTTTAATATCTTCCAAACTTCTGATTATATGATTCGTTCCACCAATGTTTGCTTTAATCTATCCCCCATAGTACCATACCTCTCCTTTGCCTAGTTTCTCTTTCGCCTTTTTGAGTAACTGATAGTTAAATGAGGGTATGTCTTCCTTTGTTGTTATCTTGCTACCTTTGAGAAAATTCCTGTTATTTAAGATGTTAGCCTTCGTATTTTGTCGGTTCAGTGTAACTAGTATCGATCTTGTTATACCACCTTCTAAATGTCCAATCCGAAAACAGATTTCGAAATCACTTTGCACAACATTTACTTTCATTTTTTCTTTAAATAATGAAATAACTTTCCCTGATAAATCCTCATTTATCTCTTCTTTCAAACCATTTGATCGAAGAGATTTCCTTTTTAGATGCTGCTTCAAATATTCCACTTCACCCTGTAATTGTTTATTTTCGTGTTTGAGTGTGAACATTTGTTGTGTTAAACATTACTAATTTCTTCTTTAATTGTCGGTAACCAGATACAATTGAATTCTACAGAATTCTACAGAAGGAGAAGCGTCTTCATTCAAAAGAATTAACGCAGACTCTTTTATTTTACGTTTTGTGTTATGTTGTTCTTTGTGAAGTATAGTTGAATTGTCAAATTGTATTTTATGGCCTAGGTTCCAAGCATTTTTCAAAATTCTTTATGTAATTCTTGTGTTCATTAATTCGTACGTTTAATGGTCTCAATGTTTCTCCAATATAAAATGTATTGCATTCGCAAGGAATCTTGTATATGCAGTTTCTTGAGTTCTGAGTTTTTTTGGTTGGTTTTGTTTTCTATATTACTGATTTCAGTGTATTTCTTCTTTTGAATGCTGTTTTGACATTAAATCTGTTTCCCACTCTTTTCAATCTTTCTGAGAGACCCTGTATATATGGTATAGTTATAACTACAATGTAGTTGCCCTGGGCCCCGATTCTTGAAAGCATTCGACGGCTCTACCACTCGACTTGGGACGTATGTCGTATGAAATCTGACATAAATGAAGTTTAATATATGGGATAAACTTCATTTACCTCAATTTTTCATGCGACTTACTTCGAAAGTCGTATAGTAGAGCTGTCGAATGGTTCGAGAATCGGGCCCCTGAGTATTAGTGCTATTCCGATAGTTTGTTTTCTGTTCAAGTCTGTTGAATTCTTTGTTGTTAAATTTTGAAAGGTAATTGTTTCCAGTATGAACATTTTTTATAATTGTTTTTTCTTTACTGAATTTGTTCCACCCAAGTTCTCCATTTTGTCAGAGAGGCAGACATGATATATTTTGTGCGATGTCGTCTACCCTCCCAGCCACAGAGTTTAGTTTTAAATAAATTTACGTTCCCGAGGTACATTTCTTCGGCTATATCAATTAAGCATTTCTCCATCCGTGAATGATTTTTGACGTTTTGAAATTTCAGGAGCCACAAGAGTTGTAGCCTTTTGTTCAGTCTTAACTTTCGTAAACAAATATTGCCACAGTTTCAATCCACGCTTCAAATCTTCACTTATTCGTCCGCAAACTTCCAGTATATTGTGAGTAATTTTGAAAATGTGTCATTTGATAATGACAATGTTATATTCTTTGTCGACGACTATTATTATTATTTGGTTTCAGTGCCAATCAAACTTAGCGTCTTATTACTAGAATCAATCACGACATATTGAAAGTTCCTTTGCCCTTTGAATGTTCTGCACTTACTGTCTATTTTTTGCCTTTATTCCATATTAGTAAATCTGACAAAGAGACAACACAAATTAAAAATACTGGGAAATATGAGCGTTGGGCAATTCGAAGGTATCACTCAAAAATAACATTCAACTATTTTACACTACATAATTGTCAATACTTGACGGACAATCAGCTATTTAATAACAGCATTTTGCTCAACTTTGTCCATATTTCAGAAAATACACTATTTACTGCCAGCAAGTTTACGGATAAAACATTAATTCGATACACATCTAGTCTAAGAGAGTTTTTGCTCGTCATCGAGAAAATGGACAGAATATATCGTATTAAGTTCAATTCCTGAACTACATCAAGTTTCTAGGCAGGCGCCAGTAGAAGTGATAACCGAGGGGTGAAAGTGGTAACGTTCCAAAATTGGCTGCATACAAGATTGTGATGCATTTAAGCAAATTCCCGAGAGGTGTCTGTCTAGAGCGTTACCATCAAGCTGGCGGATAAACTTGTCAAAAATAAAAAGAACGCGATTTGCACCATTTTTTTGCTTACACTAAAGAAATCATAATCCAAAAGGACGTCCAGCTAAATGACATTAATATATTTTTCATCATTAACATCATTAATGTGGTCTGTATGACGTCTTACACAATTTTTTTTAAATGCGGAGCCACATTTTTCATTACTGATTTGGAAAGAGCGGAAAATTTCAGGTCCGAATATGACTTTGACCATGACCTTTGAACTTGACCTTCAAGGTCATTCCAAGATCAAAGTTTGTTTGAAAAATCAACCTATTATAGCCAAATTAGGTGTACGGGGATTTTCGACGTCGCTGATTTCGAATCTGAAATCAGTTTTTGTTTGGAACACTGGTCCGCCCTCTTGGAGTCTGATCTCAGATTCGTAATCAGATTTTGAAAATTGGCAATTTGAAAGAAAACAACCAATCTACTCCCAATTTGGTATGCGAGGGTTTTCGACGTCGATGATTACGAATATGAAATCAGTTTTTTTAAATTTTCAAAACAAGTAGTGGCCAAGTGCAACGTCAAATTTGTTTTTAATTTGGAATACCCTCTTTGAATCAGTCATCTTTCGGATCAGGATTAAAAACATCGATTACGGTTAATTGGTTGTGCATCAATTGGTTGACTATTTAAAAAAAAATGTTCCGCCATCTTGGATGGTGAATTTTGAAAAACTGATTTCAGATTCGAAATCAGCGATGTCAAAAATAATGTATAATTGGTTGATTTTGATTTTCTTGGAGTCACCCGAAAGATCCAGTTCAAGGTCATGGTTAAAGTCATATTCGGACATGAAATTTTCCGCTCTTTCCGATTCCTTAATAAAAAATGTGGCTTTGCATTTAAAAAAATTGTGTATGACGTCATACAGACCACATTAATGACATCATGAAAAATATATTTATGTCATTTAGATGTACGTCCTTTTGGATTATGATTTATTTTGTGTAAGCAAAAAATGGTGCAAATGGCGTTCTTTTTACTTAATGACGAAGTTCACCCCTATTTTTGGCAAGTATACCCCTGTCCTCCAGTTTGATGGTAACGCTCTAGGCAGACGCCGTTCGGGAATTTGCTTAAATATATCACAATCTTGTATGCACCCAATTTTGGAACGTTTATCCGATGATGAGCATGACCAAAAAAAATTACCATTTTCACACACTGTAACTATCCTCGGTTATCACTTCCACTGGCGCCTGCCTAGAAACGTGATGTAGTTCAGGAATTGAACTTAATACAATACATTCTGTCCATTTTCAGGATGACGAGCAAAATCCCGCTCTATCTCTCCTACTAATCATCTATGATGTCACTGTCAACAATTTAAATCTGACGGACTACTGTGAATACCAGAGAGATACAGAGCATCGAGACCAACCCTCATATTTCGGATATTTTGGAACATATAGGTAGGTACGTGTGTAATCAAAGCAAATATTTGTCCAAAAAATTCTAATTAATACACTTCTTTAAAAAAATATACATAACTAATCACGATCTGATACGTATTCCGTATATTATCTTTCGTTATCATAATCAGATAAAAGATTAACCAATCGTTATTACAATAACAATAGCATATCTGTATGACAATGCTAACTATAATATAGTATTTTTTTGTGATTGTGTTGCGTTTATTGTGGATAAAATACGAAAAATTTAAGGTAAGAAAATTAACAAATACTATTTAAAACGTTTGAATGTGTTGGTGCTTTGACTAAAATTAGGTATATCCATTTGGTGAAAAACCATTGAGGATAAAGCCTTCTTTTATTTTATAAGACAGAACTGTTTCACAGAGGGATGGCTTGGTTTCTAGTATTTATTATTTCCCTTTTCAATATGAATACTTTCCATCTGGCTAGTTTAAAATAAAATGTAATATTTTTGAAATTGCTAAATAATCAGATTAATAAATATTTAAATTTTTATACAAGTGATTTGAATCTAAAATTTCCTGGTTTATTATATTCAATTTATTTCATTAAACCTGATTTGTTATCGATATTAGCAGATCGAAGAAAATATATTTTCTATTAGGTTTTGGAAGTAATATGTTTAGCACAAAAAAAAATTATTCAGCTTTTTGTTGAAATTAGTAATCCAATAAATTGTTCATTGTACACAGGAGGACGATCGTTGTAATAAAAAAAAGTAGGTACACTTTGGTATTTTTTTTGTCGTTGTATTTCTGTATCCAAAGTACATATAAAGGCGTTTCCAAATATCACAAAAAGTATAAAAATCAAATTTAGAATTTATAGAAATACGAATTTATAGAAATACGTATAGTAAAGTATTTTGATATTATCAAACAATAAGTAAGATGCATACAAGAATACCCATGGCTGCCAACGTTTTGTGTATTGGAATGTAAAAATACAATGAAATTTAGATTAGTTACGGATATTTGTTTTTTTAGTAATTCTTCAGATTGGTGTTGGTCTTTAGTAATTTTGCTTATACAGTCATTTATGTATTCGCAATCTGCCGCATCTAAGTTTCCTGAAATGACTTTCCAAACTGAGCCCAGTTCGTTAATGTCTGTATATTTAGAGTTAATGGATTTTGAAATTTGTTTGAAGAGGCTCACATGTGTCTTTACTTTTGGTTTAAATGATTTTGTGTTAGTTGTGTTTTCATTAATAGTTTCTAGAATTCGGTTTAGTATAGCGTCATTAGTTGAAATAGCATCTCTGAAAGGTTGAGGTCTTAGAAGAAAAGAAGTGTCCATTTGTCATTAGAAATTTTAAGTGTGCCTTCTTCATGGAAGAAAACTCCTATTGCTAACAGGTGTAAGAGAGTATTGTTGAAGGTTGACGACTGAAAATAGTCCAAAGAATCTGAAAAGAAGGGATTTATTCAAAATAGGGTTTTAGTCTGTCAAAGTTAATTTTACTTATTTGGTTATTCTGTAGGTTTATGACTGTTGCAGAATGTTTGCGTATCGCGGTAATTTCAAATGGGCCATTGAATTCCGGTTAGTTCGCAATAATTCGCACAGGTCCCTTATTAGAGTATTATCAAATTCACGTTCATAGTCGCAATGGATGCGAAGAGGTGTAGCCTAACGTTGAAAAAATATTAAGTGGGTGTTTGCGACTGTTTTAGCTGTTTTCTCACCAATATGGTAAGCTTGAGTAAATTTGGTGAGTTCATCCTTAATAGTCAGTGCGTAGTTTCTCGTTGGATATTCGAAAATATCAATGTTGATACGTTGGTTTTTCGGTTTTGACAAAAGGAGCACTTAAGTTTTTCCTACAAAACTTTATGTTTTGGCAAGTTTCGCAAGAGTGTCTGATAATGCCTTTATCAAGCATTTTGAAAATTTGGGTTTTCACTTCCTCCTTATGGACTTGAGGATATCTGTACGATTTTGTGAAAACGGGCTTGGCATTATTGGTGTCAATAGAGTGTTTTACTGCGTTGATAAAGGACAAAACATAGCCTTCAAGATAGAAAATATCTTCGAATTCTAAACAGACTTTCGTGATAAGTTCTCGCTCTTCGTCATTAAGGGTTCTGTACGAATTTGTTCCCTAATAGTTAAATTTCTTTCTAAGTTTATAGAGTCAGAGTAATCGTGTGTATTCAGATTTAAGAGAGGGTGTGTATGATTAAGGGATTCTAAATGAAGATTGGAAAAGTTAACAGTTTTGGGCATTGCGTTCGCGTTTATTATCAAAGTCAGAAATTCTTCCTTTGAATTAACGCGTACAACTGCGTTGGGAAGTCGTACTTTGTCAATTACTTGCGTCGGTAAAATTGCGTCAGTATTTCTAAGTTCACATTTTAGTTTGAAAATTTGTTCGGTTCGTGCCTGGATTGTTATTTGATTGTTATGAGTATGAGATTGGGCGTTGGTACTGGGGGTGTCTGTTGGTTGTGTATTAGATTGGTCGTGAACGGGTACTTTATGTAGGGGGATAGTTTTAAAGTTAGTAATAAATTGTTTGGATTTTAAGTCGACAATACATTCATAATGCTCAAGAATATCAAGACCTAATATTCCATCAAACTCAATATCTAGATGGTAGATAAAGACCTTGTGTGGATTACCTAGAATGAAAGGAATAAATATGGATTGAGAGATCGGGATTTTCTTATGAGTAATGCCTTGAATTGATATTCTTTCGGGAGATCTTTGTGCGAAGTTTTTGACAGTGTTTTTTTTTTGAAAATAGACATATCAGCTCCGGTATCAATTAGGAGTTTAAATTTTCCAGAAGCGTTGTAGATATAATAAAGGTTCTTGGAATTTACTGTCAGAAGGGGACTTAAAGAAATGTTTGTTCTGGGAAGTTCAGATCGGGATTGAAGTCTTCCAAATTCAAGTTCTGTATTTGAGTTTGGACTTCTGAAAGGGTAGTTGTCGTATCTGGGGGTTGATCTAGGCTCGGGAGCGCTAGAAAATCCTTGTATTCATTAAGGCTGTAAGGTACGAGAGGGGTATCATCTACTTTTTGGTCGAGCTCAAAGCTTTCGTAGTTTTGGCTATTCTAATCGAAATTCTGATTGTTATTATCAGTATAATAATCATAGTCATTTGCAGAATATTCGGCATAGTTGACATTTTGATGGTTGTTAAAATGGTGGGTCCTTTCGGAACAATAATTTGGGTTTGTCTGTATTACAGACGGTCGAAAGTTGTTAGGCTTGAAAGGAGGTCATTGGGAGTTATTTGGTCGGAATTGTTGACCTTGATGATTGTTATTATTATTGAATGGATTTGGTCTCGAAGATTGATTCGGACCAACAAAATTTGGTCTGTTTTTTTTTGGTTGAATGGCTGAGGATTGATTTGATATCTAAACCGACAATCCGCAGCGATGTGGCCTTATCACCCACAATTTAAGCATTTAGGAGGAGGAGTAGGTTTTCTAGCCTGAAAAGAGGGCTTAGGGGGAACGGATTTATGTATCTTCTGTTCCTCAAAATAGGATAGTTGAAGTTCTCTTCTTATGAGAGAATGTGCCTCAAGAATATCCTTCGGATTACTGGCACGGATAATTTGGCCTAATTGTGGTTCTAAACCGGTAAGTAGGGTGTTTAAAACCATAGTGTCAACGAGAGTGGTTTGAGCATCTTTCTGCTCGTTGCTTAGACTAGGAGCTTTTTGGATACATGTGCATTTTCGCACTCAAAACCTGAAGTCTGTTATAGAATGTCAGGGGGGACTCGTTTGATGGTTGTCTCAAACGTTGGAGATCGTGAATTAAAGAAGACAGATCCCTAGAGACGAGAGAGAAGTGTAGTGTTAGAAGTTGCTTTATTTCGAGGTACGACGCGGGGATCCTAGAGATAATTAACGGCGCCGCATTTCTCCTTAATTTATTTTTTATGTGAATTACCAACAAGCATTTTTGTTCGGTAGTAGACATGTTATACGCACAATTACATGCATGTATAAATGTGGCCAAAGAAATTTGGTCGCCTGCACGTGTCGCTGAGTCAGCTGGGAACGACGAAATATAGTTGCTACATAAGTTCCCACAAAGTTCATGTTATAAACTTATATAACATATATATAGAGAGTGATTTTTTTTTATGATCAGTATGGGATCTCGGAAACTAGTGGAGATAGAGCAATGGTTAAATTGGGAAAGATTTGCAGTTTTACTGGCCCAGTTGAATAGAAACCATAGTTGGCTATTACCTCAAAAAATCGGACATTTTTAGAGCTTTTCAACGATATAAACTCGATATAGTTATTCATAAAAATAACGGAGTTATAGATGCTTTTCTCTCTTATTTTCACTTTTAACGTAGGTAGCCATGAAAAAGATTGTTTTCACTTTGACGTTTCCTCATTTGAGAGTAATTCCATTAGTAGTGCCGAACTGACAGTCGATATTGACAAGTGGAATATTCTAACGAAGAAAAACTGAATATGGTGGAATCATATGCCATAAAAATTCAGTTGGTGCAGCTGAGGAATACTTTCATAGATATTTTAATCGTCGTCAACCTGCTCTATGCACATTTAAGAGGCTTTACGATTGTTTACGCAGATATGGATCTTTTACTAAACCACCAAAGGAACGTAATCAAATTAACGAAGCAGCACAAATAAATGTTTTGGCAATGGTACATCAAAATCCAGTTACATCAACTCGTGGGATTGCGGCAGAAGCTGGCACATCTCAACCAACTGTAGTTAAGGTACTGAAAGCGCACAAGTTCCACCCGTACAAACTTTCAGTTTCTCCAACTTTTCATGCTGGTGACGAACATCGACGTATTTTGTTTTGTACATGGTTTAGAGACATGTGCCTTGACAATCCACAGTTTCCATTAAAGGTATTATGGTCAGATGAAACTAGTTTTACTAACTGCGGTATATTCAATAGACACAATGAGCATATGTGGGCTAAAGAAAACTCTTTCCATGTAGAACAAAGACAACCCCAGATAAAATTTGGTTTTAATGTTAGGTGTGGTATCATAGGGTCTACTATTCTAGGGCCTTTTATTTATAACGAAACACTTACTAGGGAGCGCTACTTGCATTTCTTGCAAAACACTTTTCAACACATGTTGCAAAATTTGAATTTGAGAACTCGTTTAGAATTTGAGTGGTTCCAACATGATGGAGCACCTGCTCATAACTCGTTATTAGTAAGATAACACTTAGATAATATCTATTCAAACTCTTGGATAGGAAGAAATGGCCCGATTTGGCAGTTATAGACTTCTATTTATGGGGTGCGCTAAAAAACAAAGTATACAAAAGAAAGTACGAGACAGTTGGTGACCTAAGGGAGGCGGTATTACAAGCAATTGAAGAAATTTATAGGCGGTCTGTGGGGAAAGCGGTAATGTCAATCTTAAAAAGATGCAATTTTTGTCTAAATAACAATGGTGGACTTTTCGAACATAAATTGTAACCATTATTATGTAATTTAATTTCTTAAGTTTTTAGTAAGTACCTATTTATTTAGTTTTTTCGTTATATCTGATATACCTAATAAAAAAATCGTTCGATGTTTTTTGGAATAGTTATTAATAAATCAATCTATTTCATTTTTTAACTACGCTAAAAGTGAAAATAAGAGAGAAAAGCATCCATAACTCCGTTATTTTTATGAATAACTATATCGAGTATTATATCGTTGAAAATCTCTAAAAATATTCGATTTTTTGAGGTCATAGCCAACTATGGTTTCCATTCAAAAACAGATAAGTTTGTGTTATATCTCTAAAATGAGAGCTGTCACGCAAACGAGGACATAACAATCATATTCGGGATACAATTCTCTTCAATTTTAATATTTACACTTTTTTTATAAAATCAAAAACAAAGGAGCTAGAGGGATTTGACTAAATCGACACAATTTCGTTTTTTCAAAATATCTAGTATGCCATAACTTTTTACAAAAATCCGAAACTGTCAGTAAATTGGGCCAGTAACCCGAGGACGTGTGTTAGTCAGGATGGCCGTGTCGGAGATAACGAAATAGTTGGTTTCTCAAGTGGTGAAGGTCTAAAGACTATATAGTTTATATTATCAGAAACAGGATATTTATGCTTTCGTACTTTTGTTTGCGATTATTGCGTTTATTATATTTTATTACAAATTCGCTAGCTAGGGATCGTGGGTGATTCATACGAGTAATCACCCGGCGTGCTCCTGATTACGCGATGATCTATGAGTAAGGTGTTATGCAGGGTGTTTGTCATGAAAATCATATCGAGAAGAACGAAGGCAGTTCTGCTCGAACTTCGAGCGAGGTGAGATCGTAGACGGCTATCGCGTAATCAGGATCTTGCCGCGTTTCCGAGTAGAATACTTTGTGTACCAATTTAGATTAATAATATCATATCGCTACGCCGATCGAACTTATGTTAGGTGGCACCCAAGATAAATTGATCATCAACATTATCTATTGTTCGTATAGTTTGAAACTCCAGTGATAGATCATTATGGTGCCTTCGGTCAATTTAGTGTGATTATTATTTGTCGAATAAATGTTTAGCCCACGCCCTTTTGGATGAAACCCGATATTCCCCCTTGGATTAAAACTCGACATATATATACATATATATGTTTTGAGACTTCTGCGGTCATGCGGTCATTACTATGAACAAGGCTAGGTTCCGGGTCAGAACCGCGTCTGAATTTATTATATACTCGACGTTTCGATTCCTGCTTTGGAGCCATTATCAAGAGACAAAAGTGAAAAAGAGTTTGAGAGTCTACATCGAACTCGGGGCCTCAATCTGCCTACTCCCCAAGAGTCACTAGGTAACCGAACTGAATTTGAATCTGCTCTGCTTCTTTTATTTATAGTTTGCGCTGGGTTAGAAGGGGATGTCACGTGATGAAGAGGCTGTGTTGTGATTGGTTCGCTGTTGGTGGGCGAGTCTGCTTTGTTTACTCTGGCAATTATGGAGGTCCATGCTGTAGGAAGGCGAGAGCTGTCATCGCGTCGGTTTAGACAGAGGGGTCTTTTATCTATTTCTATAGCCTCGCGAATAGTAGATGCCCTAAGAGAGTTAAGAGATACGATAGTCCTACTGTTCTTGAAGTTGATTGAGTGTCCTGTTTGGATATTATGATGCGCGAGAACTGAAGTCGGATCTTTTTTGCGAACTGACAAAGAATATTCGCGCCTATTTGTACGACCAATGTAGCTTTGTGGGCAATCGCGACATAAGATTTCGTAAACTCCTCGATCCTCGTTAGGTACTTTATCTTTAGGGTTCCCGGTTATGTTGGCTATAGTTTGACTGGTGTTGAAGACTGTCTTTATTAGATGTCGGTGTAGGATTCGTGCTAGTTTGTCAGTGACTCCTCGAATGTACGGAAGGAAGGCTTTCCGGTGTTGTTGGTCTGTTTCTGATGGGGTTTGTGTACTCGGGGGTTATTGCGATGATAACCGTTTTGTCGAAGGATTTGTTGAAGATTATTAAGTTCGTTTTGTATATTGTCCATGTCTGTTAAGCGAATAGATCTAAGGGCCAAATATTTCATTATAGAACTTAATTGGGCAGGGTGATGATGTGATTGGGCATTTATGTATCGATTGGTGTGGGTTGGTTTCCTATAGACTGTATGTGAAAATGTACCATTGCTGGTTTTTGTTATGAGAACATCAAGAAACGGGAGCGAAGAATCGGATTCGATTTGAATGTTAGAATGTACACCATTGAGGTGTTGTAGAAATAAGTCTAACGAATCTCTGCCATGAGGCCAAATGACAAAAGTTTCATCAACATATCTAAGCCAGCAGGAAGGTTTTAAATTAGACGAGTTTAGGGCCTGGGTTTCGATGGGTGAACCCATCGGGGCCCCACGTACTTGTTTGGATAGAGTGTCTTGAAATGAAAAATATGTGTTAGAAGAATAGTGCTGTACCAGTTTGAAGATGTCAGAAGAGATATTGTATTTTGTTTTTGGAATATCTAACGATTCTGAAATGGGGACATTGGTGAAAAGAGATACAACATCGAAGCTAACCAGGATATCATTTTCTGAAATTCTTTAAGCGCCTAACATTTCTAGAAAGGAAGAAGAGTTCTTTACGTACGAGGATGTGTGTTCGGCTACAGTTTAAAGGGTTTTGGCTAAGTACCGGGCTAATTCTTGGGTCGGGGATTGTACCGAACTGAAAATTATTACAAAAATTAACAATAAAAACAAAAAACTATTTTATTTCACAAATTTGCTACATTACACTTAATACTTAATTCCCATTTAGCCCTTGATATTGAGATAGTAAGCAAAACCATTCCTGCGTTCCTTCTTACTGATTTGAAAACAAAAACAGTTTTGTTTCGTCAAAACAGTGGTGATCAGTGTCAGTGCTATTGTCGTTTGAAATTCGTTAACTGTACGTAATAATGTCAGAAAATTGGTTCATTTAACAAAAATGCACAAAATAACCATTCTACAAATGATTGGTTATGGAGATAACACACGGACACAAATGGAAGTTTCTCGTGATTTCAAGAAAATTTTCCAAACTTGCCGTCTTTATCACAATGAACAATTAAAACAACAAGTAAAATGCATTCCTATAAAATGATGCCGACTCAGGAGCTCATGGAAGACGATTTCGATAGGAGAATGTATTTCTGTGAACAAATTATGGTAAGCACATTTACACTTCACGGTCATGTTAATCGTCAAAATTGCCACTATTGGTCTAATGAGAATCCTCACTGGATGATAGAGAAACATACGCAATATCCTCATTACGAAATCAATGTCCGACAGTACCTGAGCCATTTCCAAATTTGATTTGACGCCATTGGACTACTTTTTGTGGGGATATGTCAAAAGTACTGCATACAAAACTAAACCTCTCAACTTAGATGACCTAGAAGACAAATCACGCTTGCGATTATATCAGTCACGCCTGAGTAACGTTAGAAGACATTTCTATATCAGATTCATTTTGCCAAGGGGTTCGCGGCGATTATTTTGAACATTTCCTACATTGACATTAATGGTTTTTTAATATTATTAAGAAATAATTAGTATTACTTATTAGGTGTAATATATCGAATTTGTGAAATAAAATAATTTTCTCTTTTTTTTGTTAATTTTTGTAATAAATCTGAAAACACTTAATATTTCCGAAAAAGTAGAAGATAGGTGTAGGACATTGTACGTGAATTATGTCTAGAATTTTTTTAAGAGAGTTATAACTTACAGTAATCGAAGTTATACTATGAATATGAATGTACAGGAGTGATGTGAGTCCTCTTGCAATTCAATATATAGATGATTCCTACACGTTTGACAATATATACAATAATTATCAATTACTAGCCAACTACATTTTAGTCAGCCTAGAGTTCAATCCCTGTTTACCCACATTCTGCTCAGTCAATAAATACAAATTTCTTGAACCCGTACAATTAATTTTTGAATCCACTTTCTTTTCATTTAATAGCGTTTATTACAAACAAGTTTTTGGTTCCCCAATAAGGTCTAAGTTATCGCCCATAGTCTCCCAATATACCATGGATGACCGTATAACATACCTTTTTTAAACAATACGTTGCTGATATAGTGCTCCATTTTTAGTGATGGGAAGATATAAGCAACAACTACAATTTACAATAGAAGAGGAAGACAACTTATGTAGCGTTCCTTTCTTTGATACTAATTATCAGAAAGCAAGACGATGTTCTCAAACTCGATTGGTATACTAAACCAACTAATTCAGGACTTTATTTAAATTTTTTATCCCTTCACCCTATGAGAATGAAAACCAGTTTAGTTAATTCAGTGAAATCTAGAATTTGTAGAATCAGTCACCTCACCTTTAGGGACAAAAATTTAACAATCCTTTATAACTTATTCATTAATAATTCATATTCCAGAAAATTACTCAAACAAATCCTTCTAGTGCAATTTCTAACGATAACCATTTCACTAATAACCCCGATTCTTTTAGTTTTTTCACCCTATATTGAAAACATCAGCCACAAATGAAGTTAATATCCGTTTTACCCATAAGTCAATTAAAACTGCCAGTTCTCTTTTCAGCAAAACCAAATTCAGTTTCCCATGAATTTTCTCAGCGTCCGGGCTATTCACAATAGGAAGGCTTTTACATTGTTGGTAAAGATGTTCGTCCAGACCGAGGTATTTTACATTGTTTAATAGATATCTTGGGACTACTCTTTATGTGGGATTCCAAATCCCTGTATTTGGTTATTTTTCAACCAGTAGTTCAACTGTCGACATAATCTTGGTTGAATTTATTTATGTCTTCCATGAAGGGGCTTTCTTTCCATTTGAGCAGTTTCTGATCAGTTGATTGATGGTGTCATTGGACATAGCCGTCAAATACCTGTCAAAGTGTTTATAATTGTGCTCAGAATAGGCGTTTTCATATTCGAAAATTTTTTGTTACCGGGCGTCATTTTTTTCGAGCAGACAGGCCATTGGCATGTAAATACAATGTTTTTTTGCTCGAAAAAATTGACAGAAGTTGACGCTTGCCCACTAGAAATTTTCAAATATGAAAAGGCATATAATTACTCGGATTATTAAAAATAAACAGAAAATCAGATGTTGTCAAATTGGTCAAGAAGATATGCATTAAATCAATATCTCTAAAATGATTCACAGAGAGTCGAGACTAAATCAAAATTTCGTAAAAAAAAAACAATAATGTGTAAAACACAAAATCGTTATATAGTAAAAATAATTTGATAGCCTTATAACTAACATCAAATTCGTTCGATATTCGAGGAAAGACGGCGCAGGAGAACAAAAACGACACTATATGATAGATATGTGATTAAATTAAGTCACAATGATGGTGTTTCATGTATCCGTTCCAAGATCTACTTCCAACTACTAATAAAATATTTTTTGGATATTTCGGAGCTCTCATTGTTTGGTAATATCGAACATCTAATACATTTTTCACAAGATTGTTGAAATAATTGTTTTATCATTTAGATACCGGCGAAAAATAATAGTTTAAATGTGATTCCAAAGAGTAAATTTAATTTGTAATAGTGATAAGGTTTCGATAACCTTGAGAAAAATATGCGAAATAATTGAGAAATGTAATAACATAAAAATATGGATTATATATCTTTCAAAATCCTAATTATAAATTCATCCAGATGTAATCCATTTTTCATGATTAATTTGAAATTTAACTGGAAATATGTTATGTTTCTATTCGGTAATTCTTATATACCTAATCATACCATATAAATCTACAATTCATTGTGATTAGATTGTATATTTATTTAAAGTGATAAAAGCAGAATCCTCAATGTTACTTTCGATGTAATTAATACGCGAATCTCTTTATAAAAATACGACAAACATTTAATAATATTCCAAAGAATTCAATCAGTGAGGGCGTGAAAAAATATTTGTTACTCATGCATGTGAACTAAGGTGAGTTATTTTTAATAGAGATATTTAGTTAAATTTTCTGCAACAAAAATTAATCATAGGTTTCCATCTAAATTCTAAACTGTTGTAGGAATTACTAAGCCTAGAATGGGTTTAACTATTATTACATTTTATTCGTTTCATTTGTTGTCCAAGACCTACTGTCTATGTGGTATCGCTTTATACCTTCTCTGTGGTTATATACATATATGTTGTACGCCAGCTTGCAGCTTGCAGATAAACAACTGAATCGTTATTCATGTATGTATGTATAGCTGTCAGTGGAATTGTCACAGACTAAGTGAACTAGCAAACAACTGCTTCTATCTCCTTTTCTTCTATTGGCCCTTTTGTCAACATCTGCAGCAATCATTTGACGGCTATATTTATTCTCTTTGTCAAGTGGATTGTTTTTAAAGATCAAAGTAATTCGCAGACATGCGCACAGTACTCCAATTAATTAGTTGTAAGAGATATAGAAGTATATGTGTCTGGATCGTAATATTTTCGTTCTTCTCGAGACCCCGCTAGAAAAGTACGATTAAACTTTGCTTAAGTTTAATTGACTTTGCAGCGTAAACAGTTTTGTTAAGTTCCGAAAACATATTTATTTAATGTTTTTTGAACGATATTTGTGGCATATTGTTCAATGTTTAAGTATTTATTTGACTCATTTCTGACTTTTCGTTTCCAGAATTTCATTTTAAATAGAAGTAACTAATTGTGATTAATCTTATAACCATTAGACAAGGTAAAAGAAATGAGTCGACTAACTATTCATACGACACATAATTATTACTACTGAAATTAATTAACAACTGTAAAATTGTAAGAACTAACACAGTCTCTTGGAAAAGCAAATAGAAGCTTTAGATTGACAAAAATATGTAGTTTACTGGAATTGGTGGCGATTCTGCAGAACCAACAGTCGTATATTTATCATTTGTTCTAACTCTGCCGCATAACAGATAAAAGTGCCAACGTTGCATTAGAAAACGATTATTATGTTGATCATAGAATAATAACAAGTAGTATTACATATACCCATAGGTATTTCTCGTACCATAAACTTCGCGTTTGCTCCGGCAACATGTTGTCACTGGTCTCTCTCTAAGCTCGCGTGTGATAGGTGCTTGATTACGTCAGTTAAATGAGGCATAGCTACTCCTTGCAGCTCTAAACACATTTTCTTTCCCTCTCATCCAGCGTTAAGATTCCACTTGTATAGGCGCCTATACCCCACGTACACTATGTTTAGATAATACTTGTATGGTTGTGCTAGAGACAGGAATGCAGGGTTCTGCTTTATCACTGTTACAGTGGCGTCAGTTTCAAAGAAAAACTGTCACGAACACTTCAATTTGGTACCCGACATTAATGTTCCTTGTTCGAAAAGAGAACCAGCGACGCGGTAAATCCAACATTTTTTCGCAATTTCATGGTTCCACTACGAGGCTTGGAAGTTATAGTCGAGACAAAAGTATCATTGGGATCACTCTATACTTTGGACACACAAAATTTTGATATCAATTAAACCATCAACCACAAATGATGATGGGGGTGGGAGGTGATTATACCTTAATGACTAACATCAGTGTGTACTTTTGTAATATTATATTGTGCTAGAAAGTTTGATGATGAAAGAAGAAGATGGATATGGAAACTTTTTAATTACCTTGTATCAGTAAACCACCTATTTTTCATTGATGCATCGAATGTAAATTATGAATCCGAAGTAATGTGAGAGATGCGACGTGAAAAAGACAGACATTTTATTTGTATAGAGGTTCTGGAATAGTGATGGTGACTATCAAAATATTTTTAATTAACCGACTTCAAAAAGAAGGAGCTCCTCAATTCGTCTGTATCTGTTTTTTTATGTTTGTTCAGCGATTACTCGCAAACGGCTCAATTAATTTCGACCATATATACCGGATCCTGTTCTGGTGGATCGCGGAGTAGTCTTATATTTTTTTCAATAACTTAGCCTGTACCGTTTCTTAGTAAATGGTGAAAAAATTACCGACTTTCTTATACAGTACGTTTTGGTGGAGTCGCTGGACTAAAAATATGGAAAATTTTCTATTCGGAACATGAGATAAATTGAAAAGAAATTGGTATAGTTCTGGGATGTCCCAAAGTGGTCCCATATTTTTTTCAATAACATAGCTTGTACTGTTTCTTAGAAAATCGGAAAAACTTTTTAGCGACTTTCTTATAGAGTATTTTGTGGAGTCGCTGGATTAAAAATATGGGCCAAATTTCTGTTCGGAACTTGGGGTAAGTTTTCAATAAATTAAATTAATGAAGTTATAATGTCAGTTAATCAACATCATTAGATTTAGATTTTCGATTAGTCTTTATATACAATGTGTATTCATAAATCAAAGGATTTATTTTTATTAATAATTTTAGGAGAAAAAGTTATTCTTCATAGACAGATTTGTATGGACTAAAACGTACATTGTAATCGGTCCATGTAAACTGTAGACGAGGTTTGTCAACAAATACGAATTCTGATTAACAGTGAAATACCTTTATTTTTGTTAATATCTCAAATTGTTATCAAAGAAAGTTAAATAGAATTGAAAACTGAATCCAATTATTAAAAATCGTAATAATTTGAATGTTGATTGGAAATAAATCGAAATAAATATCCGTTAATCAACTTCAAGATGGAGGTTTTCAGTTGGTTTATATATACAGTGTGCCTTCACAAGTTGGATTCAAACGGAAAACGTGCTTATGAATATTACTTAAACAAAAAGTTACTCTTCATTAAAATATTTGCATAGTCAGAAATGTATACTGTAATGATTACATCTCAATCTTTCAACTGTATACGAGGTTTGTCAGCAAATATGAATTTTGCTTAAAAGTAAAATACCTTCATTTTTCATAATATATTAAATTTTTATCAAACAAGAGTAATGAGAATTATAAAACGCATCTAATTATGCCACATAACTAAAAATTGTATAATAATGAATGAATTGCTCTGGCCTGGCCCCAGTTGATATTATGGTGTTCGGTCCATGCGTGATTAGCTAGCCCAGACTCCATTACCTCCGCCCTTTGAGTAGCTGTGCGGTGTTCCTTAACCCTGGTGTCCAGCGGTCGCTTTGTCTCTCCGATGTAAAGATTGCGACATTCAAACGGTATGCTGTATATACAGTTATTTGGTATTGCTGGTGCGTCGGGCCTCGTTCTTGTTATCATGCTCCTCAAGGTGTTGCTTTTGAAGATCATTCTGATTCCATAGCTGTGTGCAATTCTTCTAAGTTTCTCTGACAAGTCTTTGGTATGCGGTAATAGTAGAGTTGCTTCCTGCCTAGGTGGTTTGTTCAGCTCTTCAAAGGCCTTGATAATGATCGTTTCCGGATATCCATTCGCCAAAAGGTCTTGTCTAAGTTTCACTTGTTCTTCTTTGAGGGCTTCTGGTGTGTGCAGATATTTTTGGCTCTATGGATTAATGTTTTGATGATGAATTGGTTCAGGTGCTCCAGGAATGCCTGTAGTTCGGTTTCTCCGTGTTGCCAAATAATGAAGGTGTCATCGACATACCTCAACCATAGCTTAGGCTGCTTCTCGTACCTCCTCAGTGCATGTTCTTCGAACCATTCCATGTAAATGTTGGCGATGGTTGGTGATAACGGGGAACCCATAGGCAATCCATGTTCTTGCATGAAGAATCGGTCCTTCTCCTGAAAGTAGCACTTCTTGAGGCAACATTCAAGTAAGTCCATGATTGAGTCTATTGGCAGCTCCATCCTCTCCATCAGGGTTTCGTCTTCAGTAAGTTTCTTTCTCACTATGTTGAGAGATTCGTTTAGTGGTACGTTCGTGAAAAGGTTTTCAACGTCGAAACTTACTAAGCGATATTCAGGCCCAAGTTCCATGGATCGAATGATTTCGACAAAGTGCTTTGAGTCCTTGACGTGCGATGATGTTTTGCCCTTCAAATGTTGGATGATTGGTAGAAGGAATTTCGATAGTGCTGCTGTTAGTGAGTTGCGCGAACTTGTAATCGGTTTGAGAGGTACTCCAGCCTTGTGTATCTTGGGTAGTTCATAAAGATATGGTGGTTTGCCGTGATGTGGCGTCAGTTTTCTCCTTGTCTCGGGTAAAATGTATTCAGCATAATCTCTGAGAGTGTTGTAAGTTTTACGTTCTATTTTGGAAGTTGGATGAGTAGGCAGTAAATTTTCGATGCACACAAGAGGACCACATGCCGATTTTTGCTTCGATTCAAAAACACTGTGACAAAATCAGACGAAATGGCCAAAAGGTGCACACTGAGAAACTTAACAAACCTACCAGGAAGCAGTTGCGGAAGGACACGACCAACAGGAAAACAGTGGTGAACTTGTCATCCAGAGTTCTCACAGCAGTCGAGGAAACATTGCTTTCTAAGGGGCTAAACTACGCTGTAGCTCCAAAAAAGATGCCAGTACTAGATATCATCAGTTCCGTGGAGTCAGCAATAGGCAGCAAAGAGACACGGCAACAGGACGAATTCCGATGGAAAGTCAGAACTGCAATTGAGAAAACACAACACATCAAACAAAACATCAACGAATCCGAAAGGAGGATCATAAAAACACTTAACGATGACACATCTATCATCATTCTACTAGCTGACAAAGGAAATGCCACCATCCTGATAGACAGAACGGAATACCGGAATACAACAAGAAAATCGACGAAGTACTGTCGAAGGGAAAATACAAGCCACTGCCTGCTGATCAAACTTCCAAAATAGATCATGCTGAATACATTCTACCTGAGACAAGGAGAAAACTGACGCCACATCACAGCAAACCACCACATCTTTATGGACTACCCAAGATACACAAGGCCTCTCAGACCGATTACAAGTTCGCGCAACTCACCAACAGCAGCACTATCGAAATTCTTTCTACCAATCATCCAACCTTTGGAGGGCAAAACATCATCGCACAAGATGACAAAACCCTGTTAGAGAAGCTGCCAATAGACTCAATCATGGACTTACTTGAATGTTGCCTCAAGAACTGCTACTTTCAGGACAAGCACAGGTTTTTCATGCAAGAAGATGGATTGACTATGGGTTTCCCGTTATCACCAACCATCGCCAACATTTACATGGAATGGTTCGAGGAACATGCACTGAGGAGGTACTAGAAGCAGCCTAAGCTATTGTTGAGGTATGTCGATGATACCTTCATTATTTGGCAACCCATCCATCCCAACCATCCATTAGATTCACCATGGAGATGGAAGTGAGTGGGTGCCTACCATTCCTTGATGTAAAGTGTCAAAGGACTAGGACCGGAATCCAAACAACAGTCTACAGGAGGGCTACGCATACAGGATTATACCTTCACTACAATTCCAACCACCCATCAGCAACGAAAACTGGCATCATCAAAACACTAATCCATAGAGTCAAAAATATCTGCAGCACACCAGAAGCCCTCAAAGAAGAACAAGTGAAACTTAGAGAAGACCTTTTGGCGAATGGATATCCGGAAACGATCATTACCAAGGCCTTTAAAGAGCTGAACAAACCACCTAGACAGAAAGAGGACACCACGGTAGCAACTCTACTATTACCGTATACCAAAGGCTTGTCGGAGAAACTTAGAAGAATTGCACACAGTTATGGGATCAGAATGATCTTCAAAAGCAACAACACCTTGAGGAGCATGATAACAAGAACGAGGCCCGACGCACCAGCAATATCAAATAACTGTATATACAGCATACCGTGTGAATGTGGCAATCTTTACATCGGAGAGACAAAGCGACCACTGGACACCAGGGTTAAGGAACACCGCACAACTACTCAAAGGGCGGAGGTAACGAAGTCTGGGCTAGCTAATCACGCATGGACCGAACACCACAATATCAACTGGGACCAGCCCAGAGCAATTCACAAGGAAGAGCACTGGTACAAAAGAAAATTCCTAGAGACAGCATATATAATCTCGAACGAAAATATAATTAGGGAGCCCAGCATCCAAATTAAAAATACTTGGCGAGCTCTTCTTCGGCCTCTGCCGCTACGCATCACCGGCAACCAACCGCCAGGTAAGACGACGATGATTGGACGGGATAAGACCCAATGACCAAAACCGGCGAGGCATGACCGGTTAAGGATATAATATAAATACAAGGGATAATCTGAATTTCCTATCATTCACCTGATGACGATAGCAGTTACAAAGCTATTGAAACGTTGTGAGATCAACCACTTCACGACGATGGAAGTCCAAGGAAACTTCGAGGAACGAGTTACATTGTCTACCAACTTCAGACTAATAACTAAAACTTTATTAGAATTGAAAACTAAGTCTCATTACGCTATATCAATTAAAACTGTATAACGATTTATTGTAAGATTCTGCGGAGTGGAGACTATTAAATGAATGTCAGTATAATTAACAGACCTAAAGAATAATGCTACTCGGATCGTCTACAATGTAGTTAGAATCATATACAAAATTTTCTTAATACATATACATATTTAGAAAAGAAGTTATTCTATTCAACCTTACACGAGGTTGGTCAAACTAATAATGATGATGCTTAAGAGTAAAATACCTTATTTTAGGCAATATCGAAAAAGTTAATTAGTTTTAAAAACTGCATCCAATTAAGCCAGTGTATCACAAAAATTATAAAATAAATACATAAATTAAAAAAAAAACAAACACCGACTTCAACAAAAATAACTTAACTGAACAGCATGAAATACTTTTATGCTACAACAATTAAATATTTTTTCTGAAGTCGGGGCCAATTTGAACAGTAAAGTTGCGGATTGCAACTTATAAATGTACTTCCCAAAATATTTTCACTTTAGCTTGGCACCGACTTCACAAAAAGTATTTAAATGTTGTAGCAAAAAATTATTTCCTTTGAACACGGTTTTTGTTTTTTAAAAATGTATTTATACTATTTGGGTTATCTCTGGAAAATATACAAGATATAGTGTAATGTAAAAAATACGTTTAAATGTTAAATTTATACACAACTATAGTTTGATTTATTTAATTTTCGGTCAAAGTACTTCAACAATATATACATGTTTACATTCCATGAAAAAATATTTATTCAGGAGAATACTTATTTACATGATTTTATAATAGTAGCTTGCTTTAATTCTTCCTTTGAAGGAAAAGAACAAAAGACTAGAGGGAATAGGACAGGTCGATCAGAAGAAAAACAATATTTAATTACATCAATTAAAGATGACCTACAATAGATAGTTAAAATGCCACTATAAGAATTTGAGGAAACGTTACTGGTAATGAAGCGTGCAAATGAAATTGTTCAGAATCAAAGAACTGACCTAAAATGCATGGAATTTCAATTAGTAAAATATAAAAAAGTCGAAGTCAAAGTATTGAAAATCACATCCAAGCTGATATTGAAAAAGTTCGGAAAACATACTTGAAAGCAAATCTTCAAGTAGTGAAGCATTTAATGTGATAAAGATACAAATGTTACTTCTGATTTCCATGAGAAGTTCTTCCCTGAATTACTCCAAAGCATTACAGATATACCACAGGCGAACGTTACTAATTAATTTGATGGTTCAGTATAAGATATAGCTACTACAACTGAATACCCAAACACAAAAATCTGGGAAAACATTGAAAGAAATATTGACTCCAAAAAGGGTGAACATATCTTAGATCTGAACGACCACACTGAATCTTCTTACGGAATTCGATAAAATGATTCATAGAAAAATAAAGATTCGATTTCTCCACAGTTCTTAAATGTACCTTACGATCTATATAAAATAAAATACAATCAAAATTGTCAATTGAGTTAGGCCAAATGCAGATACATCTTTTTTGTTGCATGTTTTTTTTAATTGAGATTAAGTGATAATTTGTTCGCAACTTCAATTAAAGTGCAAATCTACAGTAAATAGAACAGAAGTATATAACCTTGCACTTACATTACCATTAGTGTGAAGACATTTTTAAAGTGTGTAATTATGTTAAATATAATGCTATGCTCACGGTATTATGTTTCCCTTAGACTTCCAAAGTCCTTAAATGACTTGGAATAGGAAAAACCTCATGTAAGCGCGATGTTCTCAATGAAATGAACAAGATACGTTCAAGCAAAATAAATTAAAAGGCTACCTACTAATAAATAATTCAAATGCCTACTATTAGTCGCACACTTTTAAAAAACACGATTAATATGGAACTAAAAATAGCAAAGTTAATACTTACAAAAAAATAAAAACTACACTTTTTAGTGAGTAATTAAAAATATCTACCTCAAATAATCACCTAAAAAACATTTGATCTTTATATTAGTAAATATTTCTAACCCCACAACAATGTCCAAGTGTAGTTAACAAAGTGATGGCAACATAACATTTTATTAGGGTTTTCTTTCCTTATTTCTTTTCTGCAACAGATAAATATTAAAAATAGTAATGTTCAAATTGTAGTTGTAACAATTTCGAATAAAACATTTAAAAATATATATTAGCGACTTCCACCTATAACTAAAAAGCTGAAAATAATTATAACAAAATACAACTCTAGCAAATAAATAACACATTCAATGTTGTTAAGTACCTACCCAGAAAGTAAAAAATGTAAACATTAAAAGGTGCTCATTCTTACAAATTAATTACCTACCAATCTAGTATATTTTTGAAGTCAACCATCCTGTATATGATTTTTTTATGGCCACATCATATAACAATTTTTTAATCACCCTATATAATTTTAATTCCACATTTTTCCAACTTTTTTAGACCACCAAACGGCCACTCCACCCTATATTCCAACCATCCTGTATATACGGCTGCATATGGACCTCCATAATGTAATTATCATTCTACTCCGTCCTATATTTCAATCATCATACATATGCAACTACTTCTATCACTTTACTTTGTGATTTTGTTTGCTATAACTAAACACCCTGTTTGCACCAAATAGCAGTTTAGAGCTTGACATGTGTTGTCACTGAATTTTCTATTAGGCCGAGAGAATGTGACACCAAAAGCACCGTCTTCGCAAAATAGAAAAATTTTCATTTAAATAGGTATTTGCCGGGTATACAAACAAAACGAGCTTGGTACTCGTTGCTTTAAGGAGCCGAAAATACTATGCTTTACCACCTATATGCTTGAGATGTTCATAGAAAATTTTCAGTCTCAATCAAAACTTCCAGTGCCTACAATTCCCGCACTATTACGTTGGAATTAAAATATTTATGAGGAAATGTCAGTTACGTCACTTCGATGAAATATTTGATAAGAATATTGGAAGCTTCGGCGATTTTCTGCAAAACTGCAAGTTGCACGACGCAGAAAAGTATATGAGACCACCTAGGGATCTTCTCGAATAGATTACACGTTGAAAAACTATACACATCAATAAGAGGTTGTTGAAAAATCGTCCAATATGTTAGGGATATTGGTCGATTTGTATGCACGCATGTGTTCATTCACAATTTTCATCACTTTACCAATTTAATTTTTCCGAAATTTGAAGTTTCACTAATCCGGATATATACTCTATTAAACAAGACCATATTAATTCAAAAGAGTTTACAACAGGAGAAGAAATCAGGTAACATACATACAAAAAAAATAAAAAAAGTTCCAGTTTTGTCTCTTACAAATGTTCTGACAGAACCAAGAAATAACCCAAAACTAAAACTCACAGTGATTGACAACGACTCCAGAGTTGGAGCTGAAACGTCTCCTTAACTGATAACTCTACCCAGTCTATAAATAAATCTTTATAACTAAAAATCGTCTAATATATTTTTGTTTTGGCCAAGAAATTTTGACATCATATCACTTCTCTACCAGCAATAGACTAACTTTGCAAAATTATTTAGTTATTACCCATCACCGTTAATTATGATAACAGTGTTAGTATATATTATTTATTATTAATAGAAAGTTTCATGCCTTTAAAAATTTGTTCACAATTCAACGAATGCAATTTTCAACTTGATGTATTTGGGGAAGGTAGCGAGGTATTTGGCTCAATTTACTATTAATACGTTGACTACCAATTACTAGTTATCTTGTAGTTTGCGTTATTTCCTCGAACGCCAACTACGAGGTATATCAGTACAAATATGAAGCGATGGCCCCAAGCAAGAGAAAAAAAAATCCAGATTGGGTAACATGTACAGAAAATTTAATAAATGAACTGAATATTCTCATTCGAAATTGGTGTAACAACCAAAATAAAAGAATATTTTTATGTCACAGTAAATGTGATGCAATTGACTCTAAAGCTCTTGTATTAGTAACGAATCTATCCAAGGTTACCAATAATTACTGAACTAAGTACTTGAAATTACCGTATTAGCTATGTTTACCGTATAAGTGGTTGAAAACGGTTTAAGGACACATATAAATATACACATATATTATACCTGTCCGAAAACTTATTACTGTCAAATTTTACAATTATGGACTTTACAAGAAATAAATATATTAAAACTCCATTAATAATCACTGTTGGATGGTTGAGTTTTTCAATACTTGTATGGTGATTAATGGAAAAAAATTTTATAACAAAGAGTTTCTTGTCTTTTCCGTTAAAGTTAAAATTTTATAGCAGTCTAAAGGTCCCTACCGCACTAACGGTTACTCCCCAAAAATTGCAATTGTATGTGTAACATTATCATAATAATACTCTTTAATATCATAAACAGATGCCTTTTTCAATTTGCCATTAATTTACCCTCGTTATTGCCAATGTGTTAATTATTTTATTGAGTACATGTATTCTACATAATCATCTGACTTCTTTCCTACCATCTTGACTGTTACACTAATCTACTAAAAAAAACAAAAAAAAAATGTAAATATACAAAGAATCCACAAATTCTATAGTTTAGCATTAAAAATATATAAACAAATATTTTACAATATAATTGTAATTCTATTATTTTAATTGACTGTTTTCTGTAATTTTGGACCTAGTATCAAATTACCGTATTTTTGCTTTATCTACGATAATGGGTTTGGACACTATACCGTAAAAATTGCCAAGCCCGTAGCCAAAAAAACAAGTCGGTGGTCGATTACTATTGAAATTTTTTTTTAAAGATTGATGGTTTGATTAGGACTGTGAAAGTTATTTTTCTATTCATGTACTTCCAGTATATAAGAAGTGTATAGAATACACGAAAATATGAAAAAAACTTGTTAATTCGTTAAAATTGAATCTTCAATACCAAATTGGGGGGTTACATAAACCAACGACGAGATCATTCATAAGATTTTTTTTCAATATTCACATTTTATATGCTTTGTGATGATCATTATTTGCTATAATTCTAGTTTTTAATATTATGATCTGATTACATTAAATTGGCTTTCTAGGTCGCAATTTTGAAAAGTACCGTAGCAATCAACCTGATAAATTAGTTAACAAATTCAGCACAGCACTTACAAAAATAAAACACAATTCAGTTAATCAGATAGCGTTGTCTATTTTAGTATTTGGTTTCGATTTGGCATAGGATAGCAGGCGACATATTTTCATTGCCGTTACAAACTTAACTAACTCTTGCCTATGTGCCAAGTTATTACAAAATCTACATGTTTTTGTCTTTTTTTATTCGCGTTATTGTAGAGGGTAGCTGGGGAAATGCCGATGATAAATTATTGATAATCTTTAAAACAATCAACGTATTCCCCAATCATATGTGATTAGACGATAAAACTGATAAAATAATTGAAATTAATAGGTACTTCGTATGTCTGGGCTTGTTGTATAATTTCATATTATCTTCATTCTATTATTGATATTTTTTTACATTGTAGATAACTTTTTTGCAGATTGTCATGAGTTATACCAAAAAGAAAAAAGGAATATCTCCACTAGAACCGTAAGTAATTATTAACTTATTTATTGATTCTTTTTATTTTAAAATGCTTATAAATTTTAAAACAAATATGTACATGAGGTTATCTCACTAATTTATTTAAATATAGTGTTGCGGATAATGTTAGCCGATGAGTACGAGTATGCGCATCTCTTATCACAAGTAGCATATTACATTTTGAGTTGCTATTAATTTTCACAGATATTTATTGAAGACATCACATATAGATGTTTTACAACGTTTCAAAATACAAGATTACTGGATACATTACTGTTTTCAATTATTTATTTAATAAATTATTGATATTACACCTAAGATTAATAGTTCTGTATAATATAGATAATTATGTGTGAATCGCAAATGTACCCGGCCGAATCATTTTCATAGAACAAACTAATAGATGAAATTCATTTTATAGTTATAACCTTCATTTAATGACATACTCACCAAAATTGAGAAAGGTTTGCATCTTATTTATTCACTATATTTTTACCAATTTTTTTAGAAATTGGTAAAAAAAGTACTTTTAAAAACCTAATTGGGTATTATTCCTATATTGTTTGTCAGTGTTCCTTAGTGATATCAAATAAACTAAATGCTAAATTTATTACTAGGTTTAAGCGTACCAGGTTAATATTTTCACTATTATGTCTACAATGTTGCAATTTTTTGATATATCATCAAATTTTATAACTGATTTATAACAGTTTTCAGTTCTTGAGCATAATCCAAACACAATCGGTTTTAAACCTAGTTTAGATAATACTTTTTTGAGTTTAACCAATACGTAACTAGTTCTCTTCATTATAATTTGAACATGTGCCTTCCTATACAAATGGCAGAAAATTTAATGCTTCCTATTTCCACTATTTGCTTCTGTTCTTCAGCCCCTCTCTCTGTTCCTCTAATCGTTTGCGGTTTCTCACCCTATATCCATTTAATGAACCAATCGATCAGAACTCAAGTGGGAGTATAATCATATTTACTGAAAATTAAGGAAACACAATCCTGACATGCTGAACTAAAGACGTCATGATGACTAATTACGCAGGGACAAAGTTGCACCGTTGAAATTGTTGTACCCGTTAAAGAGTTATTGATCGCTGTAACTATAGTGCACACTCTCACACGAGTATAAAATCCTTCGTTTCAACATGTCCTCGAAACATGATCCCAAAGTCCAGGTTCAGCTTACTTTTAGGTGAAACAGAGAAGAAGCAATTTATTACGTAAAAATCTATGTATCCAGTATTTATGATTGCTTACCTGTGCAAATATTTCAAGTGTATTTTGGTTCTTAGGGTATAAGCAACGCCAAACAAAAAATCAGCTATCCAAGCACGATATTATTTCGGCATAAGCAAATGCTGGTAATCAACAAAATTAAGCAAATCATTCAATGGGAGAGGCAGGCTGGGCTGCAGCCAGAAATTTTAAGGTGGTCGCACATTTTACAAAATTAATTTGAATACCTATTTCTGATTATTTTATAATTGATAAAATAATCAAATAGCCCCTCAACAATCTTTCTGAAATTATTTTTTATTTAATTAATTTTTTATATTAAGATTAGTCAATGTGAGTTGTACGATTTGGGGGGGGGCTCATTTGCATGTAAATTTACTTCTGACTTTTTTCTCTTTGGGGTCGCTTTGGGGGAAAAAGGGAGGGGGGAATGTCTGCCAGTAGTAGGAAGCGTATGTTTGACCCTAAAGGAACTTGCTCTCTAAGTGGCAGACATTTTTACTAGTTTTCACCGATTTTAGGGCAGTTTGCAAGTTTTAGTTCAACTTTCGAATTTTTTATCTACAATTTTTGAGAAATGGCCAGTTTGCAATGTCTGTCACTATTTTTCTATCAAAGTACAAATCGAAACAAGGAAATTGCACTTTCTTAGGTCCGGTTAAGATTCACTTGTTTTCTCAAATTTTTTACATCTTTCCCCCTCTAAAACCGCCGTTGGTTTTTTTTGCCGATATTATTTTCCATATATAAAAAATGTATACTTCAACTTATCGTTCACTTAAAAAGGTTAGAGTCCACTTTTTTCGAATTTTCGCTCCCCCACCCCTTATCACAAAACCCGCTTTCGGCCGTACATATATGATTTGAAAGAAAAATCAACTTAAAAGCTTATTTACCACAGCAAAACGTTAGGACTCTTGGTTTTCTGGACACGCCATATCCTAGGTCCTAGACTAATAGAGCAACAAAATGAATTCTGTAACCTAGAGGGTATTTTAAGGACAAATGAATCCTAATTCTTGATACATAGATTTTTATTTATCTATCTAAAGTTTTGACCTGGACTCTAACTGAGCGTTTCTTAATGCAAATTCGGGTCGTGGCGATGGGTAGCGAGAATGGTCTTTCAAATCAGTTGTAAATAATATACAAATGACCGTACTTATGGACGCAAATCGAGTTTAATTATAAATTTGCATACCAACTAAACTTTGTAATGAATTTCTAACAATGCCTTTTGAAAAAAAAAGAAACAAAAACTATGCTCCTTTTTATGTTAAAAGTTGCTCAATTACTTTATAGTGTTGTGGAGGAGTTAATAAAAACAGCTACGATAGCCACGGTAAGAACTGTCTTTGGCTCGATTACAAGATGAATTGCTTGAATTACAAGATGATAGAATATTATTATTATAGAGTGACATGATTTTAGAGTCTGAACCATGTATGCCACTTTTGCCCCTTCATATCTTAAAGACAGCCTATCTACAAAAGTTGTTCCATAAGAACTTTTGATCTGGTTGTAAGGAAATACAACATAGTTTTTCCGTTTGTGTTATAATTTTAATACCCACAAAGGTGTTCCCAACTAATAAAAAATTTAAAAAATATCGAAACTACAATTTTTACAACATTCATTATAATAGATTAAATCAAATCATTGGAAACTCGTTGTTTGTTATGATTTACTACTTGATGTACCCTCTTCGAGAAAAGAGATAAAAAAATTTCAGACTTTAGAAGAAAAACCTGACAGTAAACCCTATTAAACCCTACATTAAAGCGACAGATCTCTATACCGTACTGCAACAATATTGTACGAAAGTGTACACAGTTGGGCAAATATGTCGGAACATTAGCTAAATCTGTGCTACACTTTTATTTCCAGCAACTATGACATGTTTTAAGATAGCCTTTTTAAATGTATCACCCTATATATTTTTTCAATTTCAAAGAGATTTAGATTTAGAGATTTAGATTTTAATGAAAATTATAGCTTTATAACTCAACATTGTCCAATATTTAATGCAGAAACAGCAAGTGTTCGTTGTAATGTTCAAACTGGATGCCTTTCGCAGCCTGGCAATATTCTAATCGATCAGTGACGAAACCGATATTCCAAATCCTCTATGAATTGAGAGGAGGTTTTGTACACAATAAATTTTAAATATCCCCAAACGAAAAAGTCTAAAGGACTGAAATCGTACGATCGCCTTTGCCATTCTATTTGGCCTCTTCGGCATATCCATCGCTTTGAAAATATTTCATTAGGAAGTGATCCACTTTAGCTCCATAATGTAGCGCTGCTCCATCTTGCTGATACCAAACGTCATCTGAAATTAATGCAGGATTTACCTGATTCGGAAATCACGAATAACTGCAGGAATAATTTCATCCCGTTCAAGTTGTAAATCCTCGTTAACTAAAATTTTCTCTAAGAAAGAATAGGCAAATTATGTGTCCCCTATTTATTATCCACCTATACACGTAATATTTAATGATAATGTATCTGACTGCTCTCCATCCAGTGAGTGCTCGTGTTACCCCAGTAACGACAGTTATATGAATTAACAAATCCGATTAAGCATACTGCCCCCATGCAAAGGTTTCACCTTCTATGGGCAAACAGAACATTTATCCACTGCATGTCTAACTATAGTATTTTTATTGTTTTTATATATATTTATATTTGTTGTATTTGTGAAAAAAAATTGAGTTAAAGTTGTGAATAAATTTTATTTCACAGTTATCCGGTTGACGTTTACAATTGCCGGATTATAGCAAGAGTATTTTCTATTTGTCTACATTTAACACTTTCCTCATAATGCTACATGTTGACAAGAGAACTGCCTTCTATATTTGGTGGCAGATATTCTTATTTTGTTTGTTGTTTTATCAATGATTGTGATATCAGGTCTGTTGTTTGAGATTTTCCTGTCGGTTAATAGGTCTCTGTCCCAACAGCAATATAATAGCTCTATCAATCTCAAGCACTGAGTTAAACGTGTATTTATAGTACGGTATTCGTTCTTCTGAGAAGCCGTGCATGATACTGAATTCAGCGTGCAAGATTTTTGCGTCGTTGTTGTGTCTGCCTTTCGTGTTGGTTTCCATACATCCTGCAGTTTGTATTTATGACAGAGTGATCCTTGATTATATATTTCAGGTATGACGTGGTTGCTACGACCTAATCTTGAATAGCACAAATAAACCTGCCTGTTTCAGCAAATATTCCTGAGTTATTCAGCCACATTAGAGATGCTTGTTTGTCAATATGCACTAGTTCAATTATATTGATGTACCTTCCATGTAGCCCCTTTTCCCTACCAGCTCCTCTGTAGCTATTGGAGCATGTGTTTTTCGCGTATTTTCCACCTTCGGTTGTTTAGGTTTAAAGGTGTTAGATTCTTATCGTTGTTTATTACTACCTTATATATATGTAATATTCCGGCTTTATTGTAGAAATATCCAAGAAGATTTTTTATTTGTTGTTCGCGTCTTATTTGTAAATCTGCGATCCCTCGGCCACTTCTGTTTCCGGGAACTTACAAAGTATTTCTTCATGTAATCGTTGATCATAAGGATTAGTTCCTCGAAGTTTCCTTGGACTTCCGTCGTCTTGAAATGATTTATCTCACAACTCTTCAAGACAATGGAAGTCCAAGGAAACTTCGAGGAACGAGTTACATTGTCTACCAGCTTTATACTAACATGAGAATTAGTGTCTGATTCCATTTCTCGATGTAGAGGTGCGCGCGGTATAGATATAGATGACAGTTCATTTCTTCTGTCTATTTGAATCGGGTTTTCCTTCTACTCTCTTGTCACTTTGAAATGGGAGCAACTTCTTGCTGCTCAACATTATCAAGGGGTAGTATATATTAATCAGTATATTCCTGTTCCTTGTTCTCGTGGTTTCCATACACAGATCAGCGCCACCTTGTCCACTGGTTCCAGCAACAGGCTGGGGGTCATTTCGACGTATCCGAACGGCTGGAGCCCGGTCTTGTCACTCCTCGCTGCTGACTTCTAATATTTACAGCTACTTATTTCACATATGTTGGGTTGCTAACCCTGCAGATGGTGTTGCTAGAGTTCGCGGACTTGCATTCCCGAGACCATTAGGCACTCTTGCGAGACTGGGGTGCGTGGGTTCGTTATGTCCAAATAGTCTGTTTTATTTTGGGTTTTATTATTAGCGGCCCTCTCAGGGTCAGACCCTAAGTTGGGAAGTAGATCCTCCGCCATACACGCTATTGTCTCCTTCCTCTTGTGACTCTTTTCCCCTCACCGCATTACTCAGATGCTGCGCTCTTCTATCCCACTCTGATTGGTTACACAATCTTCAAGAAGAGACACTGCACCCTCGGTAAGTGATGAGGCTTGGCACCCCTTTAGTCGCCTGTTACCACAGGCAGAATGCCCTACCGCTATTCTCTTTACACGACCCCAGACAGGTTATTATTAATATTATAATGTCGCTTCATTAGAGAATACAATATTATTAACATAATTATCATTATGATTATTCTTACCCATACTTCCCTGACAAACCTTCTTCTGTCAGGATTATCTTCCTGTAATTATGATGAAACCTATTTCTAGACTTTATCTTTATTACCGATCTCTAGCAAATATTACGATATAAGGCCTATTTTGAATTTTCTTGGTGATTAATAATAAGGTGCAGTGAGTTGTCATCATTTCTAGCAGGGTTAGCTCGATAGGATTTTCGGCCCATTTTCAAGATAACCATTTCATTACACTTTTGGAAAATCCTTGATGCTATTAATTTTGAAATAGTTTTACCAGAAAATGTTGCACCGAAAATATTGCACGCATTTCGTAAATTTCTCATGCTGTCTCCAAAACACATTATCACTAACAACGTTACTCTTTCATTTGTAGACGCGAGATGTAAAGACCGACATCAAGGATTTTCTATTAAATTAATTAATACACCCAAAATTAAAAATGTAATTAAATATTTCACATGAAATCATCAATATTGACAAGTGATAGTAATTATTTCATTTAAATGAACAAAGTTTGGAAATACCGTGGCAATAAAAACCTTAATATTCTTAGGGGCCATTCATTAATTACATAAGGGTCTCGGAGGGAGCCGGGTTAAAAAAATCTCTACATTTACTTTACTCTACTTTACCTTAAGGGGGAGGGAGTAAAACCAATTCTTACGTAAGATTTTGTAAGTCGAAATTTTACATTAGAAATATAAATCCATTTTGAATGATGAATGCCTCTCTTCATTTTATATTGTACAATTCAATTTATATCTTATCTTCCAAATTTTTATTAGTTATTAATATTTCAAGCTTTTTAATGTGCTCATTTTTATTCATTTTAAATGTTATAAATAACAATTATAGTAAATTCTTCCCGCGTATTAATCTTATTGAATTTTAAAAAAGAAAGAAATAAATAGTTTTACTATACAACTCTTTTGTGATAGATTCCTGCGTAAGAAAATGAAGGGGGGGGGGTTCGAGGAAACGTACGTATCCATGTAGGTGGGTCAAAAATCACCATAATCATCTTTAAGTAATTAATAAATGACCCCTTAGTCAGTATCAGACAAAATTATATGGACAGTGAACATGCCAATGTTTTATTTTATTATTTTACCCAGTACTGAAAGAATCTGTAGTCGTACCTCTATCAAATCTTATATCATTGTATTTGTTGAACAATATATTTTTGAAACTGTAAATTAAGTATTTTTTTAAATCTTGCGCTAATGTCATATCACAAAACATTTAATAGTTGTTCGGGATTAACGTGTACCACAGACTACGAAAAAAACTACAAAAACGTTTGTTAGGGTCATTTTTCAATAGAACTTAAACTTTAACTAGAATTAGGGTGTTGTGTCATATTTTCCAAACAATAATATATACAATACCTTTTATTGTCTTAAAATCAGATCTTCTTGATGACCTGTACATCAAAAAGTAATATTCTTAGTTAATAGACATGCTCGGTGAACTATGTATCTAGAGAAAATTTGATCACTGATCACGGAGTGAGATTAATAAAATAAAAATACCTGATAACCCAAATAAACAATACGAATTCTAATAATTTTTATAATGGTTATACCGTTAATAATGCGGTACAGACCTATAATTTCAATAGCTTTTAATTTATATTTACGAAAACTAACAACCAATTTTTTTGTAATTATATATCATAATCAGTGAAAATATTTATATTTTTTTTATTGCCAAAACTTGGTTAACTGAATCAGCCTTAGTTTCTACATAAAATGCAAGTAAAAATTCACTCGTTTTGAGATAATGAAACTTACGAAGTGAGAAATTTAATAAAATGAAGTCTAAATTTCAACTAGTAGCCAATTATTCATTCATTTGACATAACAATTTACAATAAAGAAGTGATTCAATTGCTGAATATACAGGGTGTCCCAATTAAATTGCACCCTCATCACCCCAGCGCGAGCTACTCAATTTTTTTAGAGCCTGTTTAAAAATGAATTCAACTGTGTCTTTTTTGAAATCCCATCAACATTAAGGAATTTGCGAACTAAAACGTGATTCTTGAATATTTTTCTGGTCTCTGAAGTTATTGATGAATAATAATTGAGTACCTAGCGTTCGGGTGATGAGGGTGCAATTCAGTTAACTGATAGTTTAGCCAAATGTGTCAAAACACGACGTGTTTTTGCTATTTTCACAATAGTGAAAGTAAAGTATGGAACATACCAAATAAAATCAATCCAGATAAAACAAGAAAAAACCCTCATATAATTATTCAACCTTAATTTAATAATCTACAAATTTGGACATAAGTAGATTTCTTATGACGTCCTACATATTTTTTTAAAATGGCAGCTCCAATATTTGATATATCGATTTGAAAAATGTAGTAATTCAACATGCACGACGTTTAACTTTCAAATCGGCTACATAACAACTTTATTTTGAAAAAAAATCTCTTTTATTTACTTAAACCAAAAAAATCAACTGAAAGGTATAAATGTTACAAAAGCATAAGAAGAAATCAAGGCAAGTGTTCACATTGGCCACCATTTACTAGCTGACAATGAACAATTCCATTTTCAAAATTGTTTTTTAACATTGGTTAAATTTGAGGAGTGATTAGTCTGATTTCTTTCATTATTCATATCTTTAAATCTTCAGTACTATTTGGTCAGTTGAAGAAAACGTTTCATTTCAGATAGCCCCACAAAAACCCACAAAAAGGAATCGACATACAATCGGCCCTCTCCTACTGATATATTTGTTTTGGAAAATAGTATCTAAATAATTTTTGTTAATAATGTATGGTTGCACCGTCCTGCTGAAACAATAGAACATCATCAGGCATGCCGGGATGCTCTACATTTGGAAAGACTCTTGCAATTGCCGATATTATTCTTGCTCCAAATAATTCGTACCATTTAGTGCACCTTCAATAAAAAACGGATCTATGATTGCAGTGTCGGCAATCCCTGCTCCTATGTTGACCTTCTGTGGGCGTTGTTTATGTGCTTCTGTCTTCCTGTGTAGAATTCTGGAGCCCAATATCTATAGTTCTGCCTATTGACAGAACCATTTAAATAAAAAGTTGCTTCGTCTTCGAAAAATATATGACTTGAAAATTGCAAATTCAATACCGAAGACTGATTTATTCCTTGCTGCATTGTGATCTGACTACTTGATAAGAAAGGATTTTCTTCAACTGCAACTTGTTTTTCTTCTGATATTGTTGGTAGACCTAAGTTAGACTGATCTCTTACATGATCCAAGTTCCTAATTTTAGCTTGCACCTCACTTATGATTGATCTTGTAATAGGTCGAACAAGGTACGTATCGTTAAATAATTCGCAAACTTGTTCATACCCGGACATAATTAAAATTTCAATAAGTTGAGTTTCATTTAAACTCAGTATTCTTTACTTTTTAATACAATCAAAATTGCAATTCAAGTCTATCAGCTTTAAAATTTGAAATTTATTATGACAGGAACGCAAAATCAATTTGCTTTTTATTCAGTATTCGCGAAAAAAAAAATGAAGTAAAAACAAGCAAAACATCTTTAACACAAATAATTTAGTTAAGTGCAAGTTGGACTCGCATACGAAGGGTTCCGTACCACCTTTGAGATTTGATGCAATGTAGTATATTTTCCTATATTTTAGTTTCAGAGAAGAAGAGAATGAGTAGATTTTCGTATATTTAAACTAAGCGTTTTAAATTCATAAAAGATATAAACTTTGATTTCTCACAGAGCCTTTTCAAAATATCTCCTACATGATATGCTTGATTTTTATAAAAATTCTTATTTAATTTGTTATTTTGGCCCCCAAAATTAAAATTAGGATTTTCGCTTTATTTTACCAATAGATTGTCAGTAAAGCCCTATATAATCATTTGTCTGAATTTTAAGCTGAGTAGTTTGGAAGATAAAATGCAGAGTGTCAAATTAAAAAATATAAATTATTATATCTTTTAAACAAATTATGTGAAAATACAAATAAAATATATTTGTATTTTTATGATGATTCCATTCATTTGATACATTACGTTACGGGTGACTTTTCTTAATGTGTTGAATTTTGTATATTTTTTAATATTAACTTTTTAACAAATTATATTACATGTATTTGAAAAAAATAAATATTTTTTTATTTTTCATTTAATTCTGTAATTTAGCCCCCAAACTTAATATCAAAGTTTCTCCTTATTTTTCATTTAGAGTACAAGTGAAGCCATTTCCATTTTCTTTTGCAAAATTTTAGGTGGTATAGTTTCTGAGATAAAGGGGAAATAAGTCGAATTTTTATATTTTTGTAAATATCTTTTAAACAAATGGTTTTAACAATACGAAAAAAATATATTTGTATTTCTCATAATCAGCCCTTACATTTGACATATTACATGATGCCATTTGAAAAAATTATATATTATTTTCCATATACTTCTATCATTTGTCCCCAAAATTAATATTCGGGGTTTCTGCTTACTTTTCCTATAAAGTTCAACTGAGGCCCTATACCTATAATTGTTTTCAAAATTTTAGGTGGAATGGTTTCGGTAATAAAGGGGGAAATGAGTATTTTTATATTTTTGTTAATATTTTTAAACAATTTATTTTAAAAATATGAAAAAAATATACTTGTATTCTCTATATTGAGCCATTTCAGTTGATACACTGCGTGATGAGTTTAAAACAGTATTTATTTTATTTTCCGTCTAACTCTATAACTTGACCCCCAAAATTATTATTTTTCCTGTAAAGTTCAAGTGAAACCATATACGCCTATTTTTTCAAAATTTTAAGTTTTATGGTTTTGTAAGGGTAATTTTTGTAATATTTTTGTTAATCTCTTTTAAATAATTTATTTTAAATATGTAAAAAAATATGTTTCAATTTGCCATAATTGGCCCTTTGATCAGATGTATGACATGATGGTTTTAAAAAAAAATAATTTTAATTTTTCGTTTAATTGTATAATTTGCCCCCGAAAATTAAAATTAGAAGGTTCTTCGTATTTATTCTATAAACTTTCGGCAACCTTCGATATTTCCTATTTTTATCAAGAAGACCCCTGAAATCAAAACTTCTTCATTTACGATATATACTCCTGAATGGTTCACCAAATCATATAGGTACTGATACCAAATTTAAACCTCTTTCGTCGAGTAGTTTCGAAGAAAATTGCTGTGATGTGAAAGACGAAGAAATCCCGAGTGATATTATAAGGGTACCCTTATAATATCACTCCGGATTTCTGCCTCTGTCCCATCACAGTAATTTTCTCCTAAACTACTGGACGGAAGAGGATGAAATTTGGTACCAATGTATAGTTTGGTGACCCAATCAGGAGTACATATCGTTAAAGAAAAAATGTTGATTTTACTTCTGGGGGGAAAAACTAAAAAATCGGCCCCCTGATCTCCGAAACTACTGAGTCTAAAATTTTGAAAATAGGAAATATAGAACTTTACAGGAAAAATAAGGAGAAACCATTAATATTAATTTTGGGGGGTAAATTATAGAATTAAATAAAAAATTAAAATTAAGAAAAATTTCAAACGTATCATGTAATATATCAAATGAAAGGTCTCACTCTGAGGAACACAAATATATTTTTTTCATATTTAAAAAATATATTTAAAAAATTACCCATTCCCCCCCCCTTATCACCTAAACCATTAGCTGGAAAATTTTGAAAAAAAATGGTGGTATAGCCCCTCACCCGAACTTTACTGGAAAAATAAGGAGAAACCCCTCATATTTATTTTGGGGGGCAAATTATAAAATTAAATGGAAATTATAACATTAATTTTTTTCTAACCCATCATGTTATATATCAAATGGAAGGGCTCATTATGAGGAAAACAAATATATTTTTTTCATATTTTTAAAATAAATTAATTAAAAGATATTAACAAAAATATTAAATAAAATTACACATCCCCCCCCTTATCTCCGAAACCAAAAGCTGAAATATTTTGAAAAAAATGAAAGTATAGCCCCTCACCTGAACATCACTGGAAAAATAAGGAGAAACCACTAATATTCATTTTGGGGGGGTAAATTATAGAATTAAATGAAAAATAAAAAATTATAATTGTTTCTAACGGGTCATGTAATATATCAAATCACAGGGCTCATTATGACGAATACAAATATATTTTTTAATTTTTTTAAAATGAATATTTTAAAAATATATTAAAAAATATTTTAAAAAAATTACCCATTTATTATATATTTATATATTATATTTTTTATTTATTGGAAAAAATATGAAAAAATCCTTAATTCTATATTTGGCCCCCAAATAATAGAATTAAACGAAAAATAAATTATTAGAAAACCCCCATAGTAATTTTAGGGACAAATTATACAATTAAATGGAAAATAAAGATTCAATTTTCAAAAGCATCATGTAATATATCAGATAAAAGGCTCATTATGCGAATTACAAATATATCATATTTTTAAATCATTTGTTTAAAAGATATTAACAATAATATTAAACATCGACTTAATTCCCACTTTAGAAACTACACTATTTAAATTTTGAAAAATATATTTTATATGTATTTTTTAATAATTTGAATAACAGATTTAATAAATTATAATTTAAACTTGACCTATTTTGCCCTTTATCTTCCAATCTACATAGCGTCAAAACTTAGACAGTAGATTATAAAAGACTTCTCTGAAAGTTTTAAAGTAAAATAAAATTCTAATGTTAATTTTTGGGGCCCAAATTAGAAAATTAAATACATATCTATTCTGATAAAAATCAAGCGAATCCTGAAGCAGATAAAATAAAAAGTCTATGTGTGGAAAAAATATAAGAAAATTCACTCATTCCCTACTTGTCTGAAACTGGAATATTAGAATCTTGAAGGTGGTACGGAACCCTAAGTATGCGAGTCCAACTCGCACTTGACCAAATTATTTTCTTATACTTTTGTAACGTTTATATTAAATATAGGAATTACCATTTAAAACAATTGTGTATGACGTCATACAGACCACATTAATGAGGTCATAAGTAATCGATTTATGTTGAAATTTTTTTTTATCTGGATACATTTTATATAGTAATTTCCATATTTTAGGTGCACACTGTATACTGTATCGTATGCCCATATAGTAAAAATTATTTAATTTAATACTCGCTAAATAATCACCATAATTTGCATGTATCTCTTGCTGAATTTTAAGATTCTACCACCTGGGCGAAAATACCGAAATTTTTCATTGCAATTTAGTTACAATTTACATATAGTTATAACATTATGTCCAAGATAAAGTAAATAGAACATGAAATGAATTCACGTGCTTATACATCTGAATTATTTAATAACTTAAGTTTTGTTTCCCTTTAATGATTTTAAATAAGCGTAACAATATAATAAAACTTTATCGTATGAAGAATCGAAATAGAACAACTAGAAAGCAGATTTGAATGAATTTATAACTTTCGTAATGCTTAGGCATCACTTCCTATCTAGACACCTGCAAAATAGTAAACAACTAACAATGAGCTATTGTTTGATACATTGTAGTTACTTTGTTGGAGGTTAACCCAATGTTAAGTTTTACATATAACATGCATCCACTGTAATAAACATAGAAATGTATACACACAAATTTTACAAACAAAACTAAAACTCATCGCAGTTTTAACAACCAAGTTGCCACCTTCATGAAGTTGGTTTACTCCATGGAAATGACAATTTTGTTCTTGAAACGGCATTGAGTGCAAAACTTTATGAATAGTTTGTTTAAAAAAGATAACATTTGGAAATTGTGTATCCTTGAAATTACATTATTACAATGATGAACACAATATGTATTGAAAACAAATAAATTAAATATTTTTCGTTAAAAAAGTTAAAAGTTGATCAGTTTATAGTTAGATTCTTATTGGTAATTTTATAAATATAATTATAATAATTTAATTTAGCATAAGAACGTTAACCATTTTTTTATATTTTTTATTTAATGCTTGCTAACTTAAGGAGGTAATTAGCAACTGCTTACAATTCAAAATACGGCGTTATTTTGTTTAAATTACTCGTAATATTTTTTTCCTTACGAAAGTTATTGTTTTATGTTATTAAGATATATTTCTAACAATATGTAGCAAGAAAATTAGGGATGAGTTCGATTACTCTAACATTTTTTTAAGAAAAGATGGATTAATAAAGAAATATATAGAATATAATCCCCGAAACCAAATTCCAACTATTTCTTATATAGAATAGAATTAAATTATTATTTGAATTTAGAGGACAATCTAATTTGTTATAATATTATACCATTGCAGGGAAATTATACCGCCAGATGAGAATGAAGAAAAAATACCAAACTACTCGTTTATTCAATTGGTAACTATGACTCCTCGTATTATAGTACAAATTGCATTCATTTTTTTTGTTATAGTTTAGGTACGCCACTTTAAAAGATAAATGTTTACTATACTCTGGGTTAATAGCAGCTATCATTACTGGTGCCATACAGCCATGTAATTCCATACTTTTTGGGGATTTGACGGGAATTATTATTCATTATGCGAGTTCCCTTTACTCACATAACGAAACAGAAATCAAGAAAGCTGAAGATGATTTAATGGACGGAATTAGTTACTTTGCTCTTATGAATAGTTTAATTGGGTTACTCATGTTAATTTGCAGTTACATTTCTACAGTTACTTTCAACTATGCTGCTATGAGACAAGTAAGTAGTTCAGTACAATAAAAATACAAAACTTTTATAAATAAATAATGTGCAAGAAATATTTTTTGTTGTTTTTCATTCTTCACAGTTATAATAATAATATAATAATAAACATATTTTATTGAAAGAGAAAGAACAGTACAATTTGTATGTGTTACTATAGAATAGAAAAGAAATGCCAAGTCTGGCTATGCTATTATAACACTTAAGTAACTTCCAACTGTTACGCAGGGTAGAGATTTTATGTTTAGAAGCAGGGGCGGCTGTCCCTTAAGTGCACTTGTGCGCTGAACCACCAAATTTAATAAGCTTTTAATAACTCAAAATGTTTAATAAATATCATTTCAATAACAACGAATTTATCAAAAAACAATTTAAGCTCTAATCCAAACTTGTATTAAGACGTATTCGCTTGAAAGAATATTTCACCGTGCACTTCGGCTAGCGCACGGTGAAACTTATATAGCTTCTATGAGATACGATATAATACGCTTAGCACGTGAGATAGAAGATAGTTAATGCAAACTATAGGAAGTAATGGGCTGATTCTCGTACGCCGTACGGAGACACCGAGCAGTGCTGATATTGATCGGACATATCCCAACGTTTCAATAATTAAAATTTTGGTTTACGTGATTTAATTGGTGGTTGCTTTGTTTTTGTCCTCGTAGTCTATGAAAGAATATTTAATATACAGAGTGTGTGTATGTTTACATAACTGTGAAAATGAGTATGAACTTTAACATTGACTATATTAAAGATAAAGATCTGGAATCTTTTGCCAATCATTATTTTCGGAAGAAGACGAAATCGTGGGTCAGCTCTTGGGGTGATAAATTTCAATTTGCAACCATACTCAAATTATTGTTAGCTATACGAAATTAACTTGAAGACTTCCGTTTATAACACTCTCGGTCTAACAGAAATAATCGATGTAACATTTACAAACTATTACGTTTACACACAATCCCTTCGGCAAATATATCGACACTTCTTTTTTTTTATAGTGCCTATCCATATCTTGACCATATCTGAAAAGTCATGTCATGCTTAAAGAGAACCATATTCTTCTTCTGCCATAAATCTTTTCTTGTAGAATCAGTTGCCGTAGGCCAATCGATCTTCATTCCGCATTATGTGGACTAAATATTCAAGTTTCCATTATTTCAAGTTATTAAGGATTTCACATTCTTTACCGACTCTGCGTAGTACCTCCTTGTTCTTAAGGTGATCCACCAAGGAGATCCTATGTACGCGCCTGTAGCACCTTATTTCAAAACTCCAACTTTCTTCATTGACGCCTCGGATATTGTCCAAGACTCGATTCCATACAATAGAATTGAGAACACTTAAATTTTAGTAAGCGTACTTTATTTTTTAAGTTTAGATTGGGGCTCCTGAATATGGTTCCCATCTTGATGAGGACTAATCTAGCTTTTTCTACTCTGTGTTTACCTCCACCTAGTGGTACTATTGATCGTTTAAATATCGACACTGATACACAGAAACTGTAAGCAGTGTACTATTTTCATATAGTTTGGAGTGTGGTAACAATTGAAGGCAATGGTTTCTGGTAACTATTATACCATCTTGATGATCACTCAGTATTAACTGTTACTTTAACAATCTTTGATATTGATTAAACATAGTTTTTAATCCGTATTTCAAATTTATTCGCGTAGTAACCTCTTGATCGCATTTTAGTTGTCGCATATTATCACTAGTGATGTGCGAAATCGATTATCAATAATCGATTAATCTATTATTAAAATAATCGACAGCAATCGATTACAATTAGAATAATTGATTATCAAAATATTCTACCATACTGCCATTTCCTTTTTTTGTTGATTGTGGTTTAGCATGGCAACCCAATCATTGCAAAAAGGCGAACCCCTTTATAATATCTATGAATAGTATTTATTTTTTTATTGAGAATTGCGTTTTAGTCGTTTTAGGTTTCTTAAAAATATCTCGTCATTTTGCACCAAAATGAGAAATAAATTGTAAATCATACATAATATATTTTAATCCATTAATAATCGAGTATAGATCGATTCCTGTTATAAGCATAATCGATTAATCGATTACTGAAATCGGCATATCACTAATTATCATGAATTAATTAATTATGCATGACGTAATGGGTTCGAGTCCTACTCCGGCCTATGGGTGTTTGTGGTTGTCTAAGCGCTAAGCGAAATTATAAATATATAGGAGGAAAATTGCAGCGACATAATATGAAAAACAGTTCAAGACCATAAAAACATAACACTAATAAAAATTCATGAATGAATGTAATGCGTTTATAACTTCTTTTTGTCCATGAATTGATACTCTTCCACTAGCTGGCAGCGGGAGAGAAAGACGCGACCTATACTTCTAAACATGTAAAGTCGAATAACTAATAAGTTAATCGTGGGTCCGTGTAACTATATATGATCTTTTGTTTTGTTTTCATTATAAAAAAAATTAATCATAAACTATTCAATACGTCATCTCAGTTTATCATCCCGATTTTTGCCTTCTCCATTATACTTTGCTTATTACCTAGAACACCAAAACTACTGTAAACTTTACAAACCAAAGATTAAAACTGGCAAATTTTCTTGACAGCAAAGTAAAATATTAGTATTGTTTATAGGCAGATGAATCTAGAAGAAATATATGCGAAACAAGCTTTGTAAGTTGCTTGGAATTATTATTATATTATGACTAACAATACGAATGTATATTGTTTACCTATATTACAAAAAGCACTGGAGGAAAAGTGCATATTGGTGAAGTAAGAATGTGCTTGGTAGTTGGTGATTATCGCACCCGAGTTTATTGATCTTATTCAAGTGTAACAGATTCATCTTAGGTCACGAACAAGGAAATCTGAAGAAAACTTAATAGAGTTCGAGCCCGACATTAGATGCCAGATGGACCTAGTGTATCCAGATGCACCTGAGGCGTTTCGGCAGCAGTTTGACATCCAAAGGTTATTGAAGACATTAAGTGTGGTGAAACTCAGAATAACTTAATCCAAAAGTAATAGCAGTCTCTCTTGAGCAAGAAAATTTTCACGATAAAATCTTCGATGCAAAATAAGCGAACAAGTATCCTGTTAAACAAATTTTGTAAAATGCTTCTATAATACGAAAGTAAATGTTGGCTCTTCAGACCAAAAGTGTACCATTACTCTTATCCAGAAAAGAATATCCGGTGAATATTGGTCTACTTTCTCAATTTTGAATATCGCTACTGTCAATTTGATCGTAGCGTCACGCTCTTCAGATCGTTTTTCAATTATGAAGAAACTTGGAAAAAGTTTAGTAATACCACGAAGTTTAAAAATTGTATTAACCGCTTCTTAAGGAAAAATAAGTATACTAAAATGAATGAACCGAAACGAAAACGAAATATGAAAAAAATCTTACTTGTGCTGCCAAAAGAATACTAGAACCTATTGCGGCTCTCGAACACTTACAAGCAGCTACTCTGACTATAATGTTTAAAGTTAACTTGCAGTAACTGTCTTAAATACGAGTGAAATTCGCGATTTCCTAAGAAAATTTAATTTAGATCAAATGAAAATTGTCTATTTTAACAAAAGGAAACAAAAATTGATTACTCACTAGATAAAAACGTTTATTATAAATTTGCAGTTCCTAGTTAGTTATAACTAAGAGTAACATCGCGATTCGAAATTAGCATACTTCACTGGATTATACTTTATTCCATTGAAATATATGTATATAAATACAAATTCGATTTGGCTGATTTTTTTGTATTAAGTATATTTAGTTTCGGTTTACTCCACGAAGATGACAGCTTAGCTGTCGAAACAGAGTTGGGTTAAAAAAATTAAGGTTGGCTGTTATGGTCGAGAGTTATATTAGATATAGAATAAAATATATCTGTGATACACCCAAAATTCTACAGCGTATTGTAATACAAATTTATTTTTCAGATTTTTAAAATAAGGTCAATTTATTTAACCAAAATTCTTAATCAAGATGTTTCTTGGTACGATGTACGACAAACAGGAGATTTTGCAAGCAGGATGGCTGAGTAAGTAATTTCTTCTTAATTGTTATAGTGAAACTTTGAAAAAGTGATTGACAGAACATAAGTATGTGTCAAATATTGATCATTAGAAACATAACATCATTAAAGTAAACCCATTACCTAACTATTAACTATATAAGATTACAAACTACATGCTCAATCATATGCAATTATTTTAAAGGAAATATATTTTTATAAACAACCGACTTTAAATCATCCTCTTTAAAGTATTCGTAAATGAAACAACTCTCATTTTTTTACAGTTTTTGATGTGTGTCTAAAATATAGAGGGTTTGACAAAAAAGAGATATGAAGTAGTCGATTTTTTTTTAATGCCAACCCACATTTTTTAGTGCATAATTAGAAAGGGTAGATCTTTTTACGTATGATAGGTGGACGATCAGTGTGAATTGCTCTGAACAATACTCCCACTTCTTTTTGGGTGCGCGACCTACTTCCAAAACAAATCAGAAAAAAGATTTCAATTATTTTATTATTGGAGTAAACACTGTCGTGTAAATACTTGTTAATTCTAAGAAAATCGTGACATTCCATAATTTTTCTTTACTATTTCGTAATGTAACAATTATTTATCTTTACCATATCGTACGTAAAAAGATGTGCCCTTTCGAATTCTTCTAAAAAAATAAGGGTTGACAAAAACAACTGATGATGTAATCCCTTTATTATCATACCCTATATATTACAGTCTCACGCAAAAAAAAAACAAATTAAATTCCCATTTTAATTTTTCACTAATTTATCCGCTACTTTAAGAGTACAAAAATGATTGGTTTTAGCGACTCCGTAATTGCCCAGTGTTTTAGTGTGTCCAAAATTTTTCTGTTTCTCACTAATTTTTGGATCAGCATGCTTATTTTCGATAGGTGTTTGTTTGTAACATAATCTCATCTAAAGTCAGTTTGTTTGAATTACTGATATTTTTCCAGCTTTATCTTCATGCAATTTGTAATATTTTTTTTCACGAATGGAAATCATTATCAGTCCATAATCTATAAGGTTTCTTTGAGCCCCCTTCTTGTGTAATAATATCATATTTGCATTACTTGAGATCTTTGGGGTATCTCCCTTTGATAGGCACGTTTTTTAAATATCCCGTATTAGTTTCTTTTAATAAATATATATATTTTATTTTATCGATTTTTTTCAATTGAAGTCTTCAAATACTAAATATTATCGAAGATACTCAAGTTGGTTTTCGTGTTCGCCTAAGTTATGCAATTCGTGTGCAGATTTACGTGCTGTACCATCTTTTTCCCTTTTTATAGTAGTAGTTTTCATGAGGGATATGTAGCATTAAAACCCCGACCGTTTGGTCGGTAGGTTGGTCCTGTCTCAAAGTTCAGTGCTTCTGTTACAGTTCATCTTATTATACTAATATGTACATGCTAGAACTATTATTTACAAACACTACCACTGTAATTTAATCACCAGTTAAGAATAATCAAAAAAAGTGTTCCTTATTAGTTATAATATACATTACTATACTATAGATTTCATGATAAAATCTCTGAACCAATTATTTTCATAATTTTCAGTGACCTCTACAAATATGAAGATGGTATTGGAGAAAAAATTCCTATGTTTATAAACTACCAAGTCGTATTTATTGTATCCTTGATAATTGCGTTAGTTAAGGGTTGGGAACTGGCCCTTATTTGTCTAACATCACTTCCAGCGTCACTAATTGTTTTAGGACTTATAGGATTTGTAAGTACCTCTTTATAATATTCATGGACAATTTATAGTTTTTACGCTATCATGACATTACTCGTTTTGCAGTTGTCTACAAAACTGGCCAAGAAAGAACTAGAAGCTTATGGAGCGGCAGGCGCAATAGCTGAAGAAGCGCTATCATCAATACGAACAGTTGTTGCCTTTGGAGGCCAAAACAAAGAAGCTAACAGATATGATAAAAAACTTGTTTTTGCTAGAGACAACAACATTCGAAGAGCCCTTTTCAGTGCAATGAGTATGGCTTTCTTATGGCTTCTTATTTATTCAAGTTACGGTTTAGCATTTTGGTATGGAGTTGAACTCATTTTGAAGGACAAAAACAAAGAAAATCCAACGTATACTGTTTCTAACATGGTCATAGTAAGTCAACTTTTTATTAATTTTACTAATGTTACTTTTTTACAATTAATTTTTCTGCAATCAAATTCATTTGAACTGTGTTTTTATGATAATTTTACACTGTTGTTGGGTTGAAATGATCCAAAAATATTTTCACAAATTTGATTATAAAACTGTTCAACATATACCTACTGTTATAAAAAAACACCTAGTTCTTGCGAATAAGTCAATGTACTTTCAGCTCATATTAATTGTTATTATTAAAATAGTGACAAAATAGATCTTAATGCAAAAAACAAAGTCGTTATGTCACGGGAACCAGGTGCCTTTAAGAATACCAAACTAAAGTACAAAAATTCAGATTCCTTAGAAATGCGGATTTATAGCAGGGTACTTAAGATACCGTGGACAGCAAAAGTACTTAACTAACGAAGAAGCATCACACGAATTATTAGAGATCGATAACTTTAATAACCGTCAAGAGAAGGAGGCCGACATAAATAGTATGTTAAAAAAATGTGGCTCCGCCAGTGTTAGGGCATCTCTAACCTAAATACTAGACCTGTTCCAGTGGAGCAGGTATTTCAATGTGAGTACTCGTCGCAGGTTTTTGTTCATATTTGAAAATGTGCAAATTCAAATATATTGCTAGAAGCACTTTAATTTACATAATTATTTGAAAGTTTGAAAAAATTTTGCGTAATGTTGCGAACACACCAAAATTTTTAGCGTTGATCTTACATGTTAGTCAAACTTTCATTCAAATATTAATCTACGCAATTAATATTCTTTGATATAGTGAAAATCTCGTATAGACACTTTTGAAAAGTACAGAAAACAAAACGCTTTAAGCTCTAGAGTATTTGAGTAAATAACAAAGCAATAATCTAAAACTGTATAAGATACTCTTTATTTCTGATCTTGCCAAAATTTTACAGTGTTTATATTTAATACTAGAGAAATTTGTTACTGGGCATTTTAAGAGCTGATCTAAATACCTTTCTACCTCCTCTAAAATGCAAAATATATCACCAACATGTCTCTAGCAGTAAAAGTCGTATTGTACTAATAACTTTTAGAGCCGAATATCCTTTAGTAATCTCATCAGATTTTCATCATTCTCTTGATAGAATTCAGTATTGAATTTACAATAAACACACATTTAGGAATGAAAACATTTATTGCAATAAATTAGAGTAATTAACTCAAGAACAACCAAAGAAAAATCCTGTAAAAACAAGTTAGATAATTCAGATACTGCTACTCACCAATTACATCCTAAAGTAGTGAATCTTACTGATATACCCTTCACATAGAATGAAATAAAATATCAGTTCATATGGAACAAGCGTTAAATTTGTTTGAAAATATTAGGTTATATGAAAAAACCCCAATAGCAGAACTCTTTAGTGAAATGAGATGTTACGATGAACATCACACAAACAATTCAAACTTTACTATCCCCAATATTTGAAGTTATAGTGCGCTAAACTGATTGTAAGCTGATTATAACACCCAACTCATATCTGATAGAAATACCTGTTCGAGTAGACAGGAAAAGCGATATGAAAAGTCATATTTACAAATCATAGCTACATTACCTTTCTCTGTTGTTGAAGCAGAAGTATTAAATCAGATAGGGAAGGAAAACGTTAAAAGAATATAAAAAATAAAACTCTTATTCGCGTCACTTGCGAAACAGGTTCAATATTTTGGTACCCACTCTAATTTGATGACGTGTACAGAAATCGGCCCACAATAATTCATTTATGTGAACCAAGAAGAAGTCACTTATATGATAATTGAGTGAGATATTGTAATCGTTATTATTTATGTTAAAATTTTGACGATTTTTGGTAAACCCTTTATTGTTTTTACTAAATATTACTTTTAGGTCTTCTTCAGTGTAATGAGTGGATCAATGAATTTTGGAATCTCCTCCCCTTACATTGAAGCTTTTGGTATTTCAAAAGCCGCCGCTTCTAAGATTTTTAGTGTTATCGATACAGTACCAACAATTAATCTATCCAAAGGCAAAGGTGGAAAAATTGAGAAGATGCAAGGAAAAATTACTTTCAAAAATGTCCATTTTCATTACCCATCCAGAAAAGATGTGCAAGTAAGTCATGTTGTAGTATCAATAACTATAATTAAATTATGTTATTATAAGTTCAAATACAGAAATCTGTTACATATATTTAAAATTTACGTGCAACACCTTTAAAAATGTAATTATTATGAAAAGTGTTTGAATAATAGCCGTTTATTTGTTGCAGATTTTGCAAGACCTTAATTTGGAAATCAAACCAGGTGATACTGTGGCTTTAGTCGGAAGCTCTGGTTGTGGAAAGTCAACGGTGATACAACTTATTCAGAGGTTTTATGACCCAACATCAGGACAGGTATTCGTTTTCTTACTCTGCCGTGTTATTTTTTGTACAGTACTTTTTTAGGTGCACATTGATGGTCAGGATATTAAAGAATTGGATTTGACTTGGTTAAGAGACAATATTGGAACAGTAAGTCAGGAACCTGTACTTTTCGGCACGACAATCCGTGAAAATATCTTGTAAGTTATTTGGACAATTGAAATGGACATTCCCTTTACAATTTCATATAATAAAAAGAATGTTCATGGAAACATGAAATACCATTGCCATTGCTGTTGCTTTTATATAGGTATGGTTACTCCAATGCAACAGAAGAGGATATTATTCAGGCATCCAAAAAGGCAAACGCACATAGATTTATAATGAGGTTACCAAATGGTTATGATACATTAGTAGGAGAAAGAGGTGCTCAATTGTCTGGAGGGCAGAAACAAAGAATTGCTATTGCAAGAGCCCTAGTAAGAAATCCCAAAATATTACTTCTAGACGAAGCAACATCTGCTTTGGACAATGCTAGCGAGAAAAAAGTACAGGAAGCGCTTGACTCAGTAAGTTATGTTCCAACGTTATTTTTTATATTCACAACTCTTCATGATGTCTTGTATATCTTTAATTACTTGACAGCAATATATCAAGTTTATTCTATTTTTACAGGTACCTTTGATAGCTAACTTTATTACCATTTTAATTATGTATGTACTATCAAAGTTTATATAAAGTGTCACATACAGGGCTTTCATTTCAACACAAGCCACCCAAAATAACTTTTAAAATATCTTTAAAAGAAAAAGCCAAATAAGCACTTATGGAGGGACACATTTTACACGTATCGGTAACCTTGCAATTTCAACCCCTAAGCAGGGGTGAATATCCCATTCTAAAAGTTTAAATACAAAGGGGTATCTTGTGATAGCTCTTTTTAAAGGTCTCTTTTTGCCAATCTTTTGACACACATTTTTTAAAATCAAAGTAAAGCCATTTTAAATTTTCGAATAAAAATAATTAATATTTACAAGGTATTTACTTTATTAATAATGTATTAGCATTAGAATTACCTTGTACTTAAATTGGATGTTCAAAATGTCCGCCATTGTAGGTAAGACAATGACAAAGTCGCGGCTCGAATACCTTCCGCACTTTTTGAAGCGTCTCTGATATAGTAAGACAATAGCAAGTCACAGCTCGAATTCCTCCAGCACTTTTTGAAGCGTCTCTGGTATAATCCGCCCACACTCCGCCACTATTCTACGTCTAACTTCAGGAATATCGGGCGTTGAGTGTTATACCCCACAGTTTTTAGATGTCCCAATAAAAAAAGTCAAGGGCTGTTAAGTCAAATGATTTTGCTGGCCATTCTATAGGCCCCTTCTGCCAATCCATTTATCTGGAAATGTCTCATTAAGCCAATTTCTTACAGACAATGCATAATGTAAAGGTGCTACGTCTTGTTGAAAAAATAGGTTTTCTTCGTTTATAAAGGGATTTATCACATTTTCTAATAAGTCAAAAACAATCCCCCGTTAAATTTTCTTCTGCGAATAAAGCACCAATAATTTTGTTTCCGAGAATTCCGGTCCATACGTTGATATTTTGAGGATTTTGGTTGTGCTCTTTCGGAAAAACCTGTGAATTGGTATTGTCCCAGTATCTACAATTATTTCATTAATTCGCAGAATTCTAACCTTCAGTCATAATCATCCTGTTGTAAAAACTGTATTTTGTAGGAAAAGAATTTATTTATGCGTAACGTTTTATGCCCAGAGCCGAAGGAAATATTTGTTAACTTGGAGACTTTTGGTATTGATGTTTGAGTATCCATAGCAAAATGACCTAAAATCTCAACTTGTGCGCTTCAGTTAAAATTCTACGATTTTTTTATTGCACACACTTCCAGTTTCTTGAAATTCATGAACTAAATCCAACACATACTGATGCCCAATATTTTTATCGGGATGTCTCTGATGAAAAACATGAGCAGTTCTACGTGCACAGCGGTGTTCTTCCCCATAAATAAATATTATTTCAATTCTTTCTTGTAAAGAATAAACCATTGTCAAAATTTGATGGTCAGTATACAACGAAGCCACTACTAATAATAAATTGTTTACATTTACAGTCACAAATATCTTTACCAAAAACATTTAAGGATTTTTCTCTCTTGTTTATCTCGGTATTTATACTTATGCGTTTTTCAATTGCAATTAAAAATTCTTAATTTTTTACGGTTTCTAGGTCATTACAGTGTAAAAAATAATCTGATTTAAAAAACTGATGTGTCAAGAGATTGACAAAAAGAGACCTTTAAAAAGAGGTATCACATGATACCCTCTTTGTATTTAAACTTTTAGAAATGATATTCACCTGCGCAGGGTGAGCGATACGCATAAAATGTGTCTCCCTGTAGATATAAATTAATATGTTTTTGTCTTTTCCTTTTAAAAATATTTAATTTTTTTTTTTTTTTTGGGTGACTAGTTTTGAAATGAAAGCTCTGTATTTATTATCAAATGAGAGGACGAGTTCTGTAATAATTAAATACTTTTTTCAGAAGTAGATGTAGGACAGCAAAGTTGCAAAGTGCAACTCATTAATGCACTTTATACTTATTTTCACTTTAACTTGGCACCGACTTTAGAAAAAGTATTTAATTGTCGCAGCAAAAAATTATTACATTCTTTTTAGTTAAGTTATTGTTTTTAAGTCGGTTTTTGTTTTAAAAAAATGCATTTGTTTTACATTCTTTAGCGATGTATTGGTTTAATTGTTGCAGGTTTTAAGTCTAATTAACTTTTTTTCGGTATTGCGAAAATTTTTTTAATGCGGTCAAAGTACTTTATTTGGCGTTCTGTTGTTTTGCCTAATAGAGACTAACAGAAGAACTGGAGTTTATGGAAATTATTGTTTTACCTCTGCCACAATATATATAGGAACCATTCAACATACCGTTACCTTACAAGAATTCCAATCGACATCCTAGACAAAGACCAATTAGATCGTGCAATTCAGACGAATTATTACTCTGCCCAATGGATAAGTAGAGGTCTTAAAAATCAAGACAGAATTCTAATCCGAAATAATATCAAGAGTCACTTGAAACGTTAGGGACTGTTTTCTTGTTATATACCAAACGTACAAAGGACCAAATCAGGTTAAAACAGTTTTCAAACCCGCTCAACAATTTCGCCACATATTCCGATCTCTTAAAGGTCCCAGTGAGCCACTGCCAACGTCAGGAGTTTATATATCGGTATCAGCAGAGTCTCAACACTCGTATTTCTGAAAATAAACGCAAATGCCGATTGATGCATTCGGAAATATCGGCTGTCGCAGACCATGCACTACTTTCAGGGGACCACGTCATACAGTGCCAACATACCGATCTACTATCAACCACATCCTACTACCATTATCGCCGGGTAGCAATAAAAATGTATCAATATCAGAACAATTTTAATGGAAAATAAGAAAGTATGAAACTAAATAGAATATGATATAACGGTCCACGGTGCGCAAAACCGAAACCATTGATGGGGGACTTACAGGCCCTGCCTCCTTGAGATGTCAGACAAAAATCAACAAAGTATTATCTACTCCCGTGCCACTGAATATGTATGCCGCAGTTGCAGGTGAAACATTCGGAAGAAATTCCAATAGATCACAATAAAGTAGCTCCGAAACCGTAGTTTATCAATTTGTTCCCTTTATATTTCTGGTGAATCAGTTCTAAATTTATGAGGTCAATAAAATGATTGACATCTATACAGTATGAAACCATACTTGTATTTCTTGTGTTGTTAAAAATATCACTTATGTGTGCGTTTAAACGGCATTTGGCACACCTATAACCTTGTCCCATAATAAGTTCGTAATAGGTCAACTATAGTGTTTCCGGATTATTTATCAGGATGAAAATCTAAAATGTTAAACGAAATAAATGAAAATTCGAAAAATATCTATAAAGTATCTAACAATCTTTAAGTTTAGTATATGTGCAGTAATTTCGAACAAACATCAGAAAAATTTAAAAAATATAGCTTTTTCATATAATTCTTTCTTGTTTTTTTTTTAAGAATAAAGCCCCAAGAAAAAATATTATGGAAGTATCTAAATGTACAACTAGATAAAACAATGAAATACATTAAAACAGTAATACATATTTAAATATATTTACAAATGGAGCATATGCTAAAGTTGTAGTAGTAGTACAGTGATTTCCAAGTACGGCTTAATATTATTATTCTTTTCAGTCTTCGCGACATAAATTCCAAACACAGCTCACTTTTTATACGTCCTTTGTTTTTGCTTCCAGGCGCGTAAGCACTGCACGACTCTAATAGTAGCACATCGATTATCAACAATTAGAGAAGCTAATCAAATAGTTGTATTATCTCAAGGACGAGTTGTAGAGCAGGGAACTCACGACGAACTTATGGCTTCCCAAAAGGAATATTATCATCTCGTTATGGCACAGGTGAAAACAAGAGAGGCTGTCGAAGCATCAAATAAAACAGGTACAAAAAATGATGCTGAGTTAAGCGATGACGATGAAGATCTGAAACTAGAAGTTCTACATACTAAAGCGGTAAATACTATTTTAACTATGTTATTATATTTGATAATTTTGTATATTACCAATATTCGCCACATTTTTAAAAAACAAAAGTATATCTGTATTAGTTTCAAATTTAGTTCACCCATAAATAACACATATGATAAAGAATAGAGTGCAAATGTAACAAATATTTCAAGACTAAGTCAGTGGCCATTTTTAATGTATAATAATTAGTCACTATATATTGTCTTTTTAAAAGTTGTAAAGGAACAAAATAATTGACAAATGTATGAAATTAATCATGATTGATTGAGTCATAATATTACAACTTCACCATTCCATGAATGATAATGTCAATTTTTTATAATTACTTTAATAATGTAAGATGAAGAACACCCCTCTTTAAGCTTTGTGAATAGAAAGAAACTCTTCTAGAAAATATTCCGCTCGGGCATTTTACTACAAATACTTATACAGGGCGACAACTTGAAAAGTTACAGTGGCTATATCTATGAAACGAAAAATGATAATTCCTCAAACGTCTTTCTATAATATCCAACTGAAATTAAAATATTTGTATTAACTAATTCGTCTTGGCTTACTCCCTCATCCTCCCCACCACCCAACTCTGTAATGTTAAACGGCAACCCCCTACTTGTGACACGTCATCTTAAAACTTTCAAAAACAGTTTTTCAATGATACACTACAAAGCTATTTTTGATCAATTAATTAATGTCGCATAATGGTTAATTCAGGAAAATTTAATTAAAATTTATTATTTCATTATCAACTAATTGAGGCATTATTGCCCTCTTAATGTAACAATGGCAAAAATCTACTATCCTAATCTTCTTAAACGTTTTAAAATTTTTTTGCTACTTGACAACAGGTTTCCTGGTTTTTATTTTAAATAAACATTAATTTTAAAATGCGTTTTTTAGGTTTTTACAATTTCGTTTTTACGGGTTTAGTTTGAGAATTTTTCTTGGTCGTGTTAGCTGTAAACAAAAATCTCGAAAACACTGATAGGTTATAGCTTAGCTAGGTGCAATGATATTAATCTTTGGTTCCCAAAATTCATGATATTATAAGCACTGCTGGAGTTTTTTTTAACAGCAGGCATCCCAACAAAATCATAAGCTACGTCTACATTCATCTAATTAAATCTGTTCGGAATAGAAAAATGAATCAACCAAGAATAATTGACATATTAGAAAAGTTGAAGTTCTGTGTCAAATAGGAATTAATTGAACCTTGTTTACTCGTCAGGCAGCTATAGCAACAGGAATATCACGTGAATCCATTAGGAAGGTTCTGAATAATTTTCATCCTCATAAAATTTAACGGATTCATGAACTTCTCCACGGGGCCTCTGATAGAAGAATTGAATTCTGTGAAATTATAAGTGACAGAATTATTGCAGAACCTAGATTAGTTAAAAATATTTGCATTAGTGACAAATGTACTTGTTGGTTAAACGGATGCGTTAATTAACAAAACCCCGGTTATTTGAGTAATAGAATATTTATGTTTGATCGGATGTATTGGGAGATCCTATTATCGTTCCCTATTTATACAAGGAAAGTTAAATGGTGAAATATATGCTGATATGTTAAAGAAGTCTATGGAACATCTTTTAATTCATCAATGCATCTTTAGATAAAGATTTATTACATTTACAGCAAGATGGCGCCCCTTCGAATTATGTAGGGCACTATCCCAAAGAAGTGGAGTGAAAGCAGGGGGTCAATTGAATGGCCACCTAAGACCCAAAAACTTTCCATTCGGCCCGATTGAATTCTGAAACCAATCCTGATTTAGTTTCATCTCCAAGGACCATCTCAGAAGACCTCTTACTGCCAACAGACGGGTTCTAGCTCATTCTCCCCATAGTCAGCACAGGCCTATCTGCGTGCACATTAGCATAGAAATACCAAATATGCTGACAGCCCGGGTACAGAGGTGGAACTTGAAAAGCAAATTAGACGTTGTACCGAAATGAAATAGAAATTAACATTCATCAATTAGATCCTAGGGTTCACAATTACCGTAAATTCGTGGAGTAGGTATACCGAACTGCTAAACATCCCTCGAGGATTCCGTAGAAAATACATTCCATGTTAGTCCAAGAAAGTTGAAAAGAAATATGCTGTATTTCAAGATACAGGTAGTATGGAAACTGCTAGTGAAGTCATTGATTTACTTGACAAAGCTAGGAAGGAAAAATGGAAGGAAACAACTGGGAACCTAGATTTCACCCACTCCAGTACGCAAAGTTGGGCTATCCCCAGAAAACTTGGAGGTGCCGCTCCCCCATCACAAAGAACCATTAATACTGACCCCAAGATTACTGCCCATCGACTCCAAAACATCACGAAGAATGTTCCCCTGGATAAACAATTTGCATTACACATTAAAAGTGAGGTGAAAAATAATTTCAGTCGGTTACCCAAACAATCGATCTGGCCTCGGCCCTTTTCCATTGAAGAACTGAATGAAGCCTTAAAGAAAATGAAACACCAGGAGTTGTTAACATTTTTCCCAAATTTCTTAAAAATCTGGGCATAAAAGCAAGGATCTGGGCCACTAGCTTTTTACAAATGTTCTTGATACTGGTAACATCACTAATATCTTCAGAAAATTGAAGATTTTAAACATTCTTAAACGGGGAAAATCACCAGAAGATCCGTCCAGTAACCGAACGATCAGTATGGTTTACAATCTGTTAGAACGCCTTATAACCGACAACAGCACAAGACTTTCTCAATATCGAACAAGCTGGCTTCAGGAGTATACGAAGTTGCTGCGATCAAGTGTTGGAACCTACAACATATATCGAGGCAGGATTCTAGAAAGGTTTGAAAACCGCAGTCGCTTTTGTATATCTCTCTTCAGCATACGGTACTGTGTGGAAGAAAGGAATGATCTACAAATTACAACAAATTATACCATGTGCTAAAACCAGTAGTCATAGAATATTTGTCGAGCTAAATGGATAAATGGCTTGCCCCGTTGCTTTTTAATATTTATACCAACAACATGCCTCACACCTTTGGCAGAAAGTTCCTATATGCCGATGATCTGGCACTTGCGACGCAAAAGAAGAATTTCGAAGAATGTAACGAACACCTTACATTAAATTTATAAATCCTGCAAAATTACTATAAAAGGTGAAGGTTGCTACCAAACCCTTCCAAATCTGACGAGTTTGCCTTCCACTTCTTCAAGTAGGCACGCTTCTGAAGAGCTAATTGTCAATTTTGATGATAATATGCTTGAGCATCTGGGAGAGTAGCGCTTGATAGATCTCTTACTTCTGAGAAACACATGCGAAATAAATAAATAAATGATGATTAATTATAATAATACCGGTCAAAAGTAGGGAATTGCCCTTTAGCATTACTGCATCTGGTTGGTTGGGAATGAAGGGATAAGTCAGGATAGATTAGTTAATACCCTCTATAAAATAAAAGGCAATTTAGGAAATTTTTCATAGCTTTTTCGATTCTTGGAAATAGCCAGTTTTTAAATTGCCGCCCTTTTAACTCGTAATTAATAATAAATAGATATATTTTTTCAATTCCGTCGGTATTATTTCTACCTCCACTCTCAAATAATGTTAAATCACAGTTATTATTTTGTCTTTATTGTCTCTATTCCAGAATTATATGTTTCAATTTTATTTTGAAGCATTGGTGACCATGAAATAAACAAAAAAATTGTAAACTAAAACTCTTTATACATGTATTTCTATATAACATCAACAAAATGTATAAAATGTGAATTTTCAATATGAGCAGAATCTAGATGTCGTTTACATATTTAACTTCGTACTTCTCAGAACAGAACAAATGAAAACCATTTTAAAAATGAACTATTCGAAGTATTTGTTTTTTTAGCTTGTAGTAGATGATGCAGAAGACGACTTGCCTGTAATAGAAACCTCGATTTTTGATATTTTGAAAATGAATCAACCAGAATGGCCACAAATTGTTGCTGGGTGTTTAGGTTCAGCAGTTGTTGGTTGCGCCATGCCAGTTTTTGCAGTCCTGTTTGGCAGTATTCTAAGTGTAAGTATCAGAAAAGACTAAACTATAAAGAAATAATTTTAGTCCTCTTCCGGTTAAAGAATTCATTTATTTTAATTTGAATAAAATATATTAATGTGTTGCGAAACGAAAATTATAACATTTGCAAAGGATCTAACATTCAAGAATATTTTTGCTTCTTATTAAAGGGTACCACTGAAATTTCACTTTACTGTCTATAGTACCACATTATATCGTTTTGTTTCCTATTTACCTTTTTAATATATAATAATAGTACTGTGAGTTTACTGCAATTTATTTATCTTATTTTCTTAATTTCTGTGTATATTTTGGACTATTTGGCAAACACGAGCAAGTAACTTATATCATTAATTGATCTTTGTGTGCTCAAAAATCTGGCACTTTCATAAATTTGATTTTAAATATAACCTCAAAATTTTGATAATTAATGGTTATTGAGATAACAGTAGTAGTAATTAATCACAGTGTTTTTGTAGAAAAATGATATGCACTCAATGAAAATTTAATTGGCCGCAATTTCTATACAGATTTTGAAAAACCTGCAAGCAATTTGAAATTCTTAAGAAATGATTTACGTTTTGTAACACGTCAATTGATGACGGAAAAATTTGCTTGAACAATGGACATTTTCGGGCTATATCTTAATTCACAATCTAACAGTTGGTTCCACTATCACAAACAGTAAACAAGAAAAGCAAACATAAACCTACTAAGTAGGTAAATATCATTAAAACAAAAACCAATTAGGTATTAATGTCATCTAACATCTTATAAGTACATCAATTATATGCTGTCATTTTCGTATTATAACATGTAACATACTTGGACACACACAAAAGCAAATATGACTTCTTCTAGTGTTTTGGGATTTTTAGAGTATGGCATATGTATGGAAGGTAGTCCATATATGTGTGCTATGGTATTAAAATACCCAGATTAGATGTTGATTTTGCATAAGTTTTGCCTTAGCCATGTCTATATGTACTGAATGGTGTAGTTCTGAAATTAAAACTAGATTTATTATCACGTCAAGAAAGCAATAAGAATTTGTAAAGGGTTTGTAAACAATAGAGTATACTTTCTATATAGAGTTGCTGGAGATGGGGGAAACGATTTTTCTTGAAAACAGTAAATTTTTCTCAAGAATGAGGTAGATTTTTGATGAGAAAATAAAACTATTAAAAAATTGCAAGTAGAAACGTTGGGAACTTGATCTTTAAAAAATATATTTCAGAAAGACTTAAAGTTTTTAACTGAACTTAATTAGTCGAAGTTGAATACAATATTAGATAAAACATAATTAACATTAACAAAATAATGCAATAATAATAATGTTGTATTTTAATATATTTGCCCATGTTGGGGACGCAATGAGCGGTATGTAACTCGGTTTACACACACTAGTAGGATTAACATGAGTTACATCGACCCTTGTACGACATAAAATAATTATCGTCTGTCATCATGTAAGAAAAAACATGTAGCTCTTCTAAAACCGGGCAAAGCAAATAGATCAGTCAAGAAGCTGCCGACCAATTGCCTGTTAAATTCACAATAGAAAATCCTTGAAGATTTATTACTTAACCGACTGAGCATCTTTGCCAATATACCTATAGAACAAGCAGGTTTTAACCTCATATATCGGAGCAGGTTTCCAGAGAAAACAAAGTTTCATCAGTGTTCATAGACCTCGCACAATCTTTCGACACTCTTTGCAGACACATCCTACTCTACAAACTGATTAGTATAATACCATATACGAGGATTATTAATTCACTGACAGTGTGATTAGAGGTAAAGGTTTCCGGGTTTTACTATAGGGGAAGAAATAAGTAAATAAAAATATTAAACATTCGAGTACGCCGATGACTGGGCCATAGACACGAGATGTGGGTCACTGGAAGTTACTGAGCATGTCATAATATTTGACTTGTCATTATAAGAGTATTTCCAAATATGGTGGCTTAAACCAAATGTCTGTTATACGGAAATGTCTTGCTTTCACCTCAGAAACTATCAAATGGAGAACGTGACGTATATTTAGAGGGAAAATGTCTCCTACACTACAGAAACAAATATATAAAATATTGTCAAACCTGTTCAGATCTAAATATCAACATACTTTGCTCAAGAGAGCCACTACTTTCCACTAACACATTTGGCGATACTGAAATGCCGGGTAAACCTATATTATACATGGACGAATGATTGGATGGAAAACGCCCCACCACAATATCGTGATTTCATGCTACACCTGCAGTAACCCCTGAATTTGAGCAGCTTTGGAAGATAGATATGGGTGACCCTGAACAGGTTGAAAACCGAACATGGCAGAGGCATTAATTCTCTCTATAAGTGAGGAAAGGTACCCACTTGGCACCAAGTGCAATCGAATACATAAAGAGACAATTTTAGTTTATTATATTTTATATTTATCTCCTAATAATGTTTACCTAATATTTACTGCTGTAAGGTAATGTGAAATTGTAGTGTACTATAGTCATGTTCTAAATAAATAAATTATTACTTATAATTTGGAAACCTTTTATATGTTCTTAAATCTTTTACTGGTTTTTAGACACTAGCGGATCCAGATGAAGATTTTGTTCGATCGGAGTCCTTAAAATATGCCCTTTACTTTGTAGGAGCTGGAGTAATTGTAATGTGTTCTGCATTCGTCCAGGTACACATTCACATCAAAATAATATAACAAATATAAAGAAAAGTTAAACATTTTCAGATTTACCTATTTGGAATTGCCGGTGAAAGAATGACAGAGAGAATTCGCAGTCTGATGTTTAAACAAATGCTACGTCAAGAAATGGGCTTTTTCGATAGAAAGGATAATGGAGTAGGAGCTCTATGTACTAAATTATCCAGCGATGCATCTAGCGTTCAAGGTGTAAGTTACTAAAAACTTCAGCATTAATAAGAATAAAAATACTTCAAACTCCTTAAAATCATAACTAATATTTTACCACATATTGTACAAGATTTATTAATAGTGTCATATCTATTATATAACAATATATAAAAACCAGCTGGAAGAATACCTTAGACTATATCTGGAAGATATAATTGTATATTTTACTTCCATACTAGTTTTCCCTCCTTTACGTTTCACAATTTGATAGGATGCAGAAATGATTACGAAAATGTATCTATACAACTGTGATAGCCTAGTTTCTCCGACCTATTAAAGGAAAAGGTTGAAATTTGGTATGAATACCTAATTGGTGATCCGATCAGGAGTACATAACTTGAAGAACGAATTCTGATTTTGGGGGTACATCCAGAGAGAACTTTTACAAAATCAACGATTTTTCCCCATTACCTGCGAAACTATTAAGCCTAAAATTAAACAAATATACTAAATATAGGACCTTACCTAAGGTTTAGAGGAAAAATAAAGCTAAAGTTCTAATAATAGGTTTTTTCAGGAGACGGTAATAAACTTACTTGTAAAATAAATAACTAATTTACTTTTCAAGGGCATCATGTAATGTCTCAAGTAATTTGTTTAATAGATATTAACTAATATATGCAAAAGTTGATCCTTTCCCCCCATCATCACTCAAACTACTGAGCATACGATTTTGAAAAAAATAAGAATATAGGATTCAAACTTTGTCTTCTAAATGTTGTTTGTGGCATATTCTTGATTACTTTTATGTTTTTTGGGGGAATAACACCACAATAGAAATAAAACTACGTATATTGCAAGAATACCAAACGTTTCAAAGTCTATTCTGACTTCGTTATCAATGGCTTTATATTTATAAATATAAAGTACTCAAACTTTATTGAAACAAGTGAAGGCAACATCTTAATATTAATTTTCGAGACAAATTATAAAATTATTACAAAAAAATTTTACTTTTTTTAATTTATATTGGAATGAGACCGCCGGTATATTACAATATATCCGGTAATATATATCGCGATATAGACAATTCGAGTGAAAAGTCATAACTGACATTTAAATAACGAACATTAAATATCTTTTCTTTATTTGAAGGTGAGAAATTTGTAAGTTGCTAATAGTGTATATAAAATAATAAACTTTATTTTATATACAATTTATTTGAAGAGAAACTGAATTGTCTTCCATTTTGTTTCATACTTCCTAATTATATCAAATTTAAAAAACGCTCTAGAACTTAAAAAAATGAGTACAGAGGGACTCACTTAAAATTTACTGGAAAAATAATGCAAAAATCGTAATGTTTATTATGAGGGGAGAATTATAAAATTAAATGGAAAGTAAATATTTATAAAGGTCTCGACATGAAAAGTACAAATATATTTTTTAATAATTGGACCGATTTCTCCAATAGTACTTAGCGGCCAAGGACGTACCCAGTTTTTGGTTTAGGAAGGGGCAAATCCAGGAAAAAATTGTCCTAGAAAGAGGTGCAAATCAGAAAATATTTTCGACTAGGGGGAGGTAAGTCATCAAATTTGTGGGAAGTTTTGTAGCCTCACGGCAGATTTTTCAGGTCCGGGAGGGAGCAGTCGTATGCTCAGTACGCCCATGACAGCCAAAAATTTATAAAAAAAGCCTCACGCTGTGTTTATTTCCAAATTGAAGCGAACATCCTAATTTTAATTTTGGGAGGCAAATTAAAAAAATTGTACCAACTGAAAAGGCTGGTTTCGAAAATCAAAGTGTTTATTTTTTATAATCTTAAAAAATATATAAAAAAATTCCACTTATTCCCTGCTTATTTTCTAAACTATTTAGCCAACAATTTTGAAAAACAATGCTGGAAAACCTAAGCAATTGAGGTATAACTGCAAAATACAAATATATATATATATATATATATATATATATATATATATATATATTAGGATATATTTTAATTATAGCAAATCTCAAAGGTTACTCTAAATATGCTAGTCCAACTCGCCAAATTATTTTATTGTAAACATAATACTGAAGGGACATACAAATCACGTCGTTTAGTGACTCTCATATCAGTCTAATCAATTTCCATTGTTATATATGGTATTCAGTTCATACAAAATCAAGGCAAATTAGTGATTAATATTTCGGCAAAATAGTTGGAAAAAACCACAGACCTATAAATTCAAGAGACCGAAAGCTTCATTCATAAATCCGATACAAAATCGATCCAACATTAAATGTAAATAAATCATGAGTGGGAAAAAGACAGAGCATCATGAGTTGCTCCGCGGCAACAATGTCCAGCTTGAGACCTGTTGTCGTATAATATCCAGTAGCGTAACGTAGAAATCAATAAATAAATGTAATCCAACATCTATTACATATTTTAAATTCAATATTACAAAATCTTTTTGTAAAATTTTAATGTAATACAACAATTATGGTGATAAAATAAGTATAACTCATCAAACTTTGAAATTTCTAAATATTTATTTGCAATTGGGAACTTAATTATTTTTGAAAACTCCATATTGAGTGGTAAAGGCGTCAATTGTAATGGGTAAGAAGAATGTATTGGTGTCGCACATTATGGATTTAAGGACAGATTCTCGAAATTCAAAATCTAGAATGCAATATGGCGGACTGCTAATCAAACTCAATTTAACAGCAAGCTTCGAGCCCTATTTAAAAAAAAAATATAAATAATGGAAATCCGGTAATCAGTACTTTTTTATTGGAAATTTCGTCCTCTTTAAGAACCTTTTTTAAATATTTTAATCATTAATAGTTTTATGAGTTATTGGTGAAGAATTGTATACTTTTTTGTAACTCGTTTTTTTAATATGCGGAAAAACGGTGTAAATAGATTTTTCTAGGTGTTATTCTGGATCCAGAGAGTTGTCGCTTATTTTTAAAAGCTTTATATCTATTTTTTACTATCTGCAACTTGTAATCTTTAACAGCAAACTACCTGCAGAATGGAAAAATTGGTATGTGTAAAACGAAAAAATAGGCACAATTTCTTGGTGAATTTACTGCCCAATTAATTCCTCTATAAATATATATATATATATATATATATATATATATATATATATATATATTCCCTTGTCATTTATTATGATATTTGTTTAGAAAACCTTATTTCTGGCATTACATTTGGGTATAACAATATATATTTAGGAAAATGTGAGAAGAGCAAATTGATGTTTAAATCTAAACTGTTCTCAAGGTACACTGTTTAGCATACATTGCTGCAAATGATCTATGAAATGTTTCACAATTAAATATCTGAGTACAGTAAAAACAGATTTTTTTATAAAACACTCAACTACTGCTTACCTTATACGTCCAGGTATCAACCGATTCTTATTAAATTTAATTACAAAATTACCCATATTAGTTAGACCATTATTAATTGATATTTTATTAGTATTGTTAATGAAACGTTGGGACAAATCTCTCAAAGTATATTAAGTTATTTTCAACTACAAAGCCTGTATAAGTTTTAATGAATGTAAAAATTTTACTATATGATTTTTTCTATTGATCCTCTAAAAATAGGGCTTTTGTATAAAAAAGTAGCAAATCTCTATCCGCTTTTCTATAAATAATATTATAATCATTGTTAAAAAGATATGGACTGTCAATTTTTAATAAATATACTTGTGAAATAAAGCTTAAACAGTACGCCACTGAGACATAAACAAAGTATACATAATCACTTACCGATGAAAAGATAAATTCGGAAACAAGTTATGGACTTTTCCACAAACTACACAACCACGCACCATGATTAAGCAATAAATAAAATGTTTTTTTTTTACAAAAAGCTTCAAAATATCACCAAAAATGTACTTAACCTCAACCAAACACAGTTTCTTTCCGGCAACACGGTAAGAAATAATTTCATTCATAAATCCATACTGGTCGTTATCCCATCGTAAAAGTAGTAAAAGTATTGCCAAATGTTAGCATTTTATGTATTATACTACAATATGAGAATAATTTGAGATATTTCTTTAGTAAATATGCCAGCGCCACATTAAGCGTCTTATATAATTAAGTAAATTATGGTTTATATTTTCTGTTGCATGTTATATATTGTGTGTAAATGAGTAAAATATTTTAGTTTCTATATTCCTGTCAATTAGCTTATAATGATTTTGTGGAATCTGGCAACAGTGTATCGAGAATAAAAAGAGATAATTTGAATGTTGGAGCGCATAAAAATGTAAACAATTGGGTCTATTTAATTCTTAGGTCTGTGGAAAAAACATATCAGTATTTTCTAGCTTGATTTTCTGAAAACTATTAAATATTAAACATAGGCTAACAAAACAGTGAACACTATCGAAACTGTACAACTTTACTTCATTTTTCCGGTTATTCATAATGGAGAAGTATTTGCATTTACTATTTACAAAAAAAATATATATTTAAATTACAACTTTCTTGATTTTCTGAAAGTTACTTGTAGATGCTGTTTAATGTTTTGGGGAATAGGAGAAATAACATCACAATGACCAACAAAAAGCTGTATATGTAAAATCCAAACGTATCAATGTCTAAATATGACCTCGTTGTCAATAGTATTATAAACCAAATTACTAAAATATTTCAAATTTATATTTTAATATATATTTTTTAATAATTTATAAATATTCAGGTTGTTCTTCTTAAGTATGGTGTTATTTCCCCAAAACACATATAAATAAATTACAGATTTGATGTCTCATATTTTTTTCCAGGCTACTGGTCAAAGAGTAGGTACTGTACTTCAGTCAATAGCCACGCTGTTTTTAGCAGTTGGTCTATCGATGTACTATGAATGGAAACTTGGACTGTTAACTGTAGCTTTCTCGCCTTTCATCATCATTACTGTTTTCATCGAAAGAAGGAATACAGCTGGTTTAAATGACGTTAGAGATCGATCATTACAAAAATCTACAAAGGTAGATAATAACTAAAACTTTTAACAGATTGAACTGAAAAAAATGCAATATTCAATAAATTTTAGCTTGCAGTTGAAGCAGTAAGCAATATTCGCACAGTTGCATCTCTAAATTTGGAAAAGACTGTCCACGATCAGTACGTTAATGAACTGTTGCCTCATTATCAAAGCTCTCACACAAGCATTCACCTTAGGGGTTTAGTGTTTGGTTTATCCAGGAGTTTAATGTTTTTCGCTTATTCTGCTTGCATGTACTACGGTGGTTATCTTATAAGGGATGGTATGTCTTTCGAGAAAGTATTTAAGTAAGTCTTTGAAAAAGAATAGTACTGCCATGTATTATTTTGTGTATTATTTCAGAGTTTCACAAGCTCTAATTCTGGGTACGACCTCTATAGCCAACTCATTGGCTTTCACTCCGAATTTCACAAAAGGTCTAGAAGCTGCAAGAAACGTGAAACGGTTTCTCGCGCGACAACCACTTATACAAGATCATATTAATGCCACCGACAAAGAAACAGTAAGTATGTTATCGTAAAGTAGGTTTTTTCTGGCGCAAATAGAAAATTCAAAATTCTTCGTTAAGTTTTTTATGGAAAAGGAATTTCGGCTATTTTTTTCAAATTTTGATAGTTCTGAACTCGACCCAAACTCTCCATGGGAACCAACTCTGAAGGTCTTTGGTTTCCGATATACAGCTCCTCAACTTGATCTTTACCCTTTGCAGCAAAAAAGTGGCTTTTGGCTATTTTTGTTTAACTGTGGCATTTGTAAGTTCAAAACACGTAAATAAATCTGTAATATGAGACGTTTCATTAAACGATAGCGAATCAGTATATTACTCAATAACCTCGTACGTACTATGTAGAGTAGAGGAAAGGATGAGTTCAATTTTTAAGAACTATATATCGAAACCAACGACTTTCGGAGATATCAAATAGCAAAATTCTAATCCACGAGTTCAGACCTATAATATAACCGAAAGCTATTTTCTGGTTATGGGGTAAAAAAATTAACTTTGGGGAGCTGTATATGCCAGAAAGCGATGCTGCAATAAGGGTACATAAATAACAATAAGGTGTTCTATAATAAAAACAAAAAACGGTCAAACAGGAAAATTAAACGAAAACAAGTCGAAATTCATTTACTATAAGAATAGTGCGGTGTCCATTCAATTCGTTGAGCATTTACTAATAAAATATGCAGGGATGACTTAAGTTAAGTGGTCTTTTAAACGTTCTATCGAACTTCGAGTAAACAGAGGAGCCTTTCAAATTTGGTGTATAATCATAATACGCCAAAATTTAACTTATCAAAGCGTTTTTCATAACACATGCAATGCTGAAAGCTTAAATGGAATTCATTGTTGTTTGTTTATTGCATTTTGAGGCTTTGTGAAAAACTCTAAATCACTCTTGTTTTGTTAATAAATTAATTATTTTTTATTGTTATAGATCGAAAAAAGTTTAATAAAATTGCTGCATTACCCAAATAGTTGATATGTTGATATTTTCACAGACGTGTTAGCTATTTCAAGTACTTAAAAGGTTTTCATGCAACACTGACGATAAATTATAAAGGGTCTCTCAAAAAATTGAATTTTGATTTATTTATTTTGTAACACAAGTATTTTATCTTACTATTGAAAAGGCCCTATAACTTATATATGTATATTTGGGAACGCAAGTAGGGCATGCCACTTATCGGGGAATTCCGCTCACTTCATATACCTGATAAAAAAGGTGCACAGAAAAATATTAGGAAGCCTGAAACGTGGGGATTTGACGCCGATTTATATGAGTAACTTCAGTCCACTAGAAAATTTTGGTACCAGTAGGTCCAGAATTTTAACAAGTTTACTATTAATGGTGTAGACTTTCACGACAGGTGTCCATGAATAAGCTATAGTTTTGCGCGCTGGCTTGTTCGAATTTCATCCGAAAGTTTCATCTGCAACTGCGGCAGACTTCTTCAGCAGCGCGAGCGGAGGTGATACCTCGTTGCCTGGTGTTACTGTCTACCACATCCCAATATCATTCTCGCCCCCTACGGGAAGCCATAGAAATATATAAACATCAAAACAATTTTATTGGAAACGAATAAGGTCTAAAACTGAATAGAATACGATATCCCACTCTACGGCAGCAGGATACAAAACCCTAGACGACGCTTACGCCCTTGATGGCCAGTGAACAACCAGGACACGCCATGCCTCAACCGACAGAGACAAATACTAGTTCTCCCTGCTCGGCGAGTCCTATTCCCGCGTGATCAGTTTACGAGATATCATAACGCCCGCACCCCTGAACATGTTTGCCGCAATTGCAGGTGAAACGTCCTCAAGAAATTCCAACAGACCACAGCAAAACAGCACGGAACAGTTTATACCATTATTATTGAAATTAATATTTTAGGTATTACATACTAATTTAGCGATAACACAAGAACTTTTGAATAATTGTAACTACATATTTTTATTTTTCAAAACAAATACAAAACGGTCGTTAGGGGCTATACCGTTCAATAATGAACGTTCATTACCACAAAAGTGTTATTTATAACAAATATGACCAGATTTTGTTAAAAAGTCACCAACAAAGCAGTATGGAACAATGACGATCTACTACACGCTAAAACTGCGATTGAAAATAGGTTGTCCACGATAAGCCGCTAAAAAACATAATATCCCATTTACGGCGTTAAGAGATAGACTCAAAACAATTTTTAATAAAGTACAAACGAAAACTCAAATGTCAAAATTTCAAATTTATTTTATATTCACCGAGAGTATAACACAGGTATTTATAGAACTTGTAGAAGATCAAATGAATAATGTCCTCAGTTACGTCAAATTACACAAAAAGCCAATTTTAAAAAACCTACGTGTTTCACTTAAAATTTCAGATGAGATTTTTTTTAAATATTGTTCAAATTAGGAAGAACAGAATGCACACACAACCACGAACTGAAAAGAACATACCCATATTTACGTTCTTCTTTTTTGATATTTACCTACACGTATAAATTGGATATCTAAAACAATTTTAACAAAATATAAAATTATTACCCCACAAACTGTTATACAAAGAGGCGCACATGGGCCTATTGAATTTTGTGAAATGAAATCGGTCAAAATTTACCGAGGAAGGAATATTAAACACGCGAAATAATATTTTTTGGTAACTGAAAATCCAAATTTTGTTACGAGGATGTTGGTTTTAATTTGGATTTGGTGTTCTATATCTATTGAAGGTATAAACTTAATGTAATTTAAGTACTTGAACATTTTAAGAGTGAGCTGACAGAACAACTGATTATGTCTGGCTGGTTTTAATTACATCAAGCTCTTTCTCATTTTAATGACAACGTGAGTAAAACGTAATGTTAGACAGATCGTGCTTCGGATCGTGCAACTGGATAGACTCTTCAGTCCCTAGATTTAGTGGCCTAGATTCTTACCTCCAGGAAATTATTAAAGGAGAAGTATATGAGGAGCTCAAAATAAAAATTATGTGTACACTGAGCTTTTGAGTAAATATATCCTCTAGAACATCTACGAAAAAATTAGAGCAATATTTACACAAATACCTTAGTGCAAATGGTGGACATTATGAACAAATATTTTTCTTCATTTTATGTTATAATTTATTTGTTTTTCGTTATTTAAAATAATATAATACATTTACGTTCAGTAAGACAAGAGAATGGTAGGAATAGCGAGAATAAATTCAAGCCCAGATGAAGCTCTCAATCCATTAAAGCGAAACGTTGCCAAGCATTTACTAGCCTTTTAATTCGATTGTCCTATTCCAACCATTCTCTTGTCTTACTGATATTAAGGACACTAGGGACTTCTGGAAAGGCATTTATGTTCACTAAAAAAATCAGGTTAATAATTGACAAAGACATGCCATCTCCTATTTATGAAAATGATTTGTGCAAGATGTTCGATTTGAGTTTTCAGTATTGCCCTGTTTATGGTAGAACGAGCAAAGCTGCACTTTGATATTTTGAGAAGATAAACTCAATTTTTGACAAGAAACGCAACTTGAATAGCCTGTTATATATCTTTATTTCAAACAAAAGTGTATATTGTGTAATTTGCATTGCACAATATACAATAATATTTACTTCGTGTTTTTAGGTTCAAGGAAATATAGAATACTCCAACATTTTCTTCTCGTATCCAACTCGACAATCAGTGACTATTTTAAAGGGGTTAAACCTGCAAATTATTCAGGGAAAGACAGTGGCTCTTGTCGGAAGTAGCGGTTGTGGTAAATCTACAATTATACAGCTTATAGAACGGTTTTATGATCCCTCATCTGGAGACGTAATGTTAGACGATGAAAATATTAAAAATATTAAACTGTCATCGCTGAGACATCACATGGGTATTGTTTCCCAAGAACCCAATCTCTTCAGTACCACAATTGGTGAAAACATTGCTTACGGAGATAATTCAAGAGTTATAGATAGGAACGAAATTATAGAAGCCGCCAAAAATGCTAACATTCATAATTTCATTATTGGTTTACCGTTGGTAAGTATATTATTACAACAAAAATGGTAATATGTTCTAATTTACGATATGGACTTTAAAAAATGCTGAATTATTCAAATACATTTGCTCATGAAAATACCAAAATTTTAACTGCAAAAACTTGTAAATATTTATAATTTTCCACGCTAATACTTTTGTATTACCCCGTCCTCAAATGTATCTCGTTTTTAGTCTTTATTTATGACCTCTTCCAATTATTGTTCAAACGATCTTTTTACACAGTTGCTAACCGGTGGTGTTTTTTCAGGGTATGGGAATTTTTTTAAATGTTTTAGTTCTTCTTCTATCTAGTTCTGTTTTCTTCCTGTGTTTTAAGTTATTTTAAAATTCTTCAAACTATTTAATTTTGTTTTACTTCTACCGTAATCCATTTTCATTTATGGACATTCCTTAGAGTCCTTAAGACTTCTGAAATATATCTTCTACATTATTATCAACACTATGATGACAATTAAGACATTAAAGTAAAACTCAATATTAATGTGGCCGAAAATTTGACTCTCGGGAAATTGTTAGCAAGCAGGCCTCAGTATCGTCAACGCCATCAGATAGGGCGTATAACTAGCGGTTAAATATGCTAGCTGATTTCGCTTAAGTGAGTCTTTTTAATTTAATTGCACAGTAATATATATTTCTATATACATAATAACAATTTTTTGGCAGTTTCGCAAATTTCCTCTGTTCTCATCTCTCTTATGGTCGTATTTCGATGGTCTTTGAGTCATCCCTTGTTGATTTCTTACCTGATGGTGCAATACTGTGGTTAGTTCCAGAGAACCAGTAATTTTTGTGTTTCATCACTTGATTGTTTTGATTTTGAGGCTCTTTCATAATTTTAACTGTTTTTTTTTTGGACCAGTCTATTACATTCTACATGTGCCAATAATTTTGTGTTCCTAATGCTCTCAAAGTCTATTCGATGTAACACCATGGGACTTATTGTGCAATTGATGTTTCCTTTCTCCTTGTAACCGTATCATAATCATCTCTACTATATTAAATTGTCCTGTTGGTTTGTTGACGTAAAGATTGTTTACCACTCACGAACTGAAAATAGTGTCAATACTCTCCCTACGTAAAATTCTCCGCGATACCTTGAACGTGTAGTAAATAATCATTTGTAATTCATGCTTCGTGTTCCTCATCTCCTTACCATGGTTTCTGGCTTTGATTTTTTTAGAACTGTCTAGTTTGATGATGTCCGGAGATCTGGTTACCAAATGCTTGCAGTTGAGCCCCGTTTGTTTACTCAGCCGTCAAGGAATGGTAACATTATTTGTTTCTCAGTTTTTTACTTCATTATTTAAACTACTAAAGTGCTCTAAAAATATATGAAGATACTTTATAGTCCTCAAGAGACCAAACAAGAAAGGCATTGTAATGTTTTTTATTTTCACTCTCGGGTTCAGTTCAGTTCTTGGATTTATTTAAAAACACAGTCCAACTTACTCTAATTTATTTCCACTACTTTAACACAATTTAAATTCACAGAACTATTTACAATTTATCTTAACTTAACAATGCGACCGTTGAATACTGAATAAATCCCATCGCCGGCTGTCCGTATTTATATATTTCTCTCGGAATTATTCTGGTCAACGAACTATAAGGAAGCTTCTTTCATGTGTTCTGGAAGCTTCAAGGGAATTCCCAGTAACGGCAGCAGTCGACATGTTCAGAGACAAAACATTTCGGATTCCCAGAAGTATCAGAATAATGTCCCTTCCACGAATTGGTTGATGGCCAATTGCACCAGCTGTCGGATAAATTCTCGTTACAGTATCAGCCATTATCATAATCATAGACGCGTTTTTCGGTGATTTTGTTCATTAACAACTCCTCAAAGTTCTTCATGAAAAAATTTGCTATTGTTCATGACCCCACTGGAGCTCCTTTTATTTATTTATAGTGCTGATGTTCCTAGATTCAAACATTGCGCTGCAAAGTTCACCATGTATTAAAATGCTTCGAATTTTACTAAGATAGGGATGTTGGTAACAAGGGAAACTACTCCAAAGAAAGACACGGGTAGGATTTTAATGTAAAGTAAGTGCTTAAAGCTCAAGGACTAAACATTAAACCAACTGTTGTGTTAACTCACTACTGGTCTGAAAGACGCACCCTTTTTATCTTATTTTGTTTACCCGTACACTTTAAGATATCTTAATGACGTTTCCAACGAATCAGTTGTTATAAGACATTCCTCGATTCATGTCCGGATAAGCTGTTAGTTTGTTGTAATGTGTTTGTATGCTGCAGACTCGTTTCATTCATCCGCAAGTAGATTCACTATATCTTTCTTGAGAGGAAGTTATTTCAAGGCATTTATAAATTTATAAAGGTAATTGCTAGATTCATTTTGGGTGGTATAGATATTGTTAACATTTCATTATGACTCTGGTAAACAGATGACAGAGACTATTCGAAAAGGAAGACATGAAACAGAAAATGGAGACTAAAAAAATTTAATATGCCAGGAAAACGAGACATCAATAATCAAGGTTTATCTACCATATGACAATAGGGCTAGAATTGCAGTTCCCACCAGTGTTTAGTTGCAGTGTTTGATTTCCCTAGCTGGTATTTTCAATTTCACTATCCTTTTTTTCTGCAGTCTTCGTTTCGGAGCTTAGTTTGTGGTTGTTACTTTCATTGTTATCTTCCTCTTATTTCTCTCTTTCAGGTTGTTATTATCTGCGGAGTTGGTGGGCGGCGGCCTAATTGAATTTTAATTTTAAATCTTTCCGGTTTTGTTTTAACACATTTCTTTTTATGTATTCAGTTATTTCCTAATTGTTAGTTAATATGGATATATAAGCCATATAGTAATTTGGTTTAACATTATTACTTAATCTAGACTTAAGATAATTTTTTGGTTTTTGGTTATGAATTTGTTGGGAATAACAACATGTATACTTGAAAATTTTGTATATTTTCAAACGTGTCGGGGTCTGGGTCAGATACCGTCGTAAAATTTAAAATGAAAATGTTTGAAAATATGATATGATGTAAGTGACGGAACTAAGATAATTTACTTTTGATAATATACAGGGTAGCCCGAGAAAATTCTTTAGATCATATAGTAATAAATATGTGAATTCAAATGTGAAAAAGTTATCTCAGAATTTAATGTGGCTTTCCTAGGTGCGACTTTGTTGTAAGTGCAAATGCGCTCAATTAATTGAGATGTTTCAGTGACCCCATTAAAATCCTAAGGGAAAAACACATAACATTCTGAAGATAATTCCTTCAAATTCTTTTAATTTGAAAGACATGACATTATATTGTCAAGCATTTTAATTTTAAATTTTATAATTGTGTTTTTTTATATAGTTTCTTTATTGCCACTGACGTAGACCCCGAAGCCTTTGTAAATTTACAGAAATTTCAAGTGTTTGATATGTTATTCCCAACAAGTTGATAAACAGAAAGTAAAGATGCCACAATTATCAATCAGGAAACAATTTTTTTTACTGTTAATTTTTGTAGTTTTTTGTAAGCGTTTTCGCAACAGAACCATTCCCCATTTATCCATTAACAAAATATTTCTACAATTAATATCAAATTTGAAATTTTGTTGTTTAATATATTCTGAAAGTCTTCTTTAAATACTTGGAATTTCAGTAGTTTATCAATACAGGGCTTTCATTTCAAAACTAGCCCCCCAAAATAACTTTAAAAGAAAAAGACAAAACAACCCGTTGATTTATATTTTCGAAGGGACACATTTTACACGTATCGGTGACCCTGCAGTTTCAACCCCTAAGCGGGGGTGAATATCACTTCTAGAAGTTTACATACAAAGAGGTATTGTATTATGTCATACCTCTTTTTTGTCAATCTTTTGACAAATCATTTTTGAAAATCACATTGGGTGCATTCAGGGAATCGCAACGCTGCAGCACTTTGTGAAAGCGTTAAAGCATATGCAGGTATGGAAAACGTTTGACTGGGGTCGGAGAATGCTAACGTTAAACAAGGACGGAACTGCTACTATATGCATGAGACGAGGATTGTCGTTTTAAGTACGTCTGTTTTACGAGCATTCAAGGTAAAGCAGGAGAATATCGTATGGGGGCGGGGCATCGATCGTCACAGTCACAGAGCGACCGTCCGTCGTCCGTCTCTTTCCTCGTCAGTAAGGTTTTATCAACGAAGGAGTATGATTATTCACGCAAATAATACGGATTTCGGAGCATTTTTCCTTTTCATGATTTTTGCGATGAAAAATTAATTGTCCGCTATTACGCCAGAACGAAAACTTAACATTTTTTCTGTTTTAAAAATGAAATAAAATAGATACTCTTAAAAATAAAATAAATTAATTAGTAACTGTTAAAAAAATTGTCAATAAGAAATTAATCATTAACCTTATAATTATTTACAACATATCGTATGTTTTATTTTTAAGCGATTGGAATCGTCGGAATGTGGTGATAAGAAAAAAAGTATTTACCGCCCGAATACGTCCGAACTCCCGTCACACCGACTTCATTCTCCTGGTGCGTATTGCGTTGATTGATTCAAGATCGCATGGGATTCTACCCGACCCCAGAGAACGAATTTCCACACCTGTATATTCTCCGCTTTACCGCTTTATAACTATAAAAAACGTCAAATTCTTTGCTGAACTTTGCAAAAATACTACTAAGTTCCGGACTCATGATCAGAGACCCCAAAAACGAATGTTGGCCTATATCGATAAATTTTTGAAATTTCATCCGCCAATTGTATCCGGTTTGACTGAAAATTTATTGGTAAAATAAAGCGAAGATCCTAATCTTAATTTTGGGGGCCAAATTAGAAAATTAAATAAATATTTTTATGGAAACACGCGATTTATGTAGCAGATAGATAGATAGAAATAAAAGTATATATTGTTTATAACTGTTAAACTCTTAGTTTAAAAGATATTAAGGTAAATATAAGAAAAACCTCTCATTTCCTGCTTGTCGGAAATTGGAATATTAAAAAATATATATACTTTAATTCACCTACATTGTATCAAATCTCAAACGTGGTACAGAATTCTTAGTATACGAGTCCAACTCGCAGTTGACCAAATTATTTTAACTGAAGTTTATGCAGATACGTAATAGATTCTCTCTCATACTATTGTTATAAAATTTATCTACGCTTCCCTGACTAAAGCAACGTAAAGCATTATCCATCGCAATAAAACATCAATCTCTGGGATAATAAAAAAACGAACTGGAATTTTCGATTGGGGCAAAAACTGTTTATCTGGACGCTGTGCGAACAAATGTAGAACGACCAGAAAACTCGCCGTAGGATATATAAGGCAAATTATAATTCCTAAGTTTAGTTGGTACAGCTTAGATGCTTGAGTTTATATTCGTGTGACATGTTATTTGAAACCAGCTGTTGTAAATACTTGATTTTTACGTGTAAATAATGTTCTAGAAAATAAAGTGAATATCAGTTTATAAAATTAATTAAATTTGGACCCACGGAGTTTATTGCATTATCTACACTCTTTTTATTTTAACTTTTCAGGGCTATGATACAAAATTGGGAGAGAAAGGCACACAATTGTCTGGCGGACAGAAACAAAGAATAGCAATTGCCAGGGCATTAGTGAGAAACCCTAAAATTCTTTTGTTAGATGAAGCAACATCTGCTCTTGACACAGAGAGCGAAAAAGTAATTAAAAATATAACAAATAATTTAATATAAAATTAATGAAACATTATTGTTTGCAGATTGTCCAAGAGGCGCTAGATAAAGCCAAAATGGGAAGGACGTGTATTACAATTGCACATAGACTGACAACAATTCAAGATGCTGACCTGATATGTGTAATAAACGAAGGTATAGTAGCAGAAGCTGGAACACATCAAGAGCTTTTGGATAAAAATGGCCTTTACTACAGATTACAAACTCAGAAAAACTAAGTGTACCTGGACGAAATATACTTTTATTTATTTTGTACTTCAATTTGAAAATATAAGGTTTCAGTGTTCGTTTTAATGCAAATGATATTTTTTTAATAAATGTACCTATCTCTAAAGTTTCCACATAAAATAAAGTATTTATTTTTTATATTATAAGTATTATTATTTAATTGTTAATCCGCATTTGTAATTTGTAATATCACATGTGGTATACCATAAGTTTGTAATCTGATTAAAGAGAACTCAAAATAGGTATTTGATGCCTCGATACCCGATCTTCACTTCTGACCTAGACATCGAAACTCCAAAATCTGTAAATTTCACCAAAATCCTTAGTGCCCCTTTCGGAAATACGATTGTATACAGGATGTTAAAAGGTATGAGTACAATATATTGAGGAATTACCATTTAGGTGAAAATAAATTTTAATAACATTCTTAAAACAAAACAAAAAAGAATTTGTCGCGAATTTTTCTAATCACCAACAAATAATTTTGAAGCTTCATAATATATACATACTAATAGTTTATATGACTTCACTAGTGCTAGGTAGATTGTGTTTCCGCTTATCAAAATAAATTTGTTTATTAGGTATTGGCATCGGGTATTTGTGTTTATAAGACTTCCTGAAAATGGTTTCATCTTGCTGCGCTTATAATTACTCTAAAGGACAATTTAAAGTACCTATCTTCGATTTCATTTCATACGTAGGTAAGTTTTAAAATGTTAGGTTAAGTAGGTACTTGTTAATAATATAAAATTTAATTCTAAATGGTGTGATTTTTAAAAACAGCGTATTATTTATAGATTTTTGTAACGGGTAGTCAGACTAAGAGTAAAAAATACATACGAGTATTCAAGAAGTCGTTACTTTTACAGCAAAAATAGCCTGTGGGTTGGATGGACTGAATTGGAGAGTGGTGAGAAGTATGATGGAAACTATCTTTCGATTCAGTGGCATCGACATCCTTGTATGCTGTCTCAATATTCGTAGTCCAGATTCGAAGACCGTTGACTGTTACTTCCACCAAACTTCCCGTTGTCGAAATGGAAATTCCTACAGATATCGCCACACCAGGAAGAATTATGGGACATTCCGGGACGAAATGGTCTTAAGGAGAGGATAATGTGACGGGAATTCCTCCGATAATTCGTGGAATCGGCATTCATTCGATATTTCGGGGAATCGAGGTCGGCGGCTTGCTTTGATGTATTTCTCGAAGAATCTAGTCTAGTCCCGGCGGCTCTTTGACTTTCTGGAGAACTTCGAGAAGAAATATATAAATACGGAGAGCTGAGGATTCATTCATTCAGTATTCAACTGCCATATAGTTAAGTAGAGATAAATTGTAAATAGTTCGGTGAATATAAATTGTGTTAAAGTAGTGGAAATAAATTAGAATGAGTTGGACTGTGTTTTTAAATTAATCCAACAACTGAACAGTACTCGATTGTGAAAATAAAAACATTACAATATTAACAAAAATGTTGTTAGTTTTCAATAGCTACAACTCCGAAATGAAAAGATATTTCCCATTGTAATAAACAGTAAACAAGTGCTCATGAGCCATATTAATTTGCTTCATACTTAGATATTTGAAATAATTTATTAATAACATTAAATTAATAAAATAAATTTGTTATTCAAACTCCTATAAAAAAGTAAGTAATGCACATTACATTTTTTAAATATTTTAATAATATTCATTTAATATTTGAAATATCTATGTATGTGGCAAATAATTCTGACTCAGTGGCATTTTTTTACCATTTGGTACAATTGATAATATCTTTTCATTTCGGTGTTGTAACGATTGCTAACTAATAAACTTTGCTATTATTTTTTACATACAAGGCGCCAATAAAAAATATGAACGTGGGTATAAAGGGCCAATGTAGATCTATCGGTGACTTTTTTCTTTGTTTTGTCGTTCCATTTCTGTGTTACGAGGTATACTATTAATCTACATTTTATCCATTTTGCAAGATTAGAAAGAAATACTGGCTGTTTTCCAATTCCCGCACAATTGTGCACAGTACGGCACAGTGCTAAGCACTAGGTGTTCCAATTACATCACTGGCTCGCACAAATGGGCACAAAAAATAACCTAAGAGCAATTACTTTCTAGTGATAGCCTGCAGTGCACAAATTTCTTGGTACGACTAAGGAGAGAGAGGGCAATAGAGAGGGCAAGAGGCTATTTCACTCGCTTGGGAGCTGCTTCCAATGAAATACGTTCAGCATGTTGTTCATTGGCTGCTTCTACCCACTAAGTGAAATAGCCTCTTACTGTCTCTATTGCCCTCTCTTTCTAGCGTTGCCACGATTAGATGCTTGACAGGCTATATCTAGATGGTAAATGATCTAAGGAAATAACTGTGCCTTTGGGATGTTTTATGTAAGTTTACTAAGTAAACATAAAACTTTATCATAAAACATGAGAATGTTCCAATTAACGCCTGAAAATTACGGCACAGTGCGACACAAAAATATTTTGTGCTCTGGTAATTGGAAAAATACCAAAATCTAGTCATTAAAATTTTCATTGATCAGTCTATGAGCAAGTGTCTATGGTGTCAGAATTACTTTTTTAATGTTATGTTCCGTGTATTGAATAGTATTGACAGAATTTTATGGTTTTATGACTTGCTACGTCACGCGTTAGAAAGAAATTGAGTGATTCTCATGTTCTCTGGACTTCCCAATGGGGATCCAATATCAACTTATCAAATAATTGTTTGTTTCCTAAATTTTACTTTCATAAAAGTACCCAATTAGAAAATTGAGGAACGTCATATTTTCAAAAATAGGTTTAACTTTTGTAAATATCAGGTAAGTAGTTATTTTTGAGTAGTTTTCTCGTTATCTTTAAGATGATAGTATATCTAAAACTAAGCAGAGCATTAGGTATTCATTAATCAGCATAATTTGTTTATTGGAAGCGGACATTTCTTAATACTTATATTATAAGGAAATTGGCGTTATTTGATTACTGATAACTTTATTTAATGAAATAATAATAATAATCACTACCTATTTTAAATTCAGTGTGTATGTGTGTTTATGCATGTACAATTATCTGTAAAGTTCTAATAATATTCTTCATCTTTTTAATTCATCAATACAAATTCTCCCTACAAAAAGACCTTTAGCTCTTCTTCTGTTCCCTCAAGACCTTAAGTGTGTATGATGGCACTCCACTTTTGATTTAATTTCATAGAATTTTAAGTGGTTAACTGCTAGCAGAATGTGGATTGCCTCTTGTAACCTTGCACTTTCCTCAGGGTGAATTGTGACATAAAAGTAATCATATTGTCAAATCTAGTGGAATGGGGACTACAAACTAAAATCAACTAACCTGTCTTCCATAAGCTTAAAAGAGGTAACTGTCATCTTCTACCATATGAATACAAGTAACAATTATAGGATCTACATACACATTTAAATTAGCATATTTCTCAAAAATAATGTCCACACTTGCAACAGAAATTCTATATAAGTAATCAAAGGTAATTCTGCTTCCTACAGTTTTTATACTTGAAATCCCAGTGCTAATTTATTTGTACTTCCAAGGAAACATTTTGGAAAAAGTTCCAATTATTTCTTTCTTAGAATATTTCTATAAATTTCATGTGAGCACTGGGACAAAACAATAATGATAATATAAAACATATGTTTATGTTGCACAACCTTTTGTGCAACAAAACCAAGCAGTGAAGTCCAGATGAAGACGAATGAGAAATCATCGAAACATAGACAAAATTGTTTTTATCATAACAAACAAAATAATACAAGAGATTTCCGAAAAAAAAAAGAAACAATATATATATATATATGTATATATATATGCATGCCAACAGTAAAGATTCTGGAAAAGAACTTTGCACACTCTATCCTTAACTAGGACACAGTACACTCTCTAGTGGTTCCTTCATTCATATTAAATTTCGAATTTTTCTGAAAAATTAGTTTTAATTTTTGTTTAAGTAGATCCCTAACCACACAAGAGTTGTGCACCTTATTCTGCAGCAATTACACTATTTCAGCAATACTTCTCTGTCAGTGTGTTTTAAGATCAATGAAAACACATATAATGGTATTACCTTCATCAATTTCTTTTTTCATTAACTAAGACATACTGACTGGAACTTTCATAGGAGTATTTGCTTCTAAATTGTCACCGACCTTTTTAAAATATTCTATGACTCCGCAATGAACTGCTGACCTCTCCATGAAGTACAATATCTGTTAATTTGTTAAAACTGCCAGTATAAGTTTTGCCAGTGTATATCATTGATTATACTTAGATTCTATTTTAACAAAAGTTTTGTCAGCAAAAATTATTCAGGGCACCAGAGAAGTTGACTTTTCTATTGCTTCCAAGTTTAATATTTTATATCTCATTTCTTGTTATGTATTTTATCTTATAATTTGCCACATGTTTTTCTGTCTGTTTCATTTTTATCAGTTCAAATAAGGGCTCAAATAAAATTTAAAAAAATGAGTATTGTTGTCATGTTGTTAGCTACATACCTTGTCCATTATAAGAGCTTTATATAAATTACGATTTTTTATTGTAAGTTTCATTCAAAACTTTCTCTTCTACAATTTCCCTGCATCTCAGACAGTTTTTAAGATATATAGTCACTCCTACAGGCTACATGTTACCTATTTCAGAAATTTATAACTATTTATAGCTTTTTATTTCATATTTAGGAATTAGAATAAACCCAGTAAGTTCTTTTGACTTTGATAATGTGTGTGTGATTTTTGCTGCAAAGTATACAGAGCTCTACACCTTCACATTTGTCATCTTGATGTCACCGAAAACATCTCAAAACAATGACAAAGAATTCCATCCTACATAAATGTTTCTTCTGTTTTTAATGAGACAGCTGGCTGCACTGTTCAGCGCTGCCAAGTTGTGGGGAATTTTTTTATTTTTATTTATTTACTGTTCAAACGGACACCCAACCACAGAACAGGATAATAAGCAAATTAACATTAAGTAAATTACCAATAACATTTATAACCCAAAGTTACAACAAAAATTAATGACATTGAATATTTACAAAACATGTTTGTTGAAACAAGCTAAAATTAAAGTTTGTAGCTAAGGATTGAGAAAACAGACAATTCAGACACTTATATAAGTTTTCTATTGCACAAGCAACATAATTAGACTATTTCAGTTATGTAAAAAGCAGGTCTTTATGGCTGAAACAGTACAATTAAAGATGTCAAGCTGGTATAGTGGAGTAAATTTTAAAATATTAGTTCGGGGAGTGGGAAAGTAAATTTTGTAATTTGCCCTAGATGTGACTCTAGGAACAAAAAAATCACATAATCCTGGTCGAGAAGCAGCCCCATTGTTCAACGTTAGCCACACATCAATTTTTAGAGTAGTAAAGGAAAGTAAAATGCATCCCTATAAAAGGATACTGACTCAGGAGCTCATGGAAGACGATTTCGATAGAAGAACGTATTTCTGTGAACAAATGATCCAATTATAAGATGTTTTGTTTTCTGATGAGAGCACATTTACACTTCACAGTCATATTAATCGTCAAAATTGCCGCTATTGGTGTAATGAGAAACATCACTGGATGACTGGAAACATATCCGCAATATCCTGAAAAAGTTAATGTTTGGGCAGGATATGTTGGAAATCATATCGTAGGTTCCTTTTTCATTGATGGCAACTTGAATAGAGATAAATATTTAGAACTGCTCCAAAATAATGTCGTACCAACTTTGACAAACTTATATCCGGATACAGTAAACCCATAAGTTCCTGACAATACAATATAGTTTCAGCTCAGCAAGATGGAGGACTGCCCCATTACGAAATCAATGTACCTGAACCAAATTTTTCCAAATCGGTGGATTGGGAGGCGCGGATCGATAGAATGGCCAGCACGATCTCCTAATTTGACGCCCTTGGACTACTTTTTGTGGGGATATGTCAAAAGTATTGTATACAAAACTGAACACCTCAACCTAGATGACCTAAAAACGAATCACGCTTGCTATTAGATCAGTCACGTCTGTGATGTTGAGTAACGTTAGAAGACATTTCTATATCAGATTAGCATGATGCCAAGACGTTCGCGGCGAGAATTAAGAAAATCTCCTACATTGACATTAATGTTTTTTGATACTTTTTATATTATTAAGGAATAATTAGTATTACTTATTAGGTTTTTAGTGTAATGTAGCCAATTTGTGAAATAAAATATTTTTTATTTTTTTAATGTAAATTTTTGTAATTAATCTGAAATCACTTAATATTTCCGAAACAGTTGAAGATAGGTGTAGGACATTGTACATGAATTATGTCTAAAATTTTCTGGAGAATCCAAAAAATAAATAATATACAGGGGCTTGCATTTAAAATAAGTAAGTTGGTATTGACCACTGTCACATGACACACCCTATATAATTTGTTTGTTGAAAAAACGCGCATTTAAAAATACAAATCAACGTGTCCAAGCGTTTTTCCCAACATGTTATCGAATTTATTCCATTTGGCTGTTCCACACTGTATATTATAGTACGGGTGATAACCCTATCCCACTACTCATTTAATTAGTAATTGATGTACTGGTTAAATTGGTTAGGACATTTTCTGATTGGACGAACTTATATGCTTGTCGGTCTGTAATTCCGAACGTCTTGTTGTCCTACCTTTATTACCTACCTTTGAATGTCACAAAGAAGCTAATAATTAACTACAACCTTTTTATACATTAAACTTTAATCATTTTGAAAACTTATATAATTCTGTTATATATTTAATCCCAATTTTAATACTCTGTACTATTTTCAGAACAATGTCTGTTCAAGATCCTGACAGAGCCATGTCATGTCCAATATGTTTAGACACGATGACCAGTCCAATCATGCAGTGTGAACGAGGTCACAGCATGTGTGGCGTCTGTATAACAACAAACCATATTACTATATGTCCATGTTGCCGAGGATCTCTTTCCAATCCAATAAGGAACCGCCATCTGGAAGACATTATTGAAGGATTTAAGGACATACTAAAACTAAATTGTTACTATTCGAATAAAGGATGTAAATATGTTCTCAAACAAAAAGACAAACAAACTCATGAATTGGAATGCAAATTCAGATCCTTTGAATGTGAAGGAAAGAAATTTGCACAATGGAAATGTAATTGGAGGGGAAATATAAATGAACTTTATAAACATTTCAAGGATTACCATAACAATCATACGTGGATGGAATACCGTACTGAAGCGAACATGAAATTTTGTTTCGAGAGAGATTTCTATGATATCCAGATCATTAATTTTTTTAATGGTCAACACTACTTTTACTACAAACATAAGGTGGACACGTCTAAATCCAAAGCATACTGGATTTTCCAATTCGTTGGTTTGAAAAGTCAGGCTCAGAATTATTATTACGAATTTGAAGTACACAAGGGACCTGTGAAAAAGTTAAAATTTACCGAAATTTGTCATAATGACACGGTAGATGTTAACGAATTGTTTGAAAAAGAGAAGTGTATTGTTATGTCTTTTGCAACTATTAAGAATTTTTTGAATGATGAAGGTGAGTTACCGTTTAAGTTTAGGATTATGAGTACTAAGAAGACATTTGGTCACTAACTTAACCTTTATGGCCTTATTAATTTTTTTCGAATTTTTCCAAATATTTGGAATAAATTTATGTTTTCACCTATATTGAAGGTAAAAATGGTGCTTTAAGAAATTGTTGCAAGGCACGTTGGGCTATATGGCAAGGCGAACCTGTCAGGGTTCTTTGTATTTAATAGAACACACGGCAAAACGTAGTATGTTTTTTTGTTTTCTCAACGACTCTACACTTCTTACTCATCATTATCTAGTACAAGTGTTCCACATAACAGTGTTACGTATTTAAGTTCAAAAATAATTTTACACTTCACTGTGATGTCTCCTTAACCTTCAAAAATGCAATCGACAATAAGGACAGTCTCATATCAACCTGACATTATTTTTGCATTAAAAATTAGGCCATGTACCGGTGCATAACAAAACGAGAAAATTCTAGATGGACGAAACGTTTCTCTTCTTTTCTAACCGGGCTTCTTGAACCTCATTCGATGTTTCCAGAATGACAACGTTCTGCGTTCTTTCAACCAACGTCTTGCTTTAGTATTTTTTACAATTTTTAACAAAAGTCAACGGTTTCTTTTCTTAGTTTAACCATTCGACTTGTTAATTCAGATTCAACCTCCTTGTGATGATGATCTGCATGCTCTTCTTGTACGTCCCTAATTTCGTTATTAATAATTTTAATTCCTACTATATATTTTTTTCTCTGTATAAAAAATATTTCGTAATTTTACAATTGATGATAAAATAACTATCGTCCCGTTACTTTTATTTACAAGAATAGATTATATTTTGTTTTTATAATAATTTTTCCTGTTGGGAAGCAGATTAAACTAATTATGGAGTAAAATTTAGCAAAACAAAATTTTCGATAAAAGCAAACTTCATATAAACAATTTCAGCCCGAATAAGTTCATAATAGTACTTATTAACGGGCTAAAAGAGAATCAACTACTCTCTTTTCAATATCCATATTAGAATTACATGGAAAAAGCTTTAGGTTAATGTAATTTGTCGAAGACATTTCAATACTCTGTTTTCGGGAATTGTTCCGTCTCATTGCTGTCACCCTGTATCCCAAGTTAAAATGACAGCAAAAAAAATTACCCAACTGAATCTGTAAAAGGCAATTTAATACTCAAATTTCGAGATTTGTTCTTCAGTTTCCGTCAGATATAATGAACTTGACAAGGAGAATTAAATTTTTTTTTTGCAATTTCATTCTCACTATTAGATTAATATCGCCTTATTGTCGGGAACCTATCATAATATTTTCAATTAACGTTTTGAAAATTCTGTAAAAGTATATGGGAGCAAATTAGACTTAATAATGGAGCAAAGTTGAACTAGCCAAATAAAATATTTCGATTTGGCCCAACGGCGAATAAACATCTTAGGTTTGAAATTTTATTCTGCTAGAGATAACATCAGTTGTGTTAACTGAACCTATCGAAGAAAATTTAATACATTTCCAGTTTTGTTTCACGTCAGTACTGTCACCCTGTAATTCCTAGCTTAGAATTGTACGAAAAACATTTGTTGTTTTAAGTTGGCGCAGAAAAAACATTTATGTATTGTTTGCCCTTTCCATTACGGTTTGTTCTTGATTATTCGATATAATTTTGTGTTTGTTTTTCCTTTCTTTTTTATTTAATTAGAAAAGTTCTTCTTTTTTAATATATCATACCTATTTATTGTTTTTACTATTTAATGACAGACAGTAATACGTGACTGATAAGTTGTATCATAATCAGGTGACACGATATCGGTTATGTTTTAAAATTTTGCGGGAGATATTAGCTTGAGTTTAAATAATAATAAAATATTTTAACGCGAAGCATATAATTCGTTTTGGCTAATAATCACAAACATTGCACAAATTATTGTTATCCAAATTCAAACAATTATGACCTTTTACTATAGATGACATAGAGATGTGAGTACAGGATACAACCAAATATTGATTTCCTTAGTGAAAATAAGTATAATTATTTTTTACCATTAGGTAAACTTTTTTGCAGCATTTTCTCAATATAAAAATTAATCCTAAATTAAATAGCATGGTTATTCACAAGTAATTACGCATGGCCATAAAAAAAAAGTTAACTTGAAAAAAACTAAAATTATTTTTGATCGAACAATGAAGAATAAGTGACCAACAATCGAAAAAAAATAGATACACACGTATATTTTTATATTTTAATAAAAATTTCATGTAGGTACATACCCATCTAGATACTCGCTATTTTTTTTATATTTTATTTATATGGACCGATTGACAAATAATATGAGAAAATAATATTGGTAGTATTACAACGGCTTAGCCGATGAAAAAACATTTCATATTTCTAGACTTAAGTTTAAATTATTTAATTTAAAAAAATACAAAGTAGAAATAAAAGGTATTTATAGTTCGTCCAATTCCATTTCTACCTGGCCACAAATTATTAACAATTCAATCAGAAAACTTGTCGACTAAGCTCCATGCTCAGTTTCAATATTAAACGTTCAGGGTTCGCCTTTAAAAGCACCAAGTTGAAGATAATATAAAACTGCGTTGCTATATGGCAACTCTAGGTTATTAAGGGTTTAATAATTAAAGTACATTGTCTTTTATAGCTATCATGATATTATTAAATGTCAGAATTTGCTTACAATAATACAGAATTTAGACTTCGTATAGTGATATCAATGTGCCAAATTAGAGTATCCATTATTTTGGATACAAGGCAATATGTAATTGGTAAGTGAAGTTTTATTTAGTAACAGTGTGTTTAACAAATAATTTGTATTTTGGATATAATGTATTAATAAAATCTTATTTTATGTTACCCTTATTTTATTTAATATTTCGCAATAAAACTTCTACACCTATGATTGATGGATTTCCTTGTTTTCATCTATGGCCACAGATATCTGGAACATGGCTTATATTTTTGTTTATATAGCTTTTAATAAAAGATTCTTAATAAAAGTTATTTGGAATGAAATTTTCTACAAGACAGATGACATGCAATTTTGGAAAATTCTAAGATTTTCTCGAATAATGGAAAAATATATAAAAAAATTTAAGTTTAATATTTGATGCAGAAGATTTACCTCACTTTGATCGAAACTCCTGAGTCGGCCAGTATCGGGGCATTACAATTAGTCTGTGGGTTAAAAAAATTACAAGAGCCGCCAAATCTGAAGTAACATATGCAAAAGTTTGAAATTGTTTGTTCATATAAAGGTAGGGACCTTTATCATCTACAAAGGTTAGATTTTTTATATTTTTGCACTGATTTACAGCATTTTCCATTTCAGAAATAAAAACGATCCACACAATTTCAGTTTTTAATATATCCTATTCCTGTAAAATAGACTTAACTTCCGCTTTCGAAAATCCATTTTAAATCGTTAAAAATTGTTTATAGGGATCTTAATTGTGAAATTAAAAGAGTATACTCCCCTTAAGACACCGATTATCATTTTAATTTGGTCGGCCGTCAAAAAACGAGTTCCTGCAAAGTCGTCCGATTGATAGACGGATGTATATATATATATATATATACAGGGTGAGTTTTTTTTGGTGATCAGGGTGTGGATCGGAAACTCGCGGAGATAGAGCAATGGTTAAATTGGGAAAGATTTGCAGTTTTACTGGCCCAATTTAATGACACTTTCGGATTTTTGTAAGAAGTCATGGCTTACTAGATATTTTGAAAAAAAAACGAAATTCTGTCGATTTAGTCAAATCCCTCTAGCTTCTTTGTTTTTGATTTTATAAAAAAAGTGTAAATATCAAAATTGAAGGGAATTGTATCCCGAATATATAATGACAATCATATTCGGGATACAATTTTTAGAGCTTTTCAACGATATAATGGTCGATATAGTTATTCATAAAAATAACGGTTATAGAGGCTTTTCTCCCTTATCTTCACTTTTAACGTAAAAGATTGTTTTCACTTTGACGTTTCCTCATTTGAGAGTAATTCCATTAGTAGTGTTGAACCAACAGTCGATATTGAAAAGTTTTCGTGATAAATTGGAGTATTCTAACGAAGAAAAACTGCATTTGGTGGAATGTTATATCATATCCCATAAAAATTCAGTTCGTGCAGCTGAGGAATACATTCATAGATATTTTAATCGCCGTCAACCTGCTCTATGTACATTTAATAGGCTTTACGATAGTTTACGCAGATATGGATTTTTTACTAAACCATCAAAGGAACGTAATCAAATTAACGAAGCAGCACAAATAAATGTTTTGGCAATAAATCAAAATACTTCTACATCAACTCGTAAGATTGCGGCAGAAGCTGGCACATCTCAACGAACTGTAGTTAAGGTACTGAAAGCGCACAAGTTCCACCCGTACAAACTTTAAGTTTCTCAAACTTTGCATGCTGGTGACGAACATCGACGTATTTTGTTTTGTTCATGGTTTAGAGACATGTGCCTTGATAATCCACATTTCCATTAAAGGTGTTATGGTCAGATGAAACGAGATTTACTAACTGCGGTATGTTCAATAGACACAATGAGCATATCTGGGCTAAAGAAAACCCCTTTCCATGTCGAACAAAGACGACCCCAGATAAAATTTGGTTTTTAATGTTTGGTGTGGTATCATAGGGTCTACTATTCTGGGACCTTTTATCTATGACGAATCACTTATTGGGGAGCGCTACTTGCATTTCTTGCAATACACTTTTCAAGACATGTTGCATAATTTGAATTTGAGAACTCGTTTAGAAATTGAGTGCTTCCAACATGATGAAACACCTACTCATAACTCGTTATTAGTAAGACAACACTGAGATAATATCTATCCAAACTCTTGGATAGGAAGAAATGGCCCACGCGAATGGCCACCCCGGTCTCCCGATTTGGCAGTTATAGACTTATATTTATGGGGTGCGCTAAAAAACAAAGTATACAAAAGAAAGTATGAGATAGTTGGTGACCTAAGGGAGGCGGTATTACAAGCAATTGAAGAAATTGATAGGCGGTCTGTGAGGAAAGCGGTAATGTCAATCTTAAAAAGATGCAATTTTTGTCTAAATAACAATGGTGGACTTTTCGGACATAAATTGTAACCATTATTATGTAATTTAATTTCTTAAGTTTTTAGTAAGTACCTACTTATTTAGTTCTTCGTTATATCTGATATACCTAATAAAAAAATCGTTCAATGTTTTTTGGAATAGTTATTAATAAATCAATCTATTTTATGGCTAACTACGTTAAAAGTGAAAATAAGAGAGACAAGCAACCATAATTCCGTTATTTTTATGAATAACTATATCGAGTATTATATCGTTGAAAAGCTCTAAAAATGTCTGATTTTTTGAGGTCATAGCCAACTATGGTTTCCATTCAAAAAAAGATAAGTTTGTGTCATATTTAGAAAACGAAACTTTTTTTATAAAATCAAAAACAAAGGAGCTAGATTTGACTAAATCGACAGAATTTCGTTTTTTCAAAATATCTAGTAAGCTATGACTTTTCACAAAAATCTGAAATTGTCATTAAATTGGGCCAGTAAAACTGCAAATCTTTCCCAATTTAGCCATTGCTCTATCTCCGCTAGTTTCCGAGATCCCCATACTGATCATCAAAAAAACTCACCCTGTTTATAAATATATATACCTTAGTCAGCGTTCTTAGATTATAAATTATACTTTTTCCTTATATCATTATTCATTATTACTTACAGTTCTGTCTAGTTTAGTTTACCACTCATTTTTGTCATTTTAATTGTTATAAAGTTTTATTGTTATTTTAATTATTTTCAAGTTTGTATTAAAAATTATATTATTTGTCCAAGTATAAATAAAATCTTTTTTAATATGTATTTTTGTATATGTTATATCACACTTTCAAAATTTATCTTTTTAAAAAAGATTTTATTTATACTTGCACAAATAATATAACTTTTAATACAAACTTGAAAATAATTAAAATAACAATAAAATTTCGGTAATTTCGAAGGGGCCGTTGAATTTGTTTTCAGCTTTGTTTTTAATTTGGGACTCTTTTACGTAGACTTTGTCGCCTACTTTGTAATCGGGTTGTTTAGTAGAAACGTGTTTGTCAAATCGCACTTTAGATTTTTCTTTCTGTCTTTCGGTTTTAGCACGGGCGAGTCTGTAATAATAGTCCATTCTGTTATTTAGGTCTCTTACGTATTTCGAAATAGGTTTTTCCTGGTTGTAAAAGGTTTCTGGAGGCCTACTTGAAGTGTGCCCAAATATGTTCGTCTGGATGTTCCGCTGTATTTGCCCTTATCATTTTTGCTAAGGTCGCGTGAAATCTTTCAATAGAACCGTTTGACTCGGGATGTTGAACGCTGGAGAATGTCAGTTTTATGTCGTATAGTTGGCATAGATCCCGCATTAAGGTGTTGTCAAATTCACGTCCATAGTCACAATGGATGCGAAGTGGAGTTCCGTAATGTTGAAAGAACGTTAATGGGGGTAGGCTTGTGTAAATTTCGTAAGTTCGTCTCTAATAGTCAGTGCATGATTTCTAGATGGATATTCGAAGATGTCAATGTTAATACGTTCAAAAGGAGTCTTGGGTTTTTCCATAATAACAAAAGGTGCACTTAAGTTTTTCCTACAGAACTTTACCTTTTGGCAAGTTTCACAGGATTTGATAAATTGTTCTACAGTTTTAATTAAGCCGGTCCAATTGTATTTTTCCCTAATACGTCTGATGGTTTCGTTAATGCCACGATGGAGGTTGTTTTTACCAGAGTGGTATTGTTGTATTATTATAGGAATTTCGTCTTCGGTAGGAGTTGTAACAATGTTTTGGCAGATTTTCAGTTTGATTTCTTTGTCGGAGAGAATGAAGGATAAAATTTCAAGAACGGGAAGTTCTATGTTATTTTCTATGCAGTATGTTTCGGAGTCGTTGAATTGATCTTGGTTGTTATAGTTTTGAAAAGATGTTAGACAACTAAGTATTTTCTATGCCTGATAGATTTACTGGCCATGATGATAAGATGTCATTACTGAAATTAGGTTCTTCTGAAGGCCCACAGGGCCTTGAGAAAGAACCGCTCCAATAGCAATAGCACTAGTATCAGTAGTGAGCAGGAAGGGTTCTTCAAAGTTTAGATATATCAGGATTGGGGCAGATACAAGGGCTTGCTTCAGTTCATTGAAGGAAGACTTGCAATCTGCGTCAAAGATGAATTTGACGTCTTTTTGGAGTAGTTTAGTCAGAGGTTTAGAGATCTTCGCAAAATTTGGTATGAAGCGTCTGTAATACCCAGCGAGACCAAGAAAAGATTTGATGTCTTTCGGAGTTTGGGGTTGCGGAAAGTTCTGAAAACATTCAACCTCTGAAGGGTTTGGTTTTACACCTTGTGTGATAAGGTGGCCAAAGTAAACCACTTCTTTACGAAGAAATTCACACTTATCAGGTTGAATTTTTAGATTGGACTTCCGAAGTCGTTTAAAAACTTCTGTTAACCGGGAAATGTGTTCATGGATGGTCGGAGAGTAGACAATGATATCATCCATGTAGACGAGACAACGTTTATTCTGTATACCCAGAAGAATATTGCCCATGACCCTCTGAAAAGTAGAAGGTGCATTTTTTAAACCAAATGGCATACGAACGAATTCGTAATGACCATTTTCGACAGAAAAGCCAGTCTTAGGAATATCTTCCTCTTGGATTTCCAACTGGTGGAACCCGGAAGCGAGATCTAGTGTCGAAAAATATTGACACTTTCCAAGTTGGTCGAGAAGATCGGGGATATTTGGCAGAGCATATTTATCGTCTACAGTCAATTCATTTAATTTCCTGTAATCGATAACAACTCGCCACTTTTGTTTACCAGAAGCATCGAGCTTCTTGGGGACGACCCATACAGGGGAGGACCAAGGAGATGAGGAGTGCCTAATGATACCTTGTTCAAGCATTTTTCCAATTTGGGTTTTCACTTCCTCTTTACGTACTTGAGGATATCTATAGGATTTAGTGAAAACGGGCTTTGCGTTATTCGTATCAATCGAATGTTTAACCTCGTTAGTGAAAGTCAAGACGTCCTTCAAGATAGAAAATGTCTTGAAACTCCAAACAAAGATTAGTGATTTGTTCGCGTTCTTCGTCATTTAGATGATCAGTTCTAATTTCTTGTCTAATAGTTGAGTTTCAGTCTATGTATTGGGAATCATGATAATCGTCTGTATTGAAATTCAGAAGAGGGTGAGTTTTGTCAATTGGACCCAGTTTTAAATCAGAAAAAGTTACTGTTTTGGGCATCGCGTTAGCGTTGATGATGGAAGTTAGAAATTCACCTTTTGAGTTAATGTGTACGAGTGCGTTTGGAAGTCGTACTCTGTCAATTTCTTGAGTTCGTAAGATGGCGTCGATGTTAGAGAGATCGCATTTAAGTTTAAAGATCTTTTCTGTGCGTGCCTCAATGGTTATTTTGTTTTGTGTAGGTGTTTGTGAAGTAATATTTGGCTTAACATTGGGTGTGTCGGGTACATCAGTCAAGGGTTGATCGTTATCGGAAACTTTGTGTAAAGGGATGGTTTTAAAATTTGTTATTAGCTGTTTAGATTTTAAGTCGACTATGCATTCACAGTGTTCAAGAAAATCTAATCCTAGTATGCCGTCAAACTCAATGTCCAAATCGTATATGAAAACTTTATGTGGGTTACGTGGAGCGAATGGAATTAGGGTAGATTGTGAAATAGGGATTTTTTTCATGGGTAATACCTTGAATCGTTACCCTTTCAGGAGATCTTTGGGTGAAATTCTTTACGGCATTTTCTTTGAAGATAGAGATACCAGCTCCAGTATCAATAAGTAATTTGAATTTAGAAGAAGCGTCAAGAATGTAATATCGATTTTTAGAGTTCACAGTAAGAAGTGGGCTTAAAGAAATAGTTGCTCCGGGAAGTTCAAGTCGTCCAGATTCTGATTTTGAATTTGGGTTTCGACTTCGCACAAAGTTGTTGTCGAATCGGGAGGTTGGTCTAAGCTCGGAAGCGCCAGAAAATCCTGATAATCGTGACAATTAAAAGGCTCGACAGGGTTATCGTCACAAGTTATCTATCATATCATATTCATAGTCGTAAGTGTTGTTGTTAACGGTATAGTAATCCGAATATTGTGAGTAAACATCATTTTGATGTTGATTGAAATGATGTGTCCTTTCAGGACGGTTATTTGGGTTATTCTGTATAACAGAAGGACAGGAATAATTTGGGTTCATTTGAGACCTAAAAGGGGGTCTCTGGAAGTCTTGTTGGTTGGTTAGGCCCAACAGGATTTGGCCTATCGTTTTGATTGAATGTTTGAGAATTGTTTTGATTTTTCAATCGGCAATTTACGGCTATGTGGCCTAATTGACCCCAATGAAAGTTAGGTTTGGGAGGAACAGATTTGTTCGTTTTACTGATCCTCGAAATAAGAAAGTTGAAGCTCTCTTCTAATCCGGGAATGTGCCTCTAGAAGGTCTTTAGGATTATTGGCACGTATAACCTGACCTAAACGGGGTTCTAATCCCGTAAGAAGGGTGTTCATAACCATTGTATCCACTAGAGTTGTCTGGGCGTGTTTTTGTTCTGGACTAAGCCCAGCCGTTTTATGGATGCAGGAGTGCATTTTCGCACTCAATACATGGAGTCTATTGTAAAACGTTAGTGGGGACTTGTTCGAAAGTTGCTTTAGACGTTGTAAGCCGTGAATAAGGGAAGAGAGATCACGAGAATCTCCAAAGTGTAGGGTCAAGAGTTGTTTGATTTCAAGGTACGATCCGGGGTTCCTTGAATTAACTAACTGCGCCGCTTTCCCTTTGAGTTTGTTCTTTATATGGATCACTAATAAATACTTTTGATCCGCGGTAGACATATTATATGCGCAATTACACGCATCTATAAAGGTTCCCAAGGAAATTTGGTCGCCTTCAAATTCGGGTATAACGGAAAATATTTCCGTTAACCGATATCTCTCGGTTTCGGTGGTAACCGGAGTTGTTGAAGCTTGTGCCATTTTATATGTATCGATATAAAAGAATTGGAACAAGAGAATAAAGTGTAAAAAAATAAAATATTAAAGGGTATAGAAAATTAATATACTGTAGAATACGTTAATTGGGATAAACGATTGTTTGAACGATAGAACAGTGTGGTATAAAATGTAAAGCAATTAAAATCAATAGATCAAAATAAATCAGTTAATGAAATGGATAAATAAATAAATAAAATATGTAAATCAAATGTCAATATATCAAATAAATCAAGTAATGAAATAGATCAATATTTCATTCAAATCAAATATATAAAAATCAATGAAATCAAATGTATTAAATCAAATTATTAAAAATCAATGCTCAATAAAATAAATCAAATAATATTTACTTAAAACGAATGACGATTCACCATTACTTACATCAATAGGAACATTGAAAGCGCCGTGTTCTACATTTGATTGCAGTGAGGACTTCTTCCAGGTTCGTTGTTCCGTTGAGGGATAGGAATCCGCCGCTACCAGTTAGAGTACTCCTGTTTTAGTAAAGTTAGGCGGATCCTACTGACTGCGGCAATTTGTTATATCACACTTTCAAAATTTATCTTTTTTAAAAAAGATTTTATTTATACTTGCACAAATAATATAACTTTTAATACAAACTTGAAAATAATTAAAATAACAATAAAACTTTATAACAATTAAAATGACAAAAATGAGTGGTAAACTAAACTAGACAGAACTGTAAGTATTAATGAATAATGATATAAGGAAAAAGTATGATTTATAACCTAAGAACGCTGACTAAGGTGTCGTAGCGCTTGCAGTTCTCACGGATGTTCGTCTGCGGGTAACTGGAGACGACCCGTGTTATGCTGAGTCAGCTGGAAACTTGTTGCTTGGTGTTTTCATATAAGTGGATGGAACTAACTTATATAACATATATATTTATATATATATATATATATATATATATATATATATATATATATACAGGGTGTTCCTAAATTGGAGGTACAAACGAAAAGGGGAGATTCCTTAAATAGTTTTAGGAAGAAAAAGTCTCATAAAGATGAGTCCGCAAACGTTTCGTTTTCAAGATACAGAGTGTTAAAGTTTCAATTTTTTTCAAGTTTTTTTCTCATAGTATCTGTACTTCACAAGATATTCTAATGAAATTTGGCATAGATATTACAATTAAGAGTTTACACCTTGTGACATGCCAATTTCGATAAGAAAAGCTTTGTTGTTATAGCAAACTTTATGTTCTCTTGTAGTTTTGTCGTATCTACTACCGATTTCGAGAAAAAAATTTTAATTATTAAACTAGCAATGATTCTTAAAGATTCGATAAACTGGTATAATCATCAAAAAAAATGTATTACTGCAAGAAACGTACAACTCAAAAATTAATCATAATAAAAAAACTAAATAAGAACAAAGGAACTAAACTACAGCAATTGTTGAAAATGTCCTCCCCCAACCCTTATACAAGCTTCTGTTCTTCTTCTCATAGACGATCGAACTCTTTCAAACACTCCTGGAGTATTCCTAATTGTATCAAACGCGCCTATTATACGATTTCTCATTTCGTCTACGGTATTCACTGGCGTTATGTACACTAGAGATTTCAGATGGCCCCATAGAAAGAAATCTAAACTATTTATATCTGGGGATCTCGCGGCCATGACTGATGTCCACCTCGTCCAATCCACCTGTTTACATAATTTTCGTTCAAATACTCCCTAGCCAAAAGTGAAAAATGAGCAGGAGCACCGTCGTGCATGCACACATTTCACGTCGCATCATAAAAGGTATATCATCCAATAACAAGGACAACTCGTTCTCTAAAAAATGTCTGTATGATTGACCAGTAAGTCGCCCTGGCAAGAAGAAAGGACCAATCAAATAATCGCCAATATTACCACCCCACACATTTAATGAAAATTCCTCTTGAAAATAAACTTCTGCAATTTCATGTGGATTCTCCTCAGCCCATATGTGTTCATTATGAAAATTTATGATTGAAGTCCTTGAGAAACAGGCTTCATCAGTGAATAGGATTTGGCAATCAAAATGAGGATTGTTCAATAGTCTGTTGAGGTACCACTGACAAAAAATAATTCTTGGATGACAATCTCGAGGCAAGAGTGCCTGCACCCTCTGAATGTGATAAGGATAGAGCAAAGAATCCCGCAAGATCCGCCAAACAACTATTGTATTTAAGGTAACGCTCATTTTTCTTGTACTGGTTCCTGGATGTTCTTCTATTTCGTTCAGCACTGCCTCTTCGAGTCGTGGTGTTCTCACACTTCGTGGTCCACCTGCATTAATATTTTTCGCAGAAAAAGAGCCAGTTTCTGAAAGACGCCTGTGAATATTAGAGAACATCCGATGACCAGGCATCACTCTATTGAGATAGCGTTCCATGTAAAGACGCTTAACTTCTCTTGAATTACCATTTGCAAGACCATACATGAAATGCATGTCAGCCATTTAGGAATTCGTAAAATTCGGCATGTTTTGATATTAAAATGCAACCATCTTTAATTTTCAAAACACAGGAGTTTAATTTGATGTGTCAAAAATAACAATAAATTTATTCATTCACCACAGCCTACTAGGTAGGTAACTAGATTTCTATGACAATTCGAAATTTTCTGACGATTTCAAGAGAATCATTCAAATTTTTTTTCTCGAAACCGGTAGTAGATACGACAAAACTACAAGAAAACATAAAGTTTGGTATAACAACAAAGCTTTTCTTTACAATTTTTGAAAGTACCAGTTGCTCACCAAAAAAAAGTTCTGAAGGACAACAATGGACAGTGTTCCCGAAAAAATATCACCCTGTAGATTTGCAATCGAAATTGGCATGTCACAAGGTGTAAACTCTTAATTGTAATATCTGTGCCAAATTTCATTTGAATATCTTGTGAAGTGCAGATACTAAAAAACTTGAAAAAAATTGAAACTTTAACACTCTGTATCTTGAAAACGAAACGTTTGCGGACCCATGTTTATGGGACTTTTTCTTCCTAAAACTATTCAAGGAATCTCTCCTTTTCGTTTGTACCTCCAATTTAGGAACACCCTGTATATATATATATATTTGTCGCGGGCACTAAATGTTTTAGGTGATTTCCGGGACTTCATCCGCGTAGTTGATAACTGATCCCTGCCGGGATCGATGGTAAAATGACGACGTTTCGGCAGAGTCACATCTGCCCTCTTCAGGTCGGTTCGCATAATTCTCGTCGCCTTCTGCGTCCGCTTCTAGTTATTCGAATACTAAGATTTTCAGAAGCGCTCGCGTTGTTATATAGTCGCGGCTCGGCGGCTATCGGTTGGCACCGTGAACGGCTGCGTGTGATTGGCCATTGGCGCTCAGTGGGCACGCCTCCCGCCTACTGATTTGTTATTTCCGGTTGAGTTGTTATTGGACGGGTCCGGGCCGGTTCTAAATTTCATTGCGTGCGTTTAGACTGTGAGACCTCTTCGCTATTTCAATTGACTCTCTTACGAGTCTTGATTTCGGGTGTTCTATATTTGCCAGTACTCTGGTGTTCTCAAAGTCTATTCGGTGTGACATCGTGGTGGCGTGTTCCGCAATGGATGTTGTTTTTTCCTGCTTTCTTACAGCGTTCTGGTGTTCATCACGTCTAGGTTGAATTCTTCTATTAGTTTGCCCCCACATAGGTTTTATGACAACCTGCACATGGAATCTCGTACACTCCCTGTTGTTCTAAAGGGATCCTTGTCTTCGGAATCCTCAACACCGTGCTTATTTTTCTGTCTGTATTGAAAATAGTATCGATATTGTGTCTCCGTAGAATTCTTGCAATACTGTCCGTGGTCCCCTTGACATACGGTAAATAAGCCTTGGTTATTGGTGTCTCATGCTCCTCGTCTGTTTGTCTTGGTTTTGACTTTAGTGCTCTTTGTATATTTCGGTCCGTAAATCCGTTTTGTCTCAGAGCTGTTTTTAAACTGTCCATTTCCTGTTTGATGTTATCCTGGTCAGCTAGTCTTTGTGATCTGGTTACTAAAGTCTTGACGACGGCTTTTAGTTGGGCTGGGTGGTGATGAGAATTAGCATGAAGGTATCTGTTGGTGTGAGTTGCTTTCCTATATACTGTACGGCCAAGGGCCAAATTTACCATGGAGGTTGAAGCCAACAATCAACTGCCATTCTTTGATGTTCTCATAAATAGGAAGGAAGAATGGGATCCTTGACCGTACAGTATATAGGAAAGCAACTTACACCAACAGATACCTTCATGCTAATTCTCATCACCACCCAGCCCAACTACAAGCCGTCGTCAAGACTTTAGTAACCAGATCACAAAGACTAGCTGACCAGGATAACATCAAACAGGAAATGGACAGTTTAAAAACAGCTCTGAGACAAAACGGATTTACGGACCGAAATATACAAAGAGCACTAAAGTCAAAACCAAGACAAACAGACGAGGAGCATGAGACACCAATAACCAAGGCTTATTTACCGTATGTCAAGGGGACCACGGACAGTATTGCAAGAATTCTACGGAGACACAATATCGATACTATTTTCAATACAAACAGAAAAATAAGCACGGTGTTGAGGACTCCGAAGACGAGGATCCCTTTAGAACAACAGGGAGTGTACGAGATTCCATGTGCAGACTGTCATAAAACCTATGTGGGGCAAACTAATAGAAGAATTCAAGCTAGACATGATGAACACCAGAACGCTGTAAGGAAGCAGGAAAAAACAACATCCATTGCGGAACACGCCACCACGATGTCACACCGAACCAACTTGAAGAGGGCAGATGTGACTCTGCCGCAACTTCGTCATTTTACCATCGATCCCGGCAGGGATCAGTTATCAACTACGCGGATGAATTCCCGGAAACCACCTAAAATATTTAGTGCCCGCGAAAACTTAAAAACAAATATAGTGAATATCTACGGGGAAAATACTTTTCATTTGTGTAAAACATTTGAGAAATTACGCGCGAAAAGAAACAAACTTTTGTGCGATCTACATTTTTTACAACGATGCCGCGATGAAGGAGTTATTCCGAAAAACATGACGGTAAAGTTCTGGAAGAACAACAGAAAAACACAAAATATCTTATGGAAAGCTAGTTGTGCCCTACTTAGGGGAGCCATACGTGATGTCAGAAGAGATTTGGATGTTCTTAATACTAAACTCCTAGATATCCACCTACAGGTAAGCAATTCACTCCACCCGATAATATGGGATAAATTCGATGAGAGTAGCGAATTTAGGGCCGAAACGAATGCAGAGTTGACAACAATGCAACAACATGCAAAATTTAACAAATTGAAGCTCCAACAGAACCCCAAAAACGATTTTTTCTCGGAAAATAACGGTCACAGTCTAACCTCACGGCAATTGGAAACGAATAAAACCGTTTATAACTTATCTTCGGTCCAACTGAACTCTTCCTCGATTGGCGTGTTGGCTAAGGGATTCAATTACGCTATTGCTCCCTCTCACATACCAACAAAGAGCATAATATGTGGCGTAGTAACAGCAGTTTCAAAATTAGATGCGAACACCGCTGAAATAATTAGACAAGATGTGTCACATGTTCTAACAAAGTCTAAACCACCCAAAAGGAACCTATCTATAGAAGAAAATGAGGCCTTGAAACAACTTCGCCTCAACAAGGACATTGTCATTCTACCTGCTGATAAAGGAAATGCGACTGTAATTTTAGATACAGCGGATTATTCAAACAAAATTCAAACATTGCTACAAGATCCAGCATATAAACAAATTACTACTGACCCAACAACTTATCTGGAGAAAACAACCAAGGCCAAAATCCAAGCAAGTAGGATCGACAAAAATCTCCAACTGCAACTCATTCCGCGTGAAAAGTCATCGAGATGTCCGAAATTCTATGGGTTGCCAAAAGTACATAAAGAAGGTGCACCTTTGAGGCCAATAGTAAGCTCAATTGGATCCCCAACACAACACCTAGCCAAATACCTAGCCCAAAAACTTCAACCGTTTGCAGAGGGGGCAGACTCATATGTGAAAAATTCGACACATTTCATCGAAATACTTAGAAAAACGGTCTTACAACCAGAGTGTCTTCTTGTAAGTTTTAACGTAGTGTCCCTTTTCACCAACATCCCTATCGACGAAGCCTTGGATATCATAATAGAAATATACAAATCACCTCAACACCTTGTAGACTTAACAAGGCACTGTCTGATGAACACCTATTTTGTTTATGAGAACCAATGATACAAACAAGTGGAAGGAGCTCCAATGGGATTGCCACTCTCACCAGTTATAGCGAACCTTTTTATGGAGAACTTTGAGGAGTTGGCACTAAGAACAACTCTTAAACCCAGTTTATGGTTGCGATATGTGGATGATACATTTGTGATTTGGCCTCATGGGAGGGAACACCTCAATACTTGTTTAGACCACCTTAATGTCATCCATCACAAAATAAAATTTACCATGGAGGTTGAAGCCAACAATCAACTGCCATTCCTTGATGTTCTCATAAATAGGAAAGAAGATGGAATCCTTGGCCATACAGTATATAGGAAAGCAACTCACACCAGCAGATACCTTCATGCTAATTCTCATCACCACCCAGCCCTACTACAAGCCGTCGTCAATACTTTAGTAACCAGATCACAAAGACTAGCTGACCAGGATAACATCAAACAGGAAATGGACAGTTTAAAAACAGCTCTGAGACAAAACGGATTTACGGACCGAAATATACAAAGAGCCCTAAAGTCAAAACCGAGACAAAGAGACAAGGAGCATGAGACACCAATAACTAAGGCTTATTTACCGTATGTCAAGACAGTATTGCAAGAATTCTACGGAGACACAATATCGATACTATTTTCAATACAGACAGAAAAATAAGCACGGTTTTGAGGACTCCGAAGACGAGGATCCCTTTAGAACAACAGGGAGTGTACAAGATTCCATGTTCAGACTGTCATAAAACCTATGTGGGGCAAACTAATAGAAGAATTCAAGCTAGACGTGATGAATACCAGAACGCTGTAAGAAAGCAGGAAAAAACAACATCCATTGCGGAACACGCCACCACGATGTCACACCGAATAGACTTTGAGAACACCAGAGTACTGGCAAATATAGAACACCCGAAATCAAGACTCGTAAGAGAGGAAATTGAAATAGCGAACAGGCCTCACAGTCTAAACGCACGCAATGAAATTCAGAACTTATCGAATTGTTGGAAAATTCTATTAAACACCGCACCGGCCCGGACCCGTCCAATAACAACTCAACCGGAAATAACAAATCAGCAGGCGGGAGCCGTGCCCACTGAGCGCCAAGGGCCAATCACACGCAGCCGTTCACGGTGCCAACCGATAGCCGCCGAGCCGCGGCTATATAACAACGCGAGCGCTTCTGAAAATCTTAGTATTCGAGTAACTAGAAGCGAAAGCAGAAGGCTACGAGAATTATGAGAACCGACCTGAAGAGAGCAGATGTGACTCTGCCGAAACGTCGTCATTTTACCATCGATCCCGGCAGGGATCAGTTATCAACTACGCGGATGAATTCCCGGAAACCACCTAAAACATATATATATATATATATATATATATATATATATATATATGTTTGTTCTTATTGTTTCCCGGATGGAGCTATGTCGTCGAAGTTTTCTTCCGGTGTACATCCGTTCGTCCGTTGAATTCCGCTGAACTCCCGCTTGACGTTTCGCAAAAATCTTATCTAACATTTTCAAATCCTGTTATCTAACAGTTAGATAACAGCTTTTTAAGCTTATTACCCTCACGGCGGAGTTGTGATTTGGCATAGAAAAAGTATATGTGTAAATAAAATAAAACTTTCTTTTTAATTTACTCAATAGTCTTATAATATATTTTTTAATTCACCCACTGTGTCAAAGGTTGATAAAAAATGTGTAAACTGCTGATGTTTGTATTTGTAGTCAAAAATTGATTACCCTAACTGCATCCAATATTTATAACAAATTGATTACAATTAATTCAACTTGAAAATAATATTAATTACAATTAAATATAAAAAGTCCTAATACCACTCAGTACAAAAACATAGTTTCAATCAGGTAGCATATCCACACTAAGATCTTCCCCCATGTTACTTGGCGATGTCTCCATTTCACCAACGTCATTGGATTCACTAAAATTTAAGTAAAATAAGTTATTATTTGTGATTGTCAATCAAAACAATAAAATAAAAGCAATATCTTTTTCCACGTGGTATAGAAACCAAAGAAATTAAAGAACACAAACCACATTGTAAACATCAGGTTACTATAATGGTTATCAAATATACAAAAAATAATTATTGTTTGTTCAAATTTCATGCGCTGCTTCAGTTTGAGCAGTCTGACACCTTTTTTATTATCAAAAATTCCTGAAAATGGGGCGGTTTCCACTTCATAGCCGTAAAACACGTCGATTTTATGTTTTAATAAAACGAGTCTGGGATTACCAAGGTCCGCTCGTTTTATAATTATTATTATTTAATAGACAAATAGTTATTAAACATTTAGATAGTTATTCTTTCACTGAACATAAATTTATAGAACCTCGGCAGTCGAGCTTTCATAGTTTCTACCAATATGACCAAAAATATATAAAAAACGTTTCAGTAATAGAAAGCAATTAATTACCTGCTTATGTAACCACTATTAGGTAGTATTTTGTTGTGTTATTGACATAACTCAATAAATTTCTTGATAAAACCATATTGAGAACAACTGGACATATATACATTGCTCGTTTAATATTATTACCTTGCTTGAGAACAGAGGTTTTCGCGGCCAGAATCATAGCTGATTCTGCTTTTTCTGGATTTGGACCGCATCATTTTTTCGGAATTTATTTATATACCTCAACCGGCATATAAACAAAGTTTTCCGACGTTTCGCCCACACTTATAAGGGGCTTTTTCAAGGATGAGACAAAAACAAAACAAATGTTACTTACCTTGCGGCGACTCCATTCATTTCATCTTTTTCACGAATACACTTTGAAACTTCACTTTTTATTCAACTTGTCACACTGACGCACAAATTGTAAATGAGTAATAGGTACGAAGAAATAATAATTGGGCCCTCGAAATTTTCAGGTAAAAGAAGGGTAAGAGGCACTTAATGGGATTATTTCATGATTGCGATGAAATTTTGTATACGTTCCTGGAATTTTATTAGTGGGTAATGTAAGTGATTTATTTTATGGAAATCTTGATGCAGGATTGCCAGATGGGCGAAAGTTCAAAACCTTTGTCTCGGTTGAAATTCTTGAGATTTTTGGCTATTTCAACGGCCTCACGGAATTTTCTGGCGAAATAATAGGGAGATTTGGCCACGACAGAGGAGCTGTCGAAGAGGATTTGGTGGCCCGTGTCGTGATGATGTTCAGCTACAGCAGAGTTTGAAAGCAGGCCCGTTTTCAAACAACGTTTATGCTCGCCCAGACGAGTGTTTATAGGTCGACCTGTTTCACCGATGTATACTGTCCCACACGAGCATGGAATGGAATAAACACCTTTAGATGAAAGAGGATTTTGTTTATCCTTTGGAGAGGGTAACATTTTGTACACTTCGTCACAAAAGTGCTAGGACCCTGTCTTCATTAACTTTTCTTAAGCGTTGTCGTGATCATAAAATAATTCCGAAGTTCCTCAAAATAAAACATCTAATTAACACGAGTTCCTCTCGCAAAATTCTAGAACGAACTAGTTTTGCTTTATTACGAGAACGCATCCAAGCAACTAGACGTGACCTTGATTTCCTTTCCAAAGACCTGCTCAAACTACATCTTAATCTCGCGAGAAGCTTGTCACCGACAGATTGGGACACAGTTGATTTCATTTTGCCTGGCACTCAAAACTGAAGAGATAACTGCTCTGAGACACATAAAGAAATTTCAGTCATTATACTCAAAAGGCGCTGAATACCCTAGGTCAGTTCTTCACACCCATTAACTCCAGATGAAAACTCCGTTCTCTCAAAAGGGCTCAACTTTGCAGTTGCCCCTAGAAAAATTCCCATCGAAGACATAATTAGCTCAATTGAATCGTCTATCCGCGGTCTTCCAAAACCCGAAGCCGACAGCATACGTTTTGAAACGAATAAAATTCTCCGAAAGTCAAAACCTCCGCCATCAAACATCCCCAGAACTGAACGAATCGCCCTTAGCAATCTCCGGGAAAACCGTGAGATTGTCATTCTTCCCGCGGAAAGAGGCAATGCAACGGTTGTCCTAGATTTCCCAGAATATGCCAATAAGGTAAATGATTTACTTCAAGATGGATCCTATTCTCCCATTCATCGGGATTCCACTCTCAAAATAGAACGTGAAATAACTTCATTGATAAGAGAGTCGCACCTCTCCACACCTATATGCCCTGCCGAAAATTTATAAAGAACAAGTTCGGTTGCGACCAATTGTGAACTTAATCGGCTCTCCAACATACAACATTGCCAAATATTTTCAGCGGACATTCTTAAGATATTCAGTGGAAAATCGCCCTCACATGTTTTAAACTCATCCCATTTCATAACTCTTCTGTCAGAGATATCAATTGAACCCCAAGACATATTAGTTAGTTTTGATGTGACATCACTGTTCACCAAAGTACCTACCTACCCTCAGACTCCCTATCGATTATTAGAGAATTGCTGTCGGAAGACAGACAAACCTTGGATTGACTCATGTTAATCGAAAAATGTCTTACGTCGACGTATTTTCTTATTCAAAACAAATATTACATGCAAACTTCTGGTACCCCCATGGGTTCGCCGCTATCACCGGTAGTGGCAAATATCTTTATGGAATCCTTTGAAGCAGTGGCTCTGGAGTCTCCAAGCCACAAACCTAAAATTTGGTTGAGATATGTTGATGACACTTGACATCAGGCCACATGGACAAGAGGCTCTCCAATTGTTCTTTAACCACATTAATACCCAACATTCAAATATCAAATTCACGATGGAAATTGAGTCCAATGGATCCCTGCCCTTCCTGGACGTGTTGGTTTCACGGTAGCCAAATGGTCGCCTGGGCCACTCTGTATACAGAAAACCCACACATACCGACAGATATCTGCACTCCCGGTCCCATCATCACCCATCTCAGAAACGGTCAGTCGTGAACTTCCTGGTGCATCGAGCTATATCCATTTCCGAACCCAAACGTTTGAGAAGGGAATTAGCTTGGGTAGAGGGTAGCCTATTAAACAACGGCTACAGCAAACGAGAGATTCGCAATTCCATATCTCGTCACCAAAATCCCCTTCCTAAGAAACAATTGTTACCTATTAAATCAGTAGCATATTTGCCATATATCAGCAAGGTCACGGATAGGATTGGCTTCTCCATAAGCACGAGGTGAAAACAGTCTACAAACCACTATTCCAAAATCTCACAAATGTTACCCTCTCCAAAGGATAAACAAAATCCTCTTTCATCTAAAGGTGTTCAAAATCCTCTTTCATCTAAAGGTGTTTATTCCATTCCATGCTCGTGCGAGGCAGTATACATCTGTGAAACAGGTCGATCTATAAACTCGTCTGGGCGAGCACAAACGTTGTTTGAAAACTGGCCTGCTTTCAAACTCTGCTGTAGCTGAACATCATCACGAAACGGGCCACCAAATCCTCTTCGACAGCTCCTCTATAGTGGCCAAATCTCCGTATTATTTCACCAGAAAATTCCGTGAGGCCGTTGAAATGGCCAAAAATCCCAAGAATTTCAAAGGTTTTGAACTTTCGCCCATTTGGCAATCCTGCATCAACATTTCCACAAAATAAATCACTTACATTGCCCACTAATATAATTCCAGGAACGTATACAAAATTTCATTACAATCATAAAATAATCCCGTTAAGTGCCTCCTACCCTTTTTTTAACTGAAAATTTCGAGGGGCCAATTATTATTTTTTCGTACCTAGTACTCATTTACAATTTGTGCGTCAGTCTGACAAGTTGAATAAAAAGTGAAGTTTCAAAGTGTGTTCGTGAGAAAAAGATGAAATGAATGGAGTCGGCGCAAGGTAAGTAACATTTGTTTTGTTTTTCGTCTCATCCTTGAAAAAGCCCCTTATAAGTGTGGGCGAAACGTCAGAAAACTTTGTTTATATGCCGGTTGAGGTATATACGAGGCATATTAGTAAAATAAGGTTCCTTATGCCGCCGAGACAGAATGCGATGTGCTGGGAGAAATCTGGCAACACTGTTTTACTCATCAGCTGTCCCTCTCTATATCCATACCACTCGGGCCTCGCTACTTCCACCAGAGCCGGTCTAGCTGCCTTCGTAGATGGAGCTCCCTATCGCTGTTACCGCCAGATACGAAATTCGTGCTTTTGATCGACTTTTTGCCTCATGGAACAGCAATAAACTCTGACAGATATTGCGACACATTAAGAAAACTGAGACGCCTGATCCAGAACCGCCGGAGAGGAAGATTGTCCAGTGGTGTGAAGTTTCTCCATGACAACGCTCGACCTCATGTCTCACGTCAAACTCAAGAACTGCTGACAAATTTTGCCTGGACTATTATGCCCCATCCCCCCTACAGCCCGGACCTAGCCCCAAGTAATATCACTTATTCCTAAAATTAAAGGAACACTTGGGTGGCCTATGCTTCAGTACCGATGATGAAGTCAAGAAAGAGGTTATTCGATTCCTCAAAGGATTGGCGGCAGAATTCTAAAACATGGGGATAGAGAAGTTGGAGCATCGTTTGCAAAAGTGTTTAGACAGAAACGGCGATTATGTGGAAAAATAGTTTTAAGCTTTAAATTGATGTATTACACTTCGTAAAAATAAATAGCTGTCTATTTTAAAAAATCATGGGAACCTTATTTTACTAATACCGCTCGTAAATAAATTAATTCGGAAATAATGACGCGGACCAAATTCGGAAAAAGCAGAATCAGCTATTACCTTGCTTTTCACTTTGTATGTGAGATGAGAAAATTGAAAAAAAGTCGCACAAAAAAATTGGGATCCAATACCGCCAAGGTGTTAAAACACCGACGTTATGTTAGTATATTACTACCAAGTTGACATTTGTAGAATTGTTTACTAATTATTGTTGCATTTTATGATCAACCAATACAATATTCGACAAGAATAAAGGATTATCCCGCCCGTCCGACGTCATTTTAACATGTCTGCAGTGTAGAACCAGGCGAACACCTCACATTTTTTTGTGTGATAATTTTTTTCTTCTATTATTTGTCAGTTCAAATAAAAAAGCGTGTAGATGGTCATACACTCTTAATACATCATAAAGTCGAAATATCTTGCGAACGCCCCAAGAGTTTTCCGAAATAAAAAAGTTGTCTGACTTGTCCAAATGAAGATTTATATTTGTCGTATCGTGATGCTCTCTGACATCATGGTTAGTGTTTACATTTATATGTCGTGTTCTGACGCCTTCTGACAAAACCTCACAAGCATAGAGATAATACTTAAATATAGAGTGCGTTAGTTCCCAAGAAAAACGAAACGTAGGTGAGAGAATCTCAAAATTATGTGTTTGTTTACGTCAGTTAAATGACGTGTACCTATTGCTTGCCCAATCGCTCCCATGCACATCGAGATCGCATCTGATGCGACACACAAGCAATCACGACACATCGCATATGACTAATATAAACAGGATAAGGCAGTTTCTGTTCTTATAGAACAAACAGAAAGGAATACAAAATATATCACTTGTCACATACCGGTCAGAAAGTAACCAGTCATCGTCGCCGGTCAGAACGTACTCACCGGTAAGAAAGAGGCATGTCGGCACACATAGCCCGGTTACAACCCGGCGCCGGAGATTTTACCACAGTTGTAAGACAACTGTGGTTTCGATCAGTTCGTTATCTTCCATTACGAATTATGATATATTCGATGTATCTACCACAAGCTCTAGATAACGCCTGAGGGCAAATCAAGAAAGCCCGGCGACCGACAAGTGTGTGGCGATTAACCCGGATTCTCTTCTTTTCTTATAGAATAGAACAGAATCGTTAGGTCTGTGCCCGGCCTAATACAAAAAGCATGAAACTGAGTTCGGAGTGTCCTGACGTCTCACGTCACAACACGTCAGACAAGTATAAATCCGCCTTTATTACTCATGAGATTTCTGATGTGTGGTAATGAATTAACAAGAGGTTGAGTACTGCGAACTAATACATTTCAGATTTTACAATATTTTTAAATTAATTTTCTGTCAAAATTGTTAATTTTTATCTTTACATACATTTCGAGATTTGACAATATTTTTAAATATAATTTCGTTAAATTAATTTTGTGTTAAAATTGTTAATTTTTAATCTAACGTAATTGATACATTCAATTACATGTCATACATTTTTCAAATTTGATGCGTTCAGTTGTTTGGTTTACTTAAACCCCCTTTATCTGCCAATAAATTCTTCTCTAGGGATCAACCATAATTTACGTAAGATATTTTAGGATAGGTGGGTGTCTGCTAATATCTTACATCTTATATGGGGGTAGGTAGGTGTTGGAAAAGGATTTTACACAAGATTTTTTTAAATAATCTTTTTCCATTGCTTATGACTTTTCTTATCCTAAATCAACTAATATCAATATCTACAGAAAATTTTAAAATCGCCAGATAATCATTTTCAAATACAATAGTTATGACATTGACTATATTTAATTAAGTAGGTATATAACTACCAAACCCTTATTTAATGTAAGACTCTACTTATTATATCGTAAAAACATATTAGAGAACCATAACTTCAAAAATTGTAAAAAAATAAATAAAAGCATTTTAGTCAAAAACATGTACCTATCAGTCTAATTCTAAGAAAACTCTGGAAATGAGTTTTATTTGGAAACTTTTTCCAAATTAAAAATATTGATACCCCCAGTGCATTAGAACAATTGAAGATCTAATTCACATAGTGTAGGGAACGTAGTATTATTTTAATACCATTTATGCAAAAAAATTCCACAGGTGTTTGAATGGTTTTTCTTGAAGAAGGTACGCTGCGTAACACAAAAAAAGTTTTGTTAAAATAGCAAAAACCCTAATTTTGGTAGTTTTTGTGACAGCAGCAGAGTAAAAATTTAAAGAATCAAAGGTAAGTGTGTTGTATGCTTACTAAATGAGATATTGATCGATATGATTGGTTAATTAATAAATGAGTTATTCGCGAAAAATGTGAAAAAAGCGCAATTTTCAATCACACGTAACTCTTATCTAAAAAAAATTAGAACGGTAAAACTTGGTAAAAAGTTTCATTTGTCTAAAATAACTGTTTTTTTTAATTTTAACTTCATGGTTTGTAAGGTTTTCTCACAAATGTATTTTTTATGGAGTGCTCTTTATTTTTGGTGATGTTTACAACGCTCCCATTCTGCATCAAATTACTTTTTGATAAATCTGAATGTAATATGTTAATTATCAAATCTTTCGGTACAACTCATCATATATTAATATTCTTTTGGATTTGCTCTATTGTCTGTAAATTTAATTTGAAATTCTGCATTTTGGTATTCGCCAACGCATACATATTAGTAGAGAGGGATCCTAATTTCCCCTCACGGTAGAATAAAAATAGCATGTCATAGAATTGACATGAAGTTTAAAATGCTTTTCCCAAGCAAATTACGTTATATACGAGGGTAAATCAAATATAAACGGTAATTTTGCTATTCTGCTTAGAATGCAGTTTCGAGCTAGATTACGTTGTTTGGAGTAGATGCTTGGTTTATGGACACTGGGGAACCAGCCGGGTACGCGCGTATGCTTGCCTTTGTCCTTAATATCTATTCTATGATGTGTGGTCAGTACAGAATACAGCCATGACTAAGCAAGAGTTACATTCGTCTGTTATGCAACAGATTATCATAAAGTTTTAAACCAGTAAAAGCGTTAAAGCCTCAGAAACTCAAACTCATTCGAAGGCACAGTTTGGGTATAGTACACTGTCTCAAAATCGTGTGTATATGTGGGTGAGAAAATTTAAGGGTGTACGAAAATGATAGCCATGGTCGACGCACAAGGACAAGCCTTACAGCTAACAATGCCAATAGTGTTCGACAGCTTATTGAACGTGAGCGCCGATTAACCGTGGAGGAATTTCCTGAGAACTGGGTATCAGCTACGAAAGTGTTCAATCAATCTACGATTTGGAATATATGAAGAAGTTGAGGAGCATATGCGCAGTTGGCTTGCAACTCGCCCTAAAACATTCTATGAACAGAGAATCTGAAACTCCCAACTCTCGGTGGAAAAAGTGTGTAGATCACGTAGGACGGTATATTGAAAAATGATAAATCAATCATTTCTGTATAATGTTATTCAATAAATGTATGAAAAAATTTCTGTTGATATATGATTTAACCTCGTAATTGTTTTGCTGACTTTAGTTCTCAGAGTTTTGAATCAAAGTTGATCGCAGTATCACAATTAATTTATTCGACAATTTTAAAAGGAAAAAACTTTAGAAAGGAAATAATGAGTCAGAAAATAGAAAATCAAAGTCAACAATATAGTTATAGCAAATGATTAATATTAATGTATAGTTATGAACTATGAAGCTAGTTAACTAAAGAATAAATGTAAAAAGTTTATAATGAAAATTATTCCTTTAAACACCATCTATAAAAATGGTATGATGTCATTTTTTTGTAAAATGATTAGAAAAAAAGTTACATCAACAAATAGAAATGTAACATTTCAATGAACAAATTATGATATGCCACGCAATAGTAAAATGAGGGGAAGGTGCTTCTCCCACCAGTACATTTTATTTAATTCCGAATACCAAAATGCAGGCTTTCAAACTGAATTTACATACAATAAAACCAAAAAAAAAAATTATGAGGGTGGTACTCAAAGAACTAATAATTAATACGTTCCTTTCAGATGGTTAAAATATTAATTTAGCTCAAAATGGGAGCACTGTAAACTTCACGTAAAATCAAAAAAAGCCCTGAAAAAAAATCAGATTTGCAAGAAAACCGTCTGAGCGTCTGAGCAGTAAATTTGAGATTCTTACCAGTTATTTACCTCCTTAGAAATGAAAGATTTTGTCGAGTTTCAAAATTTCAACGCATCTTATACAATAACTATGGACGATTGAAAATTGCCGTATGTTTTACAGTTTTTTCCAAATAACTCAATAAATAATTATCCAATCGGCTATATGAACCTCTCATTTAGTCGCTATTGAAATTACGTATAAAACAAACTTATTTTCGGCCCTAGAACTTTTCATTCAGTTGTTGAAAAGTCACAAGAATTGCTGAAATTGCGATTTTCGCAACTTTAAACACTCCGTATAATTAACTAAGGAATAAAAATTTGTTAACAACGGTTTTTATGTGTTATGCTATATACATTCTTCAAGAAAAGCCAATCAAATATCTGTGGAATTTTTTTGCAATTGAAAATACTTACTTCCCTAGAATAACAGTATAATATTACGATGTGTCGATGCACAAATGTGTCTTCATTTTATATAATTTTGTTGTGTCTTCATGAACAAATAATGATAAAGAATTGATTTCTTAATGCGCGTAATTTATGGATGTCCCCCTAGTAATTATTTCGAATACAGTTTTTTAAATCAATTAAGTTACCTGTCTAATGAAGGCTCATTGCTAAACATTTCTGTAGGAACAGTAGGCGGAGCTCTTTCAGGAACAAATTCTACAAAACTTTGTGACTGTAAATGTCTCTCAACCTCTTCTGGTGTCATATGCCCATCTGAAATAACACTTGTGTTTGTTGGAGGCATATGCAGCTGCTAGAAAAAAATGGACAGTGTCTTTATTGTTTACAATTAATTTGTATGTTTTATTATAAAAAAGAAAAACTTCCAAAAACACATATTTAGCATTCGGAGTTGTCAATAAATTACTTTAACAAAAAAAAATATTATTTTTTTGTTTATATTTTAAGGTGTTATGTGATACTAAACGATTCATAAGAATAAGAAACAAATTGAGGATTCATAAAGTCAGCAGGCCACTATAGTCCAATTAATAGAGCAAAAAAAGATAGCTTATGCAAAAAAATAAACAGCAAACTGCCTGCACTTTGGCCTAAAAGGTAGTTAGTAGATAATTGAAACATAAAATTCGACTCCAACTGGCAGAGTAGCGGTTTCGTTTCATTTATCTCGCGCTTATGTGTCCCCAATTGTATTTGATGTTTTAATCGACTTTGGACCGTTGAAGTCATCTATTTTCATTAGTCTAAATAGATGGTTCTTAATATGCCATAAGCAATTAGCAATCTACTGGGTAGAAATTGGACTGGTCGAGTGACTCTTGATAAGATAATAGTGTAATGTTTTTATTTTCACACTCGGGTTCAGTTCAGTTCATGGATTTATTTAAAAACACAGTCCAACTCACTCTCATTTGTTTCCACTACTTTAACACAATTTATATTCACAGAAACTACTGTTTACAATTTATCTTAACTACACAATACGTAACAATGCCTCTTAGGAAAAAACTTCGAAAAGGCCACGAACCATCGGGAAACTCTATCATATTCAGGGTTTAAGGGAATTCCCAGTAACGGCAGTGGCGGCCTGTTGAATATTACCAAAGTAAAAAACGAATAATTGCACCAGTGTCGGATGAAATGACATACAATAAAAGACGTAACAACAGACGTGAAGGTGATTTTTTAAAATAAACTAGCTGACCCGTTCCGGCTTCGCGCAGGTAAGGCAAATCGGCTTATCTGACATAATTATCTTACGTTTCATTGTTATTTTTAACGCTTGTGGTTTTTTTGACTTTTCTGATATATCTGAGATTTGTTATATTTTTGACGTTTATGACATTTCTGGTATTTCTGACATTTCTGATATTTTTGTCCTTTTTCACATTTTAGACATATATGGTGTTTTTGACTTTGTCGACTCTCCTTTACATTTACGATGAAGTTGACTTTTTCAGCTATATCTATTAGTTTTGGCATTTTTGGAGTTTGGACATTTTAAATTTTTAAGTTTTTCCCGTTTTAGGTTTTTGGGCACAATAAATTTAATAATTTTGACAAATTGTATATTGTTGTGATGTTTGGTGTATTTAATATTGCTATAAACTCAATTAATTAGAATTTAAAAACTAATATTCACTACCACTTTCTAGAACTTTTATTTACATCAAATATACACAACAGCTGATTCGAATATCACAATAATAATTCAACATAAGCTCTTCGCCGCACTAACTCACTCCTGCGATGATGGGCTGCTGCTTTTAAAATCGGTGTCAATTTTACAGTTGTCGAGTTATTTCGAGATAAGTTTTTTTCCCATCCGAACCTTCTAGCTTTTTTTTTTTCTATCTCAGCGATTGATGTCCCACGTTAACGTTTGGAGGCATTGATTTTTATTTTATAAATCTTAACTATCGCTTAATTAACACTTCCAACATTTTCTACATTTTTGAGATTACAGGTGCGTTAAATCAGATAAAGAACATTTTGCAGACCCCACCCCCTCAGTACTGGCAAAATGACGAATAATGTCTCTATTCATTTAAAGTGGTTTCATAAATTCTTTGGCAATTATTTATTTTGTTAGAGACATCTTTATCTTCTTACCTTACCAGATCATTTACGTATATACCTATTAAATAGTGTACGAGATAGAATACATCCTTGTCCAAAACAGGATTTGCCCTTATTTCTTTAGTAATTTCTTTATCAGTGTCAATAATGATTGTAGTGTTTAGGTACAGACTTTTTTATTACATTATATGTCAAAGTTTATCTCGGTGGATTCGATCAAAGGCTAAGGACTGGACTATGAAAGCTAGTTGTGCCTGTAGATTTAATTCTCTGTGCTTTTGAATTATTGGTTTTAGACTTTAAGAATCATCAGTTCGCAACCTTCCTTCACGGAAACCTGCCGGTTCTTCTATTAGTATAATGTCTTAAGATAGTTATGTAGTCTTCCATTAACAATTTTACTATACAATTTATAAGCAGTGGTTGGAAGGCTAATACTCAAATATCAAGATTTATTCGGCACATATGTAATAGGTGAAGCAATCGTAGGTGAAGGAAGATGCCACCATATTTTGTTATTCAAATAAATCAGTTGGACCCAGTACTTTTAGGTAAATGATCTCTCACGCTGTTGGAAAATAGTGATTTGACAGGCTTAACCCAACTTTTTAACAAACGCGCTGCACTTCGTTTCGGGAACAGCAAAATATAAGAAAATTGTCGAAACAAGGTTTACACAAAAATGCAAATCATTAACATGAAGTACACAACATAGGTTAGGTTAGTTTTTTTAATATCATGAAAAACAGTGATGGTATTTTTGTTAGTAACATAATAGTTGACAAAATTTATTTTTTAATTTAAAATAAAAAGTAAAAATAGCTGACTGGTGATTAAACGTAACACTGATTATAATTCAAATTTTCTGCTTTCAGGATCTGTTTGGTTGTATCAGCAAACACAGATTAATAGGGTAACCCTTTTGCTACGAGAACCGTGTTAGCCCGTAAAATATTTTTGTGTCTCCCATACTGGGACCGTTTATTTACGAAAGCAATTTTTTGGTACTTACTGCGATAAACATACGCATCCGCTGTAATTTAAGTGTGGTATAATGTACTAAATACATCATAGACATAGATTTTGTTCTAGACTGCGGGAGCTGAATGAATCCGCAATCAAGCTTTAACTTGTTTGAATTGTGGCATTTATATTTACAGCTTATGAACATAAACATAATGATTCAGTCAGTATTGAGATGTTATAGTAAGCAAGTTATAGTTGAATAAACTCTAAAAATGTGTAGTAAGCGTTCCTGAGTGAGGAGGAGTTGTACAACATTCTAATGAATTGTTTTGATGATGATAATTGTGATTTCATGGGGAAAAGAGAAGAGAAACATATTATAATTGTAAAATTTGTAATGTTCCCTTGTGTGTATTACCATTTTTGAAAAATATTATAATCATAAAAATAAGTATTGTAAATTTGATAAAATAAAATAAATATTATAAATAAAAAATATTGATTCATAATATGTATGTTTAATATTGTCATATAAATAAAATGAAGAATTTAAAACTGTGGTAACCATACAAATACGTTGATTCCAAATACTATGAATCCCCACTGCAAAATTTATGGTGCATTTGGAACCCAACTTTTAAAAAAGTGCACAGCAGCAAAAGGGTTAATTCAAAAATGTTCCATATGTGTATAATAAACACAATAGACTATCAATTATCTAAAAGGTTACTTGATAATCAGCAAAAAAATTCATTTAGAAAAAATATATTTTTAAGCATTCTTATTCAGTCAAAAATCATCCAAAAAAAAACAGTTTGTAGGTTTTTTGTTTCTGTATTTACCATATATGCAAAAATTAAATATTTATAACATTTGAATAAATTTCAATGCTCAGTTCAAGTTGAATTTTGTGTTTTAATTATTTACTGATTATCCTTAAAATCATGGTAAACCCATTGTGTTGGTTTTGTTGCAAAATTTCAATGTTTGGTATCTGGATTAGGTTGTAAATGTTATTTAATTATTGCTTTGAATGTTTATTAACTAACATTCAATCAACATGCATTTAGCTAAAATATACTGAAGAATTTTGATTTTGATCTGCAAACCAAAAATTCAGTTTCAGTTGAAAAAAACTAATTTTGGTTGGACACTATTTTTCAGTATAACTTGCAATACAAATGTATGAAGTAAAATTATCAAGGCTAAGTCTATATTAAAACCCATTTTCTTGGCCCAGCTAATGTTTAATGAGTACTACATATTTGACTATAACCATAAATGCAAAGTTTTTTTTTTGGGCAGATTATTATATAAATTTTGCCCCAACCTTGACATAATGATGTTCCTCTCAGTACATGAAGTCAGAAAAGCCTTACAAGAGTTTATTATAATTAGTAGTGATTTCAAAATTATCAATGTAATGATATAGTCAAGTAAAATGTTGGAGATTCTGATATAATATAGAAACGTTTTGGAATGGAGGATTAAAAATTTGTCCTTACAAAAACTGAAATATAGTCTTTAGATAATATTAAAATTAAACCTGATATCTCTTGAGTTTCTTGTTGAACCAATCTCAAGCAATAATTAAATTTTTTATTCACTTAGATGCATCTTTGAATAACAAAAAGTTTTTAATAAAAAAATAGTGGTCAGGTTTTACATTAAAATAAAAGCATTTACTAACCATTGACTGGGTTATTGGTTTTGGAGGTCTTCGAGTAGGTGGTCTTTTGGTTCTGTTAAGAGAAACTACTTTTCCAGAATTAACATGGTGCACATTTGAATGTGAACTAACATCCCTTCTCCTACAAGTAAGAAATGTTTTGAACCTGTGATAATAAAATAAACTATAACTAACCTTTTAATGGTATCATTTTTAATTACTTCACCATCATCTGATGATTCAGTTTCATCTGATTCTGAAGAACTATGTTCAACCTTTTCATGCATTAACAAACGGTCTAACAAAAATGTTCTATCTCTAGTAATTGCAAGAAGTCTTTTCTGAGCTGTCCGCAAGGCCTGTTGAAATGCTTCATTTTCCTACAAATAAAAGTGTTAGTTTATGTCCATAGAAACTTAGTATTTATTACATATAACAAATTCTGAAACTTTCTCTTTAAATATTTATATTCCTTTTTGAATTTTGATTCCTCGACCATACGTTCCTCTTCCTCAGCTGCTGCAGCTTCGTTTGCTAATGATCTGCAGTACCAGCCTTCTAACATTGTACAATTAAATAAAAATGTTTTGTTTAGTTTGTGTTAAATTTTGTAACTAAACACAAAAGTTTTAACGAAGTACTTGACTTGTTTATATTTATTAATTATCATAAGTTAGGTTATTGTCACAAAATGGAATGAATGTCATGCACCGATACAAACACAGATCATACATAGAGAAGATACAAACACAATACACACAAAACACAACTTTTAAACTTATTTGTCAGTTAAAGACTTAGAGCTTATACCTTCTGGAGATAGCCTGCAGTGCACTTAGAGCATTTACTTTCTAGACATCTTAGAGCATTTACTTTCTAGAGATAGCTTGTAGTGCACAAATGTCATGGTAAGACTAAAGGTACACTTTGAGCTACGCGACCGAGACAAGCGACGGCGACAAGAGACAGGAGGTTGCGACACGCGACACGTCTGCTTTCTATGCAATTATATGAGGCACATTTGAAGCGCGAGACAGAGACGCGCGACCGCGACAAGAGACAAGAGACAACTTTGATGCGACTGCTTCCGAAGCAGTAGTGTCGCTCGTCGCGTGTGATTTGGAGGTTAAAATGACGGATGTAAATATCTTTTTTGATGAAGACAATTTAATAGAAGAAAATAAATCATTAAATGATCTTCAGAGTGCAACATATAAAGATGTAAGCGTTCGGGATAATATCTGGAGGGAGATTGCAAAGAAAATAAAAAAAAAGTATGTTGTTTATATTATATTTTTTGGGGAAGGCGATTTATTATTCTTATATGATGTTCTCCGAAGAATCTAAAATATAATATTTTTAATTAAAACTGTAACAAATAAATACATACCGTAATGGGATTGATAATTTTTCTCGTGGTGATATTCCTCCACCTCTGTTTTGAATATCTTCTTCAATTAAACTTAATACATAATTAAACTGACTGTGATTTAATCTGAAATATTGTCTAAAATTTTCTACTTCGAGTGATAAGTGGTTATTAAGTAATAGACAATAAAAGCCCCCTGTTTTTCTACTCTGGTACAATGGTTTCATTTCACATCGACTTTTTCTGTATAAATAGTACAATAATAATTCATCATCTCCTTCAAGAAGTATTTGGAGTTGTTTTGATGCCATTTTTAATTCACGAATACACGTATTTATGAGGGCAGAACATCAAACCAACTGCTTGCCGCTTAATGTCAGTCGTGTTTCCCAAATAATACGAGCGACGTTGTCTCTTGTCGCTTGTCTCGGTCGCGTAGCTCAAAGAGGTAAAGCGACAAGCGACGTTGTCGCGGTCTCGTGTCTCCTGTCTCTTGTCGCCGTCGCTTGTCTCGGTCGCGTAGCTCAAAGTGTACCTTAAGGAGAGAGAGGGCAAGAGGCTTTTTCACTCAGTTGGGAGCTGCTTCCAATGAAATATGTTCAGCATGTTGTTCATTAGCTGCTTCCACACACTAAGTGAAATAGCCTCTTACTGTCTCTATTGCCCTCTCTTTCTAGCATTGCCACGATTTTATGCTTGACAGGCTATATCTAGATGGTAAATGATCTAAGCTAGAGATAGCCTGCAGTGCACAAATGTCGAGGTAAGAATAAGGAGAGAGAGGGCAATAGAGAGGGCAAGAGGCTATTTCACTCGGTTGGGAGCTGCTTCCAATGAAATACGTTCAGCATGTTGTTCATTGACTGCTTCCACCCACTAAGTGAAATAGCCTCTTACTGTCTCTATTGCCCTCTCTTTCTAGCGTTGCCACGATTTTATGCTTGACAAGCTATATCTAGATAGTAAATGATCTAAGGCAGTGCACAAATGACGTGGCAAGACTGAAGAGATAGAGAGGGCAAAAGGATAGGAGCTGCTTCCAATGTATTACACTATAGCTTAGAACATGTACCTCCTAGATATAGCCTGTCAAGCACAAAATCGTGGCAACGCTAGAAAGAGAGGGCTATAGAGACAGTAACAGGCTATTTCACTTAGTGAGTTGAAGCAGCCAATGAACAATATGCTGATCATATTTCATTGGAAGCAGCTCCCAACCGAGTAAAATAGCCTCTTACCCTCTCTCTCTTTAGTCTTACCACGACATTTGTGCATGACAGGCTATATCTATAAGGTACATGATCTAAGTACTGTAAAGTGAATTAGGTATGGGCGTTACTGTAAGTGGCAGTGTAATAACAAAGGATTGCTTGATCAATGTTAGAAAATTTCGAAAAAAAACAGACAACTTGTGACGTATCACCGTGTCTTGGCCCAGCCAAGACGTTTTGTCTATTAACAGTTAAAAGGTTTTCTGTTTTGTTGCATGCCATTAAAGTGATATTTTTAACAACCAAATTAGAAAAGTTGTTTTCTGAAAGATAATTGTGGCATCTCTGGTTTTTATTTGTTCTTTGGGAAAAACACCACATAAACTTGAAGTCTGTATATTTCAAAAGTCCAAACGTTTCAAGGTCTAAATCACACCTGTAAATTCAACCGCTAATGGGCTTCCCTATATAATTATTTTATTGGTTACAATTGCACTCTACTCTATATTTTAAACACCCTATATATGCAACTGCTTGTGTGCCACCCACGAAAAAAATGATTTCTAATAATCTGGAATCGCCCTGTGTAAGTATAATATACAACGCCTTATATCTCAGTCAGTTTAGAACATGAGAACACATAAATTTTTACCCATCCAAAAATCGCCTAGGCAGCAATTTTTACTTTAAAAAATATTAAATAGCGATAACATTCTTATAAGATTCTACACATCAATTTGTATTGGAAATTTTTTTCAAGAGCTCAAGTGTTACCAAATCATCCTGTATTGAAACTCTTGTAATTTCAGAACTCAGCTGTCATAATTATTGTCACAATTTCGTTCTTTCTCGGTAATACGATTTTTCCCCAGCAATCGATTTGTAGACGCCAAAACCCCAAAATGAAATTTGGACAGTCATAGTGCAGTTCACAAATTATTCACTAACTTTGTGGTGCAGTTTGCCAGAATTACATATAATAAGATATATGTAAATAAACAAAACATTTTATGTATTATATTGTTAGATAAATAAGTAAAAATATATGTAAATAAACAAAACATTATATATATTATATTATTAGATAAATAAGTAAGCATATCACATCTCGTTAAAAGAATATTTAACAATTTTTGACTGACTGCTAATATTTTAGGCGACATGTTAAAATTAATTTAAAAGATTGCCTTATATTGAATAAAACAGCAACTAATTCTTATCCAATTTTCATTGGCACATGGCATAAAATAAAAAAAAAGCGTATTCAACTTGAGTGGATCTGAAATCAAATGTATCAATTAGCTTTATAATCTCTCAATAGTTAGTTTACTTACGTAAAAGTTTTCATCGGGGGATTATATCAAAACATTTAAGAAATAGAATGCACCACCTGTTAATTTATGTTAAATAATACCTTTATATGTTGACAATTTTTGTTCATTGAAATTGAAATTTTGAATTGATAATTTTTTGATTGCATTGAGAAGGTACCTTAATCTAGCGGTTAACATTGTTAAGAAATGGCAAATTGAAATTTAATCTGCTACAATGTGGTTGGCCGTGAACTGGTCCAGAAATTAGAACCATTGCTATGATGTCAGATCTGACTATTTATCTTCAATTTCACTATTTATATTTATTTCATAGGCTTTGTAATCGTAGATAAATTGTATAAAACTATTAGCTTTTAAAATAGCAACAATATAAATTAACAGTATAATGTTAAAATAATAAAATATTGTCGGAAAAACATTGTTCAGTTGACACGCAATAAAAATTTCTGATTTTAGTTAACAAACTCTATTTAGAAATCTTGCGAGTACCCAATAAATTGTCATTAGGTATCATATAATATAATTTTTTGTGGGTGAGTTCTCAATAGCATGATAATGTAGAATAACTTTCAGAACCAAACAAAATTTATTAGTTTTTCCTTTAATTTAGTTTGTTATTCTCATTCGAGTCAATTCGTCTAAGGATTTTTTCTCCACGCAATCTGGCGGCACTGTGGACGTAAATTATGATTTTTTATTTTACTTTATTTAATGAATGAATCAATATTATAAATATATTTTAGCATTTTGCACTGAAGGTCGTCAATAGCCATTAAACAAAACAAAAATCAAATAAACCGATTAAGGGACAGAGGAGAAAATGGTACCTAACCGTTTTGTCTTAGCCTATTATATATAGATTTTGGTGTATCTATTACTGCGTTCAAAGTCAATCTTTTAAATAAAGGACCCCGCACATTCCTTATGGAAAATGGCCCCCGGTGCATTTGGCTGAAATTTTGATATTTTGTAGATCTCAGTTAAATGAACAAATGTCTTCATGGCCGCCAAGTCCGATGACTTAGTTAATATGTATATGGGAAAGTACTGGAAGTATTAATGTGAAAATTGGTAGACAGCGCGTTTTCGGGAAGGTGGTTTTAATTAAAATATTTTCAGTTGTCTACGTTTTGTTTTGAAATGACCCTGTTTTTTATAGTATTTTTTAATTCTACACTGACTTTCAATATAACTTTGTTGGAAACATAATACGTCTGAAGGGCTCCAGTTGAAAGTTATTTTGAATTTTTTTTTTCAAACCCGCATATTCCTTAAGGAATGTGGCCCCCGGTGGATTTGCCTGAAATTTTGATATTTCGTAGATCTCTACTAAATGAACATATCTTTTAATGCCCGCAAAATCTGGTCACTGATGGTTCTCAAGTGATGGTCAATTTTATATTCATAATACATTATTTTATAAAAATTGGTAATTAAAGTTCTAATATGTAAAACAAGAAAAAAAATTTAATAGTTCTATGGTTCTGTCAAAAACATATTTCTCTTTATATTTTGACTTGAAATTATTTGTAGTATTCAGAAAATAGTTTAGTTATAACTAGTTACCACAATAATTTGCCACGAATAAAAGAGTAATTATTGTAAGTATTTTGTCTCTAATATGTTGGGTATTAATTTTAGGTGAGGCCTCTCGCCTCTAACAAATCGATAGTCTGATGGCATTAGTATACATCCCAATTCAGTAAGGTTGGATTCTACTCTTGTATGACTTCTATAATGATATCAATCTCTTGACCTCTGTGTACTGCATCCATCACTGTATTAAGAAGACTTCCGTCAGGATACCTGATATTGGGCTGATGACGTGCATATCCAAGATACTACAAAGCACTTGCAACATGTGCACATATACCAAGTGTTCTTGCTCCACTTTTGCAAGTACAATAATAGCCGTTAATGGGATTATTGTTATCTTCGTCTACTAGATTTTCTTCAGTAGCGTAAGATATGAACACTTGATGCTTAGTAAGATTACGAAATCTGGAATAAACTCGAACTCTAATAAACTGATCTTGCAGTAAGGAAACGTCAATTTGAAGTTCATCCTCTCCATATCTTTGCATTTTGTCTTGAATGTATGATGGAGACAGACGGACTTGGTAAATTCCAACTGTTAAGAAGTATCGGAAAATCAGGCACTTGGTTCTGTAACCGATGCCATAGACTATTTCTGGTTCGCAAATTGTCGACTTCTACTCGCGCCAGCATTACATTGACATGTTGAGCACGTTGCAACATATTTCTACCTTTTGCTTTCTCCATATGAATTATAGGATGATATCTATTGATATTTGCTCCAACAATTCTATAATAGTCACCGATTCTTTTTGAATTCTGCATGTTGAACACGTGTTCAAAGATTTTGAAAATCGTACGAAAGGGGCCATTTCGAGCTTCGACGATCCACCTACTTTTTGTCAACAAACGAGAATCATTTGCCATTTCTGTATAAAATTGACGCTCATCACGTTAAATTAATGGCTGTATTCTATGACATTCCCAAATTCTGGAGAAGCGGTACAGCATCCCTGTATCCTCTATCTACAAAGAATATATCCCCGTTCTGGAACCAATTTCTCAGTGACTGAGCATCTCTTTGGAATTCGTCTGTAATTGCTGCATCATTGTTGCGAGAATCGTAAAAATTTGGACCTAATATACTAAGAATATATCCATTAGGTGCCACGATTAATGATTGTTTCAGTAAATGCCGCCCCTTATGCATCGAATAAGACTTGCGCAATACACGGAAATTGCTACTCTTATTAATATACGCGTACGTAGCATCGCATATCACAATTGCTTTTGGTACATCAGGTTCATCGTTGTTAAGCTCATTAGAGAATTGTGTTACTTGTTGATTGATAAAATCTTGCCTGGTAATAGCTGCAACACCAATATTCTGAAATACAAACTTTGTGTTTAAGCACTTCAAAACAGTAGCAATAGCTATGCTAAAGGCTTGCCTAGTGGAATATTTAAAAAGTACTTTTACAAATTCATCAGAAAATCCCTGTCGAATTTTACACAAAAATGCCGCTAGATCTTGTCTGATAATATTTCTGGTAATATTCTGTTCAAGAACTGGTTCACAGAATGTAAACAGATCTTCAAATTGTTCTTTATTGATGGGAAATAAACAACTGAATTCTTCGTCAGTTAGGGTATCCCAATTTTCCAGCCTAGGACACGCTTTAGCTACGTTTCGTAGTACTTGTAAAAATACTTGTAACTGAGGTCCACGGATAATGTAAGGTCTATTTGTGAAACGTAATCCTGGTATGAGTGCCGGAAATAATAATTTATTTTGGTCCATATGGTGAGTACAAGATCTTATAACACACACACACACATATATATATATATATATATATATATATATATATATATATATATATGTTATATACGTCGTAAACAATACTTAGAAACTTTTCCATCATACGCTGGGTCATAATTTCGCAAAACTCTTGCCCTCGATCCCAATCATCCTCATTCAATTCAGAAGTAATTTAATTTTGTACGGATGGAATTTGTACTTAGGTATGCCAAATTCTAAAAATTTTAGTTTTGCTAATACCGGAAGTTTCAGAGATTTGCTGAACAGACTGCATGTTTGGTATAAGTTGTAGCCACATCTACCCGTTCATCATTTACAATTCTAATGGGACCTCTTGTTTTATTCACTACTGAGCCCGTCTCAACGACGAGAAACTTTTTCTGATTTCATGATTAATTATGCCATCTTTGGGGTTTATTTATAAATTATGAAAATATCTGTTAATTTTAAGCACTAGTTTTTGATATTTTATTTAACAGTGACAATTTTATATTATATTACCCATATTACCTAAATATAGCTTTAATCTCTGGATTCTCTAATAACATTGAAATATGAAATTAAAATTAACTTAATATTTTTAATCCAACTACTGAACCTACAACCCCCAGCTTAGATTGGGTGTGTTAAAATCTACATCATTAATATTAAAAATAATTCAAAGTAAAATTAAATAACTTAGAAGTATAAAAATTGCCTTGTTTGCCTTTTATTTAAAGTATTTTGTGGATTTTTTAATTGTCTTCAACAATGTCCATTATACCAAAGACGATTTTACGATTAGATTTTGTACAAAAAGCAATAAAGTAATATTTGGTCTTATTTGGAGGTTTTTATTGTTTAATAAAAAATATCCATTGATAAAAAATGGCCGAAGACGATTATTTGTTCGGACTTAGCCTTAACCAAAGTTTTCATTTTAGTATAAAATTATTATATATTTCTATGTTGAAATGAAATAAGGTAACAAACAGTACTTAACACGAAAACCAACTATGACTGTGTAAGCAATGACATATTAATATACCATAGGGAAGTTCTTATTTGTTATTTTCTGTTGCAAAAACTCCACAAGTGTTTGACTGTTTTTTCTTGAAGAATGTACATCGCATTACATAAATAAAGTTTTTAGTTCATAATAAATCATAGGGATTGTTTAAATTTGCAAACATTGTAATTTTTGGTAATTGGTATTTTTTTCAGCAACAGGGGCGGATCCAGGATTGTCATTTGGGGGGGACTTGACGTCACTGAAGGTTGATTTTAGCACAATAAACAATATAAAAGAGCCCCTTAGCGCATCCCCTGGATCCGTGTTCAGCAAGAATATACATAGTTTTATTATCAAATGTAAATTTGCTGTCCCCGCACACGTTTTATAAAGATTGTAATTATTTGGATGTTTTGATGAAATTGTTTGAATTAAATCCTTATAATACCTGACGCCATCACGCTCACAGTTGACACAACTTAACCTCTCGATAACGTGTGGATATATATCTGCATACTTTAAGCTTCAATGCGTTAAATATGAATTTAAAACTGTTTTAATTAATATTAAGAAAAAAAAATACTCAAATTATTTTTATGACAGGTTTATTTAAAAAATGCAACCAGAATGGCAATTTTAGTAGCAGACATTTCCTCTGTACACTAACTGTTTTCGAGACGAAATGAATCAGTTTAATTTCAATTTGCTTATATTAAAACAATTTGTAATAATTCCACTTCATAATATATTTCAATACTCAGTTTACGTAACTGCTTGTTAACTATAATTTTTAAACTACGCTATTAACATTTTTTGACAGCCCTGTGTAACTATAATTCCACTCCACTCTGTGTTCCAATGATCCTGACTGCCTTCTGTAAATATAGGACGGAGTAGAGTCTATCCAATATTTACGGAGTAGAATTGGTCCAACCGTTACAACCAGCGTATATAGCTCCTTGTGGGCTACCTATAAATTATTTCATTTTTAACATTTTGTATTATCACCCTGTATAACATTAATTCCTCTCCACAATATATGCAACTCCTTATTGGCTACGAAATAAATCATTTTCAAAAACACTGTATAATTCAACTCCAGCATATATTCAACCATTACGTATATGTATCTGTTTATGGTTACATAATATAACATTTTTTTAATTAGCCTAGATAACTATAATTTCACTTCACCGAATATTTCAAGAAACCTGTAAATGCAACTACTAATGTACTGCCCTACTGTATAACATTTTTTTAACATTTTTTAACCACCCCGTATAATTATTCTACTCCGTCCTATATTTCACTATAACATATTGGCTATTCGGCACAATATTTTTTTCTAATTAGTAATAAATCTACTACTGACGGCTGCTATATGCAACTCTTTTTGGGCCGCCCAATGAATCATTCATTTCTCTAACCTTTACTATTATCACCCAGTATACGAATATCTCCTCTCCACCCTCTTTTGCAACTTCCGCTTCACAATATATCATTTTTAAATCACATTGTATTACTATAATTCTACTAGCGTATATTTCAACCGCCCTGTATATAAACCTGCTCATTGTCACCAAATATAACTTTTTTTTATTCATTCCACCCTATATGCTAAGCACCTTGTAAATGCATTTGCTAATGGTCTACCTTATGAGTTATACCATTACGTTAACATTTTTAACCACCCTGTTTAACAATTATTCAACTCTGCCCTATAATTTCACTATTATATATATTCATTTACTGAGGGCTACCCTATATAATTATTTTTTCTGTATGTATGTGTATGTATATCTTGAGCCAATCAATCATAATAGTTTATCAAAACTTACCAAAACTCCATGTTAAATTGAACTTTTAATGTTAGGAGTGAATGCTCTAAACCACGCTCTAAACTTACAGTGAACAAATTACTAATAGCTCAGATCATTTACGAAATTACGTGACAAAATTAATAGTAGAACAAAACCGACATCAATGGGTTCTAATGATAAAACTTGACTAATTGACATACAATTTAACATTTTTTATCTATGCGTTTTTGTTTTTTAACAAAAAAAAAAACAGCGAAAAATCGGTCTGCTTAAAATTAAAATTTGCTTTAAGATTATTTATTAGTTATAAGAATGTACCACCCCTTAGCAATTTTTCGAATGGACTCGTCCAAATAATTTTTTAAGGAATGACCAAATATTTGCAATCTTATATGTATTTATACTTTAAATTTTGGAAAAGTGAGATAAGCGGTCTCTAGATCAACTCTTCTACTTTCCAACGGTGGTTTATTCATAATGATAGGGTCATCCGGTGAGGTAATATGGCCGTTCAAAAAAATATGTCTTCCTTAGGATTGACTGAAATTTTGCAAAAACTACTGGGGCTACAGTATTTAAGTTTAGAACATGAATTGGGTATGCGAAGATCTATCGCTTCAGTTAATAAGAATATTTCAGCTATAAAATAAAAAAATATGTAAGCGATTATTTTTTTTTGGAATTTCGGGTAAAGGTTCCATCTAAGAAACCATTTAACGAAATTGAGCGTATATTAGCTCTTCAACTTTGCCCATAGTAGCAAACACGGTTTTATCGGTGGATTTTGTGTAAAAGGTAAAAAACTAAATTGTTACCGATTTTTCGCTGTTTTTTTTTGATAAGAAACAAAAACGCATCGATAAAAAATGTTGAATTTTATGTCAATTAGTCAAGTTTTATCATTAGAACACGTTGATGTCAGTTTTGTTCTACTATTAATTTTGTCACCAAAAGGTCTTTTTATCCGTAAATGACCTGAGCTATAAACGTAGTATAAAATTTTTGTACTATGCTTAGTTAGTGATAACATCGATTATTCCGAAGAAGATGAGTGAAATATCATCGGAACGTCAAACTGTCTCTTCTAAGCTTAGATCATTTACCAAAAATGCTCTAAGCTTCTAAGACTTCGGAATCACGAAGCCAGACAAGCATTGACACTAGCTCGACCGAGTCAATTAGTGGATACACTGGCTCGAGCTCTGGAATTCCAGGTTGCGAAAAATACCTGGAGAGGTCAGGTAGAGTCCGGATCATTGAAAGAAAATCAGAAGATACCGAAAAAAGACAACTGAGATGTTGGAAGCGTGGTAAGGTAGAACCCATACTGAGTCGTTGCAAGAAGAGTCACGGAGTACCGACTTTTTCGTTGGAAAATTAAAGAAGGTCCATCAAGCCTCAACTTCAACGCATATTTCTTCGCTACGTCACAGAATTAACAGTGTCTTTGTAGATGGTCGTATTAATAAGAAGCAATGTGCCATGCTGCTGGATACGGGTGCGACAAAAACAGTTGTGAGGCCCAGCATCATTATAGAACAGACAATGATAATATAACAACAAAATGGCAACTACGAACTGCGACAGGAGAAGCACCTAATATCCATGGTGAAATACAACACTCTAACATCGGGCATTAGTGGAGGACATCGAAGACGAAGTCATCATTGGAATGGATGTCATGAGCTCCAAGACATTAGAGTTAAAGTTTAAAGCTGGAATTCTGCGAATGAATGACGAAGAAGTGGTGCTTTATGGGAAAGACGACATAATGCTTCGAGCAATCTTAGCAGAGGATGTCATCATTTCGGTCTGAGCTGAACTTATTTTAGATGCTTGCCTAGATGGGAAACATAAAGCCGGAACTGTAATGATGTTTGAATCCCGAACTTCACGACGTAAATATAGGCAAGGGATTAGCACTGGGAAAGTCTTTGTTTCGTGCCAAGGACATTGTACTAGTAAGAGTAAGGAACCTGAATCCTTACTCGGTTGCGTTACAGTAAGAAATGATTTTGGGGCACTGTTCAACAGTCTCCTCAGTAGTGAGAAGCACACAACATAAAGCAATACCACTAGGTGAACTACCTGCAAGAAAAGATGATACCCCAGATACGTTGGCTGTATAGAAGACGTTTACTAACCTAGACCTGAAAAGCGATTATTGGCAGCTAGAACTAGCTAAGGAAGACCGGAAAAAGACTTCTTTTCCCATTGGCTCAGGACTACCAATTCACGGTGATGCCGTTTGGGTTGTGTAATGCTCCAGTGACGTTTGAAAGATTGATGGAAATAGTTTTAAAAGGGTTTTCATGGAGAACATGCCTAGTGTATCTTGACATTCTTGTGGTTGGAAAATCGTTTGATGTATTTCGGCGACTTTGAAGTTCCGGACTAAAGTTAAGCCCAATGAAGTGTCAACTGTTCCAAGAAGATGTGCAATACCTTGGACATGGGGTTTCTGTGGTTTCCGTAGAGGGAGTAGCTGTGGATAAACAGAAAATCAAAACCAAGAATGGTAGATTCCTAAAGATATCCACCAGCTAAAAAGGTTATGCATGTCCTGTAGTCGGTATGTAGCAGGATATGCCAATATCGACAAGCCACTCAATAAACTCACAGAGAGGAGGGTGCGGTACCAGCGGAACGAGGAATGCCAACGATAATTTCAGGCACTGATAAGAGCAGTGACCAGTGCTCCCATTTTAAGTTATCCTTTGTCAGATGGAAAATTCGTCTTGGATATCGACGCAATTCAGGTCGGAATTGATGCGGAGCTTTCGAAGATACAAGCGGGTCAGGAGAAAGTCATCGGATATTTCAGCAGGACCATGAGCAAGTCAGAACAAAATTACTGCATTATACGCACGGAAATGACCAGAAATTAAGAGGTTATCCGTTGGAAGGTAGAAGACTTAAACCTATGTGGCAGGAGATTTCCCGATGCTCCCCTAGGACACCAATGCTGTTGTCTACAGCATAAGGAAGCTACCGCGAGGAAAACCAAAGGTGGTACATTTCAACAGGTGTGCATAGAATATGCCCTGGCTCATTTTGTGGCTCGAGACCTTCGGATATCGACAAGAATAGCCAAGGTATTTAAAAAGAAGTACGGCCAGTTCCAGAAGCTAAGGGAGCAAGGTCCAGTAGTCGGGAGGGTCCTTCATCTCGAAGATGAACAAACGTATTCTATTTGATACCGAAAACATTCTCTCAGGACAAGCCAAGATATAGCGATCTTTGGAAAACTCTGGTGGAGTTGAGGACAATAATTATTGAAAAATACCTTATGAACTTGGCGGCTTGCGGTTTGGAAGGACTGAATTGGAGGGTGGTGGAGAAGTATGATGGAAAATATCTTTCGATTCAGTGGCATCGACATCTTTGTATGCTGTCTCGATATTCGCAGCTCCGATTCGAAGACCGCCAAGTGTTACTTTCACCGAACCTCCCGTTGTCGAAATGGAGAGCCCTTCAAATATTGCCATACCGTGAACGATTCTGGGATGATCCGGGATGCAATAGTCTTAAGGAGAGGGCAATGTGACGGGCATACATCCGATATTTCGTGGAATCGGCATTCGTGCGATATGTCGTGGAAACCAAAAAGTAGTGCCTCTGGCGCACTATGGGTCAAATGGCATATTTTTTAATGGAAATCTAATAGTTTGAGCAAAAATAGAGATATCAAAAAAAAATTAAAATTGAATCTTATATTATATAGATTAACTATTATAGGGTGAGGGATGAAATGGTGCACATTTCAAATGCGATTTTTTTCCCTTTCATTTATCGTATATCTCAAAGACAAGAGATATTTATAGGTAGTTATCGTTATCATTTTTCACTATAGGAATGAAAAGGGGCATATGGGAGTGAAAAAACAACACAAAAATCCTAGATGTCTGTTTTACATCTCGTGTTTACATAAATCGTTGATGAATCCCGTGAATTTTCAGTCAATTATTTTGAATATTTTTCGACAATGTTTAGTTAGATCAATAATTTTTTATTTTTGTCATTTTGAGGGGTTTTTGAAGTATGTGCTAAATAATCAAGGGCAATGCATCACATTCATACTTTTTATTTTTCATATTTTTTTATGATCCGACATTCTTTCGGTACCTATTGTTTTTGTGAAACAAAAGTTTTGTATTGCATTTTGAACGATTAGTATAAATCAGATAACCATTCTTTATGTCTTTAGAGAAAAATGATAATGATAAACATTCTCTACAGTGACTTGTTCAGCGCCCAATGAATCACTATCAGTATTTTTTATTTATTTTTCATGTTTCACCGGCTCACACTCTATTTTTACCCATACTTGTGGGATGATAGCTTTGCAATAGACATTTTCCTAATCTATATTAATAACCTTACAATTGCAAAAAAACATGTGTATAAATATCTCTGTCTTTGAGATATACCACAAACAAAAGAAAAAAAAACAGATTTTTGAAATGCGCACCATTTCACCCCTCATTTCCACTCCTTTAATAGTGGCTGATGACATTCTAAATAAGTTTCCTTTAATCTACGTAACCCAATGTTTTATTTAGAAAAGCTAATTGTTTGGATGTCTTTTTATCCTCAAGTCCGCAGGGCTCGCGCGCTAGACAAACAGCCTTTTTAGATTCCACGAAATATCGGATGAATGCCGATTTCACGAATTGTCTTTGATTATTAGTCTAAATAATAATTTTTGATAGACATATAATATAACCTGATTCAATTCGTTGTCATTTGCCGAAAATCCGGTATATGGAACAGCCTGTAGATCATAACATTCATTTATAATATTATTTAAACCTACCTGTATAGCTGTAATTATACACTGCTACATATTTCAACCATCATATATATGCTACTTGTGAACTACTTGTGGATATAAAACATTTTTTTAAACACCCTATAAACTATAATTCCACTCCATCTTATATTTCAACCACCCTGTATAAATATCTGCTTCCAACATTTTTTTCAACCCATTTCATAACTATAATAATAGGTTAAGAAAATTGAAATATCCTAACTGCAATTACATAATACTGCTTTTTATCCACCCTATATAATTCGATTCTAGCCTTATTTCAACTACATTGTATATGCAACTGCTTATTAGCCTAACAATATAACATTTTTTTATCCATCCTATATACATATAATTGAACTTCACCCGTTTTTCAACCACATTATATACAGGGTGAGTTTTTTTTATGATCAGTATGGGGATCTCGGAAACTAGCGGAGATAGAGCATTGGTTAACTTGGGAAAGATTTGCAGTTTTACTAGTCCAATTTAATGACAATTTCGGATTTTTGTAAAAAGTCATGGCTAACTAGATATTTTGAACAAAGTTCGAGCAGAACTGCCTTCGTTCTTCTCGATATGATTTTCATGACAAACACCCTGCATAACACCTTACTCATAGATCATCGCGTAATCAGGAGCACGCCGGGTGATTACTCGTATGAATCACCCACGATCCCTAGCTGGCGAATTTGTAATAAAATATAATAAACGCAATAATCGCAAACAAAAGTACGAAAGCATAAATATCCTGTTTCTGATAATATAAACTATATAGTCTTTAGACCTTCACCACTTGAGAAACTAACTATTTCGTTATCTCCGACACGGCCATCCTGACTAACACACGTCCTCGGGTTACTGGCCCAATTTAGTGACATTTTGGGTTTTTGTAAAAAGTTATGGCTTACTAGATATTTTGAAAAAACGAAATTGTGTCGATTTAGTCAAATCCCTCTAGCTCCTTTGTTTTTGATTTTATAAAAAAGTGTAAATATCAATATTGAAGCGAATTGTATCCCGAATATGATTGTCATGTCCTCGTTTGCGCGACAGCTCTCGTTTTCGAGATATGACACAAACTTATCTTTTTTGAATGGAAACCATAGTTGGTTATGACCGCAAAAAATCGGAAAGAGCTTTTCAACGATATAATACTCGATATAGTTATTCATGGATGCTTTTCTCTCTTATTTTCACTTTTAACGTAGTTCGCCATGAAATAGATTGATTTATTAATAACTGTTCCAAAAAACATTGAACGATTTTTTTATTAGGTATATCAGATATAACGAAAAAACTAAATAAGTAGGTACTTACTAAAAACTTAAGAAATTAAAGTAGGTACATAATAATGGTTACAATTTATGTTCGAAAAGTCCACCATCGTTATTTAGACAAATATTGCATCTTTTTAAGATTGACATTACCACTTTCCTCACAGACCACCTATCAATTTTTTCAAATGCTTGTATTATCGCCTCCCTTAGGTCACCAACTGTCTCATACTTTCTTTTGTATACTTTGTTTTTTTAGCGCAACCCACAAATAGAAGTCTATAACTGCTAAATCGGGAGACCGGGGTGGCCATTCGCGTGGACAATTTCTTCCTATCCAAGAGTTTGGATAGATATTATCTAAGTATTGTCTTACTAATAACGAGTTATGAGCAGGTGCTCCATCATGTTGGAACAACTCAATTTCTAAACGAGTTCTCAAATTCAAATTATGTAACTTGTCTTGAAAAGTGTATTGCAAAAAATGCAAGTAGCGCTCCCCAGTAAGTGATTTGTCATAGATAAAAGGCCCCAGAATAGTAGACCCTATGATACCACACCAAACATTAAAACCAAATTTTATCTTTGATGGAAAGAGTTCTTTAGCCCAGATCATTGTGTCTATTGAACAGCATGTAAATCTCGTTTCAAATAACACCTTTAATGTTTGAGAAATGTCTCTAAACCATGAAAAACAAAATACGTTGTTCGTCAGTAAAGTTTGAGAAACTGAAAGTTAGTACGCGTGGAACTTGTGCGCTTTCACTGCGTTATTTTTATAAATAACTATATCGAGTATTATATCGTTGAAAAGCTCTAAAAATGTCCGATTTTTTGAGGTCATAGGACTATGGTTTCCATTAAAAAAAACTAAGTTTGTGTCTTATCTCGAAAACGAGAGCTGTCACGCAAACAAGGACATGACAATCATATTCGGGATACAATTCCCTTCAATTTTGATATTTACACTTTTTTATAAATTCAAAAACAAAGGAGCTAAAGGGATTTGACTAAATCGACAGAATTTCGTTTTTTTTCAAAATATCTAATAATTCATGACTTTTTACAAAAATCCGAAAGTGACATTAAATTGGGCCAGTAAAACTGAAAATCTTTCCCAATTTAACCATTGCCCTATCTCCGCTAGTTTCCGAGATCCCCATACTGATCATAAAAAACTCACCCTGTATATGCTGCTGCTTATAGGGCCACCTAATATATATATATAATTAAATGTTCTCGGGAATCTCGTGTGTTTATCCGGGAATACATCCGTTCATTATATTGATTCATCTTTGAATCCTGCAGACGTTTCGTCAAGGTCTTACTTGGCATTCTCAATGCGTTAACAAGGTGAACTGAGAGGTGATATACCTGAGCTGTTTATTTTATATTATGTCTCCGTCGGAGGTCGTATCGCGCCTGATTGGTCGGTGTTGACTCCGCCCCCTTCGCTGCCGTGTCGGGTGTGTTGCTTGTTGACAGGTTTGTATTTTGCGTAGTTAATTGTGTTTTATTTTCATGTTTAATAATTGTCTTTCATGTGTTAGAGAGGTGCAGGGCGTTCTTTTTTGTTTAGTTAGCCAGTTTTCTTAATTTCAATAGCTTCTCGTATTAGTCTGGTTTTGTAGTGAGGAGTTTGTGAGATCTGTTTACAACAATCGAAATTGATTTTATGGCCCGATTGTTCCTGGTGTTGGAACAGGGCCGATGTCGTTTGTTTATTTTTTACAGCTAATTTGTGTTCCTCTAAACGGGCTGATATTCTCCTGTTCGTTTGTCCCACGTATACGTTCCGCAAGTTATACTATATACCCCTTGGTTTTCAAGTTTTAGTTTTGGTTTGGGACTTCCTAAACTTGTGTCTACCGTCTGGTGCGGTTTGTATGCTGTCGCTATGTCATGCCTTCGAAGAATTCGGCCAATTCTGTCAGGTGTCCCTTTGATGTATGGTAAGACTACTTTTGGTTTTTCGGTGAGGTCATCTTTTGGTTTTGGCTCATGGTCTTGTTGTGCTATTGCTTTTTGATAGTGTGGTGTGTGTATCCGTTTTGTCGTAGAGCGGCAGTTATCTGTTTTAATTCGTGTGTTTTGTTATTGTCGTCCGTCAGTCGTATGGATCTGGAAATTAGCGTATTTGTATTTGAGATGGGTGGTGGTGAGATTTGTAGTTTAAATATCTGTTCGTGCGTGTCGGTTTTCTATATACGGAACCACCTTGTATAATTGTAACTTTGCTTCACCTTATAGTGCAACCATCTTGTAGCTACTGTTTATTTGGCACCCAATATAACATTTTTTAAATACCTAACTATAGTTCTTAGTCCACCTTATACGCTATATAACAATTATTTCTGATAAGTTTTGAGCTACTTCGTAAACTATAATTTTAACCGGCCTTTATATGCAACTTTTTCTAACATTGTGTTAAACACAATATATAAATATAATTTTGCTTCGCTCCATATTTCAGGTATTTCATATAGCAGGAAGCAACTGTTCCTGGCCTACCTTATATAAGAAGTTTTTTAACATTTTTTGAATCCACCCTGAAAAACTATAATTCTACTAAGCCTCGATGTCAACCACCATATATATACAACTACTTATGGGCCACCCAATATAACATTTTTTCACCACTCTGTCTACTTAGATTTCTATCCCTATATTTCATCTATTCGGTAATATGAAACAGCTTGTGGATAATAACATTACTGTATACTTGTAATCATATTCTACTACATATTTCAACCATCCTATTAGATGCTACTTGAAAACTTGTGAACTACATGGGGATATAAAACAATTTTTTAACGACCCCATAAACTATAACTCCTCTCCATCTTATATTTCAACCATCCAGTATGAACATCTGCTTCTAACATTTTTTTCAACCCATTTCATCATTTTAATAATAGCTCAAGAAAATTCATATATACTGCTGACATAACATATTTTTTTATCCACCCTTTATAACTATAATTCTATTTTATCCTTATTTCACCTACATTGTATATGCAACTACTTATGACCCTAACAATCATTTTGTTATCCACCCTGCATAAATATAATTCAACTCCACCCGTTTTTCAGCTACCTGGTATATACAACTGTTTATGGTCTACTCAATATAGCTTCCCGCATAACATGCAGCTACTTACGGGCCACCTAATATACCTTTTTTTTCAAGATTTCTTAAATAAATGTAATTCTACTCCGCTCTACGTTTTACCTATCCCATATAAGGAACACCCTGTAAAATTACACACTTGATATATCCGTTGTTTTTTTCTAAAGCGAAACAAGTTACATCGGCCTATTCCGAATTTTGAATATCTATCTATCTAATCTTTGGTGCATGCGGTGGAACCAATTGACTAATTGTGCATTACCGAACATGGTACTAGTTTTTTCCCTATATCTACCGTTTTTGTCAATGTAGGGAGATAAAATGTTTACCAGATTTTAAGTCAAACTATACGCTTTGCAACAAAAAAAGATTTAACAAAAACAGTTGAGTAGTTATTACGTGATGAGGTAACAAACAAACAAGCAAACAAACAGACAACTACAATTTTATAATAGTATAGATACCTTTTTTTCAAGATTTTAGAAATACATGTAGTTCTACCCCGCTCTAAATTTTACCTACCCTACATATAGAACACCCTGTAAAATTACACTTGACATATCAGTTGAATCTTTTAACCGACTTCCAAAAAGGAAGAGGTTTTCAATTCGTCTACAACTTTTTTTTATTTATGACGAGCGATTATTCAAAAACGGCTTGGGAAATTTTGATAATTTAAACTGCATTATATTAAGGAACATTACAGAAAGGTCCCAGATAATTGTCTATAACATGAGATTTACGGTTTTCTTGAAAATCAGAAAAAAAAGTAAATAAGGGACTAGATTTCAGCGATTTTCAGTGAATCTTCAATGTTTTCTCAAAAAGTGCTCACGCAATTTGAATATTATAAATTGTATTATACAAAGATATGTTCCAGCTTGATTCCGTACATTTTTCTATAACGTAAAACATACCATTTTTCTGAACATCGGAAAAATATATGCACAAAAACTGTAAATATCATGGTAAATGTCAAATTTTCATCATAAATATCTAGTTTAAATGTCAAGATATGCCATGAAGTATGTCGTAAAGGGTGTTTTTAATGATTTTCATTTTGATGCTTTTGAAGTCAGCATGTAATATTAGGTGGTACATAAGCAGTTGTATACATAGGATAGTTGCAATATAAGTAGGAATTCAATTAGTTATACAGGGTGGTTCTAACAATATTGTATTGGGTAGCACATAAGTAGTTACGTATTCAAGGTGGTTGAAAGAGTGGAGCAAAACTATTGTTATTCGGAGTCGATATTTGCGTTATAGAACGCAGAATAATTACAGTTATACAAAAGGCTTTAAAAATTGTCAGAAGCAGTTGAGTATACAGGATGGTTGAAATATACGGTGGAATATAATTACAGTTATACAGGGCGGTTTAAAAAAGTTATATAGTTTGGAACATAAGTAGTTGCTTAGACAAGGTGTTTGAAGTAAGGGTGGGGTAAAATTATCGTTATTGAGGGTGTATCAAAAATTTGTTATATAGACATTACTGTTAAAATGATGCCTATTATCCCTTATAAACTATTACGAAGTGATGACTTAAGCAAACTCCCTTTAAATTTTTTTTTCAAAAATACCTTTAACTTTGCTCCAATGAATCTGTATGAATCAGATTTCAAAATTCACAATTTTTTGGAATTCTGGTTTGTACTGTTTGCTTATAATTCTAAATATTCCATTAAAGGGGAGCAATAAAATACATTTTATGCTATATATCAAACATACTGAATTTATTAAGTATCATTGATCCTTATTTGGATATCACAGTATTTAATCTTAAATAAAAATTAAATTAACTTATATAGGTAACTTATATGTATTTACAAAAAAATCTAAAATGGCACACAACACCTACTGCAATAGTAAAAAATATTCATGTCACTTACGGGTAACTATAGTGATAAGATAAAAAGACATATGACTAGGTTGTTAAAATGAAATTTCAAATCTGTATTAATAATGATAATTCATACTGAAAAAATATTCCTACAATTACGTTTTGATACATTTATTTTATGAACAATATTAACGGAAATACGCTTTCTGCAACAAGGGAAGCTTACTTTCACAATGCACTTCATGGTATGTAAATGTAGCCAAAATATGATATAACTATTTATATAAACTTATCTCTATAGTTTTGCAAAAATTTTAAATATATCAATTTTTAATATTAGCGCCTTGAACATTATACGTATTAATTTCATTTTGTAATCAGAGCTAATATATGTAAATACTAGCTAAAAAAATCAACTAGCATATTCGGCTTTGGATATTTTCTTTGGTTGTTGAATAAATGAGAAAAGGTGATGGGATCTCAAAATTCAAATAATTCCAAGAACAGAAATAGAACTGTTGATGGTTTACAGTAGTCATAATATTATTGCACAATCTATACAGACTTGCAAAATGTAGGAAGGGTTCTGTTGAGTAACCGGTAGGTACCCCATCTTAACTTTGAACACTTGGTAATTAGTTTTGACATAGGTTCTACATGTTCAACCTGAGCATACTTCAGAATGTTCATCCCATGCTGAAACCTGTAAAAATATAAAAAATAATATACAACAAAATAGTTACTTAATTAATTAAATCTATAGGTATACATCATCTTATAGTCAGGTCTTAACGTACGTACGTAATTATGAATGTAAATGAAACATTGGAGACCCCTCAATTTTTATAAATAAAACTATAATTTTTATAATTGAAATTACAATTTTTGAGATAACTATTCACCCATTTGCTATAGTCATCAGGTGACGATAGCGGATCTAAAGCTAGAGCAATGTTGTGAGATCAACCATCAAAAAATCAAAATTGCAAGAAATCATTAAAATATCAAATGTGAATAATGTCAAGAACATTAAGGTCAAAATGAATACAAATTAAAGTCGTCTCATGCAAGACGTTGCTATATAAATATTGCTCATGAAAGATGATGTTCAAACTGGTTTCACGGAAAAATCTAAAAAATTTAGTTATTATAATATAATAATATTTTATGGAATATATTTCAAGTCTATATACATTACTGACTTATCTATTATATTAAGTACCAGTGGCGGATCCAGGGTTAGCGTTTGGGGGTAGGATTGACTCCGCTGAAGGTAGTGTTTTTGCAAAAAGGCTTGAGCCCCATAGTCGCCCCCCTGGATCCGTGATGATTTCTTAAAAAAAAATTATAGAGTCATGGATACAAATTATTTAATTTAGTTGTTTGTTTCATTGGCTACCCTCAAGCTAAAATTGTGCGTACGCTTATCCCCGAATATCTAGATTTCTTAACTGGATTGCCTCTATAGGTGCAGTATCTTACAATTCTAAATTCGTATTAGCGTATTACTGGTTTCTAATAATTTGAAGTGTGATAGTTGGTATTGTGGACTGCATTTTTGCAGGATGTGGAGAAGACTTCCGGTCAAGAGGCGCGGCACCCGGACGTTAAATATTTGACTAATGATAAAATTAAAAATAAGTTGCTTACAGTATAAATAGAAAGTGCGATTAGTGTTAGTTCCTGTGCTTACCAGTATTTTGATCAGATTATTGGATACGATTTACCTTACGAGAACTTTTAATACTGGATATAGTGCAAAATTTATTGTACTCAAACATTTCATTTTAAAGTACACTCAAAGAAGTGAAATACGCCCCAGAAGTGATTAGTGATAAGTAAGTTACATGTAGTTCAGCCGGAAGGCCAAGAGTGCTGCCCCATGAACATAGTTTTTGGAAAAAAATTCAGCTTAATTTGTGGAAAATATGACTGCATAAGTTCAATTTATATTAGAAAGTCGTTATTAAAACTTATATTCACATTTAGGATAAAGTACTTAAAAAGAATTGACGAAGTTATGTTTTAATATCATTATTTATAGTTTTATATATCAAGTGAAATCATTTTTTCACTCGTATCTGGCTTATAATATCGAAAGAACTCAAGGGAGATATCTGGGATGAAGAAGAAGGTTGTGGAGAAAATAAAGTTTAAAATGCAAAAGTTGTTGAGCCCTCATTCGTACTTAATAGTTGCAATTTTATATAAATTATATAAATCATGATAGAGAGATAACCGGTAAGACAATTATGGTTGATTATATAGTGGAGCTTCTTAAAGGGATATCCATCTGGAAAGTGTAATCCGAAACTAACTCATCATTGTGTTATAGAGAAAAACAAAATATTCTTACTTGGCAGTCTCGGCTGCAATACCATTGGTTTCCACACCCAGCACATACGAACTGAGCCGATTTTTGATTGCAGCCTTGACATTGTGGTATTTCGTCACCAGTATCAGAATTACTGTCTGTATTTGTATTCTTTCTTGCATCGATGACTTCATTACTTTCGTCTATTACAAGTCTGTCAGCACTGTCTTCAGTTTCATCTTCATCCTGAAAAGTTAAATATTTATAAAATTTTACGAGAAAATATAACAGAGAAGGAAACAAAATCATAAAACATAACGTAGTTTTTTTAATGGTCATTCAACAGACAATAAATTATCATTTCTTTTATTTTCATACGGTTTTTCAAAATTAATATTCCCTGATTCTAAACATTTTATAATCATTTATAAGCACGAAAACTTATTGGAGATTAAGTGACGTTATGCAATAAAAATAAAATTTTTAGAATGTTTCCTGTATGCTGCTTCGCACAGATACGTTCTTACGACATGACCCATAACAGTTAGTAATATCGATGGTTATGGTATTCAATATTATGCACGAATATTTTCCCGTAGTTCTGGAATTATCTGGGATTTGTTCTTTTAGGTATAGCCATCAAAATAAGTTGGGGGTAGTGAAGTTTGGTGGGAGCGTTCGGTCAATCAAAAAATGGCCCTTCAAACTTGCTATGCGGGTTCAGCTGTAAGGCAATTCGCAACATCTTGTTGAAAACACCTTCCAGTTCAGGTCCATTTTCTATTGTTTGTCTTAGGAAGTTGTAAGCGTGGCCTAATAATGTCGTTCTCCAATACGGTTAGTGCATTAATCCTACATATTTGTTTATTTGGGCTACTCATTGCGACTTCTCACCTCCCTCCTTTTTACATATTTTAAAATTGGTAGTGGTGCCCAAACATCTAGAGAAAGTAATATGGGCTAATTTTACATATTGTCTCTACTAATTTTAAATATTGTGACGGAAGTTCACCTGATATTCCGTGGAATCGGCATTCATCCGATATTTCACGGAATCCAAAATGTTGTTGGTCTGGCGACCCGAGGCTGGCGCTATGGTAACTTATCGAATTTTATCGAATGATCGAGATACCTTCTAGAGAAATCGGAAAAGAAATATATGAATACGGTGAGCTGGCGAATGGATTCTTTCAGTATTCGATGGCCGTATATTAAACATTAGGTGTTCAAGATAAGTTGTAAATAGTTGTGTGAATATAAATTAAAGTGGTGGAAATAAATTATACTGTGTTTGTAACTAAATCCAAGAAACCGAAGAGTAAATAAAATAATTACAATACTTTTACAGAATATAAGTGTGGAGAGAAAATTGCAACGAGTATGAAGAATAATCAGGAACCTCAATAATCACTCCCAAATAGCAGTTTTGTTTATTACATATCCTTTTAAATGGAAATACAGCTTATTGGACATTGTAAGAAGGCCAATAAACTCCTTTTCTTCCTTTGCCAGTTATTGTTGAAATCGGATTGTATGTAAAAAATGTAAATTCTATATCTTCCCTATATGTGGAAGATTAGTTATCGGACCTTGTTGCTGAAAATAACGTTAAAATGTTGACAAGACGTAGCTGCTTTCTAACAATTGAATGTCGATTTTCCCAGTAAAACAGGCGTTGCCAAGTTTTTATTTTTTCCACCGTAAATTTTCCTAAGTATTGGTTCTGGTTTGATTTCAGTTATCAATTAAAAAGCTGTTCAACCCTTACTGGAACTTAAGGCTTAGGCAGTATAAGATCCACCATAATTTGCGTACAATATTAACACTGTCAACATGGAATACATTACTTAAGTGATTCGTTTAATATTTCACTTAAACTTCTTCTTGTACATTTGCAGTCCTTTTAGTAATAAGTGGTTTGAAAGAGGAGAGAAAACAATTAAGAAAATATCTTCGCATCAGCTGTCTTCATTGGTCCATTTATCATTGGTCTCTATCTATCTGTTTTTAATTCTTCACTACATCCTATTGGGGAGGAGCAAGGGTCCTGAATCCTCCCACCTCAAATAGTAACCATTTTCTATTTAAGACCATAAGAACAAAGTTAAAAGATACTTACGTTAGGTCGTCCTTTTATAGGCGTTGATTCATATTGTGCATCTACAGGAGTTATGGTGATTTCGTTACGCGCCTGGAAAGAAGACACAAATGTTATTCAATTCGTAAGGGGAATCTTTTTGTCATATAAATTATTACAGGAACAAAGAATTCATCTATTTTATTAGTTTATTTTTTGACAGTTAAACGAGGGTTTTTGGAGTTGATAAATGAACTGAAATTTAGTTAGGTCAACCTCGGAAAATTAGTTTACATAACAAACGCCCAATTATTTCTTATGCATTTTTTTTTTCGTTGTGATCGGTCGCATTAGTATAGATTATTTTTATTATACAAACATATTGCAAACGGTTTGCAATTTTCATGCTAATGTGTTGCGTTGATTGTGAATTTGTAACTTTATATATTTTTTTGTAATTCATTTATTTATAGTCACCCATTTTTTGACAGAGATTTTTTTCCGCGGTGATAAATGAAATGAAATTATCTTAGATCATATATTAGACAGCAAAAGTTCAAATATTTGTATCATTAAGGAAGTTTTTTGTCACAGTCTGTGGAACCCTAAAGCTCGTCAGTAGCTAATAAACAGAAAAATAGCAATGGTAATGAACTGTTTTGTCATTGCCCATCTACATAGATATATAACTAGATTGCCGAAAATTAAATTCACGACTAAATATAATTAGAATATTTATACCAACGTGCCTCACAATGAAAGTATTTTACATAGTTAGTTTGAATCGTTTGGATTTTTTAATTATACAACTTTTTGTTCAAAGTGTGGTGTTATTTCCCTAAAAACATAATAATAAATTATTCTGTTGTTATTCTGAACTTGTTTCCTTAAGCTATTATATACCCTTAGTAGGTATAAATAAGAGAATATTGTTGATCAAAATGAAAATTAAAATATTCTGGGTATAAGACATCTGTTGTAATCAATGTAGGTCTGTATATTTGTTTGGATTATTATACATGATAAAAAAACATGTAAAAGGAATTTTTTAGAGAATTATTTGTTTACATTATAAAAATTTGTATAAGAGATCAAATAGGTATTCCTTATAAATTTAAATGGACGACACTATTTAAATTTTCTCTTATTTTATTTATCAGTGCAGACTTATTTTTGAGGGTTGTGCCATATAATGAAGCTTTTTGCAAGTAAGTTCTAGGGTTAATTTATAAAATCTGTATTATCCAGAATGTCGATATAATCACTATTAAATCAAGTTTGAATGTCATTAAAAGAACTTAAACGATTCTTATGTGCACCTTTATATTGTGTAAGTTTTACTGATACTTAAAAAATGACAATTTCATAGTTAATAGTGAAACAGCGGTGTTTTCAGAAACTTTACTATAGTGGGAAGTACCAAAATAGTTAAAATTTTTTTTTTGGAGTCTCAGGAATCGTTTGATAGCTATATTGAAAAAAGGACGTATTTAGTTTTCAATATTATTGAAGCAGTGTAAAAATTAAGCGATGAACGACTTCGAACTCTATTATTATATTTTTACACAATATATTTATCAGATCTTTGGTGAACAGTATTTTTGTCCAGTTCATTACAAGTTGTACTCACCTTATTTGTAGACAGTATTTCCGAAATCGACATATTAGATGGATGAATGGTGGTGCTATTTGGTAAGATTGGTGATGAAGTTGCATGAGGTGTTGATCTCTCTGGTGCAGTTAAGAGTCGCGCGAGTGTGGGACTGAAGGAAGTTTTGCTTTGTTTAGTTGGGGTCTGAAAAACAGAAATTATTGATGGTTAGAAGAACTAGAAGGCTTACTTAAAGTTATTTAATTTTTTAATATGTGAGACATTAACGGTTCTCGTTTAACCGAATTTAGGTAAATTAATTTTTGTGAAAAAAAAAACAGAGAAACGTGGAAAGTAAGAGTGCTATTCATTTAAATTATACTAGGTAGGAGAATTTTCAGGGAACTTATTCAAACAACAAGTAATAAGTAGATGGTTATTATATTTATTATATTTCGAAAACGTGAAGAGTGTTAAACATAAAAGATAAATATAATAATTTTAGACGTAGTACCACTAATGTTGCCTTCTTAACTGAATAGATTTTGAGCAAGGTAAGTTCAGTGAAACGAGGTCTGTAGTACTTCACAAATTAAGGGCTATTTTTCGAAAAATAAACATAAAACCTTGTTTTTTAAATATATTTCTTTATTGTGTTGCTATGAAAACATTTGGGTTACATCTCGGGACCCTTGATATCCTTAATGATCAGATTACTTCCAAATACACATTAACGCCAGCTGCAAAATCAGAGGCAGCTTCGTGACGTGAGTCACGACGAATTTTCACTGACAGAGTTAATCACGGTGACAAACATCACAAAATAGAGCACAGTTTCATTGTGTCAATGTATGGTGATTTCTGTATGTATTTAATTTCAGAATCGGAGTCCTCGGACTTCAGGTCTAGTCTTCATGGCTTGTATCATATAAAAATTGACGAATTCACATTGCCTTCATTAATGTGTCTTATGGCGGCACTTCACTTGGTGTTAGCGTATTTTTGTTTTGTATCGCTTTGTCCAAATATTTGAACACCGTGAGCTTTATGTTTGAATACTGCACATGTCACCGTATTTGACTCCTTTGAAGCTGAAAACACAACTGGACGGTGCCGTATTTGCTCTTAGCGGTATTCGATTATTTGTTCAAATAAAGCAAACATAGCGGATAACCTCTCCACACATGACCGTTTTTGGACAAATAGACGAATACGCTACACCAAGTGAAGTGCTGCCATTACATTTTTTAAACGCTTTGAACACACTCACGGTGACAAACTGCGGCATTAACACTGCGTTCCGTAGATCACCGTAAGCTTTATCTGCGTCACGTCAAGCTGCATTGACAAATATAGCAGTTGCATATTTTTAAGTGGATTACAAATTCTGGCCGTGATTCAAGTCACGTTACGAAGCTGCGTCTCTATTCTCCCGCTGGGCTAAACGAGTCGAAACTCGAGATGGTTGCGTTGTTTTTTATTATTGATTTCTTCTAGGATCCGTTCAACTTTCCATATCAAACCATCAAACTTCATTAGACTTTGCCTTAGGTTATGTCCAACGTGAACGCGATATACGCGGTGCGGGCGGTGCGTTGTAAATGTGACAGCCGCTAACTGAAACTCCGGGCCAACTGAGAGATGCGTCAACACAAAAAACCGCTTCAGTCGCACGAATTTATTTTCTAGTAGTCACTATGTATGCTTTTTATGTGTTTAATAGTTTGCGCTGTCACATTGATGCCACGCACCGCCCGCATCGGGTATTTCGTGTTTATGTTAGACATAGCTTAAAATTTTCTCAATTAGTGATGATTTGGGCTTGTAAGAAAAAATTTATTGATGCTACCGTGAGTGCTGTGAAATACTAAAAAAAATAATTAAAAGGGCTCTACTATTAAGTTTTGAAAAGTTAAATGTTAGTGTAAATTACATTTTTCAGTCGGCTGGACTAATCTATTGTACGACTATAACTACAAAAAGTGGTTTAGGAAAAACCACCTAAATGTTCTTTCTGGCTTTCCAGCTGTCCTAATTTTAATTTCATTGAAAAAATATGGCACAAACTCAAACATCCACTGAGGAACAAAGCACAACGGGCATTAATACAACTGATCTGGCATGGATTTGCCCCTAATATTTCTAATTGGAGCAAGGCTCAACCAAATTTGAGTGGTTAAAAAAAACTAGGGGCCATCCATATTACTCCATTTTAGAAATGAAAATTCGTTCTATGTTCCAATATTTAGATACCCAATGAAATGCAATTAACTTTAATTAACTAATTACACGGTACTTAATTAAATAAGTTGTTTGGGTGCAAATGCCAATTTTTATTCATTATTTTTGAATGAACAACAGTAACAAATTAAAGAACAGGTATCATACAACATAGATGATAATTCAATTTGGAACTGTTTAAAGAGGAAAATAAGGGAGGGGAACTAGGAGCTTAGTAGAAAAATGTGCAAAAAGAGTGGAAGTACTTCCGAGAGAAGCAAACTACAGTTTTGTAAATAAAATTACGATATCAAGATGCTTGTTGTTTTAAAAACGGTATGACACAGTTAAGTCCCGCAGATATAATTACAACCTGTTATTCTTTTAACAACGAAGAACAAAAACAACGAATTAAGAAATACTTTAAAATTTAATTATTGCTATTATTGTTACCTTAGTTAAAATGCCATGAAGTAAGGAATTAGTTGGTGCTGCCGACGTCGTAGGTACCGGATGTACAGTAACTTCTGGATATGGCGGAGGTGGTTTAATAGCATTCTGTAATAATTCGTTCCGCTCGCTCTGGGAAAGTTTTGCAAATTGTTGCAGCATATCCTTAAATGAAACCGTGTCATGTTCACTTGTACTCGAAGAATCGGCATTTGATTGTTTAATACCTTCCGCTCCATTCTGAAAAATATCAAGAGTGCTGAATCACAAACTAACGCTGAAATATTACATAGAAAAATGTTTGGTGTGTGGTAATGCATTATTTTAAACTTAAAAAAATTAACTTTATAAATTGTTGTTGTATAATATATATACTGATTTTATTATAATCAGTATATTATGAAATAAATAGGATTTAAGAGATGTTTCACAATATTTCTATATTTTTTTTGCGCATTTTTGTTTGTCCTGCGTTGAATCTGAATTAGTAACTGAATTAATTGTAATAATCACGATAAACGAAATTATCGTAAACTTGAATACTCTGACAGTACACAAACACTAATACAATGTAAAAAATTAGTAACATATTGATATGGGGAATCTAAAATGCGATTAAGAAAAGACTACTGTTGAATTAAAAAAAGTTAGTAAATAGAACACGCAATGTTGTTGTTTTACAAAAAATCAGTCACGCAATATTTGCAATTAGTTTCAATTACACGTTCAATTATCGTCCAGGATTCCATTACCTACTAATTGATTGCCCATGGATCTGATACATAAAAAATAATGTAAGATAATCAGTTTTGTATTTGTAAATGTCTTAACATAAAATTTGAATGGTCAACAGTATACCGTAAAGAGGTTCGCAGGGTTCATGTTGTCTTAATTTTCTGGAATAAATGAATAAAATTAATGTGATAATCCTAGTATAAAACAAAATACTATCAACAACAATTAAATTTGGTCCAGCTCATTTTGGTGTAATTTCTTGAATATAGAATATTTCAAAGAAGAAGTAACACAAATTCAAAGATAGGAAAAAGAGAGAGGGAGAAATTTAAAATAATTTCATGTAAATATATTACAAAACAAAGAGACGGAGGAATAGAGAGGGATACCAATATAACATTTACCACCATTGAAGTGACATTTTATTTAGAATTATTAAAAACATACTTTTGCAACAAACAAAAGTTACATTTTGCAGGAAATGGATGAAATTGTCAGCACGAAAAAATAAAATTGATGTATTCATAATTTAATTTATAAATAAAGAATTGTTGGACAGGTCATTCTCTTGTGAGAAGTGCAACTGATAACCAGAAACAATATATATATATATATATATTATATATATATATATATATATATATACACAATGGAAATTTTTATTTGCAGTAGGAGTTTCATCATGAACCATTACGCTTTTCGTGTCTTTGGAGGAGTTATTGTAAAGCGTTTTGCTTGAAAACTTGGTATAACGAATTGTTGTTATCCTATTCAACCCTACATACAATTAGGAGGCTATTACTTGTCCTACATTGAATTGAAATTGTAAGTGAATTACTTATGTGATTAGAGTTCTCCTAGAAAACTATTCAGTAGTGAAATGGCAAAAGGCGCTATCTGCATTTTCTTAAATTTTATATTAGAAGCAATAGAAACCTTTATTTTATAAGTATTGTTGTATTATACGAATTATTATTGCAATGATGTTTGAGTTTATTAAAGTAAATCCATAGAGTAATGTAAATATTGAAGATTTATAGTATATTTTAGTGTATGTCAGAAATAATTGACATTTTATAATACATAGCTCATTTTGCCATAACATTATTTTAAAGTATATGGTAGTTGGCTCATATTGACATTCAAACAATATATACAATGAGATTTTTTTAATTTTAGAAAATATTAAATTTAAGTGAGAATATACATTATTGGAACAAATAAAACAATTTATTATAATTAATCATCTTCTGAATCACTTATTAGGTCAGCATGTATATCTGGAATTCTTGAATTATGGGGAATGTCTTTGTAGAAACTAAGATTTTCTTTTGGAATAAATGGTAATAATGAAAGTAAATTATGAAATTTATTATCAGAAATAAGAAGATAATTAAAGTATTTCTGTTGTAGTATAATATTTTCTCGTTTATTTGGCCTACGGAGTATGTTTAATATATGATGATTGACGCCTATTATTGATTTTGATAACTCGATATACTATGGCTCAATTTTAATGTATCTATTTTGTGACCATTCTACATCAACTCCATCCATTAACTTTAAGCGTCTTACATAAATTTTACCGATATTCAGATGGAATCATTCTAACCATCAAATTTTCGTTAGGCTTACTTCTTTCAACACGCTATCACAAAATTGGGTAAACTTAAAACAAGTCATCAGAGGTAATGTTCGTTGTCTGAATATATAACTAAATGTTTACAGTTATCGGATACTACACTGATTATGTCCAGAGGTTTGTTTGGAACCACGACCATCATCTAGTTCATTCCACACATGTAACGTCGTGCTATCACAATTATCTTTTATAATATGATCGGTGGTTTAAAAAAGGCGTTTCAAGTACTTTCTGTAAATCTACGGCTTTCACATCCCAAAATTTCACAATTTTGTCGTTCTTTTTCTTTGTCGCTTCTTTTTCTTGATAGGCTTTAGTGTATTTTTGCATGATTTTTTAAATGATTTTCTAGTTCTTCTTTATCTGTTTCGTTTATGTTTTTGCTTCTACTTGTATGTTTAATCTGTCACATGTATCACATGTTTAAAAAATAGTTTTTGTTTTTTAAATACCTTGCGATATGTTTGGTACAATTTGGTTTGCCGATTTTGTTGTGTACATTAGTTAATATACAGGTTGTACATTATGCTGATATTGGGATGTAAATATTTTTTGGGGATTTGCTTCTGGAATAATCGCTTTCAAATGAAGGATGTGAATTAATGTGGTTTATTATGATCAGCATATCAGAAGCTGATGTCTTGTTTTTAGGATCATGCTTACCTCGAAAATTATTGTATTTTTACAGTCTTCGAAATCGTTCTCTTTTTTTTATGCAATTTGTACTCTTCTTCAACTTATAGACAAAGTATTGTAAACATTTTTACACAAACCATTGTTTAATTAGTATTAAGTTTTAAATAAAAATATTTGATTCTTTCTTTTTATTTTTATATTTTCTATGTTTTTCGCAAAGAGTTTCAACAAGAGAGATAAAATATATTGTGTTTGTATTGTGCAATATTGCCGAAATTTCTAAAAATGCCGTATCTCTCTTTATTAGAAAATTTCATACGAAAATAATAATGAATCATAATTAATATAATGTTCTCAATACAAAAATAATGCATATTTCGAATAAGCAATATGAGTCAACTGCATTATTAATAAAATATTGTTATGGCAAATGGTGCATGTAACTCATTTTGGCATATGGGGAATTATATTTATATAGCAAATAACACATATTGCTTTCCAAAATATTTTTTTATATTTTTCTCCTAGAATATCAAATTATACGTTATTTATAACCATTTAATGCAATTAAATTCAATTTCAAAAAAATAGTATATAGCACCCTTTGCCATTTCACTACTGTATTATTTACTGATCTATTTTTTACTGAACAGTTTCTCTATTAATTTAATCTTGTTCAAAACGTCATTTTTATGTTTTTGACTGATATCTGATACCCTTTTCCACTTTGTCTAACATAAACAGCTTTCTAATTTCGACATTTAATGTTATAAACACTTACTTCACTAAATTTTCCGAAATTACTAGCAATTTGGATTCAATATAGGTAAGAGTGATGCCCTCTTTCTTTGTCCGATTTACGGGTTAATGGAATATTAACAAATTCTAAAAGCCTAGAACATTAAAATTATTTTGTATAATTTATAAACAACTACCAGGAGTTTAGTACTAGACTCCTGAAAAGCTCTTGATAAAGCCTGAAAAAGGCGACACAGACATATGCCGAGTAGTTTCAAACAAATATTTGAAGATTTATATTTAAAAAATTATATAGCAATATCAATATTTACAATTCCGAATACGTTTGCAAAATATTTTCTCAAAAAATTTCAATATATATTTAATAATATATAATATATTTAATACGTTTAAATGGAGTAGACATAACAACAATCCACAAATTAGGATAGGAATATAGAATATATCCCATGCACCCATTGACACGTGATTATAATGTGACAGATCGAAAGTTGACATATGGGAGTTAGTAAGTATGGAGCATTACGCTAGAACAAACCTGATTGTTAAACATTATTATCAAAATAATGAATGACGTTGATTCGTCATCGTGTACAAGACTTGAACATTACAACAGCCCCTCTTCATCGTATTCTGACTAAAGATTTACGTCTACACCAAAGAGCTTAATACGTAGAGTGAATTAGGTATGGGCGTTACTGTAAGTGGCAGTGTAATAACAATAGAAAGAGAAAGAAAATATCAGGGAGCGCTTGCTATGTCTCTACCCTACCAATAGTAGGCGTCACCACTGACACTGACCAATCAGGAACGACACGCTTATTCTCTCTCTCTCTTTCTATTGATATTACATGAATTTCGCTACTTCACGTGCTCTACAGTATTAACCTCTTTGGTCTACACGCCTCCAAAGTTCTGACTCAAATTCTGCCAAAAGTTCAAGACAGTTGATTAATTGGTTCCTCGAGGAAACAGAAGTGAATGCCTATTTTGCGAAAATCATTTTCAGTGATAAGACCTATTTTGGCCTTGATGGTTTCAGTAATCGACAAAAATGCCGCATTTGGGGCTTAGAAAATAAACGACAGATTCATCAAATAATGCATCCAAAGCTTATCACTGGTACTTTGAACATGAGGAGGACAATGCATTAACCGTGAATGGCAAACGTTATCATTGAGTTATTGTAACGCAATTTTTTTGTATCTCAATTAGAACATATAGCTCTTGATATGTGGTTTCAGCAGGACAGTGCCACATGTCATACAGCTCGTGAAACATTAACCGTCTTGCACGAGTTTGCTCCTGGTCGTGTCATTTCCCTGTTTGGTGACCAGAATTGTTCGCCACGGTCATGTGATTTAACATCTTTGGACTTCTTGCTGTGGAATTATCTAAAGTCACAGGTTTATATCAACAAGCCCGCAAACGCCGAACCATTTACAGCAGAAGTTAGAAGCTGTAACAATGAAATACCGGCACATGTATGCAATAGTTATTACAAATTTGCTAAAAAAAGTGTACTCATGTGCCAGCAAAGCCGTGGCGGTCATTTACAATATATTTTGTTTCATAAATAATTCTTAAATGTATAAATTATAAATCAATGAATATTTCAATCCTTTGCTACAGAAAACCATGTTTTATTGAACATTAAAATATCCTTTATAATTAATCTCCGTTTGTTACTAACATCCCAAATTTGAACGATAAATTTATTTTAAAAAAAATCAATATAATGAAGAATTGTCATTGTCATAGCTTACCATATTAACAGTATTCAACAAATGTCCCAATTCATTATTGATATCTCCTGCCGAAACATTCTGTCTAACTTGTGATCCAGAACCTAGTGTTACTGAGGCGAAATTGAGCACATTTCCGGAAGATTTTGTTCCATCCGAATTAGGGCGAATTCTTCTTCCTCTTCGAGGTACGGTTTCCGGATGCCTTTGTCTATAATCTGCTATTATTGACTGTACATCCAACGTTGGCCTTTGTTTATTTCTGTAATCTATGGAACCGTTGAGTTCCATTGGATATTGTGAAGATCTTGAAAAAATGTGCCGGTGTTTGCTTCTATCTCCGTTAATATTTATATTAGGAATTCGTAACGATGGTTTGGAAGTGAGGTTCATTTTGAGAATACTTTGAGGGTGATTGTTTTTGGTACGATCTTCGAAATTATCACCCTGAGATTCATTAAAACATTCAAGAAAATCAGACTTTTCGTTTAATATTAGTAACTGCCTCTTTCTTTGCATTCTCAGTAGCAACTCTTCTTTAAGTTTCTTGAGATGTATAATATTGTTCCATTCCCTCTCTTTTTCTTTGGCTAATTCGTTCAGGGTTCGAACTTCGGCGAGCAATTGCTCACTGAAAGTATGTATTTGTTCTAGATTGTTACAATCAGCCATCTCAATGAACTCGTTCAGAATTTTATCTCTCGCATTGAAATTCTCGTGAATTTCAGATCTTAGTCTTTTAACAGGAAGCTCATCGGTATCGAGTTTTCGCTTATTATTTTCAGTGCTTGGGGAACTAGCGTTGCTGTAATTCTCTTCTAAATTTTCTTCTTTGGGTTCTATCATTTCACTTTCGGCAGTTTCATTATCGTCCTTAAGTTCCTCTTTTGTTTGTCCTTTACTAGAAACGGTTTCTTCTGAGTGATTTTCTTCACAACCATTTTCTGATTCAACTTCAGGTTTTTCTTCAGTGTCTACTGAACGTTGGTCAGCGTGCCCAGGGGAGGATGGTTGGATATTGCATCCTTCTCTGACATCTTCCATAATCTGCATTTTGCTTAGGCTGAAACAAAGAGAAATTACGTTTAGCCGGTTAGTATTTGTATTTCTTTTGCAAACATTGAAATGTCGAGTCAAACAGGTATTGAGACAATTTTATAATGTCATTACGTTCGGGTAAAAAACAATTATGTAATCTATTTAATATTACATACACTTTTGATTCCGAGGTCTGAAATAATGTATCAGAACAGTTGGAAATTCTTCAAAGGAACATATCTCATTTTTAGTTGCACCTGATTTTTCTTCAGTACATATATGACACTCGATGTTTATATTTAAAAATTAAATAAGACACTGTACTTTTTTCTTATTAAAGAGCTCACACATAATATATAGAATGAGGTAGCGTTGGGTTTTATGACTCTTTTTAGTGAGCCAGCTCATTTCGTTCAGCTCACCAAAACGATCTCCTAAAACACAGCTGTTTAGCCTTAGGCGGATTTATATAATGTCTCTACTTGTGTAGTTACTGCTCAAACTCATATTAAAGTTTTGCTGAGTCATAATTTAAAGATCATTAATTTACGTAAATACAAAATTTTATTTTTGTATTATTTGGTAACAAAAATTAGAAAAAAACTCTAAACATTAAAAACAAATAAAATTATTTATTATGCTTACTTATAACCCAAATAGAAATTTATATAACAAAAACACTGCAAAACAATAACAATCCTGTGCCTTAGTGCCTGTCATAATAAAATATTAAAATACCCATTCAACGATTCGTTGAAAATAAAACCTTCCGACCAAATTTTAAAATACCTTTCATCTCATGAACCAAACGGCTGACGGCTCTTTTCTCTCCACTGCTCCGAGCCGAGGTGACTGTGCTGGTCGAAAGATTGAACGCTGAACGAGTCTAGTTCGTTCTTGAAAATTGAACTCGCTCGAGCCGAATGACTCTATTAATGGCGAACTGAATGAGCTATTTGACTTAACTGTGCCGCTCATTCGTGGCACATGTAGAAGAGTCGTTCGTTTTGAACGACTCATTCACGAACGACCCAAGCCTAGAATGAGGCCTTTCGGTGAATTTACAGAGATAGTTTTCAGCAAGCTGATCAAAAGTCCTATTAAGTCGAAAGTTCCATGTCCATGTTGGGTACTAGAATCCGAAAAAGGATTTAAACCACCCTCCTAAAGAAGTATGCCAAATTTATTTTATGAATACAGAATAATTTGGCGGGTGTGCGGAAAATTAATGATCAGTGATGACTATAACCGATATCTGCATTTTTGACACCTGAAGATTATGGCAAAATTAAACGTTATGGTAACTGAATCTTACTAAAGGAATGGATCGCAAAAAATGTTTAGTTGAAGGATTTTCGAAGGGTAGCTAACATGTGACTGAATTTGACTTTATGGGCAAGTTGTTTGGTAGAAAATAGGAAAGACTATAGAGAGGTTGTGTATATCGGGATGACTGAAAGAATTTCTGAGGTGCTGAGGATGATGTAATATAGTGGAAAGTGGAAAAGAAATATGAGACGTTAGCCCTACGGATGTCAGAAGATGGAGTAGGCGTTGAGGGTATTAAGGGGGTTCTTAAACATACTGTGCTTCTATATATCACACCCGAATTATTATACCTCGTCACTCTTCTCACCTATTCTTGTAAGCCTCCCGCCATTTCACTACCCACCAACTCATTTTTCATAGAAGTTACATTTGGCATAATTCCATATCATACTGGTTTCAACTTTTTCTTGGTTTTTAATACCCAAGGGAACTTTGGCTAACCAAGACTTGGTGAAACCCACCTTTCTGAAAAATTTTAGCATATATTATGTGGGGATCTTTTGGATTATTCCTTAATATGCTAATGTCCTTAATTTCACCTTGCTTTGAAGGGGAAGAGAGAGAAAGTCAAAGATTTATTTTTGTCTGACGTGTCGTGCCGTGACCCGTCAGAACGGTATTAGTGTTATGCACTTAATAAGGTACCATTTATATTAGTAATGTGCGATGTGTTGTCATGACTTGTGTTGTTTCGCATCAGTAGCGATCCCGATCTGTGTATATATCATCAGACGAATGTGCAAGCGCTTGTGTGTGTTGTGACCCGTTTATATTTCTCCTTATAATTATTTTAATGGGATAACATAAATATGTGCGATTAGATTGAAATTATACAATATAAAATGAGTTATTATAAAAAGTGTCAGCAATATAGAAATTAGTTTATCAGACCTAACCTCTCTTTTTCTAATCACTGGATGAATTCAATATTTTCTTGTTCTATGTTTTGTCAAAGGAGTTCTTCATAATCGGAATCAGAATGGATAATTCATGAGAAAACATTGGGAACGTATGAGCTCTTTTAAAAATACTATTGTACGGATAAATGTGAACACTGGCCATCACATCAGAATGCATCATGTCACTACACGACAGACAAATATTAATCCACCTTAAGATATTTGAATTGGTAGTGTAGTGTAGTAGATTATGCTCCTCAGTCTTTTATTTTGAGTTTTTGTTTAGGTTTTGTTGTTATTTAAGGTTGGTCTGATGAAAGTTTCCTTTGTGTCATCTGATGCTAAGTAGCCGCTGTCGAAATTTTATTTGTAGAAAATAGCTTTTGCTACAGTTTGAGTTTGTTAAAGTGCTTTAGTCAACTGTAAAAAGGCATATTTCCGGGATAGACTGAGTTTTATCTGCGTTACAAAGGGTTGCCGGTGACTGGTTTTATAATTTGTTTTGCTGCTGAATTTGATTGTCTGAATCTTATCGGGTTGTCCACGTATTTTCCAGTTATTCATGGCACTTTGTAGGTAAAAGGGTTTTTATGATTAGAGCGCTCTATCAGAGGTAGGTAATTTTGAGTCTTAAAAGGTATGGATTTAAATTCGCATCTACATTCATAATATTGTTTATTAGACTATGCAAGGTAATTGTGAATAGTGGGTGGACAGGAATTTTGTCACGTGGGTTATTATGTCCGCTTCTTGAAATTGAACTGACGAAAAATAATACATATATTTATAATCTCACTGGTTTAATGCGGAATGAATATAAACATTATTTAAGAGATTCGAATTCAGGGAGACGATTCCAATCAGTTCATGTTGTGATTTTTAAATGAGAAAAATCCAAATATGATCAAATACAATGGATGATAGTCGAGATTTCAGAAGGAGTGACCTCGAGCTTTATGAGACTTTAAACTATCTTGAAGGAAACTCAACTATGAAATGCCCTGCCTTATATTCAAAAGTTGTGTAAAATTTCGAAAGCGAATCTCATATTTGTTATAAATGTTTTATTGACCTTCTATATGTCGGTAACACTAAAATATATCGCCTCAGATTATAAATGTGGAAAATAATTTTTGGAGATTTCAATCTTTTGAAGAGTGCAACAATATATTGTGTTCAGATTTCGAAAAGCTAATGTCATATTTACTAAAGTGCCAATGAGATGTTTGTTAAGTAGAAGCGGTGTGCTCTAACCTTGCTCTACATCTTCAATGTTAAACATGAAAAATTGAGTAACAGCATTTTCAACCATAGAGACAATTTTGGACGATCTAAAAATATATAGGCACAACTATTATATAATTGTTGATAGAAAATCGTGACCTACTTTGTATTATAGACGTATTTACTTAGATATTGAATAGATAAGACAGATTACACAGTGAAAATTCACCACGTACTAAATAAACATTTCACCATTCCGTAATTTTGACAAATGTATTTGTTGGGCACGAAAAATATTTTGCTTCACAATAGGGGAATTATAGTCACAGAGTCCCATACAAAATCGATAACGACTTGACTATGATATTAATTATTTTGGTAATTTTGTCGCATAAGAAACAACTGGGTGTAAAAGTGAAACACTTTGTGTGCCGGGCAAATCTCACAACGGACGCTTATATATTTAATTAGTTGCTCAAGTGACTTCTTACATTTTGTAACAAGTGTAAATGATATTCCAATTTATTAATAAGTATGTTAGTATCCAATTATATATTTTTTAAATGTTACACGGCCCCGCCAATCATATTCGAAAATCCTGTACATATACTTTCAGTCAATTTTAAACCTTCTGAATTAACTTGTCAGACTAAGGTTATTAGGTAAAAAATGGAAACGTTGCCCAGAAACTTGGGGAAAAACTGTATAATTTTTTTGTATGAAACGCGATTCGAACGATAGTTACAGGGCCGTAACTAGGCAACAGGGGACTTGCCCAGGGCCTAGATCGAATGGGGGCCCACTATTATTATTGTTCTCATTCAAAATAGTAGGTCTAAAATTTCCACGTTGTGCATTTGTTTAAAATAAATTATTGGCTAAAAATGTGCTAAATTAAATCAAATAACGTTTTTGGAGTTTTACTTGTTGAAACTGGCGTCTGGCGTTATAAACAACTGAAAAGGATATTTGAAGACTGTTCTTTTCTTTTTGGCTCGTTCTTAGAATCTATGAACGTCAGTGAAGTGCAAACGAGGGCAGGAGATTTATCAAACAAATATGATTAAGGTTTGAATAGTTAGGAATTCAACTGTAAGATTGAAAGTTTGAAGTTTGTGGACTGATGTAAAATTTGCAAAACGGAACTCCTCTAAATTTATTATTTAATCCTGCCAGTGAAATCTTGTGAAAAGAGATTTAGTAAACTAGAATTACTTAAGATAGACTGGAAAAAAACAATATTATTGGGATTATAAACCCAAAAAAGCAAAGAAATTATAAATAATATTTGCTATGTAAAAATGATAATTTAAGTGTCTCACAGTAAACAAATGATATTAACTACAAATACAGGTGAACTTCGAATAAATGCCGGCAAGGTAAAGGGGGGATGTGAAATGAGTCTTGGAATATAGAAGACGAGAAAAACAGTAACTGAATAGGGTTAGTCAAGTTGGGAATAAATGTACTGGAGAATTAACAGATTACACTGGTGAACAAAACTTTATAAATGGTAATAAATTTTGAAATACCAATCTACTCTCGACAATTATTTATTTTGAGTAGATTATGTTTAGTTTTTGTGTTACAGCTACTACCAGATAAGTTGTATGTTTATCACTTTCAGTGGGAATTTTATGGGACATTAAATAGTAAACAAAAGGAAGAAGTTTACAATTATCATTTGTAATATTTGAAGGGTTCGTGAGGAGTACTTGGAGAATACTAAAACTAATAAAATATAAAAATATTCCTTTTGAGTTTAGAGGCAAATTTCGCAAATAATTTTGCCTTATACAATTATATTTGACTAAGAAACTATTAATAAGACAGTTATCAGAGTACATAATTGAATCTATATGAAATAAAATGAAATTTACCCAATTCAAATATTGGAGAAAATTCACTAACTGGCCTATTAAAAATCCAAAAGTTTATTTTGATCAGAGTGTTTTGTTGTTCAACAATGTAGTTTCATGTTTGCCAAGCTTGAAGAAATTAGTAATTTCGAAATATGCAATTTTTACTCATAAATGTAGTGGTTGTTCTTAAAAATTTTATCAACTGTGTTATGTAAACGGATTGTAACTAGGAATTTTGAACATACAGTGAATCAAGAGTTGTCACCTAAATTGAGGAATAAAATTGCAATAAGAAGCATTATGATGATATCCAAATAAGGTCTGTAAGTGTCCAAGAACAGATACATCCTTGTCACTTGTACAGATAAGAATAAAATACGTACAACCGAAAATATTGGTTACTCATTAACGAGTTAAGAGTCTTCTAGAATAGGAGATAAATACTTTGACGGCTTTGAGTTGGACTTCGGCTGCTGGTAAGGAAGCAAATCTTGCGATTTTGCAGCTGGTTATTTGGAACCACTACAAGTCTAGTTGTTGATACACTGAATATAATGTTTTCTAAGGAAATATTTTGAATAGATAAAGTATACATTTTTTTTATTAAAAAATAATTTAAGTTTATATTTTCTTTTTATTAATACTTGTTTAAATTGCTTTGAGAAATTTTATGCTAATCATCCATATTCCGAAAATATCGAAGTCCAAATTTTTATTTTGCAAATATAGGACTGAAAATATAATTTAATTTAAACTAATTGAAATTAATAGGATTTTATTAGTTAATGTATATATTTTGTGAAATTCAAATGAAAATAATTTTGCAATATCTGTTAATATTTGTTATAACAATGCAATTAATTCTATGACTCACTTGCACACTTACAAATTGTGTATTAAAGTTATGAAAAAAGATAAAAGCTACTGAGTAATTTTCGGGTTATTGAACCTGACACAATCTTAACTGTTTCAGAGTTGCAACTTAAGGCTTTCTAATGACTAATATTTAATCAAAATTATTCTAATATGTTAGTAAATTTGTTATAGACTGCGAAGCGGTTAATCCTCTGTGATAGGTAACCAGTTTTGATTTAAAATTGGGTATTGCAGTTTATTTATATGGCAATTTTTAATTAGTTTTAGAAACGGTTTATCTAAAATAACTAAAACAATTATGAATTGCAAATATGTCCAACTTGTATAAGTTATACTACCATAGCCGTGATAATTAGGGTGATTATACTAGCAAAATCTCATTGGGTGTAATCTGTTGGATGTTGATAAAGCTACCTACGGAAACTAACAGAATGACATGAAAAGTTGAAAATTTTCGTATAAGGTTGCAAATTTACAGGAAATTGTTCCTGGTTTAACGATTTGGTATTAATAAAGAATATCGTCGAATATTAGGGTCACCATGATAAATTAATAAAAGTTCTTGACTTGTGAGAATTTAAATTTTAGTGAATATTTATGTAGATGCAAGATGTAATGATCTATTTCTAGGATTTTAGAGGGACTAACACACAGAGGTTTAATTAGTTCCCTTTTAGTTGAATATTTTTTTAAACTTCATTAAACGCATAAACAGAATATTAGTAAGGTTAATTTAGCTGGCATATTACCTAACGACAATAGATATTTTCTTAATTAAAATAAAATTGAAACAAATTATTTATTCCTTTTCATTTCAAAACAAGTCATTGGAAATAACTCCCGAATTACATCAAAGGAAAATAAGACGGAAAATTGTAATCAAAGTGCGATTTAAAAATGTTGGTAGCGATTTATTTTTGGCTTAAATATTAAATCCCAATTCCTAAATTGTTATGCTTATAAATTTCAAAATGGGAAAAAATGATCAAAACCGTATAAATTTAAATTGATACTGTGTTTTAATTCTGAGGATTCAAATGACTTTGAAGGGATGAACTATTTGGGTAGCCTGGAATCGGATGACCAAGCTTCAGATCATTTAATAAACACTGAACCTTTAGAAATTGTTTTCATTCGACTTAATGATGAGAAAGATATTATTCAAGATGATATTGGAATTGTTCCGAATGTTAGAAATCTTGAGAAAAGGTTGTTTTCTCAAAGAGTTAAAACATTTCTAACTAAGAACGACAAGAAGAAACACCTGATTGTAATTCACTAGCCTTCTCGTTATTTTTGGTGACTATTTTACATTAAATAAAGCCTTATCACAGAGCTTCCTAGAACATAAGTTGTTTTTTGTGTGTACAGTCATGTCCGATAACACAGGAAAATCACCTACAGAAAAGGAGAAAAGAGTTAACTATTATATCATTCGTGATAAAACTAACGCTATTGGCTATTCAATAGTTAACAACTCTAATTTGCAAGACAACAACTACAGATGTTCTCATCCATCTGTCATAGATAGAGACAGAGGATGCATTTAGATTGAAACACAAAAAAATTCTCTACTGGGATTTGGTAGGCGGATAGAGCATAGGACTACACTCAGCATAGTAATTTCAGCATTTTCACTGAGGAAGCAAAGATTACCTCTCGAAGTCGCCTAAGTTGGGCCTACTTTATATAATTACGATAATTGCCTCAAGCTGACCATCACTCTAATGTATTTGGGAGTGAACTACCAGCTACTAGATAAATGTCGGGGTCTTAAATGCTTTGCTTGATTTGAACACTTAATGAGTACCAGATCCTTCTGAACGATACATATAGGAGAAATGAAATTGAGATAAAATTAACAACCTATTATTAAAAAAGAACAAAATCTGAAAATAAAAACCATTCAGATATGTTACCCAAAAAAATAACGTTATGGAAAATTTGCAACCAGATGTTTTGTCGCTGTTCAATTTTGATCAAACCTATTTTTTTTTCTCTTCGAAATGTTGGTGTAATCCAAGTCCACGGGAGGTAGGTATCAGTCAGTAAGAGATGTATCAATGTTCTACAATACAGCCAGAACCAATAAAGCCGTCGTAAAACTATTTAACACGCAAAAAAATATGTTTTCCCCTTACAAGGTTACTTTATTAGGTTGCTGTGGTTAAACAATTCTGATTTAGAGAATGAATTAACTAACAAATTCCCGAAAACAATTATTAAAATGTCTTCAAGAAGTTTCAAATTCTTTATTGTCACATTCATGATAAATGATGTAGTATTTATATGAATCGCGAGTAAATAACAACTCTAATATTTGACAGATTTATAACTAATTGCTATATGTGGTTTACTGGTTGGTTGTAAAATCTTAGAACATATACGTCTGGAAGTAGTTTGCAGTGTACAAATACCGTGCCAAGCGTAAAAAGAGAGTAAAATAGAGGGAGCAAAAGGCTATTTCATTCGATTGGGAAGTGCAGCCAATGAACTATATATTACTCATTGGATGCATCTCCCAATTGAGTGAAAAAGCCTCTCGCCCTCTCTTTCTAGCCCTGGCAAATAGAAACAGAATTTAAAAATATTATTGATAATAAATGTTTACTTCGAAAATGATGTATTGGAAGGCTGTTACAACATCAATCGATTATGAAAAAAATCGCATTTTTTTTATAACTCAACAATAACGCTTTTAAAATAATAAAATATGAGTACTACAATATTACAACCTGTAGAACCGGCAGCACTGTAAATTCTGTTACAAACTTGTCGGTATCAAATAATCAGTTTTTCGGAAAATACTTTATTTTCCTGCAAAACTCAAAAAAGTATATAAAAACTCCAGCTCCACTGTTGTAAAGTATTTTCGAAACTTTTTAATAAACGTCATATTGTCACATACTTGGAGTATACACCTTTTGAAAGTAGCCCGTAATGCACAAATACCGTGCCAAGGATAGAAAGAGAGGGCAATAGAGAGGGTAAGAGTCTATCTCACTCGACTAGTAGATGCAGCCAATGAGCTCATTCCCAATCGAGTGAAATAGCCTCTTGCCCTCTCTTTCTAGCCTTGGCACGATATTTATGCACTGCAGGCTATCTGTAGGAAGTAAATGCTCTAAGCACATATAATGACAAACAAAAACTAAATAAAGACATAATAATATCCCAAATACATAATTTAACAAAAATGAACTACAACCCTATTTAACCACGTGACCGGATATGATAAGTTTTCAAGGAATTTGTATGAGAAAACTTCTTATGATACGACTACGAGTATATTTATATATACACACATACAGTGGCAGTTTATAAAAAAAATTGTGAACATGAAAGGGTTTATAAAAACTTTAGTCACATTTTTAAAATACTTTATTATAGATTTTTGGCAATATGTAAAATTCTCCAAGAGTAATACTTTAGTAGAAAAAAATTAAAAATTCTATTTAAGAATGATAATAATTTCATTGTCGTCTATCAACAATCAAAGCGTAAAGTGTAATAATTCGTAATATATTCAATTAGTTTCAACTAGTTATTCTTTGATCCTCCAATTAAATAAATTAATCAACGGACAACAAAAAAATATTAGTCAAAATCAATAAAGTAACCTGTAATGATTAGTTGAACGTTTGCACCGCAAGTGAAGTTAATTCGTTGATAAATAAAAACGAATAACGTAAATAATGTTCAACCTTGTATGTCAAATACGAACTATTTAAAGTATTAATATATCCAAGCGGAAATATGAAATCATGCTCGTTTATCCAAATAACCTCGGCTCGATAACAGTTCCAAATAAATTGAATGATTCACCGTTGGCATTCAGCTTCTATGCATTTTTATTTTTTACCTGCAGTGTAATTTTCAGTATTCCCTTAGAACAAATGACAGGTTTCGCTAAATGCATCAATGAACTTCATATGTTCATTTGTTCTCTTGCACAATCAATCATCAGAATGTCCTGCACATCACTTAAAAAACGAGTTTCAAAACCCTTTTATCACAAACAAACAACGCGCGATTCTTTGAAGAAGGTTAGCGAGTGGGTACACCGCGATCCGCGACCGTCAACTATCTCCTTCGATGTAAACCAACCAGAGTACAGAAACGAAACCACGAAATGCTTCGAACACGTGCAATAAACAATATGCGCTCCGGCGACGCGGGAGTCTCGCGATTAGCGTCGAAGTTGGTGATGGCACAGTATAAAAAAACAAACGATGGTTGCTCGTTCGCTAGCAATAACGACGGTGGAGGACGAGAAGTAGGTCGACGTCCGACAGCTGTGTAACAATTGGGCGGTCAGGGACCCTCGCCTCATTTGTTCGAGGCGAACGAACTGTAGATAGTGGTGAAGCCAAGGTATATTTCCACTTCCATAGCATACATGATGGAGACTTTGCATTGAATCGATAAAGGTCATTCCATAATGCATCCCATGAGGATTACCCGCCCTCGCAATAACCAACACGAATGCATTAGTAAAATTTGTTTTATCAAGGATGATACTAAAGGCCAGATCATAGACGTATATGTATCAATCTGATTACGATATACATATTGTCGACGAAAGATAGATGAAACATTACTTATTATGAAATTCTTAATCAAGCTTTTATAGCAGAAGGTAACGTAGAAACCTGAAAATTGTGAAAATACTGCTCTAGGGGTCAACGATGCTAGTACAGGACAGTGCAACTATGGATTTAAAAAACAGCTCAAATAACTGGCTAAACAATTTTGGGATTTGGTCAGTGATAGTTTAGGAAATAATTGATCAATGACATTTGAAAAATTTTAGTTAGCAGTTAAAAAATAATAATATAGGATAATTTCCGGTCATCTAGAAAATGATAGCACCTCACATCAACAGCAGAGAACTATTCATTCAAAATACTTTTAATTGGTTACGATTTGGCCACTATTAGCAGTTTTAAATAGATTTTTCAATCAGAAGAAATTGCTTTCTTATGATATCATCCTAGAGATCCTAGAGAGGGCGCCAAAATCGACAAGGGACCAGCAAAACTCGAGAGCTGAATTGTTTTTAATATAAATACTATTTACATCAACCCTGTTCGCTATAAAAAAATCCTTAATTGGGTAGAGATTGATACATGTGAGTTTTAGTTACGCTTTCAGTGCATTAGAACTAAAGTACCTATCGATACCGGTATCGGTAGTGGTATCGAAACAAAGCTATTGACACTGGTTTCGAAAAAAGGTGTTAACCAATTTAGCGGGGAAAATCCAAAAATTCGAGAAAATACTAATTATTAATTTAGCGAGGTAAATGATGCCATGAATAAATATCGAATCACAAACAAGTTTCGATACTGGTATCGAAAGAAAAATTCCCATACGGATATACAAGTATCGCAAGAAAAGTATCTCATTAATTATGGTAAATCGTAATAATTAATAATTTGAGGTACCAGTTAAATGAAGCTGAAATTGAATGTATCGATTTTATAGATATTTAATAATTTCCATTGAGCCGTTATCGAAATGCATTGACAAATTGTGACCAGTTTTAAACCCCCTATATACATTTTTTTTATCCCATTTTCTTTAGTTGGGTTGCTAACTATTTGTTTGTGCAATTATTGGCTAAAAATCAGTAATGCCCTATCTCCAAATTTTTATAGGCAGTCAATTAAATTCCATGACATTCGAACTTAGTGTTGAGTTTCTTCACTGACCTTGAAATTTTAAACTATTAATTTTCTAAAATCAAAAACTAATCAATTTCCAGAATTGTCTGACCATTAAAGAATAATTAGTAACCAATTATTTCGGAAATGGCATTTCACCAAGCTAGAATCATTGAATACTTCTCTACCCTGTCAAAAGATATTACCTAACCTAAAATCAGTTTATCCTCGCAATAACAAAATAGCTTCCTACTGCTATTTTAATAAACAAAAATGATGTGTGTATCCAGGAAATATGCAGAAATAACTACAAAACGCCTAAATACGTTTCGGTCTTTTACCTTTAATAACTAAGCAAAAGATGTACAAAAGATGTGAGAAAGATAGAAACTGTTCTTTAAATAAATGAAGCCGGCAATTTTGTTCGCGTGATACTGGCTTTTGAAGAATCGAATGCTGATTCTTGAGCAAGATTCTCTACTACTGACTATAACCATGCTATCAAAATACCTCTTATTTTTGTGCATTTGTGTTTACAAGAACAGTGCGATTATCGCTATTTGCTAGGCCAAGTATGAGATCTTCCGAAGTTCTTGTCTGAATGCGACCCTGGCGGCAAGCAGTAATCTGTGCAATTTTTCGTAATTATGACAATCTGTTTTCATTACTAATTCCAAATACTTATCTGTTACAGCAAAAAAGTGAGGAGAGAAAAGCACAATGAACAGACAGAATAATCAAATTACTCAACTGACAGCCAAGTTCAGGTATTAGCTGAACTAATTTTTCACCTTTGTATCTATCGAGTTGAATATCAAGGAAGGAAGAATAATTGTCTTCTAAACGTTGTTTGTGGCATATTCTTGATTTCTTTTATGTTTTTTGGACAATAACACCACAATCAAAATAAAACTACATATATTGCAGGAATACCAAACGTTTCAAAGTCTATTCTGACTTCGTTGTCAAAAAGCCATTGACAATTTCATGTTTCAAATAAACCATATATCGTTATCTATTGTTGGACCAGACAAAATAAAAAACAAAGCTGTGCTGCAGCACTTGATTATCTCCCAATTTTTCTGACCCATGCCCGTCGCTTTTTACGAAAACTGAGCAAGCTTTCAGTTCATTTACTATAGTAATTTTATGATTAAGCACCTTAACATTTTGATTTTATTGTAATCTATAAAAACAGTGCTTTAATTTTTCTACAAAAAATCTACTTATGGAGCTGGTAAACCCAGGAGTTCGTTATTGCTCCCTTTAAAATCTGTAAAAATCGTACTCTATCTACAACTCCTGACGCCGATCAGTCTTTATTCAGTTATAACATTACTAATAGTAAAAAGAAATTGATTCCTCCCGACAATGATGATCGACCACAGGTCCCAGAAATAAGTCCAATAAGTTTTCTCAGAACATCTGTGGGGAAGACAGATCAGCCAGTTCTCCGGGCAATTTTTCAAAATTGACCTGCTAACACTTTGTTTCTATTACAGATTTCAAATACCATTGAAAAGAACATTGCGTGAAGGTAATTTTTCTCCGCTGTACCATGACCGGTTTAAGATTTAGGCAGAAAGATGAACAAATTTGTAAGATTTTAAATGAAACATATATTCCAATCCTCTTCTATATAATACTTTGTATGTGTCTCCTTAATTCTAATTATTATAATTATAGTTATCAATTAGGTAGGAAGCCTACAAAATTTCTGTGTTGGACTAGAGGAATGGTGTGGAATGCTGGTATAAAAAAGACTAATAAAAACGTAAAAAGTTTGGTGGTAGGGTACAAAGCACTTAAACTCACACATTTTTTTTTCATTGCAAGAAAATTAGTTTCTCTTCCTCCTGTAAAAAGCAGTAATTGCAATTTACGGATTTAAGCCAGCGCATAATTGACAACATGGTTTCAATAAGGTACATTTGAAGTAGATACGTCTAAAGAAGACCGTTCTAAGCATGATGTTGTTCAACATAACTATAAGAAAACAAGATTGGCAACGGTACTAATTAAACTGCAAGTTGAGTCATCCTTGTGAGTTTCTGATGTTCCTGAGTTACTGAGCATGTTCCGAATTCTTAGGGTTATGTAAGCATTCGTTTACAGTAACAGGAGTTAGAATGAATATAATGGGCTAAAAGATAAGAAACAGAAGGATAAAAAGTATAAATAGTAGGTACTTCTAACATTACTTGAAAAATCAACAAATACCACAAAATACATTATGGTTAAAATATGTTGCTAAGACTAAGTTCATAACGGTTTACTTTTAAAGTTATCCGATCTCTTGATGAACCAAGCCTCTAATTTTACAAGTACAAAGCCTTAAAATACTATCTAACCTTACATCTCGGTTAAAGTATGGCTTGGCCGACTCACAAACAGTGCACATATACTCCCTTAGACTTACGGCAAGAAATTAAGTCACGGGCCTTTAACAATGTCATGTTTAAATCCTAACCTTCATACCAAATTTCAATTCATAAGATCTTGGGAAATACTCTAATACCTGCACCCCTTTGTGGTCTTGGAGGTTACAGCGCTCTTAATATTTTTGCTGTTTGTAAGCAAATCCTAGACTTCATAACATTTTAACTTCCTAGGACTCCGGGAAGTACCCTAAAGGTTTTGATAAGTGATAGCAAAATGAACGCATTATTAGGTTCGTTTCAACAGAACGAATTACGTGTCATACACAACCGATAAACCTCGTAGGCGGTGACGAGTTACCGTTGACAATGATGTTACCGGTTGCTTATCGGCTTTACGTCGTCTTGGAACACGCCTATTACGAGTATATATTTCGCGCGCTCAGACAAGATTATTTTCTCACATACCGGAGTTCAAAAGTAACTCAATAATTCCCAAATCAGTACACTAAATATTTCAATTAATACTATTGCCAAATGTTCTTCTCTTTAAGTCAATTAGCTGACTCGCTCAACAACTGCCCGGGACCGCTTTATATTCCCTTCTTTTTTTTCTGGAGTATTCTAGATGTATGCGCCTTAATTCTCCTTCAAGCACCGAACGGTTGTATCCTGTGAGATCAGTTTTTTCATTTATATGACAGTCTTGATCTTTCGTATGTTTTCAACTACTTCAGTGGCGTGGTGAAGATCATACTTTTAATCGCAGATTGGACTTTCTGTAAGAAAACCATATTAAGAACGAAACTTTTTTTCTAGCTTCCAGCAGTACCGACTAGGACAGTTTGTAAAGCGTTTGTTCTTTTGTCTTCTGTAATTGAGGTTATTACACGCATGTACTAATTTCAAATAAAAAATAAATAAATAATTTAGAAACTCACATAATATTTACAAAACTAAAAAAGGAAGAGTATTGAATACTATATGCAAAACAAAATATAGTAGTTTATGAAAGATAAATAAACTAAATAATGAAACATGTAAGTTAAAAGTTGAATGAATCAGAGAAGTGAAACAAATGAGTTAATGAAACTAAGAAAACAATGCAATTAGATTTGTTTAATGATTGTGATTAACGATTACAATGCAACATTTTTTATATATTACATTATATAATTATAATTTCACTAATTTGACCATACTTTTACTAGATTTGATAATGGATTTATATACGTTTTTGATGGTTGAGCATCTTTGACTCTTTGGATGAACTCCAGATATCTGACGATAACTTTTTTTGAGTTAGTGATGAAATAGTTTATTTTGGGGTCCTCGTAATTTGGCTATTAAACATAAACAAAAAAATACTTTAAGTTCGTTGACTTAATTTCATACTGGATTAAATTGTCAACTGTATTGAAAGTACTATGTCCGAAGGTAGTTGTGTAGAGGCGATGTAGAAAGAAGCTAAAAGGAGTACGGGCTCTCTAAACATTTTTTTCCTGAAAATGCTTTCTGGAAATAGATTAATCGATTTTACGAATATTTCATTATTGACAATTGTTATATTATTGCAAATAAAGATTTAATTCGTATGTTACGATACACATGAGATTTAATACAGAAACTTAGACGTTTCCGAAAGTAGTTTTGTCTATGGACTAAATTATTATGACCTTATAATGTATTATTTTTAGGCTCAAATGGATTTCCTAGTTTCTCACGTTTTATTGGGAATTAATAGAATGAAAGATATATTGAAGCTATCATGGCAATGTCATCTTGCGCAAACGAGATATCTCCTACTTTTTTTTCGAAAAAAAAGGTCGTGACAGCTTAATTAAGCTAGCATCCGCATCTTTCAAATGAAAAAGTGATATCCAGGTGATCTTGACGGCATATTTGATTGCAATAATAATTTAGTACTCATTCACCTCCACCCCCTTGAGGTAATTGAATATCATAAATTATCTTGACTGCATACAACTGAAAGCTGAATAATCGATTTACTTGCTAAAGAAATATGCAAAAAATATTTCTGCATTTCTTTTTGAGAAATAACGATCAGGTTGAGCATTAAGATACCTTGACGGTAGTCATATGTCAAGAAGAAAGACAGATATTGGGGTAACCTTGACGTGATAATTTATTGCTAAAAAATGTTTGCTGATTCGCATATCAACAAACCTCCAACGTCCTCCCGAACTATACCCTAACACTGTTCCCCTTTGTTCTTTCTCAGAAATTTTTTCGAAAGGCATCAAGTATCATATGAATGGCTCCATTTCGAGGAATACAAGTATATTTTTTTCATATTTTTACAATATTTTTATTAACAAAAATATACAAAAATCTATCTCTGCAACTATTTTTGAATATGGGGAGCAAATTATAGAAGTAAATGAAAAATTTAAACGTTTTTAAACGCATCATGTAATATATCAAATGAAAGAGCTCCTTATGAGGAATACAAATATATTTATTGTTATATTTTTAAATTAATTTCTTTAAAAAATATTAACTAAAACATACAAAAATCAACGGCATCATGTAGCTAATCAAATGAAAAGGTTTAAATGATATTGAGGCAAATATATGATAATACACTCATTCACTGCTTGTCTGAAACTGAACAATTAAAAAATTATAGTGTGGAAATGGAATAAATTCGATAACGAATAAAGGAGGGTGTGTTGGGAAAAACGCTTGGACACGTCGATTTGTATTTTTAAATGCACATTTTTTCAACAAAAAAAATAATATAGGGTGTGTCATATGACAGTGGCCAATACCAAATTTCTTATTTTAAATGCAAGCCCCTGTATATTATTTATTTTTTTGATTCTCCAGAAAATTCTAGACATAATTCATGTACAATGTCCTACATCTATCTGCAAGTGTGTTTCGGAAATATTAAGTGTTTTCAGATTTATGACAAAAATTAACATTCAAAAAAATAGAAAATTAATTTCACAAATTCGCTACATTACACTAAAAACCTATTAAGTAATACTGATTATTTCTTAATAATATAAATATAACAAAAAACTATTAATGTCAATGTAGGAAATTCCAAAATACTCGCCGCGAACGTTTTGGCAACATACTAATCTGGTATAGAAATTTTTTCCAAAGTTACTCAACATCTCAGGCGTGATTGATCTAATCGCAAGCGTGATTCGTCTTTTTAGGTCATCTAAGTTGAGGGGTTTAGTTTTGTATACAGTACTTTTGACACAAAAAGTAGTCCAATGGCATCAAATCAGGAGATCGTGCTGGCCATTCGATCGATCCGTGCCTTCCAATCCACCGATTTGAAAAAAATCCATACTGTATTGGCAGGAACTTGTGGGTTTACTGGATCAGGATATAAGTTTGTTAAAGTAGGCACGACAATAGTTTGAAGCAGTTCTAAATATTTATCTCCATTCAAGTTGCCATCAATGAAAAAGGGACCTACGATATGATTTCCAACAATTCCTGCCCAAACATAAACTTTTTCAGGATATTGCGTATGTTTCTTTGTCATTCAGTGAGGATTTTTATTAGACCAATAACAGCAATTTTGACGGTTAACATGACCGTGAAGTGTAAATGTGCTCTCATCAGAAAATAAAACATCTTCTAAATGGATGACATTGTTATCTAATTTGTTATCATTTGTTCATAGAAATAGGTTCTCCTATCGAAATGGTCTTCCATGAGTTCCTGAGTCGGCATTATTTTATAGGGATGCAATTTACTTTCCTTTAACACTCGAAAAATTGTGGCTAGCGTTGAACAGTGGGACTGCTTTTCAACCAGAGTTACGTGGGTTTTGTTGAAACTCACGCATAATATACAAGTTCGTATTATGACTTAGAGCATTAGCAGCTACTTTTTTTATCGGTCTTACCTGATCAAGCTCGCGAAACTGCTTTTCTATTTTGCTAATTGTTCCTTGGAATACGGGCGGCAAATTTGGGAAATTTTGGTGAAATAAGCGAGAAACTTCCATTTGTGTCAGTGTGTTATCTCCATAACCAATCATTTGTAGAATGTTTATTTTGTGCATTTCTGTTAAATGAACCATTCTTCTGATATTATTACGTACAGTTCACGAAATTCTAACGACAATAGCACTGACACTGATCACCTATGTCATGCAGGCAGACAACAAGATGTTAAGGCTATGAGTTTAGACGAAAATAAACAAAACTGTTTTTTTATTTCAAATCAGTAGGAATGGTTTTTGCTTACTATCTAAATATCAAGAGCTCAATGGGAATTAAGTATTGAGTGTTATGTAGCGAATTTGTGAAATAAAATAATTTTGTTTTTTTAATTGTACATGAATTATGCCTAGATTTTTCTGGAGGATTCAAAAAATAAATAATATACACGGGCTTGCATTTAAAATAAAAAGTTGGTATTGGCCACTGTCACATAACATACCCGTTATTATTTTTTTTGTTGAAAAAATGCGCATTTAAAAATACAAATCGAGGTGTCCAAGCGTTTTTGCTTATTTAGTGGGCCTCGAAACTAAAACCGTTGAGAAAAAATTCCGGGGCTCCTCTCTTAGGTAGATGCTAGCGTTTAAGCTTTACACGAGAACTACATTTTAATATCTCGGTACTAATGAATGTATGCCATTTATCAAAACAACACTATTTATGTGTAATGAAATGTAATTTGATTATGTAACAGGTATTGCAAATGGTTATTATAGTAAAATTATAACAATAATTTATTTGTTGATTAATTGTAAATCATCACTCATCAGAAACAGCATAGGAAATTATTGAAATACTAAATCATATTTTCAAAACGTTAAAGATCATCGGTTATTTTTATGTAAACTTTCAATACATATTGAACCTGGATTTTTCATTTTTCTCTAAGTTATCCATTGTTGCATTCAATTGTTTTGAAGCCATTGATAAATTAAGGCAATTATTGCAAGTTTTAATTTCATTTGTGTTAAATATCGACCTCAAAGTGTTTTAAGGACAACTACCCCACAGAGAACCGATATCTCTGTGGGCTTGTTTTCCCTGATACTCCTAGTTTGCGTTAAAATATTGAATTAATTTATATGTATGAAGTACATAAATAATTATTTGAGAATTCATTCAGTTGAGAGAAGCGCAACTGGTGAAAGTTCTCGACTAGAGACAATAAATAAATTATATCCAGTTCAATGGATTAAAAAATTGGGGAAAAGATTATTACTATACGAGTACCACACTCAAAACATTTGTTAAAACCATTTATAATTCAAAATAAAATTATCTATCAATACTGATTCTTTATATCCTTAGAGCTAAGACATAGTAGTGATATTTAGATCACTTGCTTACTCATAAAATATATATTATTGACCACCTATTATCTCTTAAATTCTATGTGTAGCATTTGTGTATTAAAAGAATAGTAAAACAAATCAAAAAAGGAAATCACACAAGAATTACTTTATATTACTATTTTAAGCATGTCCTTCACATGCCTTTGTCGTAAATTGTTTCACGACAATGAACAAAGATTCAATAAAAAATCAGTGATGTAAATCAGTGGGAATATAGAACCTACAACTTTTTTCGTGCTGATATCATACCAAGCCTACAGGTCTAGATAACGCAGCCATTTTCTATTTTTTTGGGTCTTTCTCTTTTTTATATAGTTATATCTTAGTAAGAACTTTAGTTCACCTTAATTTTGAAAAATTACCTCGATTACTGGTTGTCTGTACAGGGACTACAGGATCCCGATTCTTGAAACCAATCAACGGCTCTATCGCTCGACGAAGGAAATGAATTTTAATATATGGGTTAAACTTCATTTATGTGAATTTTAATGCGACTTACGTGGAAAGTCAAGTGGTAGAGCAGTCGCATGGTTTCGAGAACCGGGCCTCTGAAATTCTTCATCACAAATATTCTAAGAGAAAGAGATGTCTACAATATGATCACCCAGTATCCTATATATAAATAGTGTTTTGTATATTGTGTTATACTTATCTGTGTTTGGAGACGTTTCAACTCTAACTCTGTAGTTGTTGTCAATCGCAAAGTGTTGTAGCTTTATGTCTATTTTAACATTTTCTCGTCGATGCTAATTTTATTGTTTGTCATAAATTTTGACAGTGACAATTTGGCGTTTGGTGATCACTTGGTACTTCTAGCAATACATTTTTCCTTCCTAAATTTAGGTCGATTGAAGGTGCCCTAATTTCTACACCGGTATAAGAATGGCCACAGTCACACCCAACACTGTACCCACAATTTTTGGAATTCTAAGCTGCGTTAAATGATTTGATATGTGTAAGGATAGAGCGTAATATAGTAGTTTCTAAATGATTGAGGAGGTAAATGATTATTTTGAATGTTCATCTGGGATTTTCTCTCCTCGCAATGGTTTCTGAAAAATACAGATAAGTTAAGTACTTGAATATCAAGGTGTAGTATCTAAGGGCAGTTTGTGGAAACTGCCCGGAACACTAGTTTCTCTCTTATAGAAAAATCTCTCCCGCAGGATTAATTGTGAGAAAGTAGGTCTACAGATTTGTCAACTAGTATTCCAGTATAATATGTTGTGTATTTTGTGTTGTACTTATCTGTTTTTTTTTGTGACGTTTCGATTCCTTATCAGGAACCGTTGTCAAACGATGTTTGTTTGAATGTTTTGCACTATATTCGCTTGACTTTTTTTGGTAATGTCAATTGACTGATTAATTGACTTCAAAGTCAATACACAACATATTATACTGGAATACTAGTTGACAAATCTGTAGACAAAACTGCCCTTAGATACTACACCTTGATATTCAAGTACTTAACTTATCTGTATTTTTCAGAAACCATTGCGAGGAGAGAAAATCCCAGATGTAATATAGTATTTGTTTTAAAAATTATTTTACATCGTATTTATTTCCTAACCGCTTAATTTTTCCGATACTCCCGGAACATATTAAATTATATTCATAATTTTGTTTTCTATTTGTGTTTGGTTGGTACTAGTGGTGTGTTGGATGTTTGATCTGGTTTGTTGTTGAGACTAGTTGATAAAAATAAAACTATAGATCAACTCGAACGAAATTCTCATATACCGGTGAAACTTCAAGACTTTTAGAAAAAAGGAAAAAGAAACAGCACTATAACATTTCCAGATGACATGTTGACAAATCAAATAAGCAGCCATAAGATAGACTGGGATATAACATAGATTTTGTTAAAATAAGAACATTCAAAAAGAGAAAACTTAGGAAGCCAGCTGTATGATGAAAAATAATGTGGAAATCGGTACACCTTCAATCGACCAGGATTTGGGATGAAGAAACTTATTGCTAGAAAAGCAAAAAATCGGTACCCTCAGTATCAAGTGTTCACTAAACGCCAACGATTGACAACGAACTCCAGAGTTGGAATTGAAACGTCTTCAAACACAGAAAAGTCTCACAGAATATACAAAACACTATTTATATACAGAAATACTTGTTAATCATATTGTAGACTTATTTTTCTCTCAGAATACCTGTGAGGAACAATTTCTGTACAGTCCGTAGTCCGAGCAATTATCGAAATTGCCTTACTGCACTTTGATCTCCTTTTATAATTTTCAAATATTTATTTGTTCGAGGAAAATTCTAAGGAGAGAAAACCCTAATGAACAGGCAAAATACATTTTTACATCTGTGGTAGCAAATTACAACAATTGGTTTTGAAACATTATAAAAAAATAGAATAACTTCTCTTTTCACTTGACAGTGCAAACAGAATGCATTACTATTGTGACGGGAATTCATCCGATAATTCGTGGAAGCGGCATTCATCCCATATTTCGGGGAATCCGAAATATTGTTCGTCTGGCGCATCGAGGTCGGCGGCTTGCTTCTACGTAGTTTTTGAAGAATTCTAGTCTAGTCTCGGCGACTCTTTGCCATTCTGGAGAATTCCGAGAAGAAACATAAATACGGAGAGCTGAGGAAGCATTCAGTCTGTATTCGATTGCCGTATAGCAAAGATAAATTGTAAATAGTTCTGTGAATATAATTTAAAGTAGTGGAAATAAATTATAGTGAGTTGGACTGTGTTTATAATTAAATGCAAGGGCTGAACCCGGAGTATGAAAATAAAAACATTACACTATTATAAATATTTGGTTCGAGATCCGTTCAGCATGAACAAATGTTACCCAACCCGACCTGTAAACATATGTGGTGGAACATACTATATTTGTCAGGTAATAGTTTTGCCAAAAATAATTATAAAAACTTACTCTTGCGGAAGACCTCCAGACACTTTGCCTTTTTGCTGAGCGGTAGGAATAAGACCTACGGCCAATAAAATGTCAATTGGACTTTCTTTGATTTCTTCTTCTTTCAAAAAGTCATTAGGAAGATTCTTCTCTGGAACAGCACCCCTTTTCAATCTGCACCTTGTTGGTAGTCCAAGAATTTCGTGTTGTACGTCCCGTTCGTACCACTCGTCAGTAAAATGACGCGAACAAATACGGGCTGTCGCACAATTTGTTAATTGTTTACCACAAGCTTGTAACCATTTAGCACGAATTTTTGAATCACCGGGGAAACGGTGGTAGCGGATTGCACCGCCTTTGGTTTTTCGATGAGTGCTATTGCAGCCGACAACAGCACATTGAGGCATTTCAATATGTCGCAGAAAACTGTAAAATTAATTCGTTGGTGGTCGAAGAGACAGTTAACAATTTGTAATGTTGTAAACAGTAACATTGCAACAATTTACTGACGCGATTTGAAAGAGCCATGCAATCATAATTCTTATATAAATGCCATTTACATATTTGGGTAAATTTTGGAAATAAGGGGTAATTAAATGTACAGCAATTAATAAGTTCGAGCTGTCCAGTTTAATTCTTAATCTAAAACAATATGAAGCGTTCTTAGTAATTGCATAGGCGTTATCCCAACATACTAAAAGTGGGCACAGAAATGACTTAATAATTAATACATTGTTATGCTTTTTTTCCACTCAATATCTTGGCGTTTAAAAATAAAGAGAGCACAGGGTAAATACTATAGAATAACTAAAGGTCAAGAAGACGGAGAAGTACGTTGATGTACATTAGAAATTCATTGTAAAAGTCAGAAAATTGCGAATAAGTTATAGTGACAGCAATTTCCACAACTGCCGGCAACAACCTTTTCCATTGCGTTTGTTTTTAACTGACTTCTAATATATTGGTCCGGTAATAAGTAATGTTTTTGAGAATATATTTTCAAGACGAACATTTAGATAATCAAATGTTTAAAACATAATATGTTTATTTTTAATCCTCGACGCTAAAAGAGGGGTGTTATAAGTTATAGGTGTGATTTCTGTGTCTGTCTGTGGCATCATAGCTTCTAAACAAATAGACCGATTTTGATGCTTTTTTGGGTTTGAAAGTTGAGGTGATCGATATAAAATGAATATTAGGTAATTTATGGATGTTCCCTTATCTAGAAAAATCTAGACAGCTGGCAGCAATTGGTTAGAGCGAACCAAACACTTCCAGAATGATTATTTCTGGTTGACTTCTTTATTAATAGACGTCAAAATAATACGTAATTAGACTATAGAAAGTCACAAACACGTAGGCACACAACCTTACCAGAAAGAACTGTTTAGTGATCAATTTAAGCTTCGAAAAAATTAATTAGTGTTTAAAACGTAATCTGAGATCATACAGTCTTCAGAAGTTTGTAGAAAGATTTAGGGCGATTGCTTGCAATTTGTCCCCAGATTATACTAAAAATAAATCACAAGCTAAACTGAAAAAAATATAACGATTTAAAAAATACATTTTCAAATTTGTTGGTCTATTATCACATAATTAAAAATATTTCATAGCTATTAAAAGTTTAACAGAGTCGATTTTAATATTTCTACACTATCATATCAAATATTTGCAGTTCTTCATAGTCATCAGTTTTGTTTAATTTCATTTAGTATGTTGAAACAATAAATGCTAACACATCATTTCTGTTCTAATATTAGTTATATCGAGGTGAATTAATAATTCTGCAATTGTTCTGAATTTTATTTCAAATTTATTTGTTTTGAATTTTTAAATCTATTAAAGGATTTATCTTGTATTTAACTGTGCTAAATCAAAAGTTGACAAACTTATATTTTTTATAATTGCCTATATTGTTAAACTATATTAAGAACAATATTCTCAAGGAATGACTATAGGGTTGCTGAATATCAAGATTCAAGTATGTCCACTTGTCATAACCTTGTGTGTAATTTTTAAAATTAGATAGACGATATGGACACATAATGCTTTCTAGAAGTAATATACATGCACTACATAGTAACAAATAAATATCTTTGTTTTCTTCTTGGATGGATGTAGGTTTTTAATATTTCATTCATTCATCAGTATTATTTTTTAGATTCTGCTCTTTTCAGTTTACCTATTTGTGTTTGAGCTATTACTATTAATCAACCATTTATGTCTTATATGTCTGGCAGTGGTGTGAAGGCTATATATATTAGTTGTCTCTGTAGTTTTTCCCAAATGCTTTGTTTCCTATAACACAATGCCATCAATGTGTAAGTAATCTTTAGATCATCTATTCAAAAAAGATATTAATATTGACAACACACGTTTTTTGCTGTCAACATAAAACAAATGCCAAAAAAGTGGTGATGTTATAAGTAAAAATTTTTTAGCTTTTTTTAATTAGGAACGTTATCGCTAGAAGCAACTTTATATATATAATATGTTGCATGATGCAGCAGGCATTTCAATTACTTCAGTAGTGATTTCATCAACGGACCAATGAGAAATCACCACGGTTTTTGGCTTATACCGTCAAAATTATTTTTTCTTTACTTTGCATGAACCCATGTCAGCAATCTGTCTAAAATCTATATTTTCTAAATAATCAATCAAGAGTAGTCGTTTGGAAATTGTGGTCAGAATTTTATTGCAAAAACAATGGTTTTTGTCTTACTAGGACGCTCATTAGAAGAAGTCCAATGTTTATAATATAATATAGCATAATTTACATTTTCGCTTAGTTTAATCCAAAATAAATAAATATATAAACATATATACAGGGTATTCCATCTCAAATGAGCCACCTTGAAAATCTTGGTTATTTTCAAAATCCTCAGGGATTTTGGGAAATCATCTAATTGGACACCTGTTTATTCCTGGTAATTTCAATTGTGAAATTTATCACAATATATTGGAAAATGAAATTAATGTATTGATAATAGAAAAATTAGAAAATGATCCTCTACTACAACAAGATGGAGCCCTTCTCACTACGCCGCACCAGTTCGTAAATACCTCGATTTGGAATACTCTGTTCGCTGGATTGGAAGAAGAGGTCCTATAGAATGGCCTGCCCGATCACCTGATCTGAACCCTTTGGATTTTTTTTGTGGGGACATGTTAAATACAAAAGCTTTATGACTCAGCCTGAGAATTTGGACAAACTACGTCAACGCATTATAGCGGAGTGTCGTCAGATCATTCCGACTATGCTGAACCATGTCAGAGACGGCTTTCAGTGAAGGTTGTACTATTGTATGAAAGTCAATGGAAGACACTTTGAACATTTGCTTTAGAGGCATTGTATTTGTAATGTAATTTCGTTTTTTGATACACTTTTATTATTAAATGTACAGAAATTGCAATAAACAATTTTATTACGACGGTATAGCCCCTAAAAAGGGCTTTCAAATGATATACGACAACACCTAAATTCCCTGTCTCAAATCTCAAGGTCAGTGAATTGGCCTGTTTATGTGACGAGTTACCGTATACAATATTGTAAGGAGCAATACAATTCCCGGTTGCTTATCGGTTTTATGTTGGGTAGGAACACGAATTTGAATGCGCGGAAGGGCTAATTCACCTCAAAAACAAAAATCGACGTGTCTTTTCTTATTGCAATAGTTTTGAAAATAACCAAGATATTAAAGGTGGCTCGTTTGAGATGGAATACCTTTTATATATAGTGTTATCTGAATTTTGATTGTTAAATTTTAAAATACAACTCTCTGGTATAGATTTCGCTTCTCATATTATTTTTAAATAGATATACTTACTATTTTTCAGTACACTATATCGCTTTTGTATGCATTGCCTATGTACATTTCTGGATTTTTATATTTTTTCCTAATGTAAATTTCATTTTTCAATTATTCTTTGTACAGGAAATATATCATTAATAACTGTGTTCTAAATTATTACTTTTATTAGCACGAAGTTATTTACATTTCTAATTAGTTAGAATGTTAAAGAAATTAAGGGAACTTCAAGATAATCTTTACTTTCTTTCCCAACATTTGATAATTTTCTGTTAAACACCTACAAGGGCATTGAGCTTATTAATTATCATATATGAATGTTGAATTTCAGGAGGTATTTTAATTGACATCGCTATCAAGACGTTAAGACTTTATCGTTAAAATACTAGAATACATTTTTATAAAAAAAAGTGTTCCAGTTTTCTGTAATATACGTAGTAACTGTCTTTTGTTAACATGACAATATCAATTCCATGACAAAATATTGGAATCTAGTTAGTTTTTGTAAATTTTAGTTTCAGGAGCCGTCAGCGTTTGAATCTAATAACAAGATAAAATTAAAAATTCAAATGAGGCCCGACACATTAAACCTCTAAAAAGTAAAAAATACTAATATTCTGGACTTATTATGATGGGAATTTCATACCTGAAGCTACTACTTATATTCGTGTACCTGATCTACTGTAGCCGGTCCAGTATGTAAGTGTGATCTCTATCATGGGTCCACACAAACACAAAAAAATCATGAAAATCGGTTCTGCGGTTTGGATGGTCAAAAATACATATTCCTAGAAGGCGATCGTAGCACCATCTACCGTACTTAATTGTAAATCTAAACCCTCCTGAGACCCACTCAAAAATATACACACAAAATTTCATTCAAATCGATCCAACCAGTTAGGAGTTCAAAAAAGTTCTCCTAGAACCCGATTGCTGCCCATCTATCTTGTCCAGTTTTGAATCTAAATCATCTAGGGACCCACTCAAACACACACAAAAAAAATCCCCAAAATCCGTCCAGTCATTTAGGAATATTTAAAAAATTCATACTACGATCCTTTTGTTGAATTGGCAAATGTGCTGATGATCTTCAAATGGCTGAACAAATCTTCATAAATTATCGCTAAGGATCGGTTTTTTGACCTCCACCTATCCCATGTAAGAAAGTGTAAGATATAATTTCATCAACCACCCACCTCCCAGCCCTTACGTAAGATATAATATTTTTTCAAAAGTATTCAATTTAAAGATAAAATGATATACGTATATTGTATAATGTAATGGTATCTTTAGTATAATAATAAAGTCTATATTATAATAGTAATGAAATACCATACGTTCATTATCAGTTATACTTTTTTTAAATATAATAAATATATTTTTATTATTAAAGATTGTTGAAATTATAGAAACATTCAAGTATAAATTCATATGGATACTGACTGACTTCTAGAGTTTTCGTAGAATGAGACCGTTAGATGTTTAGGACTAAAATAAAATATTTTATATACTCACATTTTCATTTTCAAGATATTAATTTTTGTATTGTTGTAATTAAATGCATATGATAAATAAGGGTCTAGGTATTATGTACTTATTTAATAGTTAATTTTGAAAATGCTTAATCCAGTAGAATTAAAATAGTTAATTCAGTCATAAATAATGAAAAAACAATATTTAAAAAATCATAAGTTAAAATTCATTTCAAACACCCACCTACCCTCATATAAGATTTCGTAAGATATTAGCAGACACCAACCAACCCTAAAATATCTCACGTACCTAATTTATGGATGGGCCCTAAAATTGAAATTTGAAATATCCTACTGTTACGAGAATTCATCCGATAGCTGGTGCAATCGGCCATCATCCAATTCGTGGAAAGGATATTCTTCCGATACTTCTGGGAATCCGAAATGTTTTGTCTCTCAACAGGACGACCGCTGCCGTTACTGGGAATTCCCTTAAAGTTTCCAGAACACATGAAAGAAGTTTCCCGATGGTTCGTTGAACTGCCAGAATAATTCCGAGAGAAATATATAAATACGAACAGCTGGCGATGGATTCATTCAGTTTTCGACGGTCGTATTGTATAGTTAAGATAAATGTAAATAATTCTGTGAATATAAATTGTGTTAAAGTAGTGGAAATAAATTAGAGTGATTTGTACAGGTTTTTAAATAAATCTAAGAACTGAACTGAACCCGAGTGTGAAAATAAAAACATTACAATACCTCTACGGTTTTCTTAAATATATGTATTATCGTATAGAGATAGGGCTTAAACACATTTTATATATTTATATTATTTTTCAAGTAACCTTAATGAGAATTATTCTTCCCAGTTGAATTTTGTGGGCTGCTTCTAATGCTGATTAGTTCATATGTTTATTTTTATAGTAGCATCTAGGCTAATCTATTGATTTCAAATCATCAGTACGAAATATTACTAATACTGTTTCGTGTTTTTGTCCCTTTTAGTTAGAATATGATGAATTTTATTTATACAAAGATAATGTTAAGAACAGCAAAAACAATAAATTGTAACAAATACTTTAAACAAACCTAGTTTTTTTTACACCGTTTTTCTATATCTACCTTTCCAAAAAGGAATTAAACCGGGAAAGCTGGGTAGCCCCGGAAACGGAGAACAAGTTACTATCTATTTCTCTGGTATATTTTCCCCTGCCACGTCGGAAATCCCAGACGGGACAATCGTCCTGAAGGAGTATTGCTACTACCCGCCAAGTAGTAGCTTTCATCATCTAGAATATTACATATATTTTGCTCCAATATTTCCATGCATTTCTCTGTATTTAGTGGTTTTCGTAAAAAGAGAAGTCATAAGACTATCAAAAATGTATAGTAAATCCAGTTACCTTTCTGTATACTTGGAGAAATCTTATGTGGATGTGACCAATAATGCCTACTAGGATTACAGGAAATGAAATACCTTTTGTTAGATGAATTTATGAAGTTGGAAAAATTCTAACGTGGTTCACATACACCATCAACAAAAGTTATTTCGGTTTAAATTAAAATGAATAGATTTAAAATTCTTTTTCAAATATTTCGGATTCATTTTGACAAGAAAAAAAATCCTATTGCGTTTGTAGTTCAATTTTCGTTTTTTTTTTCACCGTAATCTGTTCCAATAAATTACATTAAGCATATATCATTTATATAGATTAGGAATTAACAGCTATCAAAAATACATTTTTTACTATATGCGATTTTCATTCGAATTCAAGATTATTCTAAATGTAACTTGACAAAACATCTAAAATAACTAGTTTTGATTATAATTTCTTTGTTATATGTACATTAAAGTTCGGATTCTGTCAATATTGTATCACCTGCATACCTAATAATATTTATGACTTTCCCATTGATTTTAGTGTCTTCTGAGCTGGTTTCAGAGAATTTCTAATTATACTTTTAGCACGTTTAACCTGTAATACATCTTCCTAATTGGTGTTGTTCCTAACTGATCTAACACATGGCGTATGTATGTATGTTTCTTAAATGATATATATATATATATATATATATATATATATATATATACAAAAACACTCCAAACGTTTCAAAGTCTTTGCTAACCATAAAATATAATTTCGAATTTGAAAGCTATCTGACTGAAGATAGTAGGCAACAGATTTAATGCTAAAACGACATTCAAAACAAGAAATACACTAACTTCAATGATATTCAAATCAAATCCAACAAACACAACTTAAAACTGAAAAAAATGCATTTACAAAATTCCTTGCGAATCACATAAATTTTAGATTGGAGAAATATCTTGACTATAAGTGTACGAATAAATGAACACAAAAAAATACATGAGGAAACGACAATTCGAGAAATCGAAAATTTGTATGCCTGGGATTTATTCAATAAAACATAATTTCACAATTCAACAATACTATACAAAAAGAAGAGTATAACACAAAACAAACATTAAAAGATTCTGATTTAATTATGTTAAATGAGGGCGATTGTATCGTCTCCAGTTCCGTAGAACTCAAACATATCTTGTTGACGATAATTAAGGGGGAAATTAATAATGGTCATCTCCTTTTGAACAGCCCTATATCAGGATATTTCATAAGGTTTTTCGTCGATTTTTTCTTATAACGTTAATGGGCTTACTGAATCAATAGAATTCGTTCATCGCATTTTTGGAGGATGTACTATCTTACAACAAAGTCGCCCCTAGGAGTGGCACATATAATTTCCAACTTGAAGGCAGTTGGATTTTTGTATGTTATGATATTTGGATATTTTTTAAGCTAACCTGTACCTAAATGTTAAAAAAAAAACAACAAATTTTCCTTTGCCATATAAAATAAGCTTCAGAAAACATAGTTTTTACGGTTTCATACGTTCCGGATCATTATGATGTGTCTCACGTTCAAGCCTATTTCATTGAGGTTTTCTATTAATTTTGTTGTATTCGGTCAAAAGTATTTTGCAGTCAACAATACAATAAAATCTTCTCATAAAGCATTTCATTTAAGTGAGGCCAGAAACAATAGGAAAATACAGGCTCACACAAAAATGAAAACCCAAATAAAAAACCGCCCCCGGGTGGGCTCGAACCACCAACCTTTCGGTTAACAGCCGAACGCGCTAACCAATTGCGCCACGGAGGCTACATCAAAATTGTTCTGAGGCAAAATTGCTGTGATGTTTTCCAATTATCAATAGAAAAATCATATCTAATCTAACCTAAATCAAGGCAGTGTACAATTTATCTCGGTAACTTTTTATAATGATTGCGGCGCAAAATTTTCCGACGTCTAAATTGTTGCAGGTTCAAGAATTGAAAACTGACGCTAGTAATCTAGTGATTCTATTATTATTGATCATTGAGCTCCAGAAGAGGTACGATAATGAAATAAGTAATAACGACGAATATAGAGTCTATATTCGTTGGTAATAATTTACTAATTTAGAACTATCTAACCAGCAAATTTAAACTTGTCACCGTATCTATTGATGGTTGTTACCAGTGAAAATGTGTCATGCTAAAATTCATTCGAAATAATATTTCAACCTAATTTAAGGAAAGACAACTCAAAAATGGTAATTTCTTCCAAGTTATTCGAGTGCTAATAACTACCCATGTTTTGAGGAGGAGGTACCTAAATAAAATGCAATCACGGTACCTAAGGGGGTATTGAATCGGTAATCATTCTTTGGTTCAACTTGTATTCTTTCACATGCTCTATTTTCATGGTCTTGTGCAGTATCGGCTCTCTTCAAATTTCTAACACAAGTTACATTAAAGGCTAAAATTGCATTCATATGTGCAACAAGAAGTTTTTATTTGTTTTAATATGTCGAACTCTATCATGTGTAGTTTAATATTGCTGAAAGTTTTTGACTGTGTGGCACACGATGATTTGACACTTTTGCTCAAAACATTCCACTAAAGTGGGCAACACATCTGTGTTTTTCCATAAATTAAATTAAAACTTTTTGTCCATAAATATATTTTATGTAAATCAACAAGATTAATTATTAATATCACTTTCTACGAGTCTATATGACAGATCCTCAGGTCTTAAATGGGTGGTATTATATCAATAATAATAGAACGAAAATTATTTAAGTAAATCGTGTTTGACTAAACATAATTAAGCTACATTTGTACCATTCAAATTAGTTCAACAAACATATAGATTAATTTTTAAAGTTTGTTTTAAACAGCCAATATAAAAATATTAAGATAGCAGATTCAATGAACTAGTTTAATATTAGTTGTATAAAAAATAGTATAAGAGTATAAGAGCCCATGCATAAATGACATTACACCAATTTGATAAAGTATGGTGGTCACATTAGTTTTACCCCCATTCTAATGTGGTAATTCTAAAATTATTTATGTATGTATTTCTATTAAAAATCCGAATTTTAGAAAATTTCCAATCCTCACAAATAATACAAAAAAATACAAAATTTACTCATTTTATCTATGAGTGGCTTCGTTCTGATTTGGATAATGTTAGGACCATTTGACATGTCAAACCTTCAACCAAATCATATAGCATCGCCAACGTTTATCGAGCAAAATTTGACGGCAAATAGCTGTAAATATTTGAGGACGAATCTTCGTGATAGGTTAGGTCACTAAAAATAAATACGTTATAAAACACAAAAAGACTTCGTAAATAAAGTTAAAAAAACTGACTTCAAGGCATAATAACAACAACGCCACACAAACACTAATTTGGTCAAGTGCGAGTTGGACTGGCATTCTAAGGGATCCGTATCTACTTCGAGATTTGATAAAATGTAGGTGAATCAAAGTGTAATATTTTTCTAATATTGCACTTTCAGAGCAGCAGGGAAGGAGTGGATTTTCTTATATTTAGCTTAATGTCTTTTAAACTAAGCGCTCTAAATTTATAAAAAATATGCATTTTTGTTTCTCAAATAGAGCCTTTTTATTTTATCTGATACATGATTGGCATGATTTTTATAAAAATATTTATTTAATTTTCTAATTTGGCACCCAAAATTAAGATTAAGATTTTCGCTTTATTTTACCATTAAACTTTCAGTGAAGCCCTATATAATCTTATTTTGAATATTAGGCTTAATTATTAAATAATATATTATTAAATCTTTTGAACAAATTATTTTAAAAATACAATTATTTGTATGATGATTCATTTCATGTACACATCACACACACACAGGGTGCACTTTAAATACCAACTTTTATTTTCCATTTAATTTTATAAATTACTATTAGAATCTGTGCTTTACTTTTCTTTTAATAGGGCGAATTTTGTATATTTTTGAATAACATTTTAACAATTTATTTAAAAAGAATGAAAAAATATACTTGTATTCCTCATTCTTCCACTTGATATAACGTGATGCATTTGAAAAAAAAAGGTCATTTAATTTTATAATTTGCCCCCCAAATTAATATTGGTGTTTTCTATTTATTTTCCTTATAAAATTCAAATGAGCCAATATCCCTAATTTTTTGAAATTTTAGGTCATATGGTTCCGGAAATAAAGGCGAATGAATATTTTTTAAATATTTTTGTTAGTATCTTTTAAAAAAATATATATTTTAAAAATATGAAAAAAAAATTTGTATAGGTCACAATGAGCCCTTTGATTTGATATATGACTGATGCGTTATAATCAACTTTTAATTTATACTTTCCATTTAATTCTGTAAATATATATATATATATATATATATATATATATATATATATATATTTGTTTTTAAGTTTTCGCGGGCACTAAATGTTTTAGGTGGTTCCCGGGAGTTCATCCGCGTAGTTGATAACTGATCCCTGCCGGGATCGATGGTAACATGACGACGTTTCGGCAGAGTCACATCTGCCCTCTTCAGGTCGGTTCGCATAATTCTCGTAGCCTTCTGCTTTCGCTTCTAGTTACTCGAATACAGTAAAATAATCAATAAAACACAGAACTAATTCAGCACCATAACGTTGTGAGTTTATCTGACAGATAACCACTATATATATATATATGTTTTAGGTGGTTTCCGGGAATTCATCCGCGTAGTTGATAACTGATCCCTGCCGGGATCGATGGTAAAATGACGACGTTTCGGCTTCTAGTTACTCGAATATTCGAGTAACTAGAAGCGAAAGCAGAAGGCTACGGTACGCCTTCTTTATTCGTTATCGAATTTAATGCATTTGGCTGTTCCACACTCTATAGGCAACGAAAAACAGAAATCACTAAAGTAAACCGGTAGTGAAAGCAAAGAAGAAAACAACAGATATTATTAATAGTTGGAACAATCGGAAAACAATATTTTTGAGAAAAATACGACCCTGAATGTAAAAGCATTATTCTAAAACCATAACAGTCGAGTAAGCTAAACGAATCGGTATTTAATGTTCAACAAATAATAACGATTCAGTATCACTAGCTTTATTATGAAGCCAACTATTAATACAGCGTACAATGCCAAATAGCATTATGAAATGTTTTATTTACTTTGCCTAGGCTCTTTGTATAATCACGCAGATAAGCGTAGTAGGTCAGTACATGACCTCGTTTATAAAGTTTTTACTGCTGAAATTTCTCATGCTTCTTCGTTTTTATTCACTATTAATTTTCAAGGAAATATACCGATTTTATTGCTGTATGTCGACGGAAACGTAGTGGGCAAAAGTCCTTGATTGCACTTAATAACAATGGACTTTGGTTTTACTAATGTTGTTCCAAGAAAATTAATAGATACTTCAAATGGAATTATTTTAAGGTTGTGAATTATGTTTTTCGTTATCATTTGGTATTGAAATTTTTTTATGCTGTAGCCTTGAGTTTCTATCTAATAAATTATTTTCAGAGTTAATCTAAATCTTGACAGAATAAGAGTTTAGAGGATCTGAATGTTAATAAACAGAAATGACTAAATTGGTTGAAAATGTTTTTTCGCCAAAATGTGATTACGACAAATAAATGCGACTCCAAGAAAATAATATGGATCAGAATTATGCCTGCTTTAGTCTAACAGGGTAACCAGGGATCAGTATTAGCATTCTATCATTCTCAAAAGCAATGATCACTGTCCAATTCCTTTCTGAAGAAGACCTGCAATATTAATTAAAATTAGGCAACTAATGTTGCCCCAGGTCAATATTACATATTATTTTTTAAAGTTTTCTCTTCTTGGATAATAACAAAAAAATCTCTTTTATACAAATATTCCAAGTAATGAAATGTAGAGAATAACTAATAATTATAAAGGACATCCTCCCAGTTATTCTCACAAAAATCTATCGTTCATATCCGTTCCCGTGGACGAGACGTGAAACTTCAGAAATATGTTTTTCGTAATCCTGGACAAATGCTGGACTGGGTAACCAAAAACATGTAGTTAACAAGCATACCGCAAATACATCGTACATCCATACATCCTACTGTATCGTTCTATAAAAACTTTCGGGAAATAGTGCCCAATAAACTCCATATCTCTGATGCGACCAAATGGACCAAAATTTCGCAAGCCCTTCAATTTCCAAATATCTAAAATCCTAATATAAGAAATTATTGAAGTATCTTTACAATAATATTTACTGCAGATATTGCGCCGGTTTGATACTAAGCATTGTAATTTTTTTTATTAATTGGGGCAAGCACATGAATCTTTGGTTTGCAAGAACTTAAACGGTCAGTGACACTAACCATACTCAAGGATCTACTATACCATAAATTATAAACACACACATTGCTTGAAACAATCCCGGTGAAACAGAAAAGCTTCCCACCAACACCAAGCGTAGACCAAGTAACTTACAAAATACGACGACGTCCAATTCTAGAAAAATCCTAAACACTAAACATTAAATTATAAAATGTCTCACAGGCACCACAAATCACAAAACAAAAACTACAGAACAACAAGAAATAATATTTTCCAAGAGCTGCCTTTTTGGCAGTTGTATACTGGCCCGTCTGAAGCCCAAAGGGGTGTACGACTGCTAAGACTTAAAAATCTGAGACTTGCAATATAATGTACTAAATGATTCGGTCAATGCCCCAAACATAGCAACAAGCAAGAAAGATAAAATTCACTTTCGCTGAAACTTTAGAAGACTTTTTAGACAACAACCGATATTATATTGTAGTACATCTCAACAAACGAAGAGGGATAAATGTTAGTATGTCAAATTTTTAAAAGTATAAGCTGTTTCGACTCATGGATTAATTACCTCATACTCTTTAAAATCAAGGTGAATACAAGAAGAATTTGTGAGGGACAACGACATGTCTAAGTTGACAATAAAATAAACAGGGATCATTACCTAGCCATTGAACGAAATCTTATAGCAGAGATGACAATTATCAAATCAAAAAAGTTCGCAGTTCCTAAGATAAACTAACACTAACTTAATACGTTCATAAGTAGGGCTACCATCTAGTAATGGTGGTCATCACATTATTTCTGCTCTTTGGATGACAATTTTTCTAGAGAAGAGGTTTTTAACAAGATTTCTTTTAGTTTACTGTGTTAATAAACAAACCTCATCTTCATTTTAACCTATAAGTCTTATAATAAGGTCCAATGTTTCTGTGTTATCGGTATATCTGCACATTTCCACTGCTTATGTCCGACATTTTCTGGGATTTTCATGAAATTTCCGAAGTATTTTAATCTAGAGTAGAGTGCAAAAACCATAATATATGAAGTATGTAAGAAAGAGTATTTTAAATGAGGCTTAGTATTTGTTTTAAAATTTTCGTGAACTTTGCTGGAATGTATTACATTCTCCTGACATAACGATTCATTTTTTATGCCTATAAGCGAATTTTCTCGAAATATTCAGTGCAATGACCTATCCAGCTAAAACAGCTGACGATAAAAAAGTACAAATATAGTTGCTAAAGTCTTCGAATCAAGGAAAGAAATACTTACAGGAAGGCGACAGATGATATAGAAAGGTACACGGGAAAGCAAATGGAAATAAAACGCGTCGATTGTAGGAATTTCTGTTGATGATTTAAATGGTTCGTTCACCTTTATTTGTCCTACTTTAGAACAAAGTATAGTTGTATGGTGGTGAAGTATTCTCGTGAGTTTCTGGAATAATAAAGAAGATTTATGTTTAGAGTGAATTAATTGTAGGAACCCACACGAAGTACTCAGTAGTATGATTCTAAGACGGATATCCTAGAGTTTCAGTGACAGATGTCGCATGAAAATACTTAACACAGGTGTAAAATAATTCTTTGAGATTATATTCTTTTGAAGAATGTGCGACTAACTAATAATTATTGTATTGCATTAACAAGTAATGTAAATTCGGGAAAGCGAAATCTATAAATGTATTTTGCATACGTAGTTTTTTTCCTAATATCTAGCTTATTAGTCCTTTACTTGCCTGATTAATAGTTAAAGTACCTGCGTGACCGAACTTCACTCGTAAATTGAAGGTAAGATAAATGTACATAGTACATATAGCCAAATAATAGGGCATTTGCTATGTAAACTAATTTAAACTCCCTAATAAAATATTTTTTTCTTACATTTTTTAGTTACATGGTGTTACTACAATTCTACTCCCCCCTATATTTCAACCACCCTATATATGCAACTGCTTATGGAAAACCCATTAAAATAATTCTTTTCATTCCATTTTTTTAATCACGCTACAATTCCACTCGATTCCAAATCCCAACCATCATGTATAAGCGACCGCTTTTGGCCCACTCTACTAACACTTTTGTTTCTAAAATCTTTTAACTTGTAACTTGTCACTATAATTCTACTTTGTCCTATTTTTCAACATATTTCAACCAATATATATATATATATATATATATATATATATATATATATATATATATATATATATATATATATATATATATATATATATATATATGCAAGCCGTATGTCAGCTATCATTAATTTCCAACTGCTTATGGGCTACCCCATATAATTATTTTTTCTAATATCGCATATCAACTCTTATGGACCAGCTAACATATTTTCAACTACCCTATATAATACAATTTCACGCCACCAATTCATATTATGTGATCAAATTAACATGCGAACTCATAAGGTCTTACTTATCCAAAAATCGCGTAACGTGTCAATTTTTGCAACTTGAAAACTTGAAATGTCCACCTATAAAAATATACTGCTAGGAAAATATGATGGCGCGATGAAATAGTTACATGTTCGGATCATACAAATACCATTTGTATTGAGAGAATGTTTACAAGAAAAGTTTCACTCTCCATTAGGTCACCGAATCACCCTGTATTTTTACAACACGAGTATCATTCTTACGTAGGTTACCAAATCACCCTGTACTGAACGCCTTGAAATTACAAAGCAGCCGCCTTGATTGTCACAAACAGTCAATAAATTTTTTAATAATTTAAGTCCTCAGTAAATGATTTTTCACCAATCGATTTCTATCCATCAAAACTTCCAAATCGAAAATTTCATTAAAATTGTTAGATCCGTTTTCCTTCCAGAGCTCAATTACATATATATATATATATATATATATATATATATATATATATATATACAAACATCGCTCGTATTATAGTATTAGATATTGGTTCACTTGAGCGACAATTTTTTGTTTTCTTACTTACTTCAGGAACATGTTGCTATTTCTACTGTCTACTAAATTAAGTCAATCAGTTCAAATGACTAAATATTTTTAAACAAAATTATATTACTTTTGCGAAACACAAGGCGTAAGTAATTACTTTTGAATATTATAATTCTACAATATATGTGAGATTTCAGTCTGTTTTCAATTCGGAAGCAAAATATTTGTTCAGATTTTCATGGAAGTTTTGTGACATCATTAGAAATTCCCAGTAACTCTCACTGACGTGTTGTATTACACTGTAATGAGTTATCTGATTTGGTAGTATTTGTTTAGTTACGTTTGAATTACACGTTACTAGGGCTTACCCGACGTTAAAACGTAATGTCAATAGAAGTAAAAATACCCCTGTACCAGGGTAGGATGAAGATTGAATGATAATAATAATAAAACGATATTATTTATATATCTGAAAAATTTCATCGACGGTGTTGTATTTTAAATTCATTACAATTTTGATATATGCGAAACGTATACGGTTTTTTATTGATTATGGAGATGAAAAGAACATCAAGTTGTTTCCTTGGTGATATTTGGTGCACTACTGGTAGTTTTCCAATTACCGCACAAAAGCCCATGAAACGTTAAAATAAAACATGAAATATGTTCCAATCGACACCCGAAAATTGCGGCATTGTGCGGCACAAAGTCACTTTGTGCTCTGATAATTGGAAAACTACAATTTATACTTTTACATTTGAAACCAAAAGTCTAAACTTGAGAGTCGGTATATTTCAAAAGTACAAACGTTTCAAGGTCTAAATCAGACCTTGTTTTCAATAAATACAAATGGAACAAAAAATTAAAAAATTAAGAGGATTCGCACTGACAAATATCATAATCACAATTTAACATTAATATTTGACAATAAAATTGATATAACTAAAGGAATTTACTGCAAATTAGATATATACAGGGTAGCACAAAAATGTTTAAAGATCATGTGAAATAACAAAGCTTCGTTCAAATTGGAAGAATTTGAAAGAGTTATCTTTAGAATTTCATGTGGCGTTCCTAGGTATGACTTTGTTATAAGAGTGCATTCGCCAAAAGTGAGACTAAAGATATTCTGATGTTCCAGAGATCTCATTAAAGTCATAAGGGAAAACCTAGGAAAAACCTTATGAATTTGTGAACATGCCTGGAACATACAATTTCAAAATTCAACCATACAACACAAAACGAAAGCTGAAAGAGTCTGCTTTAATTTTATTAAATGAAAGCGATTGTATAGCTAGTACTTCTATAGAATTCAGCCGTTCCTGGTTGCAAATAATCAAGGATGAAATTAATAATGGTAATATCCTTTAGAACAACCCTATATCGGGATAGTTCATAAGGTTTTTCCTAGGTTTTCCCTTATGACTTTAATGAGATCTCTGGAACATCAGAATTTCTTTGGTCTCATTTTTGGCGAATGCACTATCTTACAACAAAGTCATACCTAGGATCGCCACATGAAATTCTAAAGATAACTCTTTCAAAATCTTCCAATTTGAAAGAAGCTTTGTTATTTCACCTGATCAAAAAAAGTGCTACCCTGTATATATCAAATTTGCAGTTAATTTCCCTTAGTTACATCGATTTTATTGTCAAACATTATTGTCAAATTGTGATTACGATATTTGTAATTGCGAATCCTCTTATTTTTTTTTAAATTTTTGTTCAATTTGTGTTCAAACCATTGAAAACGAGGTCTGATTTAGATCTTGAAACGTTTGGACTTTTGAAATATAGAGACTTTCAAGTTTATGTGGTGTTATTCCCAAAGGACTCAGAAAAAATAAAAACCAGAGATGCCACAATTATCATTTAGAACATAACAAAAGTCTAACCCAAAAATTGCATATTATCTAATTTGGAATTCTACAATAACTACTTATTTGGAGCAAATGCATGTTCCATTTCAAAAATATTAAGTAAAAAAATCTCCTTTAATCATTTCTCCGGCTTTTCTCAGTGAAAAATTCTCTATAGGTATGTATAAATGACTATATTTACGGTTTTCTAATTCTTTGCAACTTTTATAGCGATGACGATTTGCTGTTAAAAGCATGTTAATTATATCATGCAAACGATTACTGAAGTAAGAGATGCCCTACTGATAGATGCACTTATTCTTATTCTCACAAGTCACCGTGATGATAATAAGGGTTGAATCATTGGGTGCATTCATTCACTTTTTATGTTTCTCTGTTGGTAGCATTTTTGCATAGTTCAACACAGAATTTGACGTTTGTTTTAGTTATAAAGCGGTAAATAATTTATAAGCTTTAATGCATTATTAAAGCGCTTCAGCAGTACGATTCCCTGTATGCACCCATTCACATTCCAAGCAACAAATCGAATGCGATCAGTAGATGTGGCTCAAATAATATTTTGAGTTAAATTAAATGCCGAGGTGTGAAAAAAATGAAATAGGTTAAGATCAATTGGCTGAGCGTACATCCAACATGCTTCGGTTCAAAATATGGTTCATGGTTTTCGAAAACCATGCTTCTGCGACTGTGATAGAGCGTTCTTTTGATGGTGCGTCGTCTACCATTAATGACGGCTGTTTAAGTAATACACGGGCGACACTGATTGTTCGTCATTAGGGATGACACCTCAGAAACAATAACGGCATAGTAAATTTTAAATGAAAATGGATATATTACATTACGAGTGAAAAATAATTAAATATTTGGCACCGTCAACAAATACAACTTAAGTAACTAACGACATGTCTAGTACTACCGCAACTTGTCGCAGAATCATCATGTAACCGTTTGGTAAATCAGTTAACTCAATGGGAAAACCAATCTAGCGTCAAGGAGGAACCTTAGACCATTACATATCAGTCCTCGAGTAATTATGACTGTTTCCAAAACGAATAAAGAAATGTTTCAAGATTAAATGGTTTGCCATCTTCTCTCGTCAAATCTAAACAAATTATAAAATTGAAAACTGCAATTATTAAAAATACTTATATATCTAAATTATCAGGCACATGAAGACTGCTCTTTCTACACAACAATGGGCAACCATTTCAGTGATGAATGAACGCCACGACTATTTAGATATTTTTCCTATTATTTTTTGCCATTAATGTATTTTGGCCGGCGCTCCTGAACCAAATCATTATTATATATTTTGTATTTATTATATTCAGTTATTATTTTTCATCTTTGACAGAATATGCATATATATATTGCGTTCGCACCGAAAGTCAATGATTTCACCTATAAACCTTATACTAAACTTTCGACAATTTAGAGATTTGGTCCCACACCACCCCAGTATTTGACGCGCTGTTTCAAATGCAATAAAGTAATCTGTTTGAGCGCAAGATCCCGTGTAAGCCGCCTTTTTCTTCCGACTGACCATAACACTAAGATGTAATTTTTATTTCACGCTAAAACATATTCTTAAACATTTTTTGTTCGATTTGAGCATCACAAATTTCTTCTAAAAAATAGATGTGAAATATCTTCAACTCTTTCACCTAGTAGACTTTACGGACGTATTTAATATACAAACACAGGAGATAAATTACAATCTGACATTCCTGCTATGTTATCTAAAACTATATGTAGCATTAGTTACAAGATTCATTCTGCTTACATTTTAGTTATTTATCACTTTTGAAATTAGACTGATTTAGCGTTGGAGTCCTTAGCACACCTTGAATGATGAATCACTCGTTAGTACAGGGATGTCGAAAAAGTTTTCTTAAAGTAATTAATTAATTTGGAAACTTCGCTTATGTTATTTTTTGTTAATATTGTGAAATAACGGTTAAGTGAAGTCTAGGTACAATAAAGAAACCTATATTACTGAAGGTTACATCGAAATGTCACTATTACTGGAATGATTCACCTTCTTTATTTAGTTTTATACCAGTTTAAAGTTGTGTATAATACAAAATTTAATAAAAAATGCTGAAATGAAATGATGGTTTCAACTATTACGACGGATTCAGAGGCTTTAGTAGAGAAAACGATATAGTTTTGGAATAGTGGATACTAGCTTCTGTAATCCATTGGCTGTAGACTTTACAGCACTGTTGCATAATTATTCTCTGTTTATGAGTACACTGATGCAGAATTTCCCTAAGAAAACTTTTACATTTAAATGTCAAGTAGGTCGTATCACTCGTGTGCCAATTTATTAGGAACTTAAAAGCTGCCACTTCTTTTGATTGGGAGCCACAAAAAACCCAAATAACTCATAGGTTACTTGTTAATTATCAAAGTAAGAAAAAGTCTGAATGACATTTGTTATCTTCTCAAACTGGCTGAAGTGAATATGAAATTAAGGTGCAGAAAAGAACTATTATTTTTGACTTAGAACCACCTGCTAGTACAACAAGTAATTACTTACTACTTTTAAAATTTATAGAATAGACTACTATTCTCTCTGAGTTTGGCCGACATGGAAAGGAAAAATAAATGTCTTTAGTGTGTGGTACCTTAATATAGGTATATGTTGTAACTATTCCAAGTAAAATATTATTGATATACCACCAAATGAAGACATACGAAAATAGGTTGAAGCTCGCAAGAGTAAACTGCAACAAAATGTTTGGAATTGCACCGATTTATTTTTACGAGCAAATGTAAAGTAGCCTGGCAATAATATTTTTAGTATACACACAATCAAAATTATATGGAATCACCCTCTAATTATAAAAGACAATTTTTTAAGGGAAAACATGTACACATAATAAAAAGCGAACATATTTCTTGAAAAAAAGGTGTGTGTATATGAGAAAATAGAATTGTTCCTTCAGTGGAAGTATTACTATCCCGTATTCGTTGCGCGTCAATGTTAATTAAATATTATTGTGGAAAATATAATTACAAATGCCTTATGTCGGGTTATCAGAAGCCCGGAGGGGAAGAATTATTGCTCTGGCAGGACAGAGTATGACGCAAAATGAAATTTCACTGATAATCTGATTTGCCAAGAGCTTGCCTCAAAAACCTATAAAAGGTTTCTGGAATTGGGAACTCTAAAAAATAGCCCCAGAAGAAATCGTAGAAGAGTTATTACAGAACTCCAGGACCGTTTCTTAGTTCAAATAGTACCAAGAAATCCGACAACATTCCATTTAGAGCAACAAAGTAGAATTGTTTTCTGAATGTTATTTGTGGCATCTTCTAGTTTATTTTAGATTTTCTTGGGAATAATACCACATCAGAGTTCAAACTTGTGTATATTTTAAAACCAAACGTTTCAAAATCCTGTCGGATTTCGTTTTCAATGGATATAAATTTATAAAGTAAAAAGTGAAATATATGACAATTATTTTGACAAATATGTTTACGTTACTATGGAATTTCTTTGATTTTAAATATACAGGGTGCACAAGAAATTCCAAAGATCATTAAAATCAAAAAAATTTTTCAAGTTGGAAGAACTTGAAAAATTGTCTTCAGAATTTATTTGTGGCGTTCCTAGGGACGACTTTCTTTTTAAGATAGTGCATTTGCCAAAAAATGCGATCAAAGAATTCTGATAATTCAGTGATCCCATTAAAGTCATAAGGGAAAACCTAGGAAAAAACCTCATGAACTATCCCGATATAGGGTTGTTCAAAAGGATATGCCCATTGTTAATTTCATCTTTAATTATCGGCAACCAGACATGACTGAAATCTACGGAAGTAGAAGCGATGCAGTCGTTTTCATTTAACAGAATTAAGGCAGATTCTTTTAATTTTCGTTTTGTGCAGTGTTCTTCTTTGTGTAATATTGTTGTGTTTTGAAATTGTATTTTATGGCCTTGGTCCCAAGCATGTTCACAAATTTTTGATTTTTCGAACTGACGTTTCTTTATGTAATTTTGATGTTCATTTATTCGAACATTAAGAGGTCTAGAGGTTTCTCCAATATAAAACTTATTACATTCACAAGGAATCTTATAAATGCAATTTTTTGAGTTTTGCGTAGCGTTTTTTGGTTTTGTTTTTGTTATAATAGATTTAAGCGTATTTGTTGTTTTAAATGTAGTTTTGATGTTAAATTTGTTGCCTACTCTTCTCAATCTCTCTGACAGGCCCTGTATATATGGTATTGTTGTTGTTATAATGTGGTTTTCCTGGTTGTCAGTATTATTAGGTGAAGTCTGGTGTTGGTTGTCAGTTGTTTTGTGCTCAATTTTATTTAACTCTTTGTTAATAAATTTTTGAGGGTAATTGTTTGCAGTTAGAACATTTTGTATAAATGATTTTTCTTTGTTGAATTTAGTAGTATCTGAGCAGTTAGTCTTTGCTCTGTCATATAAAGATTTAATAACACCTCTTTTTACCGTATTTGGATGGTTCGAGTTAAAATTGAGATATCTGTTAGTGTGAGTTGGTTTTCTGTAAACTTCTGTTTCAAATGAAGATTGTGTTTTTGTTATTAAAATGTCCAAAAAAGGTAGTTTGTTATTTTGTTCGATTTCTAATGTAAATTTTATGGTTGGTTCTTTGTTGTTTATGTCGGTTAATAATAGCTACGGGAACATTGTTATATAAGTTTACTATGTCAAAACTTGCTAGTGTAAATGTATTTTTGTATTGTATATGAGACAATTTTTCTAAGAAATCTGCACTGTTTTTAAGATGAGAAATTGAATTACCTGTAAGTGGAGAAATAATTTTCAGCAAAAATTTTGAAAGTTCATTACATGGAGAATTTATGGAACTGACAATTGGTCTCAAAGGGATGTTGGGTTTATGAATTTTTGGTAAGCCATAGAAGTGTGGAGGTTTAGTATAATGTGGGGTGAGAGTTTTGCGTTCTTGGTCTGTAAATTCGTGTTTGTGACTGTAGAGTAAACGGTATATTTTGCTTTCTACTGAACTTGTCGGGTCTTTGTTTAGTTTAGTGTATTGTCCTTGATTAATTATGTTCATAATTTTGTCATCATAGTCATTTTTATTCAAAATCACTGTTGCATTGCCTTTGTCTGCAGGTAAAATTTTGATTGAATTATCATTTCTTAATTCTTTAACTGAATGTAATTCATTTTTAGAAAGATTATTTTTGATTCTTAAAGGTTTTTCTAGTTCAATTTTCGCTCTAATCCTGTATTCATAAACCCAACATCCCTTTGAGACCAATTGTCAGTTCCATAAATTCTCCATGTAATGAACTTTCAAAATTTTTGCTGAAAATTATTTCTCCACTTACAGGTAATTCAATTTCTCATCTTAAAAACAGTGCAGATTTCTTAGAAAAATTGTCTCATATACAATACAAAAATACATTTACACTAGCAAGTTTTGACATAGTAAACTTATATAACAATGTTCCCGTAGCTAAAACACTTCCTATAGTAAAAGAATTATTGGAACATGACTATTCACTTCATCAACGAACTCGTTTATCTATTAACACAATAATGGAATTACTCACTTTCTGTACGAAAACAACTTACTTTCAGTTAAACGATGATTTCTACCAACAAGATTTTGGCATGGCTATGGGTTCTTGTCTGTCCCCTGCCTTAAGTAACATCTTTATGGACAAATTTGAAGAACAAATGATTTTTTCAAAAGAAAATAAACCGTTGGTGTGGTGGCGTTATGTTGACGACATATTCATTATTTGGGAACAAAATCTGGAAAATTTACAGGAATTATTAACCGACATAAACAACAAAGAACCAACCATAAAATTTACTTTAGAAATCGAACAAAATAACAAACTACCTTTTTTGGACATTTTAATAACAAAAACACAATCTTCATTTGAAACAGAAGTTTACAGAAAACCAACTCACACTAACAGATATCTCAATTTTAACTCGAACCATCCAAATACGGTAAAAAGAGGTGTTATTAAATCTTTATATGACAGAGCAAAGACTAACTGCTCAGATACTACTAAATTCAACAAAGAAAAATCATTTATACAAAATGTTCTAACTGCAAACAATTACCCTCAAAAATTTATTAACAAAGAGTTAAATAAAATTGAGCACAAAACAACTGACAACCAACACCAGACTTCACCTAATAATACTGACAACCAGGAAAACCACATTATAACAACAACAATACCATATATACAGGGCCTGTCAGAGAGATTGAGAAGAGTAGGCAACAAATTTAACATCAAAACTACATTTAAAACAACAAATACGCTTAAATCTATTATAACAAAAACAAAACCAAAAAACGCTACGCAAAACTCAAAAAATTGCATTTATAAGATTCCTTGTGAATGTAATAAGTTTTATATTGGAGAAACCTCTAGACCTCTTAATGTTCGAATAAATGAACATCAAAATTATATAAAGAAACGTCAGTTCGAAAAATCAAAAATTTGTGAACATGCTTGGGACCAAGGCCATAAAATACAATTTCAAAACACAACAATATTACACAAAGAAGAACACTGCACAAAACGAAAATTAAAAGAATCTGCCTTAATTCTGTTAAATGAAAACGACTGCATCGCTTCTACTTCCGTAGATTTCAGTCATGTCTGGTTGCCGATAATTAAAGATGAAATTAACAATGGGCATATCCTTTTGAACAACCCTATATCGGGATAGTTCATGAGGTTTTTTCCTAGGTTTTCCCTTATGACTTTAATGGGATCACTGAATTATCAGAATTCTTTGATCGCATTTTTTGGCAAATGCACTATCTTAAAAAGAAAGTCGTCCCTAGGAACGCCACAAATAAATTCTGAAGACAATTTTTCAAGTTCTTCCAACTTGAAAAATTTTTTTGATTTTAATGATCTTTGGAATTTCTTGTGCACCCTGTATATTTAAAATCAAAGAAATTCCATAGTAACGTAAACATATTTGTCAAAATAATTGTCATATATTTCAATTTTACTTTATAAATTTATATCCATTGAAAACGAAATCCGACAGGATTTTGAAACGTTTGGTTTTAAAATATACACAAGTTTGAACTCTGATGTGGTATTATTCCCAAGAAAATCTAAAATAAACAAAGTAGAAGACAGGTAAGGGTTCCACAGATACCTCCATGAAATAAAATTGCCCAACTTATTGGCGTTAGGAGCACCAAAACTAGACAAATGAAGATTGTCGAAATGTGCTATTTTCGAATGAGATCAGAACCGGCCTACAATCACCCCCTTAGCACTCGACGAATTCGAGTGCTAAGGGGGACTGAGAGCCGAGCTAGACTCCGTGCTGCCCAATCCAAATACAAAGGCGTGACGGTAATGTTTTGGGGTAGTGTCATAAGTGATGAGAATACTGAGTTGATTTCCATTAAGCAAATTCTAGCACGTCCGAGATGTGTGGAATTAATGCTACAACCTGTAGTTAGCCTTTGGAAAGGTGTTTTCGGCGATTCTTTCCTATTTAAGCAAGATAACCACTATAACAGCAAAGCAGCGAGAAATTGTTTAGACGAGGAAGGTATGATAACCTGCTTTTTATTTTAAGTATTAGTAAAATGCTGCTTTTTATATAATTCCTAGGTGGTTCCATATAAGTTTGGTTATGTGTATTGCATAGTCTACTGTAAGAGGTGCCTAAATAATTTGTACCTATGTTTTAGCTGTCGAGTGATATCGAAAATTCCAGGCGAGGCCGGTGCAGTTTAGGGCATCTTATATTTCTAATTGAATTTAGAAATTTAAAAAAACATGGTATTTTAAAATAAAAAATATACAGATTATCAAGTATTTTTCAAGGAATAAATTTTGCCATGTCCGACTACAAGTTATTGTATTATTCTGGGGATATTGTTTATTATGAACGAGCAAGTTAAAATTATTCATAATATCTCAATATAATAAAATATAATATAAAAATAGAATATGTGCATTATCAAAAATGCCAAAAATAGTAGAACGACAAAAATGTCGACAATGATACATGTAAAAAAAATCAGAAACTAGCAACCTGTCCGGCTTTGCATGGGTATTAGTTTGTTGCGTGGAACATGTGCATTAGATGTAAAGATCCTATTTGGACTATTTTTAATGTTATATTTCTAATAATTCATATATTTGTATGGGTCCGTCCGTATTTATTTTGACGCGCAAAAGTTTTAATTATGCGATAACTGGATATAATATTAATTTAAATTGTATGGTGAATCACTCCTTGGGTACAGAACGTTCGAATATCCAAATAGAAACTATTAACTGAGAAAGAAGTAAATAAAAATAGAGGACATTTTCGTGGTTCTTTCAGAAGGTATATGCATCGGATTTTAGTTTGATTGGTTTGTTTTATGTGTGCGTGCTGAGGATATAATATAATGCAATATAAACGCTACCTAGGGAGTTTAGATCTGATGGATGTACTGCTGGAAAGGTAATACATAAAAATACGAATAAGCGAATGGTTAAATCGATTTTTTCCCTATGAGTTGGTACGGCTATGGTAATACATGGACCCAATAATGCAAATACTGCGACAATGTCGGGAAAGGCTGATCAAATTTTGTCCAAAACTTGCGAAAAGTATTTCTTAACAATATGTTGTTCTATTAGAGGAACTTGGCCACTGCCGTGATTATAGTGATAAAAAACAGTATAAATTTCCTACGCTGGAAATTCAAACAGTTTGTTTCAAATGAAACTAAACTACAATCTTTCGCCTGAATAAAAATTATTTATAATTATCATTAAAGATTAAGATTACAAAAAACGCTCATGATCGAATATCCGACTTGAGTGTGACAAAAAGGTATGATTACGAACAAATCTGCAAAATAAGTATAAATTCTAATTCGTTTTCCATTGACTGTTGATTTCCGAATCTTTTGTCCACATAGTTTAGCGCCGAAATTTTACATGGAAATGTTGTAACGTTGAGTTCTGTTGAAGGCATATATAAAATTGCACTAGGATAAGTTACCACGTTTTTCGGAAGGATTTTCGAACCTATTCTCACTGTATGCTCAGGGGTTTTGACCGGATATTTGGCAACTTTACAAGGTCACAGAATTTGACAGTTTTCGGCCTGGCATTTCCGAACGGTGGGGTGTCAGTGCAGACAAATAGAGCTTGCTTTAATTGAGCCAATATTATTGTTAAGCAAAGGTTTATAATAAAAGTCCAAATGGCTAAAATAAATCTCTTCTTCGCTTGTTAAGACCTTAACTTCTCTAGTTCCACAACTCTTCAAGTTCCTCTGTGAAAATCTGAAAACAGATTTTTCAGATTTTTACCTTTGAAAATGCCAAAGGAGATTTTGGCGAAACGTCACGTCATCTGTTCTTTTCAGAGCACAAACCAAGAAACGAATGTACACCGTATACAACATAGGAAACCACATTGTTCCCCATCCGTGAAGGACTACAATCTAATATATATATATATATATATATATATATATATATATATATATACATATATATGGTCGAAGTTTTCCTTCGGTGTACATCTGTTCGCCTGTTGTTTCGGCTGAACTCTTGCTTGACATTTCGTCAAAATCTTATCTGGCATTTTCAAAAGCTATTATCTAACTTTTGAAAATGTCACATATATTTACTTATTTGAGCTGTTTAGAATCTTACCCCCTAAAAAGGAATATAATATTTACTTCTATTTTAAAATTAATGTGCTCAGCAATATAGTGTGCATCAGTTATGCAAATTTTCATGCATATTGGAAGTAATCTTTGACACAAGAATATACTTTCACTATGGAGGCAGGAAGTAAGATCATTAGGGACAGCGCATTGAATTGCGCAAAGAACCTAATTAATTATAACTTCTTAAATCAAAGATTAGAAACTTTACGCCTGAAATTAAATGTTGAGTATACTATCACTATGTTTATTTATATTTCGGACAATAATTTTTCCGATATGAATATAAAATGAATCATATATCAATTTAACCTATTAAAAGACGAATTTTCGTAAACACCTTAAGTGATCTAAAATTTATAACAAATTGGTTACCTAGTATTAATTGATGAATCATGATAAGCTTTTATATGTTTACATTAGTTTTATAATGTTGAAAAATTATTGTAGAAATTCCAAATTTAGTTAACTTATATGTTAAGTAATGTTGTCTGTACTTATTTGGATCAATTTGGCCCTGATTTTCCAAATAACAATAACAATGGTTCAACAACCAATACGTTGTTGATGAATAATGTAGAAATTTTCGAGAATTAATAGGCGTGGAATTTATATCATGTGCTTCGTTCTGTAAACACAGACTAAGAAGCGAATTTCGTCAACCTTCAAACTGTTAACTGTCTAACTTTGACCACAATGAACTTTTAGACGACCTCGATAAATTACACTTCAGGAGGAAAAGTACTATACAACATAAACAAGGACATTCATTCTATATTTAGCCAACTTCAATTGTTTCGTGACTCTGAATGCTGATATCGCATTTTACCGGCGAACACAACACTTACTCGTATTTCTTGCGACTGGTAACCGGCTGAAATGCACGTGTTTTCTCACACTTGGCACAAAAATCACTACAATAACCACCGTTTCACCATCACAAATGAACAATTGAGTAAGCTTAAAGCTCGAAGTTCGACTGGTTATCAGCGTAGGCTGGTCGTCCAGCTGCTGCTTCACTTGTTTTCGAGGGGAGACCCTGGCAGAGACGCCGTGAGCTGAAAACGTTGGTCCAATTGCCGCACCCCACCAAGCAATGTAAGCAGCAACTGAGCACCGGTGACGTCACCACTACTAGCAGCGTCTATTCTGCCACTATATATCGCCTTCTCGCTCTCATCGATTTTGTGAAACGAAAGATATGCGGTGGAACGTCGAAGATTTTCAGCTGTACATGCAATTTGGATAGATGATCGCATCTCTTTCCTTCGAGTAGCAGGATGCGTCATAGGTGTTGTTAATATTGCGGGGTTTGATTCACTTTGGATTGGTGGAAATTACGAGGGGAGAACTAGTATGAATGGCGTCTTTACAATTTACATAATGTAATCTTACTATTTTAAGAGCAATTAAACAGACTGAAGTACCCACCTAACAGAATTTTGGAATCTAATAGGTATTTTTTTCATATCTTTGTATGCGACATATAGGCATGTACGTATTACATTATGTTTTAATGGTATATTGGTAATCCTTTGACCTGTTATTAATCGATACTGTTCATCACTGTTAATAGCAATAAAATAAATTCAAGAAGTCAGATATCAACACAGTCACAAATTCTCAGTGTAGAAAAAAAGAGGTAATACAGGGTGATAAAATCACTATATCTAAAACATGAAAAAAATATATTAAAAATCCTTTAAACTACCTATTTTCTATAATATGGAGAGAAAACCAAAATGGTGTATTAACAAATTCGTCTTGGCTTATCCCTTCACCCCTATCCAATTCCACTCACTAATGTTAGATGGCAACTCCCTACTTGTGATACCTGATCTTAAAGGTCTCAAAAAATGTTTTTAATGATAAATCTATAAACCTACTAAGTACTATTCGGTTAATTAAGGAAAATCTAAGTAAAATGTATTATTATCAAATAATTGATTTATTATTAAAGTAACGAACGAAAATCATTCCTATTACTGTCCGCACAACAATCTTTATACATTTTTAAAATGTTTTAAGTTTTTTTACCTTTTTGGTTTTTACGGGTCTAGCTTTACTGTTTTGGTTTTGTATTGTTAACTGTAAACAATCTTGATTACAATAATGGGTTATAGCTTAGCTGAGCGTCTGGAAATTATATTAATTTTTGGTTCTCAGAATGAAGTTTCTAAGTACTGCTCTAGTTTTTATCGAGAGGCACCCAGACAGAAATTTGGAGAAAAAGTGTTGGAAACACGAAAAAGAATCAACCAAGATTACTTGACTAAGCAGCACAAGTTGAATTTCTGGGTCAATTTGCAATCAATCCAACTTTGTCGGCTCGTCAGACATTATAATGTAAAAATTTAGAATTATGCCTTTTTTCACAGTTTCTTTGCCATTGACAATGGGACTTAGACCCCGAAACGTTTAGACATATACAGTAATTTCGTGAATTGTGGTGCTATTTCCCAAAAAAGTGCTTAAACATTAACAAAGTATGCCACAACTATCGTTCCGAAAACATATACATGATTGAATTTGGGAAATTATGAATGACAGAATTGTTACAACACCTTGATTAGTTAAAACTATTTGCTTTAATGATAAGTGTACTTTTTATTTAAACGGGTACATTAATAAACAAAACTGCCGTTATTGGTGTGATATAAATGTATGCTGACGTACTAGATAGGTCTATTGAGCCTCTTATAGTTGACGAATAAGAGAACCAGACCGATTTAAACTAAAATGCATTTTTAGAATCAGATTTTTACAATTCCAGTAAGATGACTCACCTCGACAATATGTATCCCAATCAGTGGATTGGAAAAATACCGTCAATTAAATGGCAACCTGGATCCCCGGACCTAACATTACTCGATATTTTTTCTGTGTGTCACCTGAAATCCTGTGTGGAGAGGAACTGCAGTCACGGATAATTCAAAATGTGAATATATTTGCAGAGGAACATTTGCAAATGTGGTCAAGAATTTCAAGACTGTATTATTGTTCCAAAAATAATAGAGAACACTTTCCGCATTTATGACTTTAATACATTAATTGATGAGAAAATAATGCATTTTAATTAAATTTTTATCAATTAACGAAGAATTCTTGATCAAAAGTAGTTTGCATTGTACCATTGAAAAGTATTTTGCGGGGCTTTAAGATACGGTATCTCAAGTACGGGGTTGTCATTTAACATCACTGAGTCATTAGGGTTATAGAGCAATCTCGGAAACTCATGAATGTCAAATAGTATATAAATAGGTATTTGTATTATTAATTGGACGACCATTGTCTAATTGAAACCCGCGGTAATCCGTAACCAGTCGTGTCAGAAGTGGGATAGATCCGACCAGATTCCCATAAGGTCTATCATGGATATAAAACTTGTTACGGATTGGCGTGGGTTTCAATTAGACACTGGTCGCCTAATTAATAATAAAACAACTAAATGCGCTACTCAACCACTGCAGCCTGCAAGGCACAAATCTCGTGTCTAGAGTAAAAATAGTAGGCAATAGAGAGAGCAAGGGGCTATATCACTCGATTCGGAGGTGCACCCAATGAACTACACACTGCACATAGCTCATTGGATGCAGCTCCCAATCGAGTGAAACGGCCTTTTGCCCTCAGTATTGCCCTCTCTTTCTAGCCTTGGCACGATATTTGTATATTGCAGGTTATCGCTATAAGTACAAGCAACTGAACTTAACTTACTCTCACAGAACACGTATTTATATACTATTGAAGAGTTTTCGAGATTGACACTAATATAAAAATCTGTAGATCTTTACCGAGCTGTCCATTACCATTTGGTGACAGTGACATCTAGTTTATATATGGCTGGATATGGCGAGCTGGATTGCAACGCGAGTGACTTGTGTAAGATACAGGCTTCGTACCTACTTCATTTGATATTAACTAACACAGAAAAAATGATTTGGCAAGGTTGGCTGTGGTGTAATATTACGCTCCATATTCTTTACCTATTACAATACCATTAGATTTATCTGGTGAGTATTCGCACCTGTCAGAATATTCAATGTTTTTTTATATTTCAATCTATGCAATATAAAACATTTAAATGCCAACGTTGTAGAATAATGTTAATTTTCATATATAGGGGGGTATATTTTAAACGTTGCTAAAAACCGACCATCAAAAGGTCCTTCATAGTCGCTTAATATTGAAAACTGGAAAGAGGTTAACATTAAGGTGGATTCTTAGAGCATACATCTTCTGGAGGTAGCCTGCAATGCAAAAATGTCGTGCCAAGGTTAGAAAGCGAGGGCAATAGTGAGAGCAAGAGGCTATTTCAGTCGATTGGTAGGTGCAGCCAATGAGCTAATTGGATACAGTTTCCAACCGAGTGAAATAGCCTGTTACCCTCTCTTTTTTGCCTTGGCACGATATTTATGCCCTGCATGCTATCTCTAGGAAGTGGATGCTCTAAGGGTGGATTTTAATAAACGACCTGGCTATAAAAACAAAAGAAAAGTGATTGATCAAGATGGAGAAGAAACTATAACTGCCAATTATATTAGGATTATCAAGTTATGATATGAGATTTCTGGACAGATTCTTGAAAAACAAGAACATATATTATATATAGCGTCAACCGATCAGGCGGCAAAGGTCCGTTATTGACTACATTATAGCAAAGCAAAAAACAATCCTAAAAGTTAGTGATATACCTTTCATTGGAAACTGAAACTGGGTTTCTTACTCAAAGCCCAACTTTATATTCATGGGATAGAGATAAAAAGAATATAACAAGAATTGCGGACAAATTGAGGTAAAGAAATGTATGAATGACTAGAAAATGTAATAGAGAAGTTCGCATAAGCAGCTCTGGGAGAGTTCAAAGTAGACAAATAATTTCTTGGGTCAGGGAAGTAAAGAATATTTGTAAAATCCAGAGTGAAAGCTAAAATGTAATTGAATAAGCAAATAAAGCTAGGTAGCCTAAATTATGTATATATATATATATATATATATATATATATATATATATATATATATATAAAGAAGGATAAAGATTATACGGACGGCTATGAAAGCAATGATGATACTGAGGAGCCAAGCACTATCAGAGCACAGAAACATAGTAGTGCACTGCAGACTGACCGTGGGAACCGAAAGCTTCTTACGTAAATGTATCTATCCTCCTTATTCACTTTCATTCTAATAGAGCGAACTGAGTTTGAGGACCCATTGTAATTCATGAACATTTTGACTTTTTCAACATCGGTGTTTTTGACATCTTTCATAATTATCACATTTTTGATAGTTTTGGCTTTTTGACAGTGTTACATTTTTGAACCCTGACATTTTTCACAATTTAGGTGGACATTTCTGTTTTATTTGCCGTTTTTTGTATTTTGTACATCTTCATTTTTTTTAAATCTTTCACCACTTTGATATTTTTGGCATATTTGATATTTTTAATATTTTGATTTTTTTGGTATTAATGTGACACACATTTTTTATATTTCATCTCAGAATAATCTGATCACAGAAGTTTTTTTGATGTTTTTCATAACAATTTTCTATATTGCCAAAAATATTAATTGCAAACAATTTTCCATCTGACTCCAACACAAAAGGAAACACTATTTATAAGACGAATCGAGAACTCCCACCATTTTCCAGGTCGTAAATATATATATATATATATATATATGTTTTTACTTAATTTCAAGCGATTTTCAATTTTCATTCGGAATAAGGGAATGCGGAATATTCATTTGACACCTGGCGGATGCGCCAGCATCAAATAGTACCATAAATTGACATTTTTTTCGGTTTTATCTCATAGAAAAGACATGAGATAGATCACTATGCTATCTTCCTTTAAAGAATTCTGTTTACACTATCGATATCCGTTCAGCATAACGGAGCAAAAATTTTTTTGATCAGATACCTACTGTTATTTTAGGGGTATCTACGTTAATTTTTTACAATGAGAATTTCTACTTGTGTAACTTTAGAAAACTTATTCCTGACGAAATGCGTTTAAAAATCGTTTTAACCTGAAATTTATCAAAAAAAAAATTGAAAAAATAAGCAAATTCCCGAAGTTTTGGTCTAGGGTCATATATATCGTTAAAATTTCCGCTCTTTGCATCTCCGGGAAGAAAACTGGAGTTTCCCAATAAAATATTAATTTGACTTTTACTCCAGTCACTATGGAGGAAAACAGGTCAATATCTCTACATTTTTATAACTGAATCGATTTTACTAAAAATTTGGAATTAGGCTTATCTCAACTCTTCAGAAGATAAATACGCGCTAGATGAGCTTTTTATTTTTAAGGGGCTTATTGAAAAAAAATGGAAAAATTATTAATAAAGCATTGTATGTTAAATTATGCAATTTTAATATGTTCAATTACAATAATGGATATTGTGCAAATTCTCAACCAGTAAAAATTCTCAAAAACCACTCCTTTTAATAATAAAAAAAATAGTTTAACAGGTTCAAACATTTTTGTAGTGTATTTATATCACATAGAATTTATTTGTCGGCTTACATAAATAAAATAATTTTGGTTGATTGTAACAAAAATATATAAACAAATCTTTTCCAACAAATTCAAAAGCTTTAAATGTACATTTATAATCCAAAATTAATTCGTTCCTAGTCAATAAAATATAGTTTGGTTGGTTGTTTATTTTCAACCTTTAAAAATCACCCCTTGTGCCAAAACGTCATAAAATCATATTTCAAACACTTTAATCTTGTATTTTTTTTTTGGAGAAAAACAATCTCTTCCCGCTCTTACAATTTTCCATCCTTAAAAATCAACCCCATGCTCACGAAACAACTTCCCATTGATATATGTCTAAGTATTGTAAAATGCTGACGTACCATCACATCCAGTAAAGCAATGAGCAGAAAGTATTAGGTTTATATTGTATTGTAGGCATATACATATATATGCATATATATACGAGGTATGGCTATTAAATAAAGGGACTGATATTGTAAAAAAAATATATTTTTATTTTATACATAATTACTTATTATCGCGTTCAATATACACCCCTTCTCTATCCCTACAACGCTCCATGTGAATTTTCCATTGTTGGAAACAGTGCTGGAAGTCATCCTCTGTCAACTCTTTCAGGACTCTTGCTGCTTTCTTTTCTACGGATTCAAATCTCGTACCTTTCAATGCAGATTTCACCTTAGGGAAAAGATAAAAGTCACATGGTGCTAGCTCTGCTGAGTAAGGTGGATGTTCTAACACTGGGATGCTGAACTTGGCTAGGAACCGCTTAACAGATAACGCGGAATGAGCTGGTGCAAAACCCACGATTTGTCCTTCCACATTTTGGGTCGTTTTTTTCTTACTCTTTCACGTAGTTTATCAAGTACCTCAAAGTAGTAAAGTTGATTAATTGCTTGATCTTCAGGAACCCAGTGAAGGTACACAATCCCATTAATATCGAAAAAAAAAACAATCATCATTTCTTTAAAGTTTGACTTGCTCATCCTTGCTTTTTTGACTCTCGGTGAATTTGGGGTCTTCCAATGCATGGATTGGCGCTTCGTTTCCGGATCATAAGTAAAAAACCACGATTCATCACATGTTATTATCCTTTCCAATAAATTTGGGTCATTTTCAATGGCATTCAAAGTGTCAGTACAAACATTTTTGCGAGCTGCTTGTTGTTCGATCGTGAGAATTTTTGGTACCATTTTTGCACACACTTTTCGCATGTTCAAATTGTCACGTAAAATTTGCCGTACACATTCTTTATCAATGCCTACAGATTCAGCAACTGCTCGAATACTTAATCGACGGTCAGACCGAATCAAATTAGGAACTTTTTCCACATTGCCATCCGTTTTTGATGTTTAAGGACGACCTGGCCGCGAATCATCTTCCACGTCTTCTCGCCCATCTTGAAAACGCTTAAACAATTCAAAAACACGAGTCCGCGATAAACATTCACTGCCATACACTTCTTTTAGTATATTATAGGTTTCGGTAGCGGTTTTTCCAAGTTTAAAGTGAAATTTAATAACAATTCGTTGCTCTATTATTACGCTAACCATTTTTCCGGCAAAATAAAATAACAACACTAACGTAAATGAAGGTTATGTCTCAACGATGTTGTTTACAGAAACGAGACTAACTGCATTTTGAAGGGGAAGCCTCAAACTAAACAGCTATTAGTCAATCTTGATTGGCGCATGCGCACTCGTTCCACTGGAGTGTCAGTCCCGTTATTTAATAGGCACACCTCGTATACCTATATTTACGATTATTACTTATTTGTATGTGTGTTAAAGTGTATCAGTGTCACAGGCGTTTCAAATATACCATGAATACAGCATAAATGTATACAGAAAATAAGTTGATGCTCAAAAATACAATTTTTCTTTTGAATAAATGCAATTGGTTTGTTTACAAAAATTCAATTAATCTTTAAGCTACAGCATCCATTAAAAAAACAGTTCAAAGGTAATTTCAAAAGCTACAAGACATAGTACGTTAAATTGTTCTAAAACCCTTTCTTTTTAAATAGTGAAGGGCCAAAGGGCTCACTCACTACAACCAAACTTCAATCGGCTGTATTTCGAGCTACAAAAACAAAGAAAGAAGATACATTTTTGTATTCTCCAATTTTTTAAGTATCTTTTATAGTTTCAGACTGATTTCGGAATTTTTTTGAGATAACTACAAAAAAATAATAAAAACATGTTACTTGTATTGTTAATTTTTTGTTTAAAAAATTAGATTAATCCAATTTTTTTCAGCATATCTCGGTTTGTTTTAATCGTAATGACATTTAACAGGGCTCATTTCAAAGGATTTTTCAAACCCCTGAAAAAAGGTTATACGATATACGAGTTTTTATCGAAAAAGATTTCCATTTTCCATTATTTGACGATAATACATCGAGTACAGTACCCGTAAATAAAAAGTCATTTTTAACCAATTATAAATCGCTTAGTATTGTACTTAGAAAAAAAACAATCTCTTTATTTTTTTTATATGGTTATTTTGATTTATTACACTTTTGTGGGTAATTCCCTATCAACTGTAAAAATTTCAGTCAATTTGCTGCAGTTATAAAAAAATAGATGAAAAATGCCACAGTAACTGGACTATTTAAAATATTCTTCAACGGTTATGGATGGTTACGTAGCTAAGGATAAGCTATATCACATTTGTATGAAACATTTTTCTAATGCGATTCTCAAGAGAATATTTGAAAAAAAAAACGTATTGCATAAGCCCCTTCCCCCACTATTACGATGGAAGGCGATATAAAAAGATCTGCGGGACAGAAGTAAATACTGAATTTATGGAGGGGGTGGTAACTGAAAGGTGTTCACTGCATCATTAATCGCATCTAAGATTTCAACAAAATTAGAAAATGTTCAGAATATAAAAAATGTCAAGTAAAAAGTTTCATAATATGTACAAAACGTCAAAAAATGGAAAACTAACGTAAATAACTAAAAATATCAAGGTAACCGTAAATATCAAAAATATAAAAGTGTCAAAAACACCATCAAAGTCAAAAATGGCAATGACAACACACGTCAAAAAAACCCAAAATAAAAAACGAGAAAACCACAATATCAAAAGTAAAAAATCTCAAACACGAAAATATGCGTAGCTTTATTTATTAATTCCCAAAATAATGTATTTTTAAAAGCGGTTTTCACAAAAAAATCTAAAAATGTACGAGATGTGAATATTACCAATTGATAAAAACTTCAAGATAATACGTCAAATAGTTACGTCAATTTGAAAGGTAAATACAGCTAGCAAGCAATATGGAATGTGTCAATTATTTTCTGAACTTAAATACTCAAAATAATGGCTTAAATAATAAAAAATAATTTTGTCAAGTGCGAGTTGGACTCGCATACTAAGGGTTCCGTACCACCTTCAAGATTCTAAAATTCCAGTTTTACAGAAGCAGGGAATGAGTGCATTTTCTTATATTTACCCTAATATCTTTTAAGGGAAGCGTTTTAAATTTATAAAAAATATACACTTTGATTTTCCACACATAGACTTTTTATTTTATCTGCTTCAGGATTCGCTTGATTTTTATCAAAATACATATGTATTTAATTTTCTAATTTGGCCCCCAAAAATTACTAATAAACTTTCAGAAGAAGCCTTTTATAATCTACTCTCTGAGTTTTGATGCTGTGTATATTGGAAGATAAAGGTAAAAAAATAGGTCAAGTTTTAAATTATAAATTGTTAAATCTCATTCAAATTATTTAAAAATTCAAATATATTTTCCAAAATATAAATAGTGTAGTTTCTAAAGTGGGAATTAAGTCGATGTTTAATATTTTTCTTAATATCTTTTAAACAATTGATTTAAAAATATGATAAATTTGTAATTCACATAATGAGCCTTTTATCTGATATATTTTATGATGCATTTGAACATTGAATTTTTATTTTCCATTTGATTGTATAATTTGTCTCTAAAATTACTATGGGGGTTTTCTAATAATTTTTCTTATAAATTTCAAGTGAGCCCCAGTAGTAAATTTTAGGTAGTTTTGTTTCGGAAATAAAGCGAGAAATGAAAATATATATCTTTATGTTAATATCTTGTAAACAATTAATTTTAAAAATATGAACAATATATATTTGTATTCCTCATAATGAGGTCTTTCATTTGATGTATTGCATGATGGGTTAAAAAAATATTTTTTTATTTTCCGTTTAATTCTATAATTTGGCCCCCAATATTAATTTTAGGGATTTCTTCATTTTTTTCCTGTAAACAAAAAAAATTAGGTCTTATAGTTTGGGGAATAACAAGGGGAATGGGTATTTTTTTAATATTTTTGTTAATATCTTTTAATTAATTTATTTTAATAATATGAAAAAATATTTTTGTTTTTGTCACAATGAGCCCTTTCATTTGATATATAACATGATTCAATTTAATTCTGTAATTTGCCCCCCAAAATTAAAAGTAGAGGTTTCTCCTTATTTTTCCAGTAAACTTCAGGTCAGACCCTATACCTCTAATTTTTTTCAAAACTTTACGTTTAATAGTTTCGGAGTTTGGCGGGGTGGGGGAATGGGTACATTTTTGGTATATTTTCGTTAATATCTTTTTAAATATAAATTTTTTTAAATATGAAAAAAATATATTTGTGTTCCTCAGAATAAGCCCCCTCATTTTATGTATTACATGATGCGTTTGAAATTTTTTATTTTTAAATTTTCATTTAATTCTATAATTTGCCCCTCAAAATTAATATTAATGGTTTCTCCTATTTTTCCTGTTAAGTTCGGGCAATGTTCTACATTTCCTATTTTTTCAAAATTTTAGGCTCAGTAGTTTCGGAGATCAGGGCGGGGAACGGTCGATTTTTTTAGTTTTTCCCCCCAGAAGTACCCCTAAAATCTAAATTTCTTCTTTTACGATATGTACTCCTGATCGGGTCACCAAACTATACATTGATACCAAATTTCAACCTCTTCCGTCCAGTAGTTTAAGAGAAAAAGAGAAAATTGCTGTGATGTGACAGAGGCTGAAATCCCGAGTGATATTATAAGGGTATCGGTATATTGTATATACGGAACCCTAAAAATAAAACAATAAATGGCATAATCTAGTTACACAAGATAAAATCGGTCAAAATTAACAGAGATATGCGTTGATATCCTGAAAAATAATGAATTAGGTTATATGAGGTACTTAGAATTCGTGAAAAAATTCTTGGGTTTCCTAGGGGATTTTCCTGTGAAAATTAGATTTTCCCAACAAAAAAATGTAAATCTTCTTGAGAGAGAGACTGTTTTATTTAATATATCGAAATTATCGTTTACTTCCGCTTTAACCAAAAGCACAGCAATACACTGTTCAGTTTGAGACATTCTGCATAAAATGTAATGAATTGTACAACAAAAACAAATGTTAAATCTCAGGTAAGTGCTCGAAGAGAAAAAAAATAACCCGAATAGACATATCTTAGCTGTTAGGCCTTATATTAGTTGAATTTTAACGCTAGCTTAAAAATCTAATACTCTAATTTGAAATTCCTTGTGAAATATAAAAAACCTCTAACTGTTACAGGAGGTAGTAATATAAATAACGTCAGGAGATTGTTTAATAATATGAATGTTCTGGTTAACCTGTGACATCAAGATCTGATGAAAATATTTTAAAAAATTTAAGAGAATGTGCGTAGAGACAAGCGTTTGAGTGTTCGAATAATAGCAGATATGACGAACATTTATAGAGACCATAAACAGAATTTTGCAAACTAAATTTTGCGCAAAAATGATACCAAAAAGAGAATAGGGAAAACAGTTGCTCCGACATTATGGAACGATTAACAAAAGCCCCCAATGATTTGAAAAAAGTGACATGTGACAAAACGTGAATTTTTCAGTGCGATCCTAAAAACTAAAGGTCAATCCATGCACTGGAAGATCCCCCCCTCATCAAGTTCAAGAAGCTCGAAAGAGCAAGTCGACGCTGAACATGTTTTTTTACCTGACTTTAAAAAGAAGGAGGTTCTCAATTCGTCTGTATCTATGTTTTTTTATGTTTTTTTTTGCAATTGATCGCAACTGGCTCAAGGAATTTGGACGGTTTATACTGGTCGCCAAGTGGTACCATATTTTTTTCAATATCACAGCTTGTACAGTTTCTTAGAAAATTGGGAGTAATTTTTATACCGACTTTCTTATACAGTTGCAGTGGAGTCGTCGTTGGTATTAAAAATATGGAAATTTTTCTATTCGGAACGTGGGGTATAATTAACGACTTTCTTCTACAGTAAGCTTTGGTGGAGTTGCTGGTATTAAAAAATACAAAATAGTTTATTTTCGGAACTTGGGGTAAATTTTAAATAAAATGAATTAATCAAAATAAATGTCAGTTAATCTACTTTAAAGTGAAGATTTTCAATTAGTCTGTATATACAGTGTGTATTCATAAATCAAACAATTTATTTTTATTAATAATTTTAAGAAAAAAAGTTATTCTCCATAAACAGATTTCCTTGGTTTAAAACGTATACTGTACTCATTCCATGTCACTTCTTAACTGTAGACGAGGTATGTTAGCAAATAGGAATTTTACTTACAAGTGAAGTATCTTAATTTTTGTTAATATCCCAAATTGTAGTCAAACACAGTTTATCAGAATTGAAAACAGCATCCAATTGTACTGTATTACTAAAAAATTGGAATACATTGAAAGTTTATTCTTGTTCTCAGTTAGTCTGTATATACAGTGTGTCTTCATAAGTTGGATTCAAACGGAAAACGTTCTTATGAATATTATTTAGAGAATAAAGTTATTCTTCATAAAAATATCTGCAATGTCAGAAACGTATAATGTAATCATTACAAGTCACTTTTTCAACTATATACGAGGTTTGTCAGCAAATATGAATTTTGCTTAAAAGTAAAATACCTTTTAATAATAAATAACATTCTTATTAAATAGGGGTAATAAGTATGAACTGAACAGAGCAAAAACACATTAAGAATATTTTTCTTAATGTGTTTTGCTCTGTTCAGTATTAAGGAGATTTTTCTTAATATGTTTTTGCTCTGTTCAGTTCATACCTCGAGTTATGTAAATTTTTTGTTAATGTTTAAAACGTTTAGTTTTAATTTTTCATTGATGCGTATACGTCACGTATTGTGAACAAATTCAGTGACAGTAAACAACGAAATTAGTTTCATTTGATCATTATGATTGACTATCCCAAAGTAACGGCTTCCACAATTCAATTTTTGATAAGTCAAATTGTTATCAAACAAGTTTATTACAATTGAAAACTACATCTAATTATGCTATATCGCTTAAAACTGTGTAATTATTTATTATAAGATTCCGCGGAGAGCAGATTATTAAATGAATCTCAGTATAATTAACAGACCTAAAGAATGATGTACTCAGATCGTCTACAATATATTGGAGCCACCTAAGTGAGAATCATATACAAAATCTTCTTAATTCATATACCTATTTAGAAAACAAGTTATTCTATACAGCAGTAAACAAGGTTGGTCAAACTAATAAATGATGCTTAAAAGTAAATTACCTTATTTTAGGAAAAAATAAATTAGATTTGAAAACTGCATCTAATTAAGCCTCACTAAAAATTGTAAAATAAATACATTAAAAAAAACAAAAACCGACTTAAAAAAATAACTTAACTAAAAAGCATGAAATATTTGTTTGCTACAATTTAATAATTTTTCTGAAGTCGGTGCCAAGCTAAAGCGAAAATAATTTGGGAAGTACAGTTATATATATATTTTTCTTAATTCTCAGATTTTTACATTTAAACATTTTTATTTTTCACTGAATCTTCACCAAATTAACCTAATCTATGATGTTTGTTTGCTAATCTGCATTCGATATTTGACACAAATGATTGGTTGAAAAAACTATTGGAGTCCACAAATGGCGAGGTTCCATAAAAAAACTGATTAAGTTAAACCCTTCATCACATTAAAAAAAATAATAATAAAAGCACATCGAGAACTTCGAATGCTTACAAAAACTTCTCTACTTCAACCGCTTTCCAAGGATATATCACACGTATTAGAAAGAAATCAGTATCGTATTAAAATTTGAGATTGTAACTTACAAGGTGAGAACTACAAAAAATACAACATACAACGAGTTGCAATAATTTATTATAAATTTTGTTCAAACCGGCTGTTACCGCTACGGATGCAATCGCGACACCTTCTTTGACTCTACAGTGGTAGTCTCTAGTCGCATCTCATCCCATATTATTTCAAAACCATCATTTATTCTTTCACTTAACTGTTCTATTTCTCTATCATAAAAGATTTGCTTGGCCCGTCCACATACAAAAAAAATCAAAGGGAGTCAGATCTGGCGACCTCGGGGGCCATAGTATAGGGCTAGTTCTCTTAATTTACGCGTTTGGGAATGTAATCTCCAGGAGCTCTCTGATCGTTCGTCTATAATGTGCTGGATAGCCAACTTTTTTGAATATTATTGGCCTGTCTTCCAATGAGATTTCATCTAATAAGATCAATAAATCGTTGAGTAAAAGTTCTTCATTTACCAGAGAGAAATAACAGCAAGGAGCAACTAAAGAAAATAATAAATGGTCAAAAAATTCAAAAGAGATGGTTGTCCAGCAAGTTATAGACGAACCGTCCTAGACATTTCATTCCCAAACGCGTGGATTGAGGGAACTGGCCCAATACTGTGGCCTCCTAGGTCACCAGATCTGACTTCCTTTGATTTTTTGTATGTGAACGGGCCAAGCAACTCGTTTATGAGAGAGAAATAGAAACCTAAGAGCAGTTAAGAGAAAGAATAAATATTGCTTTTGAAATAATATGGGATGAGACTAACACTGTAGGAGTCAGAAAAATGTGTCGCGATTGCATCCCTAGCGGTAGAAGCCAGTTTGTCAAGATAAAATTTTCAGGTTACTTCACCTGTCAGAGATATTGAATACTCTCTTCGAGGTGTCATTCCTTTGTACGCGTACCAAGGAATGACACAGATGGAACCTCTGTGTACTGATTCTTTTGAAAATCCTAGAAGTCGGTCTTACATCTCGCGTCTTCAAGCACTATCAAGTTAAGATCGTCTTTATAAAAATTCAAATAGCAATTTGACCCTTTTTCCGAAAACTTAGTATTGCATAGAGTTACTTTGTCTTCACCCCATTCCCCCTACCTTAAATGACGTCCTGTTAAGTATATTTGTAAAAACTGGTCCTGTATGTGTGGAATTCTTCATATCTCTTATATACCTATATAAGTACAATTAAAACGTAGGCTTATATGTGAACTGATAAAAGTGCGTTATAATTTAAAAAGTAATGGAAAATATCAAATACGATTAGGAACCTGCGACAAAACATATTTCTGCTGGTAGATATACTAATAATAAATTAAAACCAACAATCTAATCTCGAGTAAACAAAGTTATCGAACATAACTTGTACTAATTTCCGTTTCCAAGGTTTCGCAGGGCGTAATTTCCAATGCAATGGAAAACCTTGAACTCGTGGCTGTCGCCGTCAACATCGTCGTCAAAATGCCTAGCTAAAGTGGCACGAGGCCAAGACCGACACAAAACCAACAGTGAACTGAACCGCATCATGCAGTTAGAAGTAACTTCGACGACCTCTACGTGACATTTTGCTTGTTGAGATATTGCATAGGAAATCGGCTGCAAAAATAACCGAGGAGAAATCATTTGTTTCAAATACGTATCGTCTTATCTCTGTTTCGTTTTAATTTTGAGTTAATACAATATACGAGTATGTTAAGGGATAGGCAGATAGGCCAGCCCGGCATAGCATTGTGTGTTAATAGCTAATGAATAGGTTAACATCCATCAGAGCAATATTTTGGCTGCTAATGTGGCGAAAAATGTTAAGAAATTAACTGTATAATAAATCAAAACAGTGGCGTAGTCAAAGAAGCGCTGCAGGGCCGGCCGCACTGGGTGTCACCTTTTTTAAAAAGCTTGAAAATGATGGTTTAGCTAGGGCGACCATTCTTCCTAAATAGTTCGAGACAGTCCCGCATTAAAGACCAGTGTCCCGTATTAAAATATGTTCTAAAAAATGTTCCAAGTCACCAAAAATCCAGGCATTGCATTAGAACCTTACCGGTATTTACAAAATCATTCTTAGAATGGCAACATCAAACTGGAAGCCATTGTCAATTTATTAAATCCTGCCGCTATTTTGAAAGTAAGAAGTGACACCATTATGCCGGTGGGAATACATTTTCCAAATTTCATTGCATCTTACGTCATGCAAGTTTTGGATGTTGAATGGAAATTGCGAAATGTTGAATGGTTGTAATCATATTTAATTTTTTATATTCCTATTTATCTATTATTTTTATTTAAATAAATATAAAGTAAGAGTGAAGCCTATTATTAAAGCAAAAAAAATCATTCAATTTACGAGACCAATCCATATTTGTAAAAAAACATCTCTGGGGAGTGCCTTTTATACACAGTACAGAATCTGTTAAACGTTACAGTGGCCATTATGCTTCAATAAAATATTGGCTAAAAATTATTACTACAATTGAAAAATTATGTTGTCTACAAGACCAATTAGACACCAGAGATGCTGTGCATAACCTTATGCCTTCTATAGGTTTTTTTGGAGTGATGTGCCAAGAGAATAAATTGGGCTCAGATTGCACTATATAGCGAATGCTTGAGTATTGATTGGAATCATGAAGTGATTGATAAAATAGTTGCAATCACTATTCGCTTCGTAAGCGTCGCGTCGCATTCTTTTAAGAGCATCTATAAGAAAAAGGTTAAACAATGTAGAGCAGGAACTAATTGTTTTCACTTTTTTCCATATTATTATTTTAATTAGCGTTATAAATATCTTTTTTAGTTAAAGTTAGCTACTTATTTCAGTTTAATATATTTATTTATATGTCCCCCCACCCTCGACCTGAAAAACCTGCCATAAGCTTAAAACTTCCCATAAAATTGCTGATTATATTTGTCCTGCAAACAAAGTAATTTTAGTAGCTTTCGCTTATCAATTACTTCAATTGAATGTGAACCTTCACTTTAAAAAAATATGCATAGGCTCATTGGGAGAAAACTCGATGAAATTTTTTTTTCGGCTGAAGTTTTTTCTTTAAATTATTAAATATGCTCTACCATACACTTTTGAAACTAATATTTAACAAATTAGATATTACAGTCGACTGCCTTAAATTTAATTTCGTTTACAAGTTAAAAATTGTGGTGGTGAAGGCTCAATGAATAGCGTCCATATAAATATGCAAAAGTTTTAGTTTCCACAAAAACAACTCTAAAGTTATTAACAATTGAGGTCAAGGAGTTTTGTTTCATGCAAAAATTGTGGCAACTACCAATAATTAATGAATATTTATAAAACAGAGCTGAGGGGTCCATGTACTTGCAGAATATTTTCTAGAAGCAAACTTGTCCAAAACTGTTCATATTAGCTTCATGAAAAGTAAATACTTTTTAATTGAGTTTTAAAAGAAAAGTACAAAAATACATACTACGATCTATTAAAAATTGGGCGATAAAAGTTGCCATTAATCCCGGTAGCCCGCGTCAACGGTTAAAACTCTTTAATAGTTTGTCTATATCAAATTATTACTTCCATAATAAAAAGCATATCATTCTCTATCTCGGCAACTACCAAGCACTTTAAGGATTCATATTGTAACGGGTTAACTAGATTAACGTAAATTATTCTGTACTATTTTATTTGATTTTTTGTAATAATTTATTACTCGTTAACCCGCCCATAGCAAATTCATTCATTAAACAGACCAACTAAGTTCGATTAGATAATAAATACAAAACTTGACAACGGTTTTGGTTTGTTTTTATTGTTAAAAAATTTATTAAGCTCGAAAACGACGTAATTTTTTTTATTTCAAATTTTCAATGAACTGAATAATCTTCTCTAAAGCGGGAAAATACGCCCAAAGAGACGGTGAGTCTTTCCTTTATAACTTGGATTCATTTCCCACAAATTAATTACTTTTGGATAATAATGACATCAAATCTATTTCTCAAAATTCAAAGAGTGATTGATGAATGTTTTATGGACACATTATTTTACGTTTGCATTTTTTTTGTTGAAATTAAGAGCTTGTCAGTAGTCCGTTATAACATAAATTAAAGGTGATATATTTTTTTCTATACTTCTGATTGAATATTAAAAATAAATGTGTAGCAAGTTTACATTATAGAAATTCAGTCTTTGATTCGTGCCTGATAACCAGCACCTAATAGTTAAAGAAGTTGAAGAGAGTTTGCATTTCCTTGAGTTCATGTTCCCTAGAACCCACCACAGAGAAAAATGAGTCTTTAAAACCAGGGACGTTTCTTTTAAGTAAATTATTTATGTTGTTGTTAAGAAAAAATAAATCATTTTAGTAGACTTATTTTTATTTGAAAACAATAGGTGACATATAAGAGGTAACTACTAGTTTATAATGTCCCTTTGTCAAATTTCGTTAATTCATTAAAAGAGCTTTTGAGCTGGGGTACTGTTGGTAGAACATGAGGCGTGTAGATGCAAACGGGATATTTTCCACCTTTTAAAAAAACACAGAAACAAAGAAAAGCTTATAAATTACTTGTACCTTTAGCAGGACACTGTAGCATGGATAATGACCTTTGTGAAGATATACGCAATATTCAATGTGTAACTTAACCAGTATAACGTTTATTTTTAGCTCAAAATGCTACTGCTACAAGATGCATATTTACTTCCACAATATGGCTCGCTGTATCAATAACTCAATTTTAAAAAAATGGATAATGCCCCTTTTGCACACGCCTCACATAGCAACACTATATTCATATCTGTACATTTATTTGCTATATTTAGTCATAAAACCAATACAAACTATTGTAAATGCAAGTAATTCTATTGAGATTGTAGGCATTATTATAATTAAACAGAGTAAGTATATGTAAAATTATCAGAAAACTAAAGAAAAATGTTACTATTGCACACACAATTCTTAATAGATTTAATTATTTGATTTGTTCACTGGTTACATTAATGTCACTGTACATTTACTCATTAACATCTTATTTATTTTTCCTGTAATGTTGTAAAAAAATTATAGGCTACTTTATTTGAATGGAAACTAACGAAAAGCTTTATTGAACATAGAAATATATGATGTATGAACACAAAGTTTTGTACCCTAACACCAAACTTTTCTTTTTACACTCAATGCCGTGTCAACAGCAAAGCTGTCATCTTCATGGAGTAGGCCAAAACGAAAACTTGTTCTCTCTTGTATCCAAACGTTATATTTAATAAAATATTTATTAAAAACTTTTTTATTTTTTTCTACTTAAACGTAAAGGCCTTTACAAAGTACAAATTTTAGGTTCGCTACTACTAAAAATAAACATAAGGATCAAATATATTTGAATGAAAAAATTATTTGATGAAAGCTTTTTACCAGTACTGACAAATATTAACGAAACCCTGATTCTAATAAAACCAATTACTCATAAACCTCTAGCAACACAAAGGTCTGTGGCAGCGGTAGAAGTAAAACTAAGGAAATAGAGATCATCCACAATGTAAAATCCCGTGCTTGTAAGAAAACATTAGTCAGAGAAACAAGCGACTTCACAATATGCACGGGACGCTACACCATGAAATACTAGAATATAGCTTTATATAAAGGGATATTGTGTATCGTGAATAGATACAAAAATTATTGAAATATTACCAGAAATAGTCGGGCAGCGGTAGATACATGGTGCTACTAGTTTGAACAGGGGACGGAAATAATTCAAAATTTTCACATCCAACTACAGGAAAGAGTAGAACACAATATGTCGGAACAGCTAATATGAAAATAGAGCTTTAGACGACAAAAAACGAAAAACAGATGTCACTATTCAATTCGTCTTAAATAAAAGGATCGAACTTATAATGTTCAATTAAAGTAAAACTGCAAATAATTCTCAATAATTTGGCCAAGTGCGAGTTGGACTCGCATACTAAAGTTTCCATACCACCTTTGAGATTTATTATAATGTAGGTAAATTATAATAAAAAAATTCAGAACTAACGAAGGTTACATTGTTTACTTTCTTCAGACTAAGTTGTTCAAAATATTAATCAAATAGCATAGATTTTTCAAAATAAAGGACAAAATGCCTATTCTAGAAAATGCAAGCGTTAGAGGAAAGAGTGGTGAAATAAAGGACTGTCTTCTTAAATAATGGTGGTATGGCCACCGTAACAGTAATATATCATGTTCGATTCGTGCACACATACACGACCTAATATGTATCTGCAACATATTCTGGCGTGTACGCAAAAGACGGTACCTTAATGTTAATAAATAATATAAAGTCTTACCTCTTTCCTGTTCTTAAAGAAATAATATCTGGTGGCTGCCCACAAAATTGATCGAATTCATTTTTATTCCTCAGGAAACGCAACTGTAACAACGCCATAAACTTCAGTTTATCAGAAAACCGTTCCCGTTTGTTAAATTCCTTGTCACCGATTTTGCTGTTCACCTTCATCGTAAAAGATTCACTCAGAGATTCTATGGATTTCTTCTTTGCTATTCTTATGCTTGATCTCATAGGCATTCGTTCCTTTTTGACTTATATAAGCACAAGCTATTTCTAGCTGGTATCTCGTCTTCCATATTTATTGTATTTTCATGGTTTGTGTTAGATTGAGAATATTCTGAGTCTACTGATATTTCTATTTCGTGACTTGTATGCCCTTGAAATTTCATTTTTTCGTTGGAGATAATATTACTGACTATTTCTTTCTCTTTCTTAGGTAACAATCTTTCAATTGTAACTTGTTTTGTCAGTTTCTGAACAGGCTCAGTAGATATTTTCTTCTTATTCCTTTTAATAGGCTCTATAGTAACTTCTTTCGTTAGTCGTCTCTCTAATTTGTTGACAGTGCTTTCTTTCAATGGATCCGAGCGTCTCTGAGCAGTCATCTTACTTCTACACAGATCGTTAATAGAAATCCTGATTAATGAATGCGATTTGCTCAAGCCACTTTTTATTTTAGGTTTAGATTTTGGTGTTGTTCCGTTACTAATATTTTCCACTTGCAGTTTTGTTTTTTTATTAGATATTTGTTCTTTTAAAGATTGCTTGGGCTTATTGTTAGAAGCAACTGCCAGTGTTGCCTTGATCACACTGTTTGGTCTTTTCTTATCCAACTGAGAATCTTTGGCACTTTTTTGGTTGCTACTGTTCTGATTTGGCAGATTTCTATTAGGAACTGCATCATTTTTGAGTTTTTTCCTTAATGGTAATCCTAGTAATTCGTGCTGGAGATCTCTCTGGTAGCAATTTGGGCTAAAATGTTCACTACATACTCTAGAATATGGAGGAGCCTTGAAGTCTTTTTTAAATCCACATGCAACTGACCATTTAACTGCTAGTTCAGATTTAGTGGGAAATATGTGATACATAACTTTCTCTTTGCCACGCGTTTTGCCATAATAGTTCGAACAGTTTGAAACGAAACACTGGGGCATCTATTCTAAAAAAGGACAGATCCACAGTGTTGATATTTGGTTGTGCAAAAGTCACTTAGTGCGTTTCTACCTCTTATAAACATTAAGCAATATTTTAATTTGTTACCAAGGACTAGAGTGAATCTTATTATTTGTGATTTGTAGATAGTACACCAAAGATATGCCTCCTTACTGAAGATCTTTCTTTTTCTATATATACATGCTTATGCTCTGGGAGAAATGTTAATATTTCTTGTATTAATCATAACGTTATTATTATAGGCCTTTGCAATAATTGTAAACGTTTATCACAAAAGTTATTAGACACTTGTTCTCCATAAACAAGTTTTGGAAGAGGTATATTACAAAAGATGAATGTAACAATGAATACGGTTTTTACAAATAGATTGGAAAATAAGTGTTAGTGCAACTGTAACTCTATACATTTCTGTGTATATTCAAACTTTGGACAAATAATCAAAGACTAGACTGTAGAATAGGATTTGCTTGAGAAGACATATATCGTCATCAGTGGGTGTCTTCAATTCCAAAGTTTATAGGCATATCAGTCTTTTGGGGCATTCCCTTAAAATTGTTCTAAACCTACAGAAGGACTTTTAAAAAATGTGAGAGCGTCGTAAATGACTCATAGTTAAAATTTCCACAAGGGCTAGATGCGAATGAGGAGTTAGTTGCAACACAAGTTGTTATCCAAAACTACTATGATCAACGCAATCGTACAATTTTGTTTAAAAGCTAGGGTTTTGCGGTCCTTGCAATTATGCGTTTATGACCTGAACAATTAATATTCAAACACTTTTACACAAGACAATGAACAGAAATGCAATGGAGAGTATGGTCACTATGATCCATTAATTGATAATTGATAGAGAATCTGCGAATATATGAAATGAATCAAGGTCTTCAACAAAACAGACAACAAGATCAATGTTCAAACATAACAAAACTAGAGTATGTCATATTGAAATAATTGTGGTTATTTGAATTTACTAAAGTAAAATTTTGCCGGCACATGAAAGTGGGCTTTCCAATCAGATGCAAAACTTTATCTAGCTAATGTTAGAATTATACCCTAAAAAAACAGTTAATGTCCCATTGTTTTTCAATTACTTTTCGATATTAATAGAAATTATCATAAGACTGAATATAGTTTTAATGAGAAGAACTCAGATAATCCTGTTTGCAGAACATGTGATCTGAGACCTAGACTTGCTGCCCGAGATCTAGCATAACAGCTTTAGAAGACTAGGGTGAACGTTGTCACAAACAGTTCTAATGATTTTGTCACAATGAGAGATATTTCCAGTGCAATTTATTTATTTGGAGGAGGATCTGTAGCATGGAATTTGTAGTCCTCAACAATGGAAGCCATACGATACATACAACAGATTTTAGACAACCATGTTCATGAACATATATTGCCAGACCTAGCGATACTGGAGTTGTACAGTTTATGACGAAGTCAGAATTGATGGCATGGTGGTATGGTCAGTCAGAAGTCCGGCTTTAAATCCAATTGAAAACAACTGGGTTACAGGAGGAGCTTAATCAATTAAACAGCTTATCAGACGTTGTGAGGAGTTTACTTGAGTTGGAATAATTGAAATGAAATATTACTCGTTATGTTAAATATAAATCGGAATTGCCAAACTAATAACGTGTTATGTTATACAACTGGAATTCTTCTTGGAGAGGTGTACTCATTGTCAAACCTTAATTATAGAATTTATAGGTGCCGTATCGATTTGACCATGTACTGTGTACTGTGCATAGAAATATAGAAAAATACAGATAAGAGCCATTCATTTATGACATTAATAGCTGTACAGACCTATTTTGTTTATGACTATTTAAAAATAAGGAAGATGTTGCTAGATTAAAAAAATATATCAGTGGTTTGCTAAAATTCTTTGCAGCTCCCAGTTTTATTGTACACCAATCCAGAACTGATGCTTGTACTATTTCTTGCTTCATAAACATTAAATTTTTGATTTGCACTATATTAGGGTTTTCGTGAAATTAAAATTTTCGTAAACTGTAATTAATGTCTACAAATGAATGCCCTTTTTTTAAATAGATAGTGCATATTTTCATCATTTTAACCTTTGAACAATGTACTCTGTCTTCGTAGTGAAAATATACTGGTTAGGCACTAATAATTTAGGTATATGATGTAAAATAAGTTATTAGAATTTATGATTTTGTTCTGCCTGCATTGAGTACAAATGTCTGATATAGAACAAAATATTTGACATGTTCATAAGTGTAGAAGCACAAGTGCTTTTTATAAAATGAACCAAAATACCAAAACCAAATTGAATACCTTTGAGGAACTTTTCACAACACATAAACTAAATTTTCACTAAAAATCAACGCTGTACCTATACGACTATCCACGCCGTTGCCGATGAAACTACCATAACAATACGAAAGATGTGTATTCGACTTAAATGAATCACAAAGTTACTGAATGCAATTTTCGTCCTTAATATATGTCACATTAGGGGTTAGGCTACGGATAAATTGTGCACAGGGCAGATGCCACCCTCCGCTTTATAGCTTCTACTTTCTACCTACCCTACGGTATAGTCTGTGTACCGCTGTGACGTCATCGAGTAAGTAAGGATGATGTTTCAAAGGTATAAGGTCACTACTCACATTTCAGGACACTTTTTTTAATATGGTATGGGTAATTGCGTTTGGATTACATCTAAGGTTTCTGTATTATTAAGTTTAACTAGATTGACTTATGTTTATAACTGTACTAAAAAAATGAGTATCAAAAATATAAAATGAGCCAGTTACTGAGAGAGTGAGGCAATAATGTTTTTAGATTATTCTAATAAAAATAATTTGGTCAAGTGCAGTCTGGACTCGGTTTCGAACCACCTTTTAGATTTGCTATAATGCAGGTAAATAATAATACATAGTTTTCAATTATCCAGTTTAGGTAAGCAAGGAATGATTGGATTTTCTTATATTTTCTTTAATATCTTTTAAACCAGTTACTCTAACAATGAGAAAATATATTTGTATTCCTAAAGACGATCCCTTCATCTGATATATTTACAAGATCCTCTTAAAAAATATTATTTTAATATTTTTAAATAATATATATATATATATATATATATATATATATATATATATCAAGTTTTGTAAGTATTTTTATTATTTTGTAAAACATATAATAGTTTAACCAAAACATTCTAGTATTGAACTGATGAAGAAGAGAAACTTTTCGAAAGCTCTTCATTAAAGAACAAAGAGTTAACACGTAGTTTTAATTCGCCCACCTTCAGGCTGAATCCCGTTAATTATTCAACCTATATCGAACAACCAGCCGTTTTTCCTGCGTAATATATATATATATATATATATATATATATATATATATATATTATTTATAATTTACCTGCCAAAGTAAATACTAGAATGGTTGCTATAATTTCTGTGATAAATGTGTTTATTTTTGTTAAAATCTTCTAGACTTTTTTTAAATATGAAAGAACTATTTGCAATCCCCATAAGGAGTGCTTTAATTTGAAAAAATATTTTTTTAATTAGTCTTATAATCCCCCTTCTAATGAATATTTTCGGTTACTTTTCCCGTAAAGTTCAAATGATGCCCTATATTTCAACTTTTTATATACAATAACAAAGGGGAGGGAAAGGGGACGATAATTGTATATTTTGCTCATATATATTAAACAAATTAAGTTAAAAATATGAAACAAATATCTGTAATCCTGGACCTTTTTATTTCATATAATACATTATGCTTTAACAATTTGCGTATGAGATATTGATGTAAAAAATTTATTATTAGGCAATAAAGTGATTGAGACAAAAAAATACTGACGCCAATAAGAAGTCATTCATTACTTAACGTGTTTTTTGGAAAAAAAAATTTAACATGAGTTGTTTAGAATGAAATTTTCTAAAAAGCTGATCACATGGACTTTTGGAAAATGCTGAGAATGCTGAGAGCTTCAAAAGTTACTAAATTTAATATTAAAATGAGGTAATTTTAACTCCAAGAAGGTAACGTCTATGGATTTAAACCTCACAACGACCATGTTTGATGTAATAACCCAAGATATCTGGGTTTAAAATTTTATTTAGGTACATATAGTACAGGATTCCCCTGAAGCATGAAATCCCCCCCCCCCAGAAGCACGTGTCTGGATCCGCCTGTTGCTGGGAAGTATGTATATTTCAAATACTCCAAACGTTTCAAGGTCTAATTCAGACCCCGTTTTCAATGGCAATAAACTGAAGTAACTAAGATAATTTACTGCTAATTTGATATATACAGTGCAATTCTAAAGATCATGTGAAATAACAGAACTTCTTTCACAATTGGAATAATTTGGAAGCGTTATCTTCCGCATTTCAAAGAAATTGTGATGATCCAGAGATCCCACTAAAGTCATAAGAGAAAACCTAAGAAAAACTTTTTGAACTATTCCTACACAGGCTTGTTCAAAACGACATTACCATTTTTAATTGCATTCTTGATTACTGGTAAGCAGGAATGGCTGAATTCTACAGAAGTACTAGCGATACAATCGCTTTCATTTAATAACATTAAAGCAGACTCCTTCAACTTTCGTTTTGTATTGTGTTCTTGTTTGTGTTTAACGGTTGAATTTTTTAAATTGTATGTTATCATCAAGGTTCGAGGCATGTTCACAATTTTTTTACTTTTCAAATTGTCCTTACATTATATAATTTTTGTGTTCATTTATCCGAACATTTATAAGATTCGAAGTTACTTCAATACAGAATTTATTACATTGGCAAGGAAATTTATAACCGTAAGGTTTTGAGTTTTGGGTTATTTTATTTGGTTTAGTTTTAGTTATAATTGATTAACAAAAGAGAATGTGGGTTTGCGAATAGGTGAAGAGGAGGGATACCTTCGGTGCTACAAATTCTCGTTGAATTTCTATGGAATTAGAAAGCCTTTAAAAAATGATATTTCAGATACATTCAAATCTATATTGGATTCCATTAAATAAAATAAAGTCTGAAATTCCAAATGAGATAAAAACACATAGAAAGCAATTTCGGCAGATCTGAACGTAATTTTCCGATTTGTGGTTACTGATCAGGCTTTGCCAATTTCCAATATTTTTTAGACCAAAAAATACCATCAGGGGCCTGTTTCATAATCAACTTGTAACTTGTACTTTTGTAACTTGTAGAATTCAACGTGTACTGACATGTAAAATCTATTAGTAATCGAAATGTGCACGAGAATATCACATAAGTAACTGGTTGCTCGAACTTTAGTTTTGAAAATATAAAACAAATTAATGATCAGAAAATAAATAAGTTTTAACACATGTGATAAATGTTGAAGAGCTATGGAATAATGACAATAGATATTTAATAGGATCACTCCTCAAATACAGGTGACACTAACACCATATAAAACAAATTTAAAGGTAAGTAATCTCATAACTTTAAATCTTATGAAACACACATTGGTATTGGTAAATTTTACATCTTAATCAGGTTAATGATTCTTCTATTGTCACAGGAGTAAAATGCAGCAGTGTTTATAACGTGGCAAATGCATTTGCTGCTTTAATATATCTTTAAAAAATAAGCAATGAACAACAATGAGTAACATTCATTGGTCAAATATTCAAAACGAAGTTCATAGATGTTTTCATCGGTGTCCAAGACTAAATCTTGTCAAAGATGATCAATAACTCATAATGTTATGACTCTTAAAATAAGTTCACTGTTATGTTTTGAAATGTTTAAAAGATGAAATACATATTTGAAGACCCAATTTTTTTATACCTATTCCAAAGCAAAGTGATTACCTGCCATAATATGAGAACATGATGTTGTTTGCTTTAATTGAATCTGGTTTTTAGGTTCTTTTGGAATAACATCACATGAACTTGAATGTATATTTCAAACGACCAAACGTTTCAAGGTCTAAATCAGACCCCATTGTGGTATTACACAAAATGACAAGTTATATTAAATACTCTCTTTGAGGTATTCTTTTGTATGCAAGACAATAAATTATTTATAAATATAATATATATTGTTTCTGGTCGGGAACAGTTCCGCTTCCCACAATTGATGTCTCTTGAACATTCTTTATTTTGCATTTCTTTATTTGAAGATGGAAATGGGATATTACTTGATTGTCACCATTTCACACTTCTTGGAAATAAAAGTAAAATATCTTATGTTTGATATTTATCAAAGAATAAACATTCTGACATATTAGGAATAGGAATATTTTTGCTAGTATAGTTACCTGTTTTCAGATGAATCCCTACTGTCAGGTCTGTTGCAAGATACTTGCAAATTGTCTACATACAAGCTCAAGCAGCAAAACGAATGAGGTAGTGGTTAAATATTTTAAATACAATCACAACTTCAGACAACTTTATCTACAATAACAGATAATCTACTTCTATCACACCAAAACTTTAGCAGAAATATGTTATCTGTAATAGGATAGAAATTATCAATACGCGGATAGGATCATACAAGAATATTCTTGGAACTGACATAATTCCTCCAATGACTGTTATGCATATTGCTTAAAGGACATATTGTTACACAGCTGCATTGTATTCCTGTGATTCACCTGCACCAATACTCATCCAATAGCTGGTGCCTAATAGGCTCATCATCCAATTTACGTGGAAGCGGCATTCCTCCGATATTACTCTGCATGATCTGAACATTTCGAATACGAATAATATTGTTTAATTCTATCGGTTACCAGAGGCCGATCGCTAGCGTTACTGGGATATTCTCGAATATAATCCGATAGCGCAAATATCCACTTTGTATAAACTTTATGGCAGGTAACTGGCAACGATACTGCTCAACTCACTGTTATTATTTCAATGCCACCTCATGGTATATGTAACTGCTTATGTGCCACCCAATCCCATGTACAATATTTTTAGAACCACCCTGTATAACTAATTCAATTGCAACGACAATTATATTTCAACCATCATCCAATACATTGTATGCTAACTGCTTATGTACCACCTAAATATCCACTATAACCTCAACTCTTATTTCAACCACCTGTATATGTAACTGCTTATGCACGAACCACACTACCAACTTATATTTCAACCATCATTGTATGCAACTGCTTATGTACCACCTAATATAACCTGTACGCACGCACACACCTTCAACTATATTCCACACAGAAGAGATCGCCGGAATAACAAATTTTCGCATTAACAAGCTAATGGAATATTTAACTTAACTTCTTCTCTAAGATAAACTGACTTCAAAAGCATCAAAATGAAAATCATAACAAACACCCTGTACGATATACTTTCATGGCATATCTTGACATTTAAACTAGATATTTATGATGAAAATTTGACATTTACCACGATGTTTACAGTTTTTTTGCATATATTTTTCCGATTTTTAGAAAAATGTTATGTTTTATGTTATAGAAAAATATACGGAATCAAGCTGGAACATATCTTAGTAGAATTGCATATATATTATTCAAATTTCTGGAGCGGTTTTAGAGAAAACAATGACGATTCATTGATATTCACTAAAATCTAGTCCCTAATTTACTTTTTTCTGATTTTCTGGAAAACGGTACATCTCAGATTATAGACAATTATATGGGACCTTTCTATAATGTTCCTTAATGTACAGTTTAAATCATCAAAATTGCCCAAGCGGTTTTTGAATAATCTCTCGTCATACATAAAAAAAAGTTGCAGACGAATTGATAACCTCCTCCTTTTTGGGAGTCGGTTAAAAAAGGAATCCAATAACTTTTTGTTATCAAGTAATATCTTATTTAGTTTTAGTATGTTTTATACATTGTACAGGGTGATTCTTAAGGACACGATTGAATATATTTGCTTTGTCTTCAAATGAAAATTACTTTCGTAATCTTAGTTATATCTGAGCAAATTTGATCTCTTGATTTTCTTTCAACAAACTCAAAATAAAAATAGTTTTGTTTCAAGTTCAAATTACTAAAATTCTGGCCATTCTAGGTTAAAACCATTAAATTAAAATTATTTCATATTGTAATATTTACTAATAAACAATATTGACATAAATCTAGTGAGTCATGGAGGACCTCAGCAATTTCCAGTAAGAACCCCCGATTTTAATAGTTTCAAAATTTTTTTATGACAACATCTTAAAACTCTATTGTCTAAACTCCCATTTCCGGTTAAACTTTATTTTTCCCTATTGTAACTGGATATTAAACGAACTAAATAGCTTGAAATATATATATATATATATATATATATATATATATATATATATATATATTTCTTCTTTTTTTTCACACAACAGTAACCGCATCAGATTTCTAGTCATTTGAGTCTGAAGTAACACGATTTTGATTTTGTTTGATTCGAAAATTCTGAAGGAATGGAGATTTCAAAAATATTAAATGCAAAACCGGTACTGCCGACACGGGTTGTTTGTACATCAGAAAATGCATCTTGAAGTGTTGTTGTGTACCAAGTTTCATAAAGATATCTACAATAGTATCAGAGTTAGGTATTATAAAAAAATAGTTTCTTCTGAAACTTCTACCACCCTGTATCTCAAAAGATGTGAAAACGTTCGTATGAAGTTCTGTTCTTAAAATGGGTCCAGGAATTATCCTCTTAAATATTAGCTAAACACTCACTTACGTTCTGCAAAGGTCATTGATATTGTCTAGAAGAAAATAGTATTTACTCAATCTAAGAACAAAATAGTCACGCAGAAGAGATTTTTAAGATCTATAATACGTTCTTGTGTTACATCGGTAAAAATCACATCCGATTTGCTAAAAGGAATCACTATTTCTATTAAGTTTTAACATATCAATTAGCCTTACCAATTTATAGACTCTCCTTCTTTCGATTCTTCATCTTCGGACCTTTCAGTTGGAAGATCTTCGAATTCCTCAATTTCACATTCTCTTCCATTGTTAGATTTTTCCGAAGCTTTGTCTTCTAAAACTTCATCCGCAGCTTCCAAAGAATGCTCATCATTTTCACACTCTATTTTATTTTCTCCCGCCAAAACTTCCTCCTCAGCCTCCTCTTGCGTAGAAACATCCGAACTATTTAGTAGTTTCTCATTCTGTGAATTGTTTATATTTATAGTATCTGTGACATGATTGTTTTCATTTTTAATTGGGTTCTGATCAACCTCGGCACCGTTTCTATTATTAGTGGCACAATTGTTATTAAATGTCACCATCGAATTTTCCGCCATTTTCATTATAATTCAAATGAAGTCAAGAAAAATGACATAACTGAAATTTGAAACGACACCGTGATTTATGACCGGCACAACTAAATGCACTTTTCCGTTTATTCAATGCAGCACATTGTTCGTTGTACGTGGATCGAACGGACAGAACACCGTCTAATATAATCATATCATTAGTTGCGTCTAAAGTATCGAGTCTTGTTTATTGATTACAACCAGAATGAAACGTATTACACGAAATTATTTCCTGCTGTACAGCAGGAAACACTGAAAAAATTGCATTCGAGGCAATGCGCGACATCTGTCTCTGTAAATCGGAAACTCTGGAAGTTGGCGTAGTATAGCAATCGCCGGAGAGGTAGCAGCACAACAATTACAAAGTAATTTAATAAAGGAATTATTGACCCGTCCTAGCATTCCATGCTTTATTGTAGCCAACGCAATAAAACATTATAATTAAAGTCAAATTACCGAGTTCTATCTTTGTTAAAAGGCAGGACATTAATATCGATTATGAATATCGTCATGGGCACATTGATGCCACATTTTTTCGTTTTTATCAGTATATCACATCCTGTACTATTAAGAAAATTTATGTCCCTAATATATTGTGTTCTCGTTTATTGAAGCGAAAACTTCCTAACGGGGCTAACACTTACACCTATGAAAATAGATGATGAGTATGGCAATGAAATGCAAAAACTGAAATCTCATTTGCTCGACACTTAGTTCCGACCGACACCAGGTGTGATTTTCAATAAACATTCCATTTTCTGCTTGGGATATTTTAAATTAGAGACTTGTCATATGTCAGAATCAAAACACTACAAAAAAGGTCTTGTTTATGGATGGTAGAAACAAGTATGTCAAACTAGAACTCCGAAAAAAAGGTCTAGCTTATAGATGACAAACTCATACAGGGATTAAATTGAAAAATTGTCCAGCTGAAAGCATTAAATAAGTTGAAGAAGTGACCAGAATGATGCTATTTCCTATGATGTGCACTGCTAAATAAGTATAAAATAATATAGTTGCTATGCCACCGGTTTTGTTTTTTTTTCAACCAAGGAAATGTTTCTATGAAATATTCTAAAAACTTCCAAATCACAGGTTCCTTTGCATTTATATTTAAATTAACAACTAAATTACACATTAGGATTAATACTTGAATCGTAACAAAGTAGTGACAACTATTTTTATTTTCCTGAAAGTTATGTCCACTACTAAAGATGACACAAACAAAGAGATACGAGAAGGAAGGAAGTTATTATTTCGTAAAAAATTTCACTACCATCGGTGAGTCCAGGATGACTGCCGCTCTTTTTTTTTAATTTGTTTTAATAACACAATCACAAACTGGTACACCTAATATGAATGAAAATAATGATAATATAGTAAGGGGGAATTCATTAATTTCATGAGCTCAAAATAACGAGTGGTACGGCAAAATCTTACAAAGCTCATTTAAAGGAAGGGGGGGAGGGGGTCAGTCAACATCTCACGTAAATTTATTAATTTAAAGCATAATATTATTATAACAGTTTGTGTCACGATGTTCTTGTGTCCAACATGAGTTTAAATTAAAGTGGTTATAATGCGTATTTTAACTAAAATGCCCCTTTTTGCAAATATCTACTAAATATAAATAAGATAAATAAATAAAAAATAATAGTGCATGAAGAAGACTATATCAATTAACATTTTGATATTCACAGTAATTACGCAAAATAAATTGAATTATTTAAAAATTATCGGATAAGTCACACGCGAGGAAGGGGGGTGCTTAGCACATCTTATGAAATCTCATCAAGAGGGATGGGTGTTCCCAAATAACTTACATAGTTAATTGATGTCAGTTTGTTTCTATAGTATCAATATTTAAGAAACGTGTTTAAATTATGCACGATGCACAACAAACAGAAATTGAAATGAGTCCGACTCTTAATATCACTCAAAAACGAAAAATCCATTGAACTTTATTGTTCCGACAACGAAAAAAAAAGGGTGGCCTAGTATAAATACACAATATACAGTATACAGTATGAATATAATAGAAAACAAGAAAACAGTAAGGAATAGTTCTATGATTCTCACCAAGCGACTATAATTTATTATGGAAGAGTTTAGTAATGTAAGATTAGAGGAAAACTTGACATTTAAAATACCCCTATTATAAAAATGCATTTAGTCCAGATACTTAATGCTGATATACTGCTAGCAGAATCCATATGTCTGTATCGTTTCACTGTACCTCGGGTCTTATGCGCATGTTCGAAAATGCCCCTATTGGCTGTTTGTTATGTTTTCTCTCTGTTAGATTCTTGGCAACGCTTGCGCAAAACGGTTTAGGTACTGCAACACCCATATACTATATAGCAGTGTATCAGTACTAAGTATAGTTTAGTTGTCATCTTCATCATATGCATCAATAATTAACCAATATTTCTTGGTATATTCTCCCTGTAGAGTTGAGAGGTTAGGTACGTAAAAACTTAGTGTTAAGAAAATTCTAGGAAGAGCAGCTTAAGCTCTGTAAGCAGAATTGGAGATGAACTGAAAATCTGGACAAGGAGGCAAATTGTAGGACTGAAGAACTGAGAAGAACAACTTATTTTTGACAATTTCTGTCCAAAAGTCAAGGCTGGAGATTAAGGACTTGGTCTTGAAGAACAAAAAAGATGAAAAAATATACTGAAAAAGAGAAATCCGAAGAGTTGATAGGAAGTCCTTACTGTCTTGAGATAAAAGAAGAATAGTTTAATATCTTCTGTGGAATGAACTGGACCAGTAGGATTGAGGTGAAAAGTATATTTCAGCAGGGAGTTGGTAAGGACAAAGTTTCTTTTACCATGATTTTTGCAATTTCACTTCAAAAGCGACTGCACTCCCGGAATTGTGTCACATTTTTTTATTAACTGAAAAATCTCGACTTTGCTGGGATACAATTGTAGGTATAACACTTCTTATCGAGCTCCAATTTTTAGGCAATTATGGAAACTCAAAGTCTTTCCCTCTACGCCACCTACTATAACTATAGATTATAGTATAAATTATAGTATAGGCAATAAGAACCTCTCTCCATATCATAACTTAAACTTAACTTTAATACACAGATTCCATAATCGTAGCTAAAATCACAATATTCCTTTCTTACAAAAAGTTGCTTACAAAGCTTTGTAATACTTTGTTTCTAGATCTAATAAATCAGTGTTATCTTTTGGTTTTGAGTAAGTTTTTGGTAAGTATTCTAAGCGTATTTGTTTCAATTTTGATGTAACTGCAGACAATCTTTCTTGAATTCTCCATGACAACATTGGAATTCTATAAAGATCAGAGCTTTCTTGAGGTTATAATTTATTTCAATTTTTCCAGTCATATATTTTTATCTTTGCCTTCACTCTTTTTGGTATATGTATATTTTTTATTTAGTTTATCTATTTGTTTAAATATACAGTACGGTCGTTATGTCTGGAATAAATTGAATTTGAGCGTTAATATGAATTTGTTGGAAAAACTGAAACAGATCGTTTTCTATTTCTAATTTGCACCCTCTCTTAATTATAAAGATCCGCAAAAATTTTAATTGCTAAGGGTCGTCAGTAAATATTTTCAAATTTGTCAACACGTCTCACAGTCTGCAGTTAGCAAAATACACAATTTCACGAAACTGGACATGCAAAAAATATTCAAAAAACAGGTTGAAGTGTTAAATTGGATGAAGAAAAGAAATGACAAGCAGACAACATAATGTCGACAATAATGTAAGTATATCATAGATATTGAGAGCTTAGATAAAGAAAAATACATAAAGAAAAATAGAGTTTAGTTGGCTCAGGAGTTAAATGAGGATAGAAGGCAACAATTCTGTGAACTGATGGTGGACAGAATGGAAGGAGATTTCAAAAGTTCATAAGTTCATAAACAAAATACCTATTTTTTTTTCTGATCAAGCTATTTTTTATTAAAATAACAAGGTTAATAAATAAACTGTAGATATTGGAGCAAAGAAAATTTTCATTAGATGAGTAAGGCTCACACAACATATCCTAAAAAGTAAACGTTTGGTCTGGTATAATTAACAAAAAATTATTAGATATACTTATGTGGCCCTTGAACACTATTTCTGCAGTGTTTCCTTACCTTTGACTCTTCTACTCCCCTGTAAAATTTAAGTGAAATCGGTGGAGTGCATAAATAGTACATAAGGACAGACATTTCAACCAACAAAAATTCTATTTTTGGGGATCACATTTCTCGAAAACCCTTGTTGCCAAGAAAGTGATGTACGGAAATATTCAGATAAGTCTGTGATGCAGCTAAAATTATATTTGCATTTTCATTTAGAACCCAAGTTGTTCAGGAAAACCTGTACGAGCTTCTAATATTTCGAGATCTGCATGGAAAAAAAGTTCATGATATATAGTGTCGCCCGTTTTGTAGTGCAAAGTATCTGGTGATTCTAGCTTAGAGAAATACAGCTTTTGGTGAAGATTTTATTCAATAATTTTCGAATTGGGATTAGTTATGGGAAAACTGTGGAAACTTTGGTGTGTCACAGATGTATAAACACAAAGTTTGTACCTTAACACCAAACCTTTCTTTTTTCACCCAACGCACGTTTCAACTGCGATTCTGTCATTATAAAGGAGTAAACCAAAACTGAAATTATTCACAAATATCCCTTAATATATATATTACTTCCCTAACTCCTTAAGTAAACCTTCCAACATAATACCTATGGCAATTGAGTCAAGGCCGTAACCAGAAAAAAAATTCGGGGGGAGGGTTGATTTCTCAAGGATTTTTTTTTTGATTATGGATGGCTTGACTAGGACCGAAAAAGTTATTTTTCTAATCATGTACCTCCAGTATATAAGAAAGGTATAGAATAAAAAAAATATATTTTTATGAAAAAAATTGTTAAATCGTTAAAATTGGTTATTTTTTGGTACGAGTCCAATACCTTAAAATTATTTACTTGTCCAACTAACCGTAACGAATTTAAATCTATAGAGTGACTATGTTCCAAAACATTGTACACTACACTAGATATATCAGATCTCCTGTATTTTATGAGACACATGTTAAATCGAGTTCTAATAGCTCTAGCTGTTTACCTATAATATTTTGGATCACTGTCATTACATTTGATATCGTATATTCCCGACTTTTCGAAATCGTTTATCTTTGGGATTGCCCAATAGTTTTTGTAAAATTTTCATTGTTCTGTATACTACCGTTATACCAAGTTCTTTAAAAATTCTGTTTGAGCCCTTAGTATAATGATTAAACTATTAATAGAATCATTATACTAAGGCATTTAAAACTTGGTATAACGGTAGTATACAGAACAACTAAATCTTTTTACAAAAACTATTGGGTAATCCCAAAGATAAACTTTTCGATTTCGAAAAGTCGGGAATATATTATGACTGTGATCTGAAAAAATACTATGGGCAAAAACGTAGAACCATTAGAACTTGATTTAAAGAACATAGTCACTCTCTAGATTTAAATTCGTTACGATTAGTTGGACAAGTAAATAATTGTAACATATTGGACTCGTACCAAAAAATAATGTTGTATAAAAATAATAACCTTATGAATTCGGACAAAGGACCAACCCCAAAAAGCCTATTGTATAATACCTAAGAATTCCTAGGAATTTTTATTTTAAGAAGTAAGTATTTAATAAGGCAATTGCCATAGGTATTATGTTGGAAGGTTAGGTACTTAAGGAGTTAGGGAAGTATTATATATTAAGGGATAGTCGTAAATATTTTCAGTTTTAGTTTACTCCTTGATAATGACAGAATTGAAAAGTGCGTTTGGTGAAAAAAGAAAGATATGTTATTGGGGTACAAAACTCTGTGGTTATATCTACGTCTGGGATTAGTTCTCTTGCAAGAACCAAGAAATGTTATTGATCATATGTTGTAAAATGAATACACATGTTAAATATTACGTAGTTACCAGAAAAATAATTTAATGTCAATATAAATCGTCTAGACAGAAATGTGTTATAATAACGAACTCGTCCTTTGTTTATACGCTACATACAGCAATAATTAACATGAGTTTCGATGTTTCCACAAACCTGTGGTGCGGGAATTAATGTTCTCTTTGTTTGTTTGCTAACTAAATCTGACAAAGCAATATTTGTCTTCGACCTGATAATTTCTATAATCTCTCGATAGGGAAATGCAGTTACAATTCACTTTTAGGAAAATAATTTTCTGGAATTTATTGTTGATTAATAAAGCTTTCCCTTGTTTATTACACTATCTTGATTACAGTCTATACAATTTTACCATTTGTACTTCTGGAAATACCCGAATTTTTCATTACGCGATTTAGCTGCACATTTCTTGGCAAAGTGTATAAAGTACATACCTTAATATCATTCTCTAGAAACATACAATAACAGTATAAATTATACATGATGTTTTAAAACACCTGGGGGGGGGGGGGCGCTAGAAAATTGTGATAATATAAAACATTTTTTAAAAAAATATAACCGACTTCCACCTATAACTAAAAAGCTAAAAATAATTATAACAAAATACAACTCTAGCAAATAAATAACACATTCAATGTTGTTAGGTACCTACCCAGGAAGTAAAAAATGTAAACATTAAAAGGTGCTCATTTTGTACAAATTAATTACCTACCAATCTAGTATATTTTTGAAGTGGGTGCCAAGCAAATCTAAAATCCTTCATTGCGTATTTATCTACTACTTCATCAAACTTGATTGTTGCTTGGCACCGACTTCAAAAATATACTAGATTGGTAGATAATTAATTTGTACAGAATGAGCAACTTTTAATGTTTACATTTTTTACTTCCTGGGTAGGTACCCAACAACATTGAATGTGTTATTTATTTGCTAGAGTTGTATTTTGTTATAATTATTTTTAGCTTTTTAGTTATAGGTGGAAGTCGGTTATATTTTTTTAAAAAATGTTTTATTTTCAACTTTTTAGTTTTTTTGAACTCAGGTAGTTTTCATTCTTTATTTTTTATTTTGTCTGTAGAACCTTAATAGACAGGACCAGGTAACATCGAAAGCCTCAACATTATACAATGATACATTTTCATTTAAATTGACAGGTAAATGTTTACGAATAAAATGTACTAGTACGCGTTGATATATTTATGCCTTATGGACCATGCCATGTAACATTTTTTCAAGTTTTTTTGACAACTCTGTATAACTATATATAATTCCACTCCACCCTATGTACCAACCATCCTGTACATACGACTGCCCATGGACAAGCGTAAATTTGTTAGCTGCCTTCTGTAAACTATAGGACGGAGTAGAATCCATCCCATATACAAGCAGTCAAATCCGTCCTATATTTCAACCATAGTATATAACTCCTTGTGGTCTACCCCATAAATTATTTCATTTTTCACATTTTATATTATCGCCCTGTGTAGCATTAATTCCTCTCCACACTTTATGCAACTTCTTATGTGCTATAAAATAAATAATTTTTTAATCACACTGTATAAATATAATTTAACTTCAGCATATATTTCAATCATCCTGCATATGATTTGTTTACGTCCATATCATATAACAGTTTTTTAATCACCCTATTTAACTTTAATTGCACATTTTTTCCACCATTTTTATACCACCAATCGTCCACTCCACTCTATATGCCATACATCCTGTATATACAGATAAACGGCCTAACTTATATTTCAATCATCATATAAATGAAACTCCTTCTATCACTTTACTTTGTGATTTTGTTTGCTATGACTAAACATCCTGTGTATAAACCCACAAATAGCAGTTTAGACTGACATGTGTTGTCACTGAATTTTCTATTAGGCCGGGAGAATGTGACAACCAAAAGCCCTGTCTTCGCAAAATCGAATAAAACATTTAAAAAAAAAAATATAACCGACTTCTACCTATAAGTAAAAAGCTAAAAATAATTATAACAAAATGCAACTTTAGCAAAGAAATAATACATTCAATGTGGTAAGGTACCTACCCAGGAAGTAAAAAATGTAAACATTAAAAGGTGCTCATTCTGTACAAATTAATTACCTCCCAATCTAGTATGTTTTTCAAGTCGGTGCCAAGCAACAATCAAGTTTGATGAATTAGTAGATAAGTACGCAATGAAGGATTTTAGATTTGCTTGGCATCGACTTCAAAAATATACTAGATTGGTAGGTAATTAATTTGTACAGAATGAGCACCTTTTAATGTTTACATTTTTTACTTCCTGGGTAGGTACCTACAACATTGAATGTGTTATTTATTTGCTAAAGTTGTATTTTGTTATAATTATTTTTAGCTTTTTACTTATAGGTAGAAGTCGGTTATATATTTTTTTAATGTTTTTAACATTTTATGTTATCGCCCTGTGTAACATTAATTCCTCTCCACACTTTATGCAACTAACTTCTTATGGGCTATAAAAGAAATAATTTTTTAATAACACTGTATAAATAAATTATATTTCAACTGTAGCATATATTGCAACTATCCTGTATATGATTTGCTTATGTCCACCTCATATAACAGTTTTTTAATCACCCTATAAAATTTTAATTTCACTTTTTTTCCAACATTTTTATACCACCAAACGTCCAGTCCACCCTATATTCCAACCATCCTGTATATACGGCTGCCTACGACCACTATCATTCTAGTTCGTCCTATATTTCAATCTTCATATAAATGCAACTGCTTCTATCACTTTACTTTGTGATTTTGTTTGCTGTAACTAAACACCCTGTCTATAAACGTATCAAATAGCAGTTTAAAGTTTGACATGTGTTGTCACTGAATTTTCTATTAGGCCAGGAGAATGTGACAACCAAAACCACCGTCTTCGCAAAATGGAAAAATTTGCATTTAAATAGGTATTTGCCTGGTATACAAACAAAACGAGCTTGGTACTCATTGATTTACGGAACCGAAAATACTATGCTTTACTATATATATACCTATATGCTTGAGATGTACATAGAAAATTTTCAAATTCGCAATTAAAACTTCCAGTACCTAAAATTACCGCACTATATGTTGGAATTAAAATATTTATGAGGAAATGTCCGTTATGTCATTTCGATGAAATTTTTGATAAGAATTTTGAAATTTTCGGCGATTTTCTGCAAAACTGCAAGTTGCACGTCGCAGAAAAGTATATGAGATCACCTAAGGATCTTCCTTAATAGATTAAACGTTAAAAAATATACACATCCATAAGGAGTTATCGAAAAATCGACTAAAATATTAGGGATATTGGTCGATTTCCATGCACGCATGTGTTCATTCACAAATTTTATCACTTTACCAATAGAATTCTTTTCCAAAATTTGAAGTTTCACCAATCTGGATATATACCCTATTAAACAAGACCATATTCGTTCAAAACGGTGCACCACAGGAGAAGAAATCAGGTAACATACATACAAAAAAAAGTGAAAAAAAAATACGCGACGAATTGATAACCTCCTCCTTTTTGGAAGTCCGTTAAAAATTGATATAATTTCTACTTACCCCCTACTTCAAAGTTCACCCTGCGCCGGAAGTTGCTTTTTTCCCCTTCATATTTAATGTTCTGTTTCTTGTAGCGCAAGCTGTGGTGTGATTGTCAAATTTATTTGTTATTGCTTTCCTATCTTTTGTTAGGTATCATATAACTTTAACTCTCAGTCCAGTGTCTACTATTTATTGTTGCTAGTTTTTATTCTTTTATTTTTCCTAGGCTTCAGAGGGGCTGGCTGGATGTGCCAGTGACCTTGTATAATAAATAATAATAATAAATTTCGCAAAAAACTGGATAACCCACACTTGTTTATTTTAAAATACCATGTAAAACACGTAGTTTCTACTAAACACTACAAAATTAGCAACATGAGATACACTAAAGAGGATCGTCATCGCTAAATTTTCGGAATCAATTTGCCCTTTGCCCCTAAACCATGAGGGGGAATTATTTAGGCACTCGTATATATGACCTCTAACATTATACTATGGTACCTAGAATAAAGTTATTTACACACTTTAATCGCACTTAAGTACAAATTTAAAAAATCCAAATGTTTCAAAGTTCGAATCTAAATTCGTTGTAAGTGGTATTTAAAATTGAATTAGGAGAAAAAATAAATAGAAAATAGAAACTAAAGGTGTATTATATTTCGAAAAGAATATTTGATCCTCATATTTTCTCATAAATATGTTACTTAATAATGGAGAGAGACAAGAACCAGTGGTCATACCAAAATCTTATTGGTAAAAATCATCATTTAATTGACAGTATTTTCTTTGTGTTCGAAATTTTAGTAGTGATCTTTCAATTGAGAACTGATTAAGTTGATAATTGTTTTAATACAGGAACTGTTTGAGTCTTTATTCAATTTTATTCATGTAAATACCAACTGAATCCAACAAATTGAGTCTTGAGTGTGCTTGTTTTTTTTGAGGCCGAAGAAATCTACCTTTCAATGAAGTTATTTACTCAGATCACTGATCATCTTTGTTTTTATAAGAACAGAAACAGAAAAGACGTCATGGAAGATCTAGATTTTGGCTACGTTAAAAATTCTGCTCTCAAAAAAATCATATGAGATAATATATACTCTATGGCACTTCGTCACCTCAAAATACTGCTGTTTATTGCTTATTAAATTGCAATTGGTTTCAGTGGAGTGGATCAGTAACACACTATAAAAAATTGAATTATTATTACAAAAAAAATAATATCATTGCAACGAAAATATATGAAATTAGCACAATTAATTACAGTTTTGAAAGTCTTGAAAGGATATATATTTTTCACTAAAAATTGATCACTTAGAAGTCCTGACCTAATTGTTTCATAATTATCAAAATGTACAACCAAAAAAAAATAGTTCAAAGAGAATAGGATATGTCTTTATTGGCCTATGTAGAAAAAATTATTGACAAATACTATAAATTTATATTGTTTTCTGAAAGTCTGTACTCTACAATTCACAAAAAACTTCAATAGGCGTCTCTCATGTCGAACCATTAAATCACTAAAAACATCCAATTTCTCTTCCATTGTACTGTCACAAAATTTTAAGGTTTCTTAACACCATAAGTGAAATCCATCTGAGGTCATAACTATGAATTGAACGAAAAAATCCATCCTCAGTAAGCTATAAAAACCACATATCCAAAAGAATATCGCTTAAGAAATATCCAAAAAAAACTTGAATGGAACACGTAGAACGTAGAATCTGCAACGCACAACCCTTATAGGTTATTACCCAAATACAACGACTCGTGATTAAACTATCCTAAAGATTTCTACTAAAAATCAGTAACCTCCATACAGAATGATAGTTAAAAAACATGTCGGTTATCGAAGACGCCTAAATGGAAATGGAATGTCTAAATCGAAAAAATTCTTAACCACAAAGAAAACAGAATTAATTCATAGATGACAGAACTTTTAAACAACTCTCTTTAATTTTGACAATTTTAAATTGCAATCAAAATAGTTCTAATTTACAAGTGTGGGGTTTCAAAGATTTCACAAAGATCTGCAAAGTATAATAATCACATGACATAAACGTTTGTATCTTTTTTAAATAAATAAGATTAGTTTAGCAAAATGTTATTTAAAAGAGGCGGTATCAATTTTTAAATGATACAAATTGTTGAAATCTCTTCAAAACATTACAAGTTCTTTTAGTGTGCAGGAACTAAACCTTTAATTCTTGTTCCCAGCAGAATACTTCTGTTGATTCATTATTGCGTGAGCTATGATCATAAAGAATGATGTTTGTTCATAGATTTCTCTATATAAAGTGAAAAACTTGTGGTTTCTCGTGTTGGAAATCAGAAACGGTTAAATCTTCTTCTTTGAGCAATAGGAAAGGGTGGAATGACTACATGAAGATTTTGTTTTGAGGGAATACAATAAAAGAAGTTAAAAAACGACAACGCAGGAAACAACACAGTATATATACTTTATTACATAATAAAATGCAAAGTTTGAAATGCTAAATATATAACAAACTAACTCAAACTAACCTTCAAACAGAATATAAAACCAGAAATCATTACATAGTACTTTAAGAGTCAGCAACTTGATGAAACATTTTAAAACAGGTCACTACACATAGTACAACGTTTATTCTCTAAGCATGTAGCTACTCTCCGTTCTTATCATTGCTCCTGTTTCTGTTTGGGAGCAAAAGCTGCACCTTTTAGTCGCACTTTTCTATCCCTCTTTTCTTGGAACTAATTCTGGAATATGCCGTTCTGTCAGTCTTACATTACCTAGATCAACATGATTGTCCTTGCCTCAATGGACGAATATCTAAAAAAAGGTTTTATTAGAAACGTTAACTGCCAACTTTAATGCTTCAAAATACTTCTCCAACCACTCTCGAGTAACTTCTAAGTGGATTTGGGGCCTTTTTTACATGCTGTCTCAAAAACATTGCCTGGTCATTGAGAAATGCTCATTGAGTGAGTACCACTTTACAAATTGTTGTACTGTGCCGCAAGAGTTCGTTTTGTTTTGGAACAGATAATTTGATAGAGAAGCGCTCGTATCAACCTCATCTGTAAACCAGGAATACCCTTTATTTAAATGTTGGCTTAATAATTTAGCAAACATTTTTACCGTAATCCTTACATGTTGACTCTCTTTCATACATTTCTGGAAGACTAACATCTTTCCAGTTCTGTTCTGGCACTATAATATTTGCTGTTTCTTCCGACAAATGGCTAAGAAAGTAATCTAGTTCTTTTGAATTATTCTTTAAACCACTATCAGTTCAGTCAGACTCGTATACTTGAGAGACAAATTTGGTTTCAAATTGATCGGGCTCGTTATTTTCGTAAATTGAAATGAATTTTCCTCACTAAGGTATAAATTATAAGTGAAATCTTGTTATTTACGTTTTTAGCCACGTGATGGCCCTTGAGAAGGACCGGCACCCCCTTCCTAAACCATTACAGGTAAAACTAACAGTAGCAAAAAATTCAATATAAGAAGACTTCTTCTTGTTCCTGGTATCTTCTTCTGGTTATATTGCATCGTTCTTGCACATATTGGAGAACTATACTTACCGATATTGCCGGTTGTCGCAAAATTTACAGCATTCTAGGAATATTTTTGGCGATATGAAAGTTGTAGCAATTTTGATACATCAATAACAATATTTTAAATTCCACTCCAGTCTTGTTTGTTGATTTCTTAACTTATTTTACTCAACAACTTAGTACATTAGTATTATAAATTAACAATTCTGTTTGTTAATGCTGTTTTACAGATTTTCTTATTGATATTTTGCATGAGAACACTGAATTGGTATGCCAGCTGCATAGTTGAAGAAGATTTGACAAGACCAGTGTCTAATATTTTAATTTATTTGTTTCTATTTGTATTCCATCTTATTACTCAATATTAGTTAGTAACGCTTTTTTGTTTGGCTTGCAAAGTAAGTTTCATTGTGATGCACTTAGTATACACACCGCCCCTAAGCCCCTTAGGTTAATCTTTACAAATAAATTCATAATGTACTATATTTATTATATTTTTTGAAACGACTGAAGTATTTATATTTGTCCTTGTTGTTTACTATTTGCGTTTGGATCACTACAATTACCCACAGCCATATTTCATGTCAGTTCTGTATGGGTGGTGTTAAGTATAACAATATAACAGACAGGTATAATTATGTAGTTCTCGTCTTATAATTGATTCAACAGACCGTGCCGGCAGCATTAATAAAGAACGAAGAATTTGTTTCCACAGTATGTCCTTAGTGTATTACAATTTTACTTTAGTAGATACAAATATTTGCTGGAAGAAATTTTCTTGACCTAAAAGAAAAATATAATTGTAGTCCCGAAGCATATTTTTATTTACGTTAAAAATAAAATGTCGTAGGTTAAAGGATGTAATGTTAAAACGAAAAGCTGTAACACGTCTTTAATTACTCATTTTAATATTTGGATGTTGGATACTGGAGTGTAACGTGTGTGTTATTTCTTTGGCCAAATTTACCTTGTTTTAAATATGATTAACAAAGGTCTTTTTTTTTAATTATGAACTATATGATATGAATATCAAAACAAATTTCATTAAATGACATTACACTACATCAAATATTTTATCAAATATTTTCGATTAATCCAAAATCGAGAACATACGATTTTAACCTCCTGCTGTTGTGGTGTTATTTATTGTAACAGATTGTGACATTTAAAAAAATAAAAATAATGGGCGCTTAAAAAGGAATAGTGTACCAGTAGATCTGATAAGCAAAACTTTTTGTTAGGAGATTAACCAAAATATTACTTCCAGAATTGTTTTCGTTTTGATTTATATTAAAAGTGTTGCTATTCAAGTTATAACGTATTATATTAAATTTTAACTAAAATACTTAATGGTTTAAAGAATTATGTGTAACTAGCTGTTACCCGCGGTTTCACCCGCGTATGGAATGTAGAATTCGTTACAAATAGAAATAGCTTATGAAACCTATGGTCTATCTAATTTAACAATTTTTTCCAACTTCGTTGAACTACCTTACATAACTATAAATCTAAGACTACCCTATACGCTATATAACAATTGTTTCTTATAATTTTTGAGCCACTTCGTAAAGTATAATTTGCTTCCGCCCTATATTTTAACCACCCTTTATATGTAACTTTTTTTAATCTTGTGTTAAACACAATATATAACTATAATTTTCTTTTGCCCCATATTTCAGGTATTCCATATAGCAGGTTGCAACTGTTCATGGTTTACCTTATTTTTTTAACATTTTTTAATCCACTCTGTAAAACTGTAATTCTACTAAGCTCCCGATCTCAACCACCTTATATATAGAACTACTTATGGGCCACGCAATATAACATTTTTGGTACCACCCTATATAACAATTTTATTCACTTTAATTCAATATTTTTTTGGACTGCCTTCTATAGCTATAACTCTGCTTCCATCTATATTTAAACAATCTTGTATATACTGCTGCTAATTAGTCAGTCATTATAATTTATTTGTCTATTAAGTTTTTGAACCATCCTGTGCAACCATCATTTTATTCTACAAAATATCTCAACCAGGCTGTATATGCATCTGCTTAGGGGGCACCAAATATAACATTTTTTAAACACTTAACTATAATTCTGATCCACTCTATATTTCAACTATCCTCTCTGTGCAACTGCTTATGGGCTACGCTAAATAACCATTTTGCTGATATTTTTCAACCACCCTGCAAAATATTCTTCCACCTTATATGTCAACCACCCCTTATATATATAATTTTACATCGACCACGTTACAGATATTGCATATATGCAACAGCTCATGTTCTATCCTAGAAAATTTTCGAATAATTCTTTATCTACACTGTTTAACTATAATTGTACTCCACCCTCTATTTCTACCACCTTGTATGTGCAACCACTTATCGGCAACCCGTTATAACATTTTTTGTACCACCCTGTATAAATATAAATCCACCAATTCCCAATAAATTTCACCAAAACTACAACTGCTTATGAGGCAGCCTTTGTAACAATTTTTAATTATTTAACTATTTAACTCTACTCCTCCTTAAATATTTCAAATATCCTATCTGTGCAACTGGTTCTATTTCACTATTTAACTATTTCACAATTTTTTCTCATATTTTTTGAACCACAGTATAAAATATAATTTCTCTCCACACTTCATTTAAACCACCTTTTATTTGCAACTTTTATATATATTATATGTTTTGTGAAAAAGAATATTAAATTTTTGTAAATATTTGATAAGGAATTTAGATTAGGTTGTTAAAAAGAAAGAGAATTCTCAAAATTAGAATTAGAATAGAAAAGCGTTTTGAAAAAGTGATTTTTTTTTACAAGTTAAATAATAATCAATATTAAATTTAAAGAAAAAATAATAATTTCGCACAAGCAAATTTTGAAAAGCATTTTTAAAGTTTCAAAAAAGGAAATAGATAATTAGTAGCCAATAAAAAAAGTTTGAACAATTTGAAATATTATCAAAATTATTATTAAAAAAAGGTAAGATGATGAGAGGTTCTTCTGGGGAGAGCTGCAGAAGCTCAATGAGGGACCCAAACCTTAAGTACAATGATTGTTAATAAAGCAAATTGATTTGATTATAATTTTGTTTTAAATGTATTTAAAATAGTTTATCATAATTTATAAATGCTTAATATAATTAAAATTTTTGCTAAAGCCTGCCTTTTCAAAAGAATAGCCCGATGAACAACAAAATTAAAATATAATGCCCAAATGAGGTTCATTTGGGGATTTAGTTACAAATTGGTTTTATTATTATTTATGTAATGTTTATTTTTATAACACATTAAATAAAAATAAACATTACATATTGAAACCAATTTGTAACAAATCCCCTAACTATAGATAAAAACCACTGCCAGAACTACTGCGTTATTAATACTTTTCTGCATGTAAGCAGAACTTTTAAACGTTGTTTTTTGGAGATGGTGTGTTTTAACTAGTACCCTAATAATAACAATAAAAAAACATATATTCAAAATTTGAATAATATCTATTCTAATCTTCTGGAAATTGGCAAAAATATCCCGTATATGAAATTGGATTTATTTATGTAATAACATCAACATTGTCATTTTGATCTGCTAATTTTAAATAATTTATTTTTTATCATACTCTCTTCGAGGTGTCATTCCTTTGTACGCAAAAGGTGAAATAACCTGAAAATTTTATCGTGACATTCTGTCCTAGGAGTTAAGGGATGTCGGTCTTACACCTCACGTCTTCAAATTATTTGTTATCAATGTTATATCATTAATCACCTATACATTTTCATATATTTAATCTTTTCATATGTATATCTGTTCTGAATAATTTGTGCTGTTTTATGAATCAGTACGTTCACAATTACTGTAAGTAATTTAAAATTTTCATAATTTTTAAAATTACATTTATAAATTTGGTTTTTGTAGTAAAAGACTGAAGAAGAAATAAACAATTTCGAAAGCTTTCTAAAGTAAGAAGTGTTTACTACTATCACAAAGTCTGCTTTCTCGTAATATTTTTTACATTGTGTGCAAATAATCAGCCATTATTTAAATAATTTGTACCAAACCTCCAAAGTTTCACCAGTTCGGAAGCTAAAACCGAGTTTCGTATCCGGGTTCGAATCCCAGCCATGCCACGGTTTTTAATTAAATAAAAAACTCCTAACGTCATCTCGGGGGCACGGTCGGCTCTGGTAACTGGCAAAATCCATGAGAAAGAGAATCATTACTCCTTACCAATACGCAAGAGAAACCGGTTTATCTCAAGGATTCTGGGGGAGGCAAAAAATCGACTACACAACATCTAGCAACATATAACTGCAGAATATTCTCGAACCAAGCTAAAATTGTAGAGTTAGAACAAGAGGCATTAAAACTCAAATAGGATATCATTGGCATAAGTGAAGTTCGGAGGAAAAACGAAGAGCTGATAACACTTGCATCAGGCAAGCTCCTATTTCGCCAAGGAACACCAATTGAAAGAACTAGTGATGTTGGATTCCTCATCTATAAGAGATGGATCGATAAAATTTTAGGCGCCTCCAGAACATCGCTAGTCTAACATTGTCACTTTGAAAAGATACTCTATTCAAATAATACAAGTCTACGCCCCAACAATTACCTATTCTGACAAAGAAGTCGAACAACTGTATAGCGAAAACAAAGGAGCATTATATACCAGCAATAGCCATTTCAAATACATTATCGGTGACTTCAACGCCAAAGTGGGGAAAAGAAAAACTCAAAATGCATCAGTTAAAAATGAAATTGACTTTTTCCTGACAAAAAAGATCAATACTATCAAAGATGTAAGCACGCTAAATAAATTCAAGACAGGAAGCGATCATAGACTTGTCAGAGCAAAAATTGTCCTTACGAAAGTACAGAGCTCTAAACTTACCAAAAAGACGCCCACCAATAACGCCGGCATTAATAACCTGAAAGAAAATTCTGAACAGTATCAGAACAAGAAGACAACACACAACTAATGAACACAATGCTTACTTGTGCGAAAAAAATAGACGGGACCTAACAAAACCAACACAAGAAGCTTAGTTCGGAAACAAAGGAGTAGCTTCAGAAAAGAAGAGAACTGAAAATGATAACAGACATCCAACGGGTAGAATACACGGAAAACAATAAGAAAGAGAATTGCAGTGGACATCAAGAATTACAAAGAAAAATTGGTTGAAGATGCAATTGAAAAACGGGAAAGCTACATAAACGCTAAGAAAGCATTGATAATTGGTAAATGACAAGTAATCGCATTGACAGACGAAAACATCAGGATAACCGATAGGCACAAAATGATGGAGCACCTCACCGAATTCTACAAGGATCTATACAAAGCCCCCGAATCTCTGGATACTCAGCTGACGGACGAAGAAATACCGGTAGTACTCGTGGAGGAAGTGGAGTTAGCCGTCAAGAAAATGAAAAATTGCAAGGCAGCAGGTTATAACGCAGTAACGGCTGAACTACTAAAATACGCTGATAGACAAGCATGGAAACGCCTAGCCAAAATATATACGAATTGTCTAAGAACCAGATACATACCAGAACAATGGAATAGCGCCCTCAAGTATTAATCCATAAGCAACGACAGTGTACAAATTATTCACTAAAATCATACAAAACAGAATACAAAGTACACTAGATTCCGCTCAACTCCGAGAGCAAGCCGGATTTCGTAGTGGCTTCTGCACAATTGATCACATGCACACTATAGGGAAGTTATCAGTCGAACTAAAGAATATCAAATATCTCGGCCTTCATTGATTTCGAAAAAGCGTTCGACACTACATATCCGAAGGCGGTAATCAACGCCCTGAGTGAATAAGGTGTAGATAAGCCATACGTAGAAACTTTGGCCAATAAATACAGGGATGCCAAAGCAGCTAAAATCAGAATATATGAAGGCAGCCCTGAATTTCCTACTAACATGAATTTGTGTTACTCAATATCACCGAAGCTATTCACAGCGGCATTACAGGTTATCTTTCGATGATTGAACTGTAACAACATAGGAATAAACCTAGATGGGGAATATCTAAACCATCTCAGATTTGCTGATGACATTGTTCTGATTGCCAATAACGCAGAAGAACTACATCAAATCAATGAACTTAAAGGAGCAAGTAAGGAAGCAGGCCTAAAAATAAATATCGTGAAAACAAAGTTAATGTATAACGAACTACTAGACACAATTCTGGAAATAGTAGAACAATATACCTGGTCAAATTAATACTGTAATGTTTTTATTTTCACACTACAGTTCAGTTCAGTTCTTGGATTTATTTAAAAACACAGTTCAAATCACTCTAATTTGTTCCCACTACTTTAACACAATTTATATTCACAGAACGATTTACAATTCATCTCTACTTAACTATACGGCCGTCAAATAATGAATAAATGCTTTCTCAGCTCTCTGTATTTATATATTTCTTTTCGGAATTCTCCAGAACGTCAAAGAGTCGCCTGACTAGACTACATTCTTCGAGAAATACAACAAAGCAAGTCGCCGACCTCGATGCGCCAGTCTAACAATATTTCGGCTTCCCAGAAATATCGGAGGAATGTCGCTTCCACGTATTATCGGATGAAGGCCGATTGCACCAGCTATTGGATGAATTCTCGTAACTTTGCCCCCTCCTTAAGAACATTTCGTTCCTGAATATCCCTGAATCCCTCCTGGTGTGAGGATATTTGCAGGACTTCGAATCTGGGCTGCGAATATTAAGACAGCATACAAGGATGTCGATGCCACTGAATCGAAAGATTGTTTCCATCATACTTCTCACCACCCTCCAATTAAGTCCATCCAACCCGCAGGCTGCTATTTTTGGGACCGCCAATTTCATCAGGTTCTGCTCCAATTCAATACTACAGAGTCTTCCCAGTCTTCCATCGCTGTATGTTGGCTTGTCCTGCGAGAATGTTTTTGTTTCCGAATAAAATATGTCTCTTTTACCCACTGGTTGTTTAGCTTCGAGATGAAGGACCTTCCCTACCACTGGATCTTGCTCTCTTAACTTCTGCATCGGGTACTGGCATTCACGATAATTAACCGGACTCGTAGATGGATGTCGTTCATCTTTTGACGTAGCTGGCTGACATAGTCTTCACATGCGGTCTCTTATCCTGGGGGACATCCAAACTTCAAATCGCATGGTAATCTTAATTCTCGTTCCATAATAACACTGGGCGGGGTCTGACCGATGGAATCGTGTACAGAAGAACGGTATGCCATTTCAAACAAATGAAGATACTGATCCCAGTCTCTTTGGTGTTCAGAGACTACCTTTGACAAATGTCGGTTAATGGTTCTATTCATCCGTTCTACCATTCCGTCAGATTGCGTGTGTAATGCTGTCGTCCGTGTATTATTGATCTTCAAATTTCTACATGATCTGAGAGCAACTCCAAGGGAACACCAAAACAACTGATCCATTCCTTGACAAGGACATCAGCAACTGTCAAGGCTTCTTGATTCGGCAAGACATTAGCCTCTGCCTCTTTACTGAAATAGTCCATCACCACCACAATGTACTTATTTCCGGAGTCAGATTCAGGAAATGGATCGGTGACATTATGGCTCCTCTTTCGAATATATTGCCCACGTTATATTGCTTCATGGGAGCTTTTGAGGCCCATTACTTGCTGCACAAACTGTACATTTGCGGCACGAGTCCTTGACATCTGCTTGTCAGTTTACCCCTTAACTTCCTCAGGGTTTTCGTCACTCCTAGAAGTCCTCCGGTTGTACCGTCATGTAGTTGTCGCAAAACCTCTGGTCTCCTATTTCTGGGAGTTTCCAGAACGCGCTTCAAAACTCCATTCTCCACGATGAGGGAGTTCCACCGAGCCCAATATGACTTTATGGTTGATGAATATCGGGAAATCTCCTACCACGTAGGCTTGCGGTCTTCTTCCAGCTGATAACCTCTTTTAACGCCGGATTTAATATTTCTGGTCTTTCTGGATCTCCTCAGATTGCCAATGGTCATCGACGGCAGTAGTTCTACCGAGAACAGCCCCTTTTCCTTCAGCTCGCGGACAATGTTTGGGCATGGTGTCCTCGATAAGGCATCAGCATTCTTATGGCTTGTCCCAGCGCGATGTCAGTGTCGAAGTCAAATTCTTGCAACCGCTCAATCCACCTTGCCACTTGCCCTTCGAGATTTTTAAACTGCAGGAGCCACTTCTGTTTTAAATTATGAATTTTACCATAGAGGTACTTGTAGAAATGTTGCACCCTCTTTACCACAGCCAAAAGTTCCCTGCGAGTAACGCAGTAATTCCGTTCTGGACTGCTGAAGGTCTTGCTGAAATAGCCGATGACATTCACTTGACCGTCTTGGATCTGCGAAAGAACAGCACCAATTTCAACATTGCTTGCGTCGGTATCCAAGACGAAGTTTCCATCTGGTAACGGATAACTTAAAATGGGGGCACTGTTCAATCCTCTTTTCAGTGTCTCGAATGATCGCTGGCATTCCTCGTCCCACTGGTAGTGCACCTTCCCCTCTGTGAGTCTAGCGAGTGGCTTGGCGATATTAGCAAATCCTGCTACATACCGACGATAGTACGTGCATAACCCCAGGAAACTTCTTAACTGGTGGTAGGTGTCAGCCATTCCTAGACAACTTTAATTTTATGTTATGTATCAACAGCTACTCACTCTGCGGAAACCACATGTCCAAGATATTGCACCTCTTCTTGGAACAGCTGACACTTCTAGGGTTTAACTTTAGTCCAGAACTTCGAAGTCGCCGAAATGCCTCCTCCAGTTTCCTCACGTGGTCTTCAAACGATTTTCCAACCACGATAATGTCATCAAGATACACCAGGTACGTTTTCCATGAAAGCCCTTTTAACACTGTTTCCGTCAGTCTTTCAAACGTCGCTGGAGCGTTACACAACCCAAACGGCATCACCGTGAATTAGTAAAGTCCTGAGCCAATGGTAAAAGCAGTCTTTTCTCGATCTTCTTTGGCAAGTTCCACCTGCCAATAACTGCTCCTCAAGTCCAAGGTGGAAAACATCTTCTAGGGTATCGTCTATTCTTGGAAGGGGATAGCTAACTTTCTTTGTAGCGTGGTTTAAATGCCGATAGTCCATGTAAAATCGTGTCGAACCATTTTTCTTATTAACCAAGACAACTGGAGAAGCCCAAGGGCTATTGGATGAACACCTTCTTCTGGTGTCAGAAGTGGGATAAGGTAGGACACAAACGGAGTCGTTGCAAGGAGAGCAACGGAGGCCTGAATTCCTCGTCGGAAAACTAAAGAGGGGTCGATGTGAAGGGGCCATCGTCGACCTGTAGCCAACAAGCCCCAACTATTAACGCCCATGTCGCATCGCTACGCAACCACGTTAACAGTATCATTGTAGATGCTTACCTAGAAGGGAAAGCTAAAGCTGGAACAGTATTGATGTTTGATCCAGATCTTAACTACAGAAATGTAGATAGAGGAGTCGGATTGGGAAAGAATCTGTTTGCGCCAAGGAGATTGTTCCTATAATGTTTTTATTTTCACACTCGGGTTCAGTTCTTGGATTTATTTAAAAACACATTGCAATTCACTCTAATTTATTTCCACTACTTTGACACAATTTATATTCATAGAACTATTTAGAATTTATCTCTACTTGACTATACGGCCGTCGAATACTGAATGAATGCTTCCTCAGCTCTCCGTATTTATATATTTCTTTTTCGAATTTCCCAAAATGTCAAAGAGCCGCCGGGACAAGACTAGATTCTTGGAGAAATACAACAAAGCAAGCCGCCGACCTCGATGCGCCAGACTAACAATATTTCGGCTTCCCAGAAATATCGGAAGAATGTCACGAACTATCGGCTGAAGGCCGATTGTACCAGCTATCGGATGAATTCTCGTAACAATATACATGTCAGGTTCGCTACTAGCAGAAATAAACAGAAGAATCAAGAAGAAAATGATGTTCGGAAGCACTTCCATAATCTTTAAGTCACGATTGGCATTCCCACTTATGAAGAAGATATTTGACAGTTGTTTTCTGAACAATAATTGTGGCATTTGTGGTTTTTATTTTTTCTGAGTTCTTTGGGAATAACACCTCAACTTGAAAGTCTGTATATTTCAAACAGACGTTTCAAGGTCTAAATCAGACCACCCCGTTTTCAATGGTATTAACACGAACAAGAAATTTAAAAAAATTAAAAGGATTCGTAATGAAAAATTCGTAAATTACAATTTGACATTGTAGTTCTACTAAATAAAATATATCCTGATTTATTTACGAAAACTGAAACTTTCGTTTAGTTACAGAATTTTTAGAATCGAATCATTACTTTAGGAGATTAACCCCTACAAACAAATACATAGACAAACAAACAAACCTGACCTTCATATTGTTAAAGATTTATAAGTGTAGTATACGTAATTATAATATAAGCCTATTGAGTCTGGGTATTGTACGTAAAACTTTAGCCAAGCATTTTTAACTACAGTTGTCGTAGTTTGGTAAACATATTCATTTATTTATTATAAATTTTGCCAAGAAACTCTGATGGCAAAGACCATAATTCTTTATAAGTCAGAACTGGAAATTGGAATGATGACTACTATTAATTACTTACAAAATATGGCAAATATCTCAAAAAATCATGAATGAAATGTTATACAACGAAACATTTAATTATACACATTCCAGTTTTAATTGCTCATAAAGATTGGTGTGAAACTACATCCATTTTCTGTTGGAATTTAGATCTAAATGAATTTATCTAAAAATAGTAAATAGACCAGTTATATCATATTATTTATAACCATCAAATCAAGAATTTCTCAGTTTCCCCGTTATAACTTATTCATATTATACTTTAGTATCTAGGTGAGCGAACTTCGCCCCTGAATTATCGTCAGGTTATATATGTAGGTATATTACTCAAATACTCTAGCGTTAGCCCTGTAAACGATTTTTTCTCAAGATGACCTAAATCAATTTTATTCTCTTATTCATCAAATAAAAGAACAGAATTTGAGAGAATCAGCCATGTAATTTACTTGTAATAATGTTAACAAAGTATCGAGCCAAAACAATAGTGTTTACAAGTAAGGTTTATTTCTCAATAATTTGCCAGAAACCTGCCCTCAGAATAGGATAGAGAAAATATCATATTTTAGCAATGTGAAAGTCTGCGACAATAGTCGATGTCAAGTCGAACAGCGAACATTCCGAAGTACAAATTATAAATAAATGTACTTCCAAAATATTTTCACTTTAACTTGGCACCGATTTTAGAAAAAAGTATATAATTGTTGCAGTTAAAAATTATTTCATGATTTTTAGTTGAGTTCCTTATTTTTTAAAGTCGGTTTTTCTTTTTTTAATGTATTTATTTTGACAATTTTTAGTGGTATAATGGCTTAATTGGATCGAGTTTTCAAATCTCATTAACTTTTTCGATATTGCCTAAAATAAGGTATTGTACTTTTAAGCAACATTTATTATTATGACCAATTTCATTTACGGTTGAATAGAATAGAGTAACTTGTTTTCTAAATATGTATATGCATTAAGAATGATTTGCATATGAGTCCAACTTAGGTATATTGTAGACGATTTGAGTATCATCATTTTTTAGGTTGGTTAGTTATATTGACATTCATTTAATAGTCTCTTCTTCTCTGCGGAATCTTATAATAAATCATTATACAGTTTTAAGTAATATAGCACAATAGGACGCAGTTTTCAATTCTAATAAACTTTGTTTAATAAATGTACTTAACTTAAACTAAATTTATATTGTTTATCAAACCTAGTACACAATTTGAAAAAGTAATATGAAGATTTATTATTATAAAACTTTTAGTGATGTGGCATAATTAGATGCATTTAATAATTCTTAATACTCCTGTTTGATAAAATATTTAGATATTATCAAAAATAAAGATATTTTACTTTTAAACATATTTGCTGAACAACCTCGTATATAGTTGAGAAATTAACATGTAATGTAATGAGTACATCATACGTTTCTGACCACGCAAATCTTTTTATGAAGAATAACTTTTTCTCTAAATAATATTCGTACGAACGTTTTCCGTTTGAATCCAACTTATGAAGACACACTGTATATAGAGACCAACCGAGAACCTCCATCTTGAAATTAATTAACTGACACATTTATTTCGATTTATTTCCAATCAACTTTCAATTTATTACAATTTTTAGTGCTACAGCATAATTGGATGCAGTTTATAATTCTAGTAAACTTTGTTTGATTACAAGTTGAGCTGTTATCTAAAAGTAAAGGTACTTCACTTTTCAACAAAATTGATATAATTTATGAAACCTAGTGTAAATACATATTTTAAGTTTTTAGTGCAATGACATAATTACATGTAGTGATTAATTCAAATTACTTCTATTTGATAGCAATTATAGATACTAAAAAAATAAAGGTAGGTACTTTACTTATAAACAAAATTCTTATTTGTTGACAAACTTCGCGTACAGTTACGTTTTTAGAATATGCAAATCTGTTTATGAGGAATAACGTATTCTCTCCACATTTTGCACACTGTATATACAGACTAATTGAGATTCTTTACCATGAAATTGATTTACGGACCTTTATTTTGATTAATCCAATTTCCTTTCAATTTATTTTAATCCGAGTTCCGAACAACAGAAAATTTTCCATATTTTTAATGCCAAAGCTTATATAAGAAAGTCGGTAAAGAATATTTTCTCGATTTCTTAAAAAACGGTACAAGCTTTACAATTGAAAAAAATACGGGACCACTTCGAAATCCCCCGGAGTTAATCCAATTTCTTTTCAATTTATTAAACCCTAAATTTTGAAGAGAAACATTTCAATATTTTTATATTTAATACCAGAAACTCCACCAATTCTTACTATATGAGAAAGTCGGTAAATTTTTTTTCTAAAAAACGGTACAAGCAATGTTATTGAAAAACTAAAGTAATCGCTGAACACATAAAAAACATAGCTACAAATGAATTGAGAACCTCCTTCTTTTTGAAGTAGGTTAAAAACTATTAATCAACGGAAACTAGTCAACACACCGTTCCGGCAAATTGAAGAAGGGGATTTATAGAAAAGTTAACAGCAACATCTAAAATAATAAAGTTCATACCTGCCATAGAAAAACGGAAATAGAGCAATTCTGTAAAATATATAGCTTTCTACAGTAACTTCTTATAACTTCAGAGCCAGCTACATTAATAAGGAGGAGGAGGCTGTATTACGGAATTCTGATAATATGCAACAACATCCATTTACAACGGAAGAAACTTCCAATATAATGAATAATCTCCTTAACTGAAAAGAATCAGAACCCGATGATGTACAAAATTAATGCATAAAAACCCTGTATGCCATTAACGATACACTAACGACCGTTATAAATGACTTAATTATTCAAATATTGGCAAATCCCCCAATATTGACTATACATTAAATTTGAACTCCCACACAATATTTTATTCCACCTCATGATGACTATAAATTAAATTTGAACTCCTGCACGGTATTTTATCTTCTATTAAGAAAAGCTGAAAATTACCAAGCAAAGAACGTGCAACATTTAGATCAACAAATTACTAATTTGCGTAATCATATCCAGACAATGGCAGAATTTTCGGATCGACATAGAGTAGTAAGTAGAGTTTATGACTCAACACCACAGCAATTAACACAACAACAAATTCAATCACACCGTTAGTCAACTAATCAGAAACTGCTGAAATGGCCCTTCATGGAAGACATATAAACGACGTCAATCAAGAATATGTCGACAGCTCAGCATCGACCTATGGATTGATCTCTGGTGATATGTTTCCACAAACGGAAGGAAGCATTTCATTAGCAATCCAAGATCACGTAATTCCAATTAAGAACTATCTGAAATACATCGTTCTATACACAATTACGGATGCAGATATGGTTGCCAAAGATCTGAAACTATCCAGCATTTTACAGGAGGTTGTCATGCATTCGTTGCAGGTGAATGCAAAGAACGACATGATGATGTAGCTAAAATAATGCACCAGGAAGTAGCACTGAAACTTGAGTTATCAAAGTCGGTAAGAATACCCTACTATACAGGGTATTCCATCTCAAACGAGCCACCTTGAATATCTTGGCTATTGTCAAAACTATTGCGATAAAAAAAACAGGCCGATTTTTGTTTCGAGGGCGAAATTTTTTAAGGTGAATTAGCCATTGCGCGCTTTCAACATAAACAGGCCAATTCAATGACCTTGAGATTTGAGATAGGGAAAATAGGTGTTGTCGTATATCATTTGAAAACCCTTTTTACGGACTATACCGTCGTAATACAATTTTGTATTGCAATTTCTGTACATGTAATAATAAAAGAGTATTAAAAAAAACGAATTTACATTACATACCATGCCTCTAAAGCAAATGTTGAAAGTGTCTTTCATTGACTTCCATACAATAGTACAACCTTGACTGAAAGCCGTCTCTGACATGGTTCAGCATAGTCGGTGTTATCTAACGACACTCCGCTATAATTCTTTGACGTAGTTTGTCCAAATTCTCAGGGCAGAGTCATAAAAATTTTGGATTTAACATGTCTCCACAAAAAACTCCAAAGGGTTCCGATCAGGTGATCGGGCAGGCCATTCTATAGGATCTCTTCTTCCAATCCAGCGACCAGAGAATTCCAAATCGTGGTATTGACGAACTGTTGCGGCGTAGTGAGGAGAAGCTCCATCTTGTTGGAAATGCAATTGCTCTTCATGTAGTAGAGGATCATTTTCTATTTTTTCTATTATCAATCCATTAATTAAATTTTCCAATACATTGTAATAACATTTCATCATTTAAATTACAAGGATTTAACAGGGTTCCAATTAGATGAGTTCCCAAAATCCCTGCCCAAACGTGTTGTTTTATCGGATGTTGACTATGAGCTTCTCGAAATAAATGAGGATTTGTATCGCTACAAAATCTACAGTTATGTCAGTTAACCTCCCCAGTAAGTGAAATAGTGCACTCATCCGAAAAGCAAACATTGTACAAGAAATTTGACGCTGGGTCATAATTTCGCAAAACTCTTGCCTTCGATCCCAATCATCCTCATTCAATTCAAGAAGTTATTTAATTTTGTACGCATGGAATTTGTACTTTTAAAAAAATCTAAAAACGTTAGTTTTGCTAATACCGGAAGCTGCAGAGGTTTGCTGGACAGACTGCGTGTTTGGTATAACTTGGACATGGCCCAATGTAGCCACAGCTACCCCTTCATCATTTACAATTCCAATGGGACCTCTTTTTTTCAACAAATTTTAAACTCAACTCCAATACGTATTTATGACGAACGTTACGTTCGGGATGGTTTTGGTTAAAAACCCTTGCAACAGATCGAGCACAATTTTGATTTTGGTAATAAAGACTTACCAGTTCTTGCAGTGTGTATACCATAATTATCTTTTAAATTTTCAACAAATCAGTAAAGTCATAACTTGACAGATAAATGTACTATGCTTCAAATGATCGAATAAAAGTCAAAACAGATAGACAAACTTGCTGTAAATATCAGCAAAAAATAATGTAAAATAAATGAATGTTTTCATTTAATGTTTTTCTTGTATTGTGTGTTATTACAGGGCGCGTAGTATAAAAGAACTACTTTTTAATACTTATCCATGGAGTAAAACTTTTAATTTAATAATCCGGTTTTACTACTAGGTCCTGTTTTCTGTTACATAAACAGGAATTGCAATAAAAAAAATATTATGAGGATATAGTCCGTAAAAAGGGCTTTCAAATGATACACAAGACCTATTTTCCCTATCTCAAATCTCAAGGTCATTGAATTGGCCTGTTTACGTTGAATGCGCTCAAGCACTAATTCACCTCAAAAAATTTCCCCCTCGAAACAAAAATCAGCCTGTTTTTTCTTATTTCAATAGTTTTGAAAATAACCAAGATATTCAAGTTGGCTCGTTTGAGATGGAGTACGCTTTATATACAATCTATTTTATAAAATAACAACTACAAGCTGTATTGGGGCCGCACGATACTGACCGATCGGATTGTTACTTACATTATAGTTTTAGTAGATAAAGTCTCTAGAAAAACAAACTTCATTGACATAGTAATAACTAACAATAAAAAATACAGCATATAACAGGAAGTTGTGAGGAATTTGCTGCAACTGAGTATAAAGAACAATATTATACTGTGGCAAAAATACTGCACCAGGAATTAGCACTTACTATTTAACATAACAAAGTTGTAGTCAACTTCCGGTATAATCGAAAGTGGGCGACAGAAGAAATTAATTTAGGTAAACAGACCTATGAGAACGTAGGTTTTCCCGACCAGAGTCATAGCTGATTCTGCTTTTTCCAGATTTGGATAGCGTCAACTTATTGGAATTAATTTATGTATCAACATGTAATCAAAGTTTTCCGACGTTTCGCCCGCATGGGGTTTTTTCAAGGATGAGAAATACAAATGTTGCTTAGCTTGAGGCGACTACATTCGTTTAACCTTTATCTCACAGCACACTTTGATTAATTTTATTAAAGTGAAGTATTCGAGTAAATAGAAGCGAAGGCAGAAGGCTACGAGAATTATGCGAACCGACCTGAAGAGGGCAGATGTGACTCTGCCGAAACGTCGTCATTTTACCATCGATCCCGGCAGGGAACAGTTATCAACTACGCGGATGAATTCCCGGAAACCACCTAAAACATATATATATATATATATATATATATATATATATATATATATATATATATATATAATTTTAGACTAATTTGTTAAATAGACTGGAAGGACCCTATTATTTTACTGTAGTGTGCCTGTTTCTTCGTTAACACCTCTTCCTCGACAGGAACGTCATCCTAGCAGGGACGCGGTTGCAAGTAGTGCATCTTTCAAATGTACCTAAATTATTCTTGCGCAAAAACTTGACTGGGCTGGAAATACAATCGTACTAGTCAGCGTTTATTAGGAGATTTTATATTTTCAACCCCCGCCGTAAAAAGAGGGATGTCATAAGTTTAAGGAGTGTATCTGTGTATCTGTGAACCTGTGTGTCTTTCTATGGCATCGGAGCTCTTAAATGAATGGACCGAATTTGATGAGTTTTTTTGTGTATGAAAGCTGACGTAATCGAAACGGTTCTTAGCTATTATTTATGCTAATTTATTCAGCCATTTGAAGATCATCAACTCATTTCCCATTTGATAAAAGGGCCTTACTAAGATATTTTTTTAATGTTTCTAAAGGACTGGATCGATTTTGATGAAATTTTTTGTTTGTTTGAGTGGGTCCCCGAATGGTTTAAATTCACAATTCGATCAGGTAGGTAGTGCAGCAGCAGCAATCGAGTTCTTTGTAAACGTCGTTGACCTCCTAAATGGCTGGACCGTTTTTAATATTTTTGGGGTTCCGTATACACAATATACGGATACCCTTATAATATCACTCCGGATTTCTGCCTCTGTCACATCACAGCAATTTTCTCCTAAACTACTGGACGGACGGAAGAGGTTGAAATTTGGTGCCAATGCATAATTTGGTGACCCGATCAGGAGTACATATGGTAAAAGAAGAAAGTTTGATTTTAGGGGTACTTCTGGAGGGAAAAACTAAAAAAATTGACCATTCCCCCCTCCGATCTCCGAAACTACTGAGCGTAAAAATTTTAAAAAAATTGGAAATATAGAAAGTTGCCCGAACTTTACAGAAAAAATAAGAATAAACCATTATTATTAATTTTGGGGGGCAAATTATAGAATTAAATGAAACTTTAAAAATAAAAAAAAAAATTTCAAACGCATAATGTAATACATCAAATGAAAGGTCCATTCTGAGGAACACAAATATATTTTTTTCATGTTTAAAAAAAATTGTCAAAAATATATTAACGAAAATATGCCAAAATTTACCCATTCCCCCTACCTTATCTCCGACACTATAAGTCGTAAAATTTTGAAAAATATTTGAGATGTAGAGCCTCACCTAAATTTTATCGGAAAAGTAAGGAGAAACCTCTAATATTAATTTTGGTATTAAATGAAAAATATAAATTTAAAATTGTTTCTAACGCATCATGTAATATATCAAATGAAAGGGCTCATTATGGCGAAAACAAATATATTTTCTTCATATGTTTAAAATAAATTATTTTAAAAATATTAACAAAAATATAGGAAAAATGTACCTCTTCCCCCTACATTATCTCCGAAACTATAAGCCCTAAAATTTTGATAAAAAAATAGGGATACAGGACCTCACCAGAACTTTACTGTAAAAATATGGAAAAACCCGTAATAGTAATTTTAGGGGGCAAATGAGAGCATAAAATGGAAAACATACAAATAAAATTATTTCTAAGGCATCATGTAATATATCAAATCAAAGGGCTTAATATGACGAATACAAATATATTTTTTTTCTTATTTTTAAAATTAATTTTTAAAATATATTAACAAAAATATTTTAAAAAATTACCCATTCCCCCCTTTTGTCCCAAAACTATAAGACCTAAAATTATTTGTTTACAGGAAAAATACGAAGAAATCCCTAATATTAATTTTAGGGGCCAAATTATACAATTAAAGGGAAAATAAAAAATATATTTTTAATTGTAACAGGCAATATATCATATAAAAGGGCTCATTATGGTAGATGGCGCTAAGATCGGATTCTAGGAATATATACTTTTTGAGCATCCAAAAAGCTAGACCGATATTGATGAAGTTTACGGTGTGTGTTTGAGTGGGCCCCTGGTAAAGTTGACAACTAAATGCTGGATCTGCTCATGTGGAGCAGGTTCGTAAATATGAATACTTTTCTGAAATTCCAATCCTGGCAAGTACTGAATATGAGTTTATGTTATTTTTTAGAAGTTTTATGTGTCGGTGGTTATTAAAATTTAAATTTTATCTTGTATCCCTTTCTGCCCATTTTATTTTAAATATAAGCTTTTGCCTTATAATGATTAAATCCTAGTAAGCTCTTTAAATACTATTCTGTGTTTATTTACCAAATCGACACTATTGTAAATTAATGGTATTTATTATTTACCCTGTTAGATTAAAAGAGGTTTGTGAACAATGTGTTTATTTAAACGTTACTTGATTAAAATCTGTAGTGGTGTCCCCATAGACAATGAATTACATATTAATTTGCTTTGCTTGTTTACCTCAAACTCTCAAATTTAATTGAATGTAAATTGACATCCAAATAGGAAGCTAAATTAACTCTAGCACGTTTAACTTGATATTTTAATTTATTCACATTAATGACATTGTACTTTTTCATATTTTTTTTGTTAGTCTAAGGGCCGGTATATTCACCTACAAGTAAAGTCGCTGATAGCGATATTTGACAGAATAAGTGTATATTCACTGTCTGGTAATAAATTACACGCAATAGATTTCAATAGTGTAAACATTTTGAATCAATTTGTTGTCTATGACTATTTTCATATATCCTCTGTAAAATTAAAAGCACTTTCTCTGAAAAAAACGCACACAACAAAAGATATTAACTTTTTCTAACATATCCATTAATTAATTGTAAATACCACACAGAAAAATCGATTGTTTCAACTACTTACCAGACAGAATATTTTGCGTGAATATACTCAATAAAAATTAAATCTGCCGGTAAGTTTAACCGACAAGTAGTTACTTGACACTTTATTGGTTTTGTGAACATACCATTCCTTTTAGTGACAAATTGACGGATTCACTATTAATTAAGTCTGCAACTTTAATGCTTTGAGTTTTATCCTTTTCTATAAAGAGCTTCAAATAATTAATTTCCTGCAGACGAGAAGATTTGGAGGTTCTAAATTATTGTTTAATACTTAATGCCCTATAATAAAAATCGAGCACAGGTACAGAGTGCTTTCTTTGTAAAATCTGTTTATAAAGATGGTGTATGTTTTGATTTCTTCAGCGCGTTAACTTGACTTTAGATTATAACACTGACTTGTTTTCTTGATAAAAATTAAGTTTAGGTATTCTATATTCTTATACTGCAAAACGTTAATTTCATTGTTTTATGAGTAATTGAGTAGCTCTTAAAAGGTTTGTCACATTCCCTTATTCGCGGTTTTGACAACTAATGTTTAACAGTTGAGATAAATATATTCATGTGCCTGAAATCGTTTAGTTTAGTCTTTTTGTTAATTTTTAATGGCAAAGTGTAATATTTGTAAAAAAATTAATGTATTCTTGTCTTTGCTGTACCTGAAGATTTTGGGAAACCAACAAACTGCTGTATAAAATTAACAAATTCATGTTAATCTAAGAACCTTTACTACCAAAAACACAGAACTTTGTTGTCTAATCTATATGCCTGCGACTGTATATGGGTGATTCTCAGCCAACTGTGATTTTTTGTGCATAGTACTTTATTTATTATTCATGATTTTTTATATCAGAAAATTCTAAATATGATAAATTTGATAGTATTTTACCGTCGACATTGTATATTAAAGCATATGTTTTCATGGATCATGAATAACTTACAGAAATATACCCAAAATGTCAGTATTGTGGCATGTCTGATTTTCGTTTTTCAAACTAATTGTAAAATCGTCTATAATCTAAAGTTTAGCTTTTATAACTAAAATCTATTGTATAATTCATAAAAATATGCTGCAATTATGCCCCAATATTGATTGGTAGAATGGAATAATAGATTTAACTAATATTAAACTTTGTTTTATTCGAAGACTACTATAAAAAATGTCACATTTCGTCACTGTCGTTATATGTTAGTTCACCCCTCTCCACACCCAACATAAAAACCTTCACCTCCTTTATTTTAATGATCGTTAAAGTCCGGCTGAGTTTGTGAATTATTTAATAACATATGATTGTTATATATTAAAACTATTTTATCTGAGTTTATGGTCATATTGAATTACACGAACATTATACATGAATATTTATATCTGGTAAACCTTAAATTTAGAAACTCATTAGATTTTCCATGCACTATGTATTGGTATCCTCAAGGGATAATCAAATAATGGGGACAATGTTGGCAGTATTTTACAAATAATCCCATCCCTCCCTTTCATAGAATAGACTGGACCCTGAACCCTTGTTACTTTAATTGACGGGAATCCTGTTTTCAGATAAGACCCTTAATGCCTGCACACGTCCATGCATTACTGGCCGCCCTCAGTGAGATTTGCACATCAGAGTTGGTGTTAATAGAATTAGTCAATTTGGCTATAATTATTGTTTTTCAAGTGTGTTTTTCAGGCAGTGTAGTAGTGTGTTTATTTTATAAGTATTTTAGATTTGTTTGCCTGTTTGTTCTAGGGGTGTTTCTACAACGATGAAATAAATAAATACTTTCATTGAATATTAAGTATTGTGCTAATATATTACGTCTGTTATAATACAGGGTGTTTCTAAAATAGGGTTCTAAACTTCTGCTGTGTATACAACTTATTAAAATAAGCTGAAAAAAACCCTATTAAGAAAAAACACACCTTAGAAAGTTTTATACCCTTAAAAGGGCTCAAACAAAACTGTTTTTCTAAAGGTATTCTAACGGTCGAAAATAAATCGAGAAGAATTTATGGGTCTGACATAACTTTTTATGTTAAATAACATTTGTTGGTGAAGGGTGTTTTCGGCCCCTATTTTTTTACAGTTTTCTCTACAGCTTTATAAAATCTTAACAATTTTACGTAAAAAATATTTTCTTTGTCCAAATCGATATTTCCAATGGTTTTCGAGTAAATTAAGGGCCGAAAACCCTCTTCACCAGCCTAAAGAGGATGCTTATTATTTGTATGTCCAAAAACGGAGTAACATGTTATTTAACGTAAAAAGTTATGTAGGACACATGCATTTTGCTCTAGTTATTTTCGACCGTTTTGTCAACAACAGAAAAAAAAAGTCTTGTTTGAGCCCTTTTAAGGGCATATAACTTCCTCAGGGTGAGTTTTAGGGCACATGTTAATAAGGGCTTTTTGCCTTATTTTAAAGAGATCTATACACAACGGAAGTTTGGAACCCTATTTTAGATTCATTCATTTTCCAGTCCTTTGATTATTCTATTTGGTGATAGTTAATTAGAAACGGTTTACAGTAACAATAACTTAGATCATAAAACATACTACATAAATTATCTTAATACGTACATAGAAAAAAAAACCTACTTAATATTGACAAACATTCATGAAAGGAATGAATGAATATCATTAGTGGACTCTAAATAAATTACAAAACGTGACAGGGGCTTGCCACTCTTGGATTAATTAATTAAATTCTGTTATATTATGAAATTATGGGTGAAAAACTATAGTTATTTATATAATTACTATGAATTATGACCCTTTTGAATTTTTCTATTTATGTGGACATTTAATATAAGGAAATTTCGGATTGCTATATCTGCTGATTTGCACCCTCGGGCACCCCTCACCCTTAAGGCTGAGTTCGCCCAATAATGAGCACAATAAATAAACCTGACTTTAGAGCTAAAGTAAAGGGATTAATAGATATAGCAAAATCTAACTTTTATGAAACGCAAATAGTCAACCACAAAGCAAGTATATCATAATTATAGGTAAAATGTTAATTTAATGAAAATATGAACATGCGACATGAAACTACTTATACCATCATTACAGCAACAGTTTATAGAAAATAAAAAACCTACAAAAATATGGATTTCTTTTTTTTTGCTTATATTGGGTACGAGAATGGATGAAGACTTCTTAATGACGTCAAATATAAAGTTACGAGGTTTGTTTTTTAAGTAAATACCGTTGTGAAATTAACAACAGACGTGCAAAGATATGTGAATAATTTTACTTTTTACATGAAAGCTGTACATTCATCTACTGTTCTACATAATTTCCTCCAATGTTGAGGCATTTGTCATAATGTTGAACCAGTTTCTGAATATCCTCCTCATAGAAGTCTGTCGCCTAACTTGTTAACCACTGCATCACAACTTTTTTGACTTCGTCATCGTCTTGAAGACTCAGACAGCCCAGGTGTTTCTTCAAGTGCAGGAACATATGGTATCACTGGACGCCAGATCAGTGCTGTGCGGAAGATGGTCTACAGTTTCCCATTTAAAAGATGTGATGACATCTTTGGTCTGATTATCCACATGCGGACGGACATTGCCATACAGCAAAACGATGTCCTTATTCAACTTGCCACGTCTTTTGTTTTGGATTGATTGACGCAGATTGTTCAATGTCTTACAGTAAGCTGCTGCATTGATTGTCTCATTACGAGGCATAAATTCCACAAGGAATACTATTTTTATGTCCCAAAAAACTGTCCACATGATTTTCGGGCAGAAAGTGTTTGCTTAAAATTTCTGGGTGAATCGGAATACTGCCAATCCATGGCTGTTGCTTTGATTCTGAGGTGACGTAGGCCACCCATGTTTCATGCGGTACCGCTCAAGGAAAGTCAATGCACCGCCTAGACGTTTGGTATCTACCGTGAGCAAAATTTTCGGTTACTCAAGTGCTCCGTCACAATGCTGTACAAAACACTACGAGTAATATTAGGAAAGTCATCAAACAAGCAGGTAAAGCGTCTTTTTTCTCTCACCTTTTTGTCCACTTGCTGCACCAAACTTTCATTAATAACCGAAGGACGCCCACATAGTATCAAAAAAAAATACTGATCTGCGCATTCCGTTTAGTATGCTAAAACGCTAACATTAGTCTTCTTCAGAATTATAGTCAAAGCAAAGCAAAAGCATTAATAATACATTTTAAGGCACTGTAACGAAAATCTAAGATATACATTGTAAAGTACATTTTATGTACATTTCACTTTTTTCGTACATACTCAACGAACGATTGTGGTTAATAGGGTAAATTTTGAAAAATATTTCTATAAATTATTTAAATTGCAAATCTGCAAGATATAATTAACGGACAATATCGATCTTGAGCCCAATTAATCTCAACGTCCTAAGCTATCATTAGGATAAATATTAATCTTTCATTACAGCAATGTTTATACCAGTTTTTTCGGCTTTTCTCTGTAAAAAAATTATTCGATTAATACATATTTATAAACCCACATTTTGACCATTTTCTGATTGTCTACATTTCCATAAACGGATAATGATCACTTTTCACAATTTAAGCATATTACAAAACAATATTTTTTTGTGGTTCAAAGAATTTACCTCTACGAGTTTTCTGTAAAAAATACTTTAGTTTGGGTTTATAAATTATAATTAAAGTGATGGCATAAGAGGACTGTTGGTAAATTTAATGTAATTTAAAATTCTCTAATGATTGCGTCAATATGCCAACTAACTATAACTCACAAATAATAGGGTGCAGACAATATTACCCCAAAGTTTAGTGCACTCATAGAGTATCTCAAATAAATAAAATAATTGAGTTGAGCTATTGTCCTTTTGTTAGGATGATACAAAAGGAAAATAAATACAAAATAATTAAACAGATATCCCAACAATATCGCCTAGCGCAAATATTTGAAAACGCAATTAAAACAAGAATGCATTCATAAAAAAGGGCAATCAAATATCACAATCTCAATTTAGATTCAACGAAGGCTGTTCTAATGAAGTATAACTTACAAAGCGATTGATTTTACTTTTTCGATTTAAATGTTCCGATAACTTTTTTAAATGTGAAAACAGCCAAGACTATTTTATTAATCTGACTGTATAATTTGAATTATTAAGTATAAATATTTTGCTAATAAATGCAAAATCGTAGTATTTTTTCGAAACCAATAGGTCAACATATTTCCTAAACGAAAAAAACAAATGAATGCCATGTATATTATGGTATCTCCCTAGTTGTTAAGATACAAAACAAAGCACTAAAACTAGAAAGACGGCAGAATAAATGAAGCGTGTGTTATAAACAATGGAGGATTGCTTTAAAATAGAAATACGTACCATGTACCTTGTGGCATGGTTTATAGCATACATGTTTTGGCATTGGTTAATTAAACCCTAATATTTCGACGAACCAAATATCTAGGGAGGCCGAATCACTCAGTAACATGCATCAACCATTCTAATTGAATATAAAATTCGTCCTTATAAACAGTTATTCATAGTAGGTGTAAGGAGGACTCACACCATATACTCAATTTTTGTCAGAGGCTTAAAGTTAAATTATAATAATGGCGGTTTCATTCTTGCAGTAACCAAAATTCTGGTGTTATTTTTCAGTCAACCAACAAAAAGAAGAGTTAATTTATTGTACGACATGTGTGAGACGATCTATCTCTGGAATATTTGTAGGTTCCGCATAACCATTGGTGTAATTAATGATGCGCAATCGGCAATGGTAGGCCATTTCCTGCCCCAGTATTTTTGGGATAAGTTTATAGGTTAACTTTCTCACAAATCTCTTTAGTTTCGGTTTAAAGCTGTTGCTGTCAAACGTTTTCAAAATGACGCCCGCAACCCGGAATTGTAGCGCCATCTCGCCCCCCGATATCTCAAACAATTTTAGCAGACAATGACTATTATTATTATTTTTTATTATTATTTTCAGACATATCTTTAGAATTATTTTTTGATATTTGTTTCCTGAAGGATAGTTGTGGTACGGTTTGTCAACGTTTAAGCACTTTTTTGAGAAATGACACCACAATCCACGACATTACTGTAAATTTCGGGGTCTAGGTCAGACCCCGTTGACATTGGCAAAGAAACTATGAAAAAAGGCACAATTCTAAAATTTAGAATTAAAATGTTTGACAATTGTTTTTGACTTATGATGTAACTAAAAGAATTTTATTTGATAATATACAGGGTAGCACAGAAACTTCCGAAGATCATATAATAATAAAGTTCCTTTCAAATTGGTAGAATTAGAAAGGAGTGATCTTGAGAATTTCATGTGGCGGCGCTCTTAGATGCTGTGTGTATGATAGATCATTCAGTGATCCTATTAATATCATAAGTGAAAACGTAGGAAAAACCTTATGAACTATCCCGATACTGTTTGTTAACACGGATATGACGATTAACAATTTTTTCTTTAATCATCGGCAACCAGGAACGCTAGAATTCTACGGAAGTAGTAGCGATATAATCGTTTTCATTTAACAAAATTAAAGCAGACTCTTTTAGAACCAACTGTTCTAACACCAATAAATTTAATAAAGAACACTAGTTCAAAAAAAATATGCTTTCTGCCATTAATTACTCTAAAAAATATATTAATAAAGAATTAAACAAAATCGAATATCAAACGATCGCTAACGACCAACACCAAACTTCACCAAACAACACTGACTCCTTAGATAATCACATTACTGTAAATACTATACCATACATGCAGGGCCTCTCAGAAAGACTAAAAAGAGTGGATAACAGATATAATATTAAAATATCATTTAAAACAAGAGATACACATAATACAGTTATATCAAAAACAAAACCAAAACACCAACTCAAAATACAAAAAATTGCATTTATAAAATTCCTTTGAATGTAATAAATTTTATATTGCAGAAACCTCTAGACCTCTAAATGTTCGAATAAAGGAACACAAAAACTCCATTAAAAAACGACAGTTTGGAATATCTAAAATTTGTGAACATTCTTGGGAACTTGGTAATAAAATACAATTTTAAAGGAGAACACAACACGAAACGAAAACTAAAAAGTCGGCTTTAATTTTGTTAAATGAAAACGATTGTATCCCTGCTACCTCCGTAGAATTCAATAATTCCACGTTTTGGAAGATTAAGGAAGAAATTGCTAATGGTCATGTCCTTATGAACAACCCAATCTCGGGATAGTTCAGCAGATTTTTCCAAGATTTTCCCTTACAATTTTAATGGGATCACTGAAATAACAAAATTCTTTGGTGGCATTTTTATATACAGGGTGTTCCATAACTAATGTACAATACGAGAACTGCAGTTAGAGGCGGTGCAAATATACCTACACACATGCCTTAGTAAAATGTTTGTAGTAAACGATATACAAGGTCCTAAAGTTGGTATTTGGTTTTTGAAAATTTGTGATATTTGAAAAACGGCTCTATATATTGAACTTAAATTTGGGACAGCAGAACTTTCAAGGACGATTAACAAGCATTTGCTATCATTTTTCAGGGTACTCTTACAGGGTGTTATGAAGGTCGAATTAGGCAAATCCATGTTTATTTTTTTAACACCCCGTATATTTTGCGTTTCGACGATAAATAATGAATTGTCTTCTAAACGTTGTTTGTGGCATGTTCTTGATTATTTTTATGTTTCTTTGGGGAATAACACCACAATAGAAATAAAACTACGTATATTGCAGGAATACCAAACGTTTCAAAGTCTATTCTGACTTCGTTGTCAATGGTTTTATATTTATTATATAATAAATATAAAACTATTCTATTGTATTCTATTGTGGTGTTATTCCCCAAAGAAACATAAAAATAATAAATAATGAAACTGCCATAATTTCAATACAAAAAACGTATACTGGTTATTGCCATTTTAAGACTGGCGCTTAGTCATTTAAATAAAACAGTTCCTGGGTGACCGAGCTTCACTCATAAATTCAAGGTTTTATCATAAACGTACATATATCCAAATAATCTGACATTTGCTATGTAAACTAATTTAAACTCCAGAACATAATATTTTTTACTTTCATTTCTTATTTAAATGGTGTTACTACAATACTACTCCTCCCTATATTTCAACCACCCTATATATGCAACGGCTTATGAAAAACCCATCTAAACATATTTTAAATCACGCTACAATTCCACTCAATTCCATATTACAACAACCCTGTATATGCGACCGCTTTTCGCCATTCTACAAATACTTTTGTTTCCAAATTCTTTGATTTATATTCTAACATTTTTGTAAACACTTCGTATAACTATAATTCCGCTCCACTTTTTACAATCTACCAAATATAACATATTTTAAATCACACTGTATAACTATAATTTCACACCACCACATGTTTCAACTACCCTATATGTATTTGTTTATGACCACCTATTGTATTTTTTTAACCTCCATGCATAATTATAATTCCAGTACATCCTATATTGCAACCACCCTGTAAATGCAAATGCTAATAAGCTACCTTATAGGTATAACATTCTATTAACATTTTTTTAGCGACCTGCATAACAATACTTCTACTCCGCCCTGTATGCCAGGTATCATTAACTTCCAACTGCTTATGGGGTACCCTATACAATTATTTTTTTCTAGCCATACTATAATTCCATTTGACGCTATATTTTAACCATCCTGCATAGCAACTTTTATGGGCCATCTAACATATTTTCATAAATCCTGTATAATTATAATGTTACAAGACCAATTCATATTATATGCATCTAATTAACATGCAACATCATGAGACCCAAAAATTGCCCACCGTGCCAATTTTTTCATCTTGAAAACTTGAAATGCCTAGGTATAAAAGTATAATCCTAGGAAAATACCTATGACGGAGGCATAAAATAGTTATATGTTCGGATTATACAAATACAATATTATAATTCCAGTACATCCTATAATGCAACCACCGTGTAAATGCAAATACTAATAAGCTACCCTATAGGTGTAATATTCTATTAATTTTTTTTAGCTACTCTGCATAACAATACTTTTACTCCGCCCTGTATGTCAGCTATCATTAATTACCAACTGCTTATGGGGCACCCTATAAAATTATTTTTTCTAGCTTTTTTTCTAACTATAATATAATTTCATTTGACGCTATATTTTAACCATCCTGCATAGCAATTCTTATGGACCATCTAACATATTTTGAAAGACCCTGTATAATTATAATTTTACACCACCAATTCATATTATATGCATCAAATTAACATGCGAAATCATGAGATCTTACTCATTTAAAAATTGCCTACCGTGCTAATTTTTTTACCTTGAAAACTTGAAATGTCTACGTTTAAAAATATAATGCTAGGAAAATATGAGGGAGGCATAAAATAGTTACATGTTCGGAACATACAAACACAATTTTTATTGAAAGAATGTTTAAAAAAAGTTTCACTCTCAAATAGGTCACCAAATCACCCTGTATTAAAAGAATTTTTACAACAGGAGTCACTCTTACGTAGGTTACCAAATCACCCTGTTTCGAACGCCTTGAAATTACAAAGTCGCCGCCTTGATTGTCATAAACTGTCAATAAATTCTTTAATAATTTAATTTTTCAGTAAAACGATTTTTCCCAAAGATGAGAGAGACCCTCACCAATCGATTTCTATCCATCGAAACTTCCAAATGGGAAAATTTCATCGAAATCGTTAGAGCCGTTTTTCAGAACTCAATATTATATATATTATAATAGAATGTAATTTGAATTTTAAATTTTATTATATATTTATAATTTTTATTATCTCAGGGTTTTTTCGCTTGGGTTCAAATCTTCAAATGTTAAATAAATAAATAAATTTTATACTTATCTTGTTTATCTTACAAGTATCTATTTCTCCTCAGGTTCACTTACACTTTTTAAAATTTTGAAATTATATTTGCACTTTACTTTTTCTATTTTAAAATTTTAAATTACTAATAATCAAATTTTCAAATTTTCAATTAGGTTACAATTTATTTAAAATTTTCCACAATACAATATTGATACAAGCTTTCATTCAAAACAAAATAAATTTCCTGTCACTTAAATATTCTTAAATTTCTATTAAATTGTGTTACAAAAATATTTTGATCATTCAATCACCGATATTTATTATTCTAAAATTGTAAAACCTTTATTATTATCACTGATTGACTACCTTTTTTTATAATTTGCTTCTTAAACAATGTTTCAAAAACTAACTGTTGTTGTTTTCCTATTCTTTTCTTCTAATTGTTGACCTTTATTAAAATTCCATAATTTTGAATACTTTACTGGTACAATTTACCACTCAATTGAATTTCTCGTGCTTGTTTGCAATTGGTTTTCTCCAAATACTTTTGATTTTTAAATTTTTTTATACCATTAATACCATCATCTTCTTATTCTCGACCATTTAAAAAAAAATATTTTTTAATTCGCCTTTCCAAATAAATTTAAATTAAAATTTTCAGGTTACTATTTTATTTCCGACATGGAACATTAAATTTGTTTTATATTACATTAACTTCGTTGTCATGGAAACTGAATTTATGAGAACGAGATTTTTCGAACCTATCTGCTCGACGATTGACGATCAAAAAAAAAATTGTCTATGTCATATTTCCTATTTATGTGATTTATTTTGCCACCTGCAATTTCCATTTCCGCTTCTATTTATTTTATTAATTTCCAACTATTTTCCTTTTAAATCATATCCAAAAATCTAAACAAACTTCAACTTAAATTTCAATACCTTTTACTCTCATAAATTTTATCCAAATCATTTAATTCATATTTTCAAAAACATTGAGTTGACATTTGCCACCTGTTGTCACCAGTCATTTAACAGGTACTTAAAAAAAATTGGATTTTATTAAAATTTAGACTTTATATCTTTTGAACTATTTAGTTTTTATAAACTATGCTCTACGCTTCATCTATTAATCTAAATTTCTTCACTGTTCCATTAATTCTGAAGACATAACGGTTTTTATAATTTTGACATTTCGATCTTCTATTTACTACAAAATTTATGTATTTAAAACCTAATTTTGATCTAAAATATGTTATATTCAGTGTTCTCATGGCCTAATATGTTATATATACATGTTCTACAAACTCCACTGTGATTTTACAAGTGAATTTAACCTTTTTGATGTTTGACCTTATTATGAGTCCCTGCATATATTTCTTTATGTAAGTATTAAACTTTTTATTAAAATCTGCATGATATAATATCTAACTTTTTTATATGCCACCTTTTATCCTTTCAACAAATTATATATATATATATATATATATATATATATATATATATACAAACATTGCTCGTATTATAGTATTAGATTAACGGTTTAACGGTTTCAAAAACATTCAATTTAATTATGAAAACAAAGAGATTCACTTCATCAAATGTTGAAATTGACCACCATTAGCATCAATGCATTTTATTACACTTTTTAAGAAATGTCGTTTTATCTTGAGAAAGGTTGCAATGAGAATTGCAAATTGCAAAAAAAAAAATTGCAAAGAATTGCAATAAGAATATTCGAGGCTTCCTGAATTTTCGCTAAAAGCTAGTTTCGGGTATTAATTTCATTGCTGTACACCAAAGTAGTATGTATCCCCATACGTGAAAGTCCATAGGATTAAGTTCTGGAGTACGAGGCGACCAAGGGAATTCACTGCCACATCCAATCCAACGATGCGGAAAGTAGTCATTTAAATATTGCTAGACTGTAAGTGGATAATGAGATGGCCCGAAATCGTGCATAAACCACATATGCTGTATTGCGACAAGAGGAACTTCGAGTAAATTACCTAAATTATCTTCCAAAAATTCTAAATACTGTAATTCGTTTAAGCTCGTCGGAAGTTCAAACGGACCAATGAAAGGATCGCCAATAATTCCACACCATATATTAATGAAAAATTAATGCTGAAAATGAGCTTGACGAAACTTATAACGATTGTCAAAATCATAATAGTGGTTATTCTTCTAATTGAAGGCTCCACGGCGTGTCAATGTAGCTTCGCCAGAAGATAGGATGTTTTCAAGAAATATTGGATCTTAAATGATATTATGTTGCATCCACTGACAGAACTGTAATCTACGTGGTAAGTCATTGGCCAATAAATTTTGTACAGGAGTAACGTGATACGGATACAATTTTTCTGTACCTAAAATTCGTGATATACTCGATTTATTTACACCAATAGCTGTTTGCAAGTGCCGAGTACTTATTGCAGGATTTTCCAGAATTCGATCTAAAATGATAAGCTGAATTTTTTTTAGGTCGGCCACCAGAATTTTTGGTGTGAAACGAACCCATTTCACCTAAATGTTTGTATAATCGTTGGAATATTTTACGATAAGGCACATTTCGATTTGGATATAACTCTGCATATCGTCTAACTGCAGCACTTGAATTATAATTTACTTGTGCTTAACACAACAAAATATATCCCTTAGTTCACCATTTGCAAATTCTTCAATTCTGTGCGTATTTAATGAAGGCTTTTTTCCAATTACTCACTTTAAAAACACAGTAAATAAATCGACAGTATGCAAAGAAGACATCCATAGTTCATGTCAAATTCACAACCTACTTTAAGAATAATGTATTTTTTGAGGCTGCGATAGTTAAATTTTCCGGAGGTAAAGCAGTCCCCCAATCAGAACTCCGGCTGGGAACAATTGCAGAAGGAAGGAATGAAAACATTCGAAACCTGGAATGTGAGAACATTAAGGAAATATGTAAAACTAGGAAACATTAAAGAGGAAATAAAGAGTAACACATTGCATCTATTTGGAAAGGCAGAAATTAGTTGGCTGCAAGAAGGTGATATACTATACAAGTATTAAATCACTTAGAGTGCAAATAAGTTAATATCACGGTTTTTTATTGTTATGTATACTGCCAACAGGTTTGTAACAATGTTACTGTAAACATTAATACATTAAATAAATAAATAAATAAAATATGAAATGGAGATTATAGACGGATCAATTGAGCCGCAAATAATATACAAGCCGGAGTAGCGGTAATAATGACCAAAGAACTAGGATAAAAGTTAAAGGTTATGTCATACAAACTGAACGAATAGTCTTGGTGAAGGTAGCAACGAATACAAAAGTAATAATAATCATTCAAGTATATCAGAGTACGAAGCCGAAGAGATAGATAAAGACAACGAGGGTATAGGAAGGATCATGTAACATATAAAAGAATGTGAAAATCAGATTTCAATGGGAGGTTGGATCAAGGAAGTAGGAGAAGACAGCAAAGAAAACAAAGAAAAAAATGTGGGTCACTATGGATTAGGCAGAAAAGGAATGAAAGGGGTAAATGGCTGATAGATTTTGGCGCTAAACAAATGGAAAATTGGAAATGGAAAATTAAGCAAGAAAAAACATACGAGAAAATTTGAGCAAATAGAAGTGGAAGTAATGATAGTATTCGACGAGGTCCTGATAAAAAGAGTCAACGAGACAATAGAACCCTGGATATCAAAGGAACTTATCGACGTGATAAGAGAACGAAGAAGGTATAAAAACGGAAAAAGAGAAGAAGGAAAACCAAAATCCCGAGAGCTAAGAAACCAGATAAACAGAGAATCAATCAAAGCAAAAGAAAGTTATATTGAAGAGAGATATGGAGAATCTAATCATCCAAATACCTTAAAAAAGGCATTATTAATTCTTTATATAAGCAGAAACCAACTGTTCTGATATGGATAAATTTAATGAAGAAAAAATATTTATAAAAAATGTTCTATCTGCTAAAAATTATCCCAATAATTCATGAATAAAAATTTGAAAACGAATTAACACAAAACAATCACTAACATTCAACACCAAGCTACTCCAAACAATACTAGTAACCTTTATAACCACAGTACTACAACAACCACACCTTACATACAATGTTTGTCAGAAAGACTGAAAAGAGTGGGAAACAGATTTAATATTAAAACAAGAAATACACTGAAATCAAAAACTAAACCAAATAAATAATAAAAAACTCAAAAAACAGTTCAAAAAGTCAAAAATTTGTGAACCCCTTGGTCATAACACATACAATTTCAAAATTCAACCATATTACACAAAGAAGAATACAATACAAAACGAAAACTGAAAGAGTCTGCTTTAAGTTTATTAAATGAAAGCGACTGTATAGCCATTCCTGGTTGCTAATAATCAGGGATGAAATTAATTAGGTAATGTCCTTTTAAACAACCCTGTATAGGGATAGTTCATAAGGTTTTTCCTAGGTTTTCCTTTATGACTTTAATGAGATCTCTGGAATATCAGAATTCCTTTGGTCACATTTTTGGCGAATGCACTATCCTCGAATAACAAGTCGTACCTAGGAGCGCCACATGAGATTCTGAATTCTTTCAAATCTTCTAATTTGAAAGAAGCTTTGTTCTTTCACATGATCTTTAGAATATTTAGTGCTAGCCTATATATATCAAATTTGCAGTAAATTTCCTTAGTTACACCAGTTTGATTGTCAAACATTAATTTCAAATTGTGTTTTACTAAATTTGTTATTACGAATCCTTTTAATTTTTCTTGTTCTTTTTTGTTGTTATACAATTGAAAACGGGGTCTGATTTAGATCTTGAAGCCTTTGGACTATATGAAATATATAGACTTTCGAGTATATGTGGTGTTATTCGCAAAGAATGTAAAAATAGAGGACCACTGGAAAAAGAGGAAAATTGATAGGGTCTACAATATAATAAAAGAGTTTTTAAGGAACTCAACTGGAAACATAAACGGTTAAATGAGGAACAGTTGACAAAATAGCATCAAGATGACAGGCGTATATACAACAACACATATGACATATGAAGATGTAAATGACGAAGAGGGCAAAGGATACTTATAAAATAAAAAATATGTTAGGTAAGACATTCGGGGAAACGGAATATTGTGGTAAAAAGCGACAGAACTCTTAAATAATAATAAAGCCGCAGGAGTAGATCTAATCCCAACTGAGTAATCAATAACCTAAGCCACAAAACCCACAAGATAATTTAATAATGTGTGTGTGAGATGTAAGGGAACAGTAAATAAAAAAAAGTTTACTGATAGCAATTCCAAAAAAGAAAACAATAGATAAATGTACGAATTATCGAACCATAAGTCTAATAAAATTAAAATATATCAGAGAATCGAGAAAAATTGATTGATTCGGATTCCGGAAACAATCTGGGACAAGAGGTCTTTGACAGGGTAAAGTGGAAGAGGCTCTTTGAAACACTAAACCATTGTATCAAAAGAAGTCATGATAAAGAGGAACGACCGAAAAGGCTGCAAATTGTTTCCCTCTCTATTTAATGTTTGCAATAAACAGATTCGACGAGCAGATTTTTCAAATGTTTCAAGCGGAACATATAGGTACACCTATTCCTCGAAGAGAATCCGTTTAAAAATTAGTGAAAAAATCGACTGAATCAATAGATGATGCGCCACGAAGCGGCCGTCCACGATCAACTCGTACCGCAGGAAATAAAAAGCTGTGGCACTTACAAAAGAAAGAAAGAAGAAGAAAGTCCGTCAACATTCGAGCTCTCAAATAGTATGCCACATCAGCAGTTTTTCACGCGCTTGAAATCCAGCTCTACCCTAGCCACACACGCCGGTTGTAGTTATTCGCGTGCCTTCAGTTTGGTCGAGCTCCATGACGAAATGAATACCGCGTTTTTTCCTGCCAGTGTGGCCACTCAATAGTATCGCCTATTATTTTTGCATGTTTTCCTGCCGAAACACGGCGTGAAATCCCGCCAGTCTGACCTCAGCCTTAAAGCTGCGCAGCAATTAGCCATTCCACGCTCCTCGCTAAGACGTATTATGAATGATCTTGGTTTGCGGGTGTATCGTCCGCATTTACTTACTGCAGGCCTTAAATGAAGACGATCCCGACCTACGACTTGTATTCTCAATTTGCCAACAACATCTTTGAAGCGATAAGGCAATTTTTAAATTGAATGGACAAATTATGGGCCACAACTGTGTTTACTAAAATGATAAAAATCTTAATCTAGTGATACAAGAACAGCTTAATGTGCCTGAGATAACGATATGGGCTGGGGTGTGCTCCAAGCGAATCATCTGCCTTTGTTGTTTTGAATGCACCGTGGACGGTGAAAAATAACTTCAATTTCTCCACGATTTGAGAATCGAGTTAGATCATTCTCCAATTTTTGAAAGAGGAGACATAATTTTACAAGAAGATGGTGCATCTCCGCATTTTAGTCTTCCAGTCTGAGCCTATTTAAATTCAGAGTTTCCAAAATGGATTGAGCGACTTGGCACCTTCGAATGGCCACCCGAAGTCCAGATTTAACTCCATTAGATTTGTGGCTTCTGGATGTGCTTAAGGATCGCGTTTTTTGTACACTACCGCGCGATATTCAATACTTAAAAGAGTTAATAAGCAACGAATAGGAATTCGTCAGCAGAGACCGGGCGACGCTGCAACGTGTTATAAAATCAGTTGCATGCCGTTGCCAATTATGTATTGAAGGCTCGAGCAATCATTTCCAACATAAAATGTAATTTGTATAGATTATTAGCTAGGTTTTTTTAAAATTTATATCACCCTTTCTTGTTTTTTCTTATTTGTTATGCAAATTGGTTGCCTGACTTTTGGCCACCCTGTATATTAGGACCACAAACACAGAAAAAACTAAAATAGTAATAAGCAGAAAGTAATTTATCTTAGCAGACATAATTTTAAAAACAAGAAAATAGAAGAAATAGAATTGTTTCAATACCTTGGATGTGTAAATAATAAAAACGGAAGAGATAACCAAGGTATAAAAAATACAGCAAGTAAAGGTAGCGTTCCATAAACAGAGAAAACTGCTAACATCAAAAAATGTCTCAATACCAAAGGAAACAACTAGTAAAAATGTTCATGTGGCGCATAGCACTGTATGGATGTGAACCTCGAAAAATCTTAAATTATGAAAGGAAAAGATTAGACACGTTCGAGATGTGGTGCTACAGACTAATGTTGAAGATCAGTTGGACAGAGCACCCCACAAATAAGGAGATGTGAGCACGGAGGAGCTCTAATGAAAATAATATAAAACAAACATATACCAAGGCATGACGGTTTACTGAAAACTCTTCTTGAAGGAACCATAGAAAGTAAAATACACCGAGAAGATCTAGAATACAATATGTTGAACAAATAATAGAAGACGTTGACTGCAGTACCTAATTGCAAAAGAAAAGACTTGCAGTGTAGATAGGAATCAATGTAAACTAAAAGTGCCGAACCAATCCAATCGTAGCGACATGACTTAAAGAGAGAGAAAGAGAGAGAGAGAAACAGAACTTAAAGTATTTAAAAATAAATATTTGGCTACCCAGAACACGTATAAAAAATTTGCTAGTTGTTGATGTAAATCTAGTGAGATTCATTAATTTTGAATTTAACAATTTTTTTCTTATACTTTTTGTTTTTTTTTTGTCTAATTTAATCACCTTCATGTTTTCTATAGTTACAAAGGTGACATGATGGGCTTAAAGTTACCTATCTTTCACGAACATTGTGCTCGTATTTTCTGAAATATTTTAAACTACTGATGACATCTCTTGTACATGTTGCTTATGTTGCCTTTTTGACATTGTTATGATATTAAACATGGAAGTTGCTAAATATAAAACTATCAATTGTAGGCAAGAAAATGCGAGTATACAAAAGGAAAAATTATATAGTATATAAATCTTATTTTATGTTCTGCTGCAACAGCGATTTTATTAAATTTTCTTCAATAGACGCCGTCAATCCTGATTTAACAATATGAAAGGCCTTTTGTAGCAGTCACTACTTTAATTTGTTCCGTTCCATAAAGGCACAAAAGGGTTAATTAAAAAAGTCCATGGATGATCTTTTAATTGAATTTTGAAATTTTTGTTCGCATAGCCGTAACAATGAAGGTGATATGCTTTGATACAGATTCCAAGTTGAAAGTGTAGCAATAGCAAGCGACTGAAATAAATCAAGCTTTTATTCAACAATTTCCACAGTTGAAGAGAGATTCCGCTTCATAAAATGCACCGCGTACAGAAATCTAGTGAACCGGAAAAAGTCACATACCGGAAAAATTCTTCGCTTCTGAAATAAATGCTTTCAATACCCACAAAAAAGTACAAAAATACCTATGCTGCATACTGCGATTCAATGAAACGATATTTACAGATAAATTTAATTTTATTGGTTAGTTTAATTCAGGCTTGCAGTTAATAGAGCTGTTTATCATCGAAATGCTTTCCCATTTTGGTATGAGAAAAACACTCGTCCAATTAAGAATTTCTTGAACAAATTTTAATTACTAATACCTTTTCGTGATTTCGAAACCAGTTTCAATACTTTTGTTTCGATACTCTTTGGGATACTTTATTGGTATGGCAACTTCCCTCTGCATGATAGAGGGAGTATCTCATAATGGGAAACCTTTTAAACAGAACGTATTTTTTTGATCAGAATAAATAAAAATTAACAAATTTGTCCCATTTTCAAATACCTCTTACAATACGGTTAAGAACTATTTAGCTTTAATGTATTTTCTCCATTTTTTAATGGATCTCATATCAGGGTTCTCTACTTTACACCATAAACATTTATGTGAGGTGGCTAAGAAAAATTACAAACGCCTGCTTTTTAACCGACTTGGAAAAAGGATTTTTTAGATTTTGTTACCTCAGTACTCCGTCAACGATGAACTTATTTCAACAACTTTTCTTTCACTTGATAGAATATTCTTCCAGATTGGTCTCATATTTGTGTAAATTTTTTTCCAGGGCATGGAATGTCCGTTTTGAAGAAAATTGGAAAAATGTAGTTCGTTTAACATAAGCATATGGTGAATATTAAAAGATAAAAAATAAAAGTAACCTTATTGGAAATCTAGGATGAAATTAATTGAAAATATATTGGAATTTCATCAAAATCTATGTTAATTAACCACTTTTATCAATAATTGTATAGTTTGTCAAAAAATGATAAAATTTCTTTAATAGTGAAGTACCCAACATTACTTTTGGCAACATTGAAACTGGTTTTGAATTAATGTAATTAAAGCTATAGTGAAAAATATGACAATTTGGCGATTTTTAGATAAATAATAAATAAATAAATAAATAATAATAATATAATAAAAAAACATTATACAGGATGGTTTAAAAAATGTTATAAGGAGCCAATAAGCAGTTGAATATGCATATATAGATTGGTTGAAATTTAAAGAGTTCTAATTTTTAATTATACCGGATGTTTAAAACTAAATGTTTTTTTGTGTGGCCCATAAAAAGTTGCATATACATGGGGGTTAAAATATAGAGTGGAGTGGAGAGTAATCATAGTTATACAGGGTGATTAGAGAAAAGCTAGAAAAATAATTATATTGGGTAACCCATAAGGAGTTGAATACATATGATAGTTGAAAGATAGGGCGGAGCAGAACAATTGAAATACAGGGTGGTTAAAAAATGTTCAAACAATGTTATACCTGTAGGATTACCCCTTAGCGGTGACATTTACATATAGGGAAGAGTGCAATTATAATTAAAAAGGGTGGTTGAGAAAATGTTACATTGGGTGGCCATTGGCAGATGCATAGACAAGCTGATTGACATAAATTCTGGAGTGTTATTATTGTGATATAGCGTTATTTCAAAAATATTACATCACATATATATTTGGTAGTCCATAGGCAGTTGTATATGTAGGATTGTTGAAATATAGGAGAAGAATTGCATGATAATGGGAATATCTCATAATGGGAATCCTTTTAAACAGAACATTTTTGTTGGTTATTAATCAGTACAAACAAAAATTAACTAATTTGCCCCTTTTTCAATTTTACGCCCCCAAAGAGCAAAAAATTAACAAACGGAATCGTTTCGATAAAAACAACGGAAGCATAAAACGGGCTCAAATAATAAAAAAGCAACAATGACTATCCCAAAATTTCAATGTGTGTAGAAAAAAGGCGGCCTCGAGAAGGTTCCTGAAAACGCTCCGACAACAAAGAAACAATCATGGCAATCTGTTATGTTTAGCGCTTCGATATTTTGGAGAGAAGCGATCAGCTGTTTACAATAGTATTACTCATAGTGTTTGTAAAAAGTGGATTTATTTGTTAAAAATAATGACGTTCAAAGTGAATATTTTTGTACATTTGATTTGAACTCACTGAATCTATGGCAGGATGTTCTCAGTTTTTGAATGGATTACATATTAGGGCTTTCTACTCTACACCATAAACATTAATGTGAGGTGATTCAACAAAAGTACAAATGCCTGATTTTTAATACAGGGTGGTAAAAAATGTTAGAAAAATAATTGATTTATTGGGTAGCCCACAAGGTGTTGTATGTATATGATTAAAATATAGGACAGAAGAGATTTATAGTTAGACAGTGGTTAAAAAAAATTAGACACAAAATTGTTTGTAGGGAGACCCATAAGCAGGCGTTTATACAGGTTGATTGGGATATACAGTGTTACAGTTATATAGGGTGTTTCAAAAACATTAATAAAAATTCTAGTGGGTGGTCCATAAAAATAAGTACATAGAGTGGTTGGAATACATTATGAAAAGCAAAAGTGTCTCAATAAATTTTAGAGAATGCGCTTTCTTATATCAAATTCGTACCTAGGAACGCCAGTTATAAATTCTAAAGACAACTCTTTCAAGTTCGTCCAACTTGAAAGCTGTTTAACTGTAATACATGATCTTTAGAATTTTTGGTGCTACCTGTATACCTAGAAACAACAAATGTTTCTTATGTCAACTTAAATGTCATATATCAAACTTTCATTTTCCAACGATGTCAGAATATACCTGGAAACGTTTAGTTTTTCCGTGAATATACAGATTTTTGCTTCGATTGTGGTGTTATTTCCCAAGAACCCATAAAATAAATGTTAGAGAGTTGAAATTAAACTGATTCATTTCGTCCTGGAAAAAAATTGTTCACGTAGTAAATGTTCGATTATTTGGATATAACATTCTATAACACATATATTAGCATCCTAATATTAAAAAATATATTTTCTTGTCTAAAATAAAATAATCACATAAAATATGAATTTTGTCTAATATTTAGTTGAGTACCTTTGTTCTGTCAATATCGAAAATTGTTCTGAAACAATTGTGCCATTATATCACTTAAAAGCAAAAAATTACCGACTTCAAGACACAATAACAATATTGATAAAAAGTATAAAAATAATTCTATTGGATATTTTAAACGAAAAATATTTTATGTTCTGTAAAACTGTGTTTGAAGCCTGTAAAATATATGTTTAACATAGCGCATAAAAAGCTTGATTAATTAATGACAGAAATTGTTTCATTTATAAAGCTGTTTATATTCCTATGCAAATTATGTGCCTTTGTCAGGCTTAGCACTAACTTCAAACACATAATATTTTCGTTTAAAATATCCAATTAAATTATTTTTTACTTTTTAGTGTCACTATTATTATTATGTGTTGAGGTCAGTAAATTTTTTAAAAAGCTATTTTTAGTTTCTTCGTTTGGAACTGATTTGAAAATATGTATAGCAATTTGTTTTTGTGAATTATCATTATTGACAGAAAACCAGCCTTTGTAATGATTATGATTAGGTATTCTTTCTCCTCCCTGTAATTTTCCTTTCATAATCAACAATTATGATTTTCAACTCATTACATACATAATGAGTAATTTGTTGACAGAACAAGGCCCTCTGAATGCGAATCGTTCGGCGGGAAAGTTCTCATGTTCTCATGTACTCGTATACAGGCTGCAGTAATAAAATTTATTATCGAAGCATTTCTTGAACGACCTTGACAACGAGACGCACAACAAATAAAGTCAGATTGTATCTCATCCCACTCAAGGCCTACAATGCATAGGAGTGGTTTAAATTGTAGGGCTTTTTGGTACATCGGTCATAAGGGTGAATCTCGTGGTGAAAGCGGTTTTACGCAACTTATTGAATGTATTTAGTTCCGCCAGTCTGGAGGTCCCACATCGTCGTTACGTCCGTTGCCTCGGTTAACTTCAATTGCCGCATATGAATTTCGGCTGTTTTTATTTAAATTGTAAATGCAGTTTCTCTTTCAGCAGTTAATTTAGTAGGCAGAGTAGGCTTGGTTCTCGAGATGAAAGAACTAGATAAGTCATGAATACGTATCAACCCTAAAGGAATTTAAAAATTCGATTTTCTTAGTAGATCATATGCCTTTACTTGAATACCCCTGTTTTTGTAAATATTTAGGTTCAATATATATTCTTTCTCTTCATTTATTGACAGATACAAACGGCCTCAGCTCAAAGGTAGAAGACAGGTGAGTATAAACTGAAGGACATAATATTCTGTTTTTCAGGAGATAATAAGGGGACCCGGGGAGAACCAACCGCACCAAGCAAAGAGAAGACGAGAACACACACCCACCAAAAATCGAAGACAGCGTGCACGCCCACAGAAGGGTAGAATACGCTATATATCATAGCAAAGAATGGGTCACGAACCACAAATAAGGCAGTTGCTGTAATACCAGTAAGGTAAAGCAAGGAAAACAAACCAAAGCCAAGCTATCCCAACAAGAAGACTGCGATTATGCAGAAGGAAAACTGCGTTAGCGTGAAGAACTGACTTAACTCTCAGAGGGTAGATGGCAAGGGAGCTGGAAGTGTCCCCAGTAATTTTCTCAAGGGCAAATCCAGATCCTGGGCTCGCGCAAAGGGTATGTGTTCTCCTCATTGGGATGTTCGTCCATTAGTCTTTTCTGTAACATACAAATACTTGAAATAGTGTCAAAATAAAGTAAACAAATTTTGAAAAATTATCCCGGAATACTTTTCAGCCTTTACAAACTGTTTTCCTTACACTGAGAAAAATCTGATCTACCAGTCATAGCCGGATCTAGGGGAAGGGGGCCAAGCTGCGGTAACTGCCCCGGGGAGCATTTTTAGGGCACGAAAAATTCATATATAATTTATCTCAATCGCTGGAGAGGAGGAGTGCAATATCAAGTTATGTCCCGGTTTGGAAAAATCCTAGATCTTGAGCTGTAAGCAGTCTTTCTGAGTACAAATATGCAGAAACGTCCCTAGAAATGGTCCACTGATCCTTTGAGGGAGGGAGTGGCGCACCAAGGGGGGTCTAGGGCGTCACGATCCCCCAAAATCGGACAAGTCACATGATCTTAAGATAAAAAAAATTACCAAAATTAATTCGAAAACTGGTAATTTCCGAAAAATTGTTGAGGGAGTATTTGATTATTTTGCTTGTAATAAACTAATCAAAAATAAAGTATTCAAAATTAATGGTTGCGGTCGCCCTTGTGTGTGTTTGGGGGGAGATCGGCAGTTTTTTTTGATATAAAAGGGGTCAAATTTGAAATTTTCTGTTAAAATAGATAGAAATGTGCGTTCAATAGCCTAGGTATTACCTAAATTAAATAGTTTTATTTCACATATAACGAAGCGATAATGATAGGCAAGAGGGCTCTACGCAGGGGCATCTGACCCCCCCATCGGATCACGCACATTTAAATACGGATATTGCATATTATGTCTACTTAACACAACACACACACTTTTTTGTGTTTGGCAAATAAAGACAATGACACTTTATCTGACTTCAATTAGCCTTCAAGAATAACCTTTTCCTTGTACTAAGGACGGTGCATTCTTAACTTTCCTTTATTCTAAATTTTTTAAATTCTGTTCCAGGGCTGCCAGTACTAGTCTATACCTGGTTGCTAAGTTTGATTTGACTAGGTGTCTCCGGGAATAGTTGTATTGACAATCCTTTTTCTTACGTCTAGAGGTCTCGAAGGGTGCATATGTGTGGCTATACAGAAAGTACCCTATACAGGCAATTCTTGGAATTCTGGATTACGTAAAATGTTTTTCTATCCATGAAAACAGATCTTAATAATAATAAATAATTTATTCCCCAAGCGTTTAATTTTCTGCTATAAACCTGCAATATATGGTACTTACACAATTTTCTTTGGTGTTTGCCTGTCGATATTATTACCGATATGTTTCATGTGTCTGTTTTTTTTTTATCAAGTCTGCTCCATGTCATTTCTAGTTTTATTTATAAATTCCTGTGCATATAGAATTTGTATTAGATACTGTTTATTTCACTGGTGAAGTTTTGTTTTTATTTGGTCTGTAATTACAGGCAGTTTACAACACCACTCTTTACAGTTTGTTTGAACTATATACTTGGATTTATAATGTTATTTGATCTACCTATAAGTACATCAAGGTAAGCAAGCTTTATAAAATATTCCATCTTCATTGTGAATTTTATTTTTAGTTCTTGATTATTAACGTAATCGTGAAAAAAGTGGAGGTCTTCAACCCTAGTTTCTTATTATAATTCCCTACAATTATTTCGTCAGAATATGTCATAAAAATACTACTAATTACATACAACAATGGCCATACCAAAATCTTGTTTACAGAAATCATCAAATTGAAAATATGTTGTATTTAAGTTTTGTGAATTTCATAATAACGTCAATTATTAATTTTGTTTTGCTGGGTAATGAAGTATCCTGTTTTGTTTACATTTTATAACTGGTAATCATTTTTCATTTGTGAAAAGACTAATTGTGTCTCCAGAATAGCAAAGCTCTCATCTCATAAACCAAAACTACTTAAACAGTTTATTTTTTTGTCATTTAAAAACAGAATAACTAAAGGAATCACTGAATTCAGTATTATGACAGAAAAACATCACAAACGAAAAATAGAATATATGAGTACCACATCAAATTGCAGCCGATAATTATACTCGTATATGGTTCCAAGATATGGCAAATGTCTCAGAAACAAAAAAAAAGAATGTGTGGTTGAAATGGATTATTTTTGACGGGCAATAGGAAAACTCGAATATTTAAGAAACGAAGAAATAGGAAGACACATGAATGCAGGCAGGACGTTGGTAAAATGCATAGAAAGGCAACAATTGATATGGTACGGACATGTGAGAGGACTGGGCGACGAACTACTTGTTTACTTCAATAAATAACTACTGAACTCTCAATAAAAGTTTCTACTCTTTATGAACGCACGATAATATAACTTTTGTTATTATTCCAAGAGCGAACCTCGTTCAAAATTTCCGGTCTACTAGTTGAATTTATGATAATTTAATTGTTATCACCATAAAATTCTATTATGTTTCCATGGTAACTTATTTTCGAACAGTTCCCATTTAAACTCAAAATAAATTAACTCTAAGGTTATTTAGTCCAAACAGGTCAGTCTGTACATTTTCACAATAATGTTATATAAATTCATTTGAAATCTGGGGACTTTCCTGAAGTTAATTAAACTGGAGGTAACTTTTCCCAAATGTTTTACGTCCGCGCTAATTGGTTCACAGAATTCCAAATAAAATTACGTTTTGTGAAATGTTCTCTTCAATCCAATTTTAGTTTCAAACCATGCTGACTCTATTAAATTATCCGCGCAAAATATTCGCAGTAAATTCACATAAATCATATCGAATATTGGGAATCAGCATATCCTAGTTGGAACAATTGATACAATTAGAATAATTGAATTTCGTGTGTGTTGATGAATTTATGAAATAAAACTCTATATTGCATTTGAGTATTATGTGTATCAGCATAACCGAACTTATTTTCTGTTATATCGATATTCGAATGTGTTTAATATGTGTTTTTCTTAGATGGGATAAAATGACTGAAAGGTAGCAAAACAAAACCAAGACCAAGAAATTGACCGTCTGATACCGGTCTTGGCCTTCCTTATACAGTTTTGATATTAGTCTTGCAAACTTCTCTGAGATTTGGTCTTGATTTTGCATACTTAGTCTTACTCCTTTTGGTCTTCGTATTGATCATTTAGATATTAATTCTTACCTACATTCTATATATGAACAACATACGTAATAGAAGGAGTTAAAACTCAAAAATTTACTGCCGGTATTTTACCACATTTTTAAATGTTGTGATCCTCGTTGAATCAAGTTATCATCAACTGAAGGATCAGAGTGTAGTTCAAACCCACAGTAAGACGGCATGGTCTGATTTAACAGAAAATATCACCTTTCTAAAGTAACAGTAACTAACGGGAGTCTGAAACTTAACTCGTTTTTCGAAGTTTCCTTGGACTTCCATCGTCTTGAAATGGGTTATCTCACAAGGCTTTAGTAGCTCTGATCCTAGTGTCGCCATCAGGTGAATGATTGGCAATCCAGATTATCCATTGTATTTATACCCTTAATTGGTCATGGGTAGCTGGTAATATTCATTGAGTCCTTTAATTCCGCATCTGGTCCAATAAGCGCCGCCGTACCTACCTGTTGGTTGTCGGTGATGCATAGTAGCAGTGTCTGAAGAAGGGGTCTCTAATATTTTTTAAATTGGACGGTGGGGTTGCTAATTATATTCTCATTCGAGATTTTGTTATCTCTATATATTTTTTACATATCCGTGCTCTTCCTTGTGAATTACAGTGGCCTGGTCCCAGTTGATATTATGGCATTCGGTTCATGCATGATTAGCTAACCCAGTGGTAGCTTTGTCTCCCCTATATAGAGATTGCCACATTCATAGGCTATGCTGTATATACTGTTATTTGGTATTGCAGGAAGACCCGGCTTTGTTGTTATAATCTTGCTCCTCAAGGTGTTACTGCTCATGAAAATCATATTGATTCCATATCTCTGTCCAATACGTCTAAGTTTTTCCGACAAGCCTTTAGTGTTTGGTAATATTACAGTTGTTATTGTGGTTTCCTGTTGCTGACTAGGTGGTTTATTTAGTCCTTTAAACCCTTGTTAATGAAGGTTTTCGAATATCCATTCGTCAAAAGGTCTTCTCTAAGTTTTACTTGTTATTCTTTGAGGGCCTCCGGTGTGCTGCAGATATTTCTGGCTCTATGGATTACTGTTTTAATGATGCAAGTTTTTATTGTTGATTGGTGGTTAGAATTGTACCGTAAGTATAACTCTGTATATGTAGCATAGCTGCATACTGTTGTTTTTATTCCGGTCTTAGTCGTTTGACACTTCACATCAAGAAATCGGTGGCCCCATTCTCTTTCCTTTCCATGGTTAATCGAATGGATGGTTGGGAATGGTTTTGGCGCTCCAGGAATGCTTGTAGTTCTCTCTCTCTCTCTGCCAAATGATGAAGGTGTCGTAGTCATACCTCAACCAGAGTTTAGGTTGATTCTCGTACCTCTGATTCTCTCGTCTGACCTGGCTTTTGGAAAGCCAGATGAATGCCCTATGGAAGTTAATGATTATACAGATCAATTACGGGAAAGATTACTGAGTTGGCAAGGCAGCTCATGCTAGCTACAAGTGTTAGGATTAAAACCTTATATGATTTAAAAGGAAATTTGACCCGATTTCAGCAAGGCGATAAAGTCTGGTTGTACAATTTACAACAGACGAATGGCAAGCCGCTGAAGTTGTCACCCTCATGGGATCAGACCATATGGATAGTTTGGTTCCTTATCAAGGTTATTTTTTATCTATTTGGGACGATCGGAACTAAAGGGAGAGCAGTGTCACGGAAAATTATAATAGCACCCGAGGAAAGACCCTGTATATACAATCTAGATTTCACTCTCAGCAAATGGTAATTAATAGTTCGAGAAAAATCTACCGATTTCTAGGTTAGTGACATGAAGTACTCTAGAAAACTCATATGAAGTGTTCCGAGACAAAAGAATTAGTTCAGTAGAGTATCGGTCAGTTTAAGTCAGTAATTTATAAGTTATACCGTATTTTGAAGTTAAAATTTGTTATCATGATTAAATAAAGTTATCATTAATTAGATGAACAGAGAGTTATTGAGATCAAAATCGTACACGTCATCAATTTGGCAAAACTAGTAAAATACGAAAATTTTATTAGGTGATGCCAGGGCCCCGATTCTTGAAACAATTCGACTGCGCTATCACTCAACGGAGAACGTATGTCGTATGAAAACTGACATAAATGAAGTTTAATATATGGGTTAAACTTCTTTTATGGCAATTTTCATACTTACTTAAATAATTTCAGACAAATCCATTTGCTCCGCTCACCAAACCCTCGCTTACGTTGATGTTTGATCGCAACATAACTTTGACAGCCTCAAATAACTGTCTCATCTTTAGCACCCTAATTTGGCGATGCATCAGCAATTGATATTGTGCCTTGATTGTGATGATTTTTGTGATTTTGTTTCTATAGGGATCAAGACGTCACAAATTAATTCGTCATGATGATCTACTTGTTGTCTAGTTGGAAATATTCCCCAGTCCTTTTCTGAACTAAACTCCCGACTAAAATTATTACTCCGTTTTCTCCCACAACAGTTAATAGAAAAGAAATTTCATCTATATATAAGGATTCAATATCTTTCTGTTGTTCTCTGGTTATCTCCAGACAGTTGAAATCTTCTTTGGAAACATTGAAATATGCAGACTTCTCCGCAGGTATCGTGTTATTGCCAAAAAATCATGAAATAGATATGCAACAATTTCTGGATAACGAAAAACATTTAAAACATGATCATATGGATTATTTTGCCTGTTCATTAAGTTTTTCTCTTCAGATTGTAAATGAAGAACAAAATGTCAAAAATTGCCCGGGCTGTCTGCACAAAAATTCTTCCTCACAATTAGCCTGAGAGAAAGAGATATCTTACAAGATGATCAATGATGTATATTGTGTGATACTTCTGTAGTCGTTGTCAATCGCTTTGTATTGTTTCGCTTTGATGTTGATTTTCTTGTTTGCCAAATTTTGATAGTGACAATTTGTCGTTTGGCGATCACTTGATTATCAGGGTATCGCTTTTTTGCTCTTCTGGCAATAGATTAATCCAACATAAATCGAGGTCGACTGAAGGCATAAATCGAGGTCGATTGAACGTGCTCTGATTTCCGCTTTGTATATCATCATACAGCTGACTTCCTTAAGTTTATTCTTTTTTAATTTTTATTCTTTCAACAAGATCTTCGTTTTATCCCAATCTGTACTGTGGTAGCCGGTGCTGCTTAATACATGATTGGCCAATTTTGATTAGTCCACATTTCTTCTGGAAATGTTATATTTTTTCCTTCCTTTTTCCTTACTTTTAAAAGGTCTTGAAGTGTCGCCTTTATATGTATGGTAACAGTCACATGCAATATTGTTCACACAATTTTTGGAATTCTGAGTTGCTTTAATGGTTTGCTATGTGTAAGGATAGAGCGCAATGTATTATTTGTTTTAAAAACAGTTTTAACATGGTAGTTCATTCATAATTTTATTTCTAAAACCTTGTGGTTATACATTTTGAAGTAGATGGTCTTCGATAATGTTGACAAGATATTTTCTCAAACAACAAAACATTGACCCAATTATAGAACTAATGGCACTAGCCGAACTCTGCTTAAAATCAACAAATTTTCAATTTGAAGGAGATTTCTATAAACAAGAATGTAGTATGAACATGGGTTCTTCTTTGTCACCTATAATCAGTAATAAATTTATGACATAATTTGAAGAAAGATTTATAGGCAATTATATGAATAAACCAAAAGTGTGATGGAGATAAGGTGATGACATTTTTGTCGTTTGGGAATATGGTGCTGAAGAACTGTACTCATTTCTGGATCAATAGTCAAGTACCGATAATAAAATTTACAATGGAGATCGAAATAATAATTTACATAAACTTGCTTACTTTGGTGTGCTTACAGATAGAACAAACAACACAATAAGTACAAGCACTTATTGAAAGCCTACGAATACTAATAGGTATTTGAATTTTAACTCCAACTATCCCTTAAATGTAAAGAAAGATGTTGGTAACCAAAGAGGTTAATACTGTAGAGCACGTGAAGTAGCGGAATTCATGTAATATCAATAGAAAGAGAGAGAGAATACGCGTGTCGTTCCTGATTGGTCAGTATCAGTGGTGACGCCTACTATTGGTAGGGTAGAGACATAGCAAGCGCTCCCTGATATTGTCTTTCTCTTTCTACTGTTATTACACTGCCACTTACAATAACGCCCATACCTAATTCACTCTACGTATATAATAGCTCTATGGTTGTAACTTACAAAAACATACTGAGTTAAGACTAACTCTAACGCTCACGGAACACCTATTTATATACAATTTTTACATTCAAGAGTCTTCGAGTGTACTCTATGGCGCTACTGTCGAATTATGTGGATCTTTCAGAAACTGACAGTTAAACATGGTTGGTATATACAGGGTCCTCCCTCGGCCGACGTTATAATTTTCCGTGACAATATCTTCATATTTAAATATGTATTTTTATATTTAAAGACGAAGTCAACTATATATAAGAACATCTTCCTCAAAATCAATATCCACAAGGTTTTATAAATAAAACTAATCAACTAGAAAGAAGATCGAAACAATAAACCAGCACAAATAACCAACATACCATTAATACCAACTAAACACAAAGAGAAAACTAAACTAGGAATATAAATCCATATGTTCTGGGGGTATCGGAAAAATTAAGCGGTTAAGAAATAAACATGAAGTTAAAACTGTTTTTCAAACAAATAATACATTGCGCTCTATCCCCACACATGCCAAACAATTTACTGCAACTCAGAGTTCCAAAAATTGTGTGTACTGTGTTGTATGTTACTGTGGCCATACATATACCGTTGAAACTTCAAGACTTTAGAAGTAAGGAACACTGATATAGCATTTCCAGAAGACCTGTGTACAAATCAAATTTGGCCAACCATGTATTAACCAGAACCGACAGCCATATGATAGATTGGGAAAAATGGAGATCTTGTTGACAGAAGAAAATTAAAAAAAAAAGAAAAAACTTAGGAAAGCCAGCTGTATGATGATAAACAAGGCGGAAATCGGAGGAGCACTGTCAATCGACCTCAAAATTTGAGAAACAAGAAAATCAACATTAAAGCGAACATTTTTTATAATAAACCTCGAATTACAATACAAAGAGGTTGATAACGACTCCAGAGTTGCAGTTGATAAATCTTCAAATTCAGATAAGCATCACACAATATACAAAACTTTCATTATATACAGGAAACCTTTTTGATCATTTTGTAGATATGTTTCTCTCAGAATAACTGTGAGAAAGAATTTCTGTACAGACAACCAGTAATCCCTGCAATTTTTCGAAATTGCCTTTGTCTGCATTTACAATTTTGTGTTGCTGGAAAAAATCTGAGGAGAGAAAACTCTAATGAACACGCAAAACAATCCCAGACCTTCTCAACAATCTTTTCCAACTTACTTATGACTATATGGAATTGTTTTTTGACTATCCAGACTTTGAATTAATTATAACTTGTACACAGGTAAGTCATTTTCCATCCAACATTGCAATTAGACATCACCGAATTTCAAAATAAACTGGAACTACGAAAATTGGCTCTTAATGACTCACATTAGTTATTACAACTTGTTGAGGAAATTTTTTCGATAAATTGATATTCTTTTGAATTTCTTAATACCTTTGGAGTTTTAGGATTACGCTATGTTTTCTTAACGAATCTATCTCATGTCTATAAATATTATACTGAATACCTACTTCTGTCTTCCCTGGTGAAAATCTTTGATATTTTAAGAATTATCTTGCATGTGATGTTGATGATTAAGCACAGTAATTAAAGACTTTTGAGTTCAATATTACTGTCAGATGAAACGGACCCGTTGACATGTGACATTATTACTACTTTGTGATCGAAGTGCAAGAATATATTTTTTTACATTACAAAACGCTATCTCGTCAACTATCTATAGTAGATATTGCCAGTTGTAAATTAATGCCTTTGAAGATGTTTGCACTTACTTTGGTGATAACTTAACTAACGTAGGTGCCCGTGGTGTTTTCTCGTCGGATGAAAACACTTTGCCACATGCTTTTACAGATTCGAGCATGTTCAAATGTTCCGAATGTGTTACTAGTTTGGAATTTAATTATTTATTTACGCATTTCTTTTCACCAGCTAGGAAATTTTTTATGTCCGTTAACTATAACAATGACTAAAACTATCGACTCTAAAACCATGAAGACTTATCTTTGCTTGTTTATATATTTTACTACGAGGCATTTCGTTTGTGACCGGAGACAGATTTCTCCGCTGACACGTTCTTAGCAGGTATATAGCTTCTCACAGCTCGTCGTGGTCGACATAGTCATATCTAAATTGATTTTGTTAAAAGTAGTATCATATATAATTAGTCTAATATTATCTCAAATCATTAGGATATACATGCACTTGTCTAATGTTGCCACTTAAAAATATTTGTTAGATCAAATAGGACCATATAAATTAGTGACAGCGTCACCGACTCCAACAATTATATGATTGTTTCTTTGACTATCTATAGCCGGTTAGTAGACAATAACTGCTTCCAAACTATGTTGGGCGTTTATTACTTATATTTCGGCAGGAGGGATTCTGCAATTGTTTGTTGTCATATTAATACAGCATTAGCTTTTGAATTTTAATGGCTTTGGAAGTATTGGATTAACACAATAAAAACTCATTTAAAACATATCATTGAAGATCAAATTCTAACCCACAAAGCAGTTAATATTTGTGCAGTCGAAAGTATTTTAAAACCCTGGCATATGACTGTGTAGCAGTGATTTATCTTACCACCTAGACTCGGGCATCTGGCAGCACCCTTTGAATCTGACACCTACACCTCTAAGCAAATGGCAGTTAGTCAGTCACGTGTATCATACATGTGCATCACCAGTCACTAGCATAGAAAGTGAACGGCCCCCTCGAAGTGGGTTGAATCAAGTACCTACTCTTGTTTTGAAGCAACACACCTGTTCTGCTTTACATTGGAAGTTGGTACGTATTATTGATGTTCATTCTGGAGATGTCGTCCAGTCAATGAAGGCAAAAACGGTAATACTGGGTAATTTGTCCAAGCAGCACCGATATTCCTAAAATAAAACTTAAAAAAAAATTATATAACAGACTTCCACCTATAACTAAAAAGCTAAAAATAATTATAACAAAATATAACTCTAGCAAATAAATAACACCATTCAATGTTGTTAGGTACCTACCCAGGAAGTAAAAAATGTAAACATTAAAAGGTGCTCATTCTGTACAAATTAATTACCTACCAATCTAATATATTTTTGAAGTCGGTGCCAAGCAAATCTAAAATCCTTCATTGCGTACTTATCTACCACTTCATCAAACTTGATTGTTGCTTGGCACCGACTTCAAAAATATATTAGATTGGTAGGTAATTAATTTGTACAGAATGAACACCTTTAAATGTTTACATTTTTTACTTCCTGGGTAGGTACCTAACAACATTGAATGTGTTATTTATTTGTTAGAGTTGTATTTTGTTATATATTTTTTTTTAATGTTTTATTTTCAAATTTTTAGTTTTTCTGGACTCAGGTAGTTTTCATTCCTTATTTTTTATTTTGTATATATAACCTTAATAGATAGAACCAGGTGACATCGAAAGCCTCAACATTACACATTGATACATTTTCATTTAAATTAACAGGTAAATGTTTACCAACAAAATGTAGTAGTACGCGTTGACTTAATAAGCCCAAAATATATTTATGCCTTATGGCCCACGCCATGTAACTTTTTTTCAACTTTTTTTAACAACCCTGTACAACTATAGATAATTATAATCCACCCTATGTACCAACCATCCTGTACATACGACTGCCCACGGACAAGCATAAATTTGTTAGCTGCCTTCTGTAAACTATAGGACGAAGTAGAATCCATCCCATATTTACGGAGTCAAATTCGTCCTATATTTCAACCATAGTATATAATTCCTTTTGGGTTACCCCATAAATTATTTCATTTTTAACATTTTATATTATCGCCCGGTGTAACATTAATTCCTCTCCACACTTTATGTAACTTCTTATGGGCTATAAAATAAATATTTTTGTTTACGTTCACATCATATAACAGTTTTTTAATTACCCTATATAATTTTAATTCCACATTTTTTTCAACATATTTATACCACCAAACATCCACGTGACCCTATATTCCAACCATGCTCCCTCATATATTTCAGTTATCATATAAATGCAACTCCTTCTATCACTTTACTTTGTGATTTTGTTTGCTATAATTAAACACCCTGTGTATAAATGCACCAATAACATGTTTGAGTTTGACATGTGTTGTCACTGAATTTGCTATTAGGCCGGGAGAATGTGTCAACCAAAAGCACCGTCTTTGCAAAATGGAAAAAATTGCATTTAAATAGGTATTTGCCTGGTATACAAACAAAACGAGCTTGGTACTCATTGATTTAAGGAGCCGAAAATACTATGCTTTACTACCTATATGCTTGAGATGTACAAAGAAAATTTTCAAATTCGCAATTAAAACTTCTAGTGCCTAAAATTCCCGCACTATTACGTTGGAATTAAAATATTTATGAGGAAATGTCCCTTATGTCCTTTCGATGAAATTTTTGATAAGAATTTTGTAATTTTCGGCGATTTTCTGCAAAACTAGAAGTTACACGTCGCAGAAAATTACATGAGATCACTTAGGGATCTTCTTTAATAGATTACACGTTAAAAAACTATACACATCCATAAGGAGTTATCGAAAAATCGACTAAAATATTAGGGATATTGGTCGATTTCCATGCACGCATGTGTTCATTCACAAATTTCATCACTTTACCAATAGAATTCTTTTCTAAGATTTGAAGTTTCACCAATCCGGATATATACTCTATTAAACAAGACCATATTCATCCAAAACGGTTCACCACAAGAGAAGAAATCAGGTAACATACATACAAAAAAAAAAAAGAAAAATACGCGACGAATTGATAACCTCCTCCTTTTTGGAAGTCCGTTAAAAATTGATGATTCTACTTACCCCCTACTTCAAAGTTGACCCAGGGCAGGAAGTTGCTTTTTTCCTCTTCATATTTAATGTTCTGTTTCTTGAAGCGCAAGCTGTGGTGTGGTTGTCAAATTTAAATAAATAACCTTAAGAGAAACACTAGATTCAACAATATGAAAATAATAGGAAAATCAACATAACAAAATCTGCTTTATATCGTTATATGTAGGAATTGTTCCCCAGATTGTCAACGGACATGAATGTGTGCCCATTTATGTCCGTTAATTATCAAAATTTCCATTATATCGATTGGCAGTATTTATTATTTATATATATATAGGAAAATGTATAGTTTAATGCAAATTTATTTCCAAACAAATTGGTGTTCTATATGCAAATTTATTTCTATAGTGCAACGCTTTGTTTACGTAGTCAGTAATTATAATGGGTTCCAATTTTTCCCGGATGTTTTTGTTATATGTTATATATAAAAAGACAAAAATAAGAAAGTCAAAATTTCCAGAATTATCCGGGAAAATTTGCTTCTATCCTGTCAAATAAGAGATCGGAAGAAGTGACAACCTTATTATGAATAAAGCGTTATAAGTTCGAATGTACTTAACCCAGTTTTGCAAACTTGGATTTCCTGAAAACACTATTCTAATTAATAATTAATTAATTGGAATAAAAATAGATTTTTATTCCAATGCATCTTGTTTCCCGAACAGAACGAGAAAGTCTTGTTTTTGAAGTTGATTTTATATTTTAAACATATTACTCTAACTATATATAACTGTAACTGCAACTGCTGATTCCAAATAACAAAGAAAATCAAAAAACATACCAGTTCACGTAATAAATATAACAGCACTCTCTGCAGTTGTGTTTTTTAATTTTTATGTTTACGTTAAAAACCCCGGAAGCTAATTGTTTTTGTAGTAGAATGAAATAAATGTTACTTTTGTTAATAAGCTATATAGGAAATTATTATTGTAACAACAAATTAAAGCAGTTTCATAAGAAGCCCAATTATTTTGAATATTTGATATTTTTTTCTTCTAGGATTCTAAGATATATACAGTGCCACTCAAAAGTCCCTTCCCCCTCATATCGTTTGAAATCTTGATCGGGGATTTTTCAAAGCGGAAAACAAAAAACTTTGTTGAAATAAAAGTGGAATATTATGGTCTTGATCCTAATAAGTGGTTTTAACGTTGAGATTAATTTGGCTCAAAGTTGAACAGACCATGTTCACTAGATCAGAATTGTATTTTGAATAATTTAGAAATATTTTGCAGAAAGTAATACGGTACTTTCTGCAAAATATTTCTACGATAAAAAACATATAATAATATGATTTATCATATCTTGTACCACCTCCTCAAGATATTGTGACACAAACCTGTTATCCTAAAATTGGAAAACTCAAAAATCAACATAAAACCTACCTTGATTTGTTCACATGTGCTAGCGGCTGCTGTTCATCAGAGAACATAAGGTCGTGGGTAAAAGATAGTGAAACACAAATTTTAAATTTATTTATTATTTTTTTAGGACGCCATTTGGTTGAAAACCTTTAAGTGAACATACCTTAAAAACCAAAAAATGGTATGCGGTTATGATGTAATCACATGGGCTATAGTGATGTTGTATGTTCCTTATAAACGACAACTGCTAATAATCTGATTCTTTTAAAAATTATGTATTCAATACTTTCAGTGGTGCTTTCAAAAATTCTTTCACAATCGATAGGTTAGGTGTATTAAAAAATATGCGAAATGTAAATACAGAGAGTTTAATAAAAAAATCAAAAAATAATATAGTAAAAAAATTGCAATAAAAGTTTGCTTCAAAATAAATTAGGACATTCTAATAGCGGTAATTAAAGAGTAAAATCTGAAATTTACATAACGGAATATTCAAGAATCTGATTTAAAACTACAATAAAAATTTAGATGTTTATGCAAAAAATATATATATCTAAAATGTACTGTAATGTCTATTAGTACTGTACTCTAGAATCTGGAAACTCAAAGCCAAATATCTCCAACTAATTCATTACCGACTGGACGTCAGTTACATTCCATTTAAACGGTTAAATCGGTTCCATACCAAATAGTAACTTCAAAAAGCCATCTCAAAATTAACAGTTCCAAAACGTAGAAAATTCTAACTTTAAAAATTCGTAGTTAGAACATGGCTCCAAACGTATAACACAATCACAAGAAACCACAGGGAACAGGTTCCACTGTAAAACGAATCCACCATAAAATAGGATTCAGAATGTGGAAAAATCCACCGTAACTCAAAATTTTCCATAAGTATTCTCCATAAGAATGTACCATAATAATGTACCGTAATGTACCATAAGAATGCACCGTAAGAATACACCGTAATAATGCACCGTAACAATGCACCGTGACCCCCTTTCTCAACAAGGGTTTAATCCATAAATATTTTAGCCATCATCTTCTCTTTTTAAACACAATCTTCGCCATCGAAAAATGTCATTCGGCCCTCGTCTTCTGACCACAAAAAACTTTCATACGCCAACTTCAAAGAACGCCATTTCAATTGCCTCTTAATCTGCAAACGCAAGGCCCATGCATTCACTCCGCTTCAAGGCGAAAAGAAGACTGTCCTCTCCGTTTGTGTTCTACGTTATTTTCACTTGTGAGTGTATTAAATTCATATTAAAAATTAGTTCTCGACTGATATTGCAATTATTATCGTGTTTCACTTCATTACTGTGATATATCCGCGCGTTTTTTGTACTGTATGTGTCCAATAATTTAATTGGTTATATAATTATTTATTTGTAATAAAAATGTTTTTCTGATCATATTTATATGCTCATTTGTCAATCTATCACCTACTCGGAGAACATTGTTTTCATAAAAGAAAGATGTTAATGGCTGTAAATATCTCTTATGTTGCACATAAGTTTCTAATTGCAAGTCATTAGTTTTTGTAGCTGATGATTCCTACAATGATATTTTGTGCTATGGGCAATTCGTGTGTTGACAGAGAACCCGTTAATCTGATGATTTTAGTCTATTGTTAATGAGTAGTAAACAGTAAGTAATGACTCATCACAATTTATTGACTGATTGAAAAGTTATAAAAATTACAAAAAGTCTTTATATTGAAACAGAAACATATATCTAATAAACAATCTTACAATTATCCACCAGTTACTGGTTAAATAATTGATATCAGTAGAATAAAATCCAATCCTAAGTCAAGTAGAATCATTTACACCAAACATATATCTAATATGAAGGCGAGAAATTTCAGATCACAAATGAATACAATAATTAAATCTCAAATTTTAGGTTATATATACAGCGGTTGAATGGTTAGTTTGTGGTCTTCGCAAGGAGAATTTTACCAGTCTCAATTTTATATGTTCCTTTGCAGTTATATTTAAATTAAAAACACATTACAAATAGAAATTGTGACATTTATTTTAATTTTCCAGAAATTTATTTCTTCTACTAAGAATTATTCAAAGAAAGGCAAACGGACAGGCAGATAACTAGAGAGAAGTATGTTATTTCGTAAAAAGCTTTGGCTTCCATTGTTAAGTCTAAAATTACTGCCGGTCTTTTTATTATTCAAAATATCTACCTTGTGACACTTGTGAGTCACATTTATAAGTATTTAAAAAAATGACTTTCAACCTGACTTATGAAGGTAAAAATCTCATGTGTGGCGTTTCGTTGAGATCTCAAAAAATTTAAATACTATTATTTAATGAATTTAGACAGATGTTGCAAGAATTATTGTTATTTGTTTTTCTAGGTTGTTTCCTGCGCCAATTATACAACCTAGTTTTGTTTTTAACAATACAACATCTTGTTTCTTTCAGTTGATTTGTACTACGCAGGATTTTGTAATATAGTAGCCGTTACCCGCGGTTTCACCCTCGTATGGAACGTAAAATTGTTTGCAAGAAGAAATAGCCTATGAAGCATATGGGCTATCTTATGTAACGATTTCTTCTAACTTTGTTGAACAACCCTACATAAGTATAAATCTACCATTACATTTCACCCAAACTGCAAGTGCTTATGAACCAACATATATAACAATTTTATTAAACATTTTTTTGAACCACCTCGTGTAACTATAACTCTGTTTTACCCTATGGAGTGCGCTATAGTGCAACCATCATGTATATTCTGCTGTTTATTTGTCACCCAATATAAAAGTTTTTAATTACCTAACTATAATTCTACTCCACCCCATATTTCAGCTATGCAACTGCTTACCGTCTACACTATATATCAATTATTTCTGATAATTTTTGAGTGACTTATTTTTAAACCACCTTGTATAACTGTAACTCTGCTTCACCCTATAGGGTGCACTACATTGCAACCATTCTGTATATGCTGCGGTTTATTTGTCATCCACTATAACAGTGCTTATTTCTCCATCCCATATTTCAGCTATGAAACTGCTTACGGTCTACGCTTTATAACAGTTCTTTCTGATAATATTTGAGCCACTTCGTAAATTATAATTTCTATCCACCCTATTTTGCTTCGCCCTATATTTCAGGTTCTCCATATAGCAGGATACAAGTGTTCATAGTCCCATGTAAAACTATAATTCTATTAAGCCCCCGATCTCACCCAACTTATATATACAACTACTTATGGACCACCCTATATATTTTTGCACCACTCTGTATAACTATAAATCCAACATTCCCCAACATGTTTCACCCAAATGAGAACGAACAAAATGGACCGCGTCATTTTTTTTTCATTTATTTATATATCTGAACCAGCATATAAACAAAGTTTTCCGGCGTTTCGCCCACACTCATGAGGAGCTTTTTCAAGGGTGAGAAAAACAAAACAAATGTTATTTACCTTGCGCCGACTTGACTTTTTAGATTGTTTTAATATGGTTGTGATGATAGTTTTGCATACTTTCCTAGAATTTTATTAGTAGGTAATGTAAGTGATTTATTTTGTTGATGAGATTTCTGTTAAAATTAGATGGGCGAAAGTTCACAACCTTTGTCTCGGTTGAAATTCTTGGGATTTTTGGTGATTTCAACGGCCTCACGGAATTTTCATGTGAAATATACGGAGATTTCGCCACGACAGAGGAGCTGTCGAAGAGTTTGAAAGCAGGCTAGTTTTCAAACACCATTTGTGCTCTAATAGACGAGTGTTTATAGGTCGACCTGTTTCACCGATGTATACTGCCCCACATGAAATGGCATAAACACCCTTGGATTAAAGATGATTTTGTTTATCCTTTGGAGAGGGCAACATTTGTGAGATTTTGGATAGTGGTTTGTAGACTGTTGTCACCTCGTGCTTAAGGAGAAACTTTCCGATTCTATCCTTGTCCTTGCTAATATATACCAAATATGCTGCTGATTTACTAGGTAACAATTCTTTCTTAGAAAGGGGATTTTAGTGACGAGAAATGGTATTGCGAATTTCGCGTTTACTGTAGCAGGGGTTTAGTAGGCTACCCTCTACACAAGTTCTTCTCAAAGTTTTGGGTTCGGAAACTGATATAGCTTGATGCACCAGGGAGTTCACAACTGACTGTTTCTGAGCTGGATGGTGATGGGACCTGTCGTCAAGATATTTTTCGGTCGATAACAAAAGTGTCATCAACATATCTCAACTAGATTTTGGATTTGTGGCTTGAAGACTCCAGGGCCACTGCTTCAAAGGCTTCCTTAAAAATATTTGCCACTACCGGTGATAGCGGCGAACCCATGGGGGTGCCAGAAGTTTGCATGTAATATTTATTTTGAAAAAGAAAATACGTGGACGTAGACATTTTTCGATCAAAATAAATAAATCCAAGGTTTGTCCGTCTACCGACAGCAGTTCTCTCATAATCGATAGGGAGTCAAAGTTCTCCAACTCCCTATCTTTGTCGCAGCCAAAGTAACCGATGTTGATGAAACAGAAAACCTTAATACCCAACCAGGATGCTGCTGTTATTCTAAGTGTTGAATCTTCTCCTGTCGGTAATAATACTCAGAAAAACAAAATAGGACACTGTTACCTATATTCAGTGTTTAAAAACTGCGACAAACTCATACCTTCATAGGTACATTTCCTTCCAATGTCAAAATGAGTAAATTGTCAGCATCAACCCTTACCATAAAAACCCTTTTCTTGGGAGAAATGTATTCTAGTGATTTAGAGACTGACTTAGTTCAGGAACGGATATATTTTCAAAGCGACAATTCTTAGAAAATACTTTTGGCAAAACCAGATTCTGTATCTGCGAAAACAGAATAGGTCTTGGTATGGTACTCTCGCGATAAATCGTTAGGGTGAGTAAAGACAACATATACTTTAGAAGTGCGTAAATCTGCAATTGTGCACCATGTATGCATGACAATGAATTCAATGTTAAAATGTAATGCTTTTTATTTATAAATTGTGTAAATAATTTTAGTGTTTATAAATGATTCCATTTTATCAGTCATTACTTTCGTGAGGTGGCTTAGTCAATATTTTATTTATTTGACCATTCCAAGTATAAAAAAATGCTAAGAATAAAATTGATTTTGGACCTAGAGGTTCAATATAGAGTACTTAAATTAATTCTATTGACAACGAAAGAGAAAATGAAGCCGGGAAAAGTCACCTTAACCACATTTCTTCTTCTTCATACGTCATGAGTAATTTAATATTTTCGGAAGGTAATGGTGTTAATTATTCTAGTATACTTTTGTCATTAGCACACCCTCTGCGATTACATTATGGAGGAGACAAGACCTATTCTCAAATTAAACCATTACAGTATTGTGGTAAGTAATAAATCAACTTTAACTGTGGCCAATTTCATTATTGCAATTCCTAGAATTCAATTTTTCAGTATGTTAGATTCTCAACCAATTAAAAGTTAAAGGCAGAATTAATGAAAAAAACCTCATATGTTTAATATATAACAAAAAGATACATATTATTATCCTTTAATTACTTAAATTCTAAAATCAAATTTACTCTTGAAATCCAACGCAATAAATTAGTTAATATTATAATGGAACGGCCACCATATCTGACACAAGCTTGCAGACCTACATTGAAAAAATTATTTTTGTTTGATTTTTTTTTGAATGAACTTTACATATTTGCAATCTTTGCGTCCAGCATGAGCCATATTTTCAGCTGTAGCTGATAGTCAATTCACTCAATTCTATTTCACTTTGGAAGTTATGACGATTTATATTTTGGGTTGTATTGTTTTATTTTCCGATAATTTAAATTATGAAGACGCGAGATGTAAGACCGACATCTAGGAATTTCGAGAGAATTAGCACACAGAGGTTCCGAATCTGGAGCCGTTCCGTGTAATTGCTGTTCTCTCTTAACTCCTAGGACAGAATGTCATGATAAAATTTTCAGATTACTTCTCCTGTCAGAGATATTGAATACTCTCTTCGAGGTTTCATTCCTTTGTACGCAAGACAATATATATTATATATAAATATTGTTAGGAAATTTACCAAAGCCGACCCTGTTTCATTTTAATACGACAACGACCGCAGGGATATAAAAAAAGCTAGAGTGTTCGGATGCGAGAAAAACTTATCTCGATCATAACTCGACAACTCTAAAATTGACACTGGATTATACTAGAGAATTTGACGCTGATTTTAAAAGGAAAACCCATCCTGGCAGCAGTCAGTTGGTGGAGCGAAGGGCTTATATGTAAAATTGTTGTTGTGAAAGTGAATATTAGTTTTATAATTTTAAATTGAACCCACGGACTTTACAACAAATTTGGTAATCAGAAGTAGAGGATTAAGTGCAGATAAAATCGTAATCTGATTTATGGAAACGCGTAGCATGGAGAAGATGGACGAAACTACCAAAAAAATAGTCAAGCAGGTTACCGAGGGACTAGACGAAAAAATAGCCCAGATTCTAGAAAAACGTGACAAGAAGGAGAAACAACATCAAGAAGAAATACAACAAAGGTTAGTAAAATCTTTTGATGAAAAACGTAAACTAGAATTAGAAAATCTTGTCACTACGATGAAAAGCGAACAAAAAAATTTAATGGAAGGATTATTCTCGAAATTTGTAGAAAAACAAGATCAACTTGAATTAAAACGACAACATGATGTTAAAGTATTTAAAGCGAAACAAGATCAGATTGAATTGCAATTTGAACAATTAATGCAAATAGTAGCACAAGGTAATGAAACAGTTAATGACAGAATGCAAATAGTTGAGTCAGACATAAAAGAAATAAATGATGACATTAAGACCATAAAAAATACGGTGGACACTCTTGAAACCAAAGTAGATGACCTCGATTCCATCCAAAGCCAGGTACAGTTTGAAATCAGTTCTATTGAAAACACAGTTCAAGATAAAATCAGTGCCATCCAGAATAAGGTAGAAATATAAATCAAAAAAATGCAACAGGACTTACAGCGAGGAAAATATCAGCACACCGTGAGTACCAAAGGTTCCGTTAGCAAACCACCCACATTTGATGGCAGCTCATCTTGGCCCATGTATAAACGGCAATTTGAAGCCGTGGCTACAGCTAATGGATGGGACAATCAAGAAAAATCCACGTCTCTGGTAATTTCGTTAAGAGGTCCGGCCCTAGAACTCCTCCAAAGCATTCCAGTCGATGAACAAAGTAATTTCGACAAGATCATCGCCATCCTAGACAAACGCTACGACAATCAATCCTTGAGCCAGGTATACCAAGTCCAACTGAGTGGAAAAGCGCAAAAATCCGGTGAAAGCCTCCAAGAATTCGAAGCAGAGATTAGACGGTTAGTTCACTTGTCCTACCCAGACCTGCCTGAGGAAACGAAAGACCAGTTGACCACACAGAGTTTCATAAACGGCATCAGTGATGTGGAAGTACAAAGAAATCTAAGACTAAGTGGCGTCAAGAAAAGTAATGAAGCTCTACTTCGGGCTTTGGAAGTCGAGGCCGTCATAAACATGTCCAAGCCGAGGGTCCGAGCAGTTTCCTTTAACCAGGAAGAGTCAGAGTCACCATTTGAAGCGTTGCTGGCTGGCCTGAACAAAATATTAGAACGGTCACAAAGAACTGGCACCAGGGGGGCATGTTACCGCTGCGGACGGACAGGACACTTCCAACGTGACTGCCTAGTGAGGCTACCTGAACGATCAACGACCAGGGGTAACCAACAGAACAGCCACATGTCCAGGGACCGTCAGCCAGTCAGCATAAGGGGGCGAATGCTGACTGTCCCTCCACCAGCCCCCAAAACGTTATCCATCCGGGGATTTTGCCGAGATAGCGGCAGCCAAGTCATCAGAGGTACCATCAATGGGCGAGCAGTTTCCATCACCATCGACACCGGCGCTGCTGTGTCCATAGCCAAGTCCAGGGTTTTGAGAGCATCAGAAATTCGGCCAGTTACCAATAACATCCAGCTCAGAATAGTCAATAGAGGGTGAGGCAGATGTCGTGCTACAGATAGGGGACAACATGATACGGCATAGGGTCCTGGTAGCGAATATTGAGGACGATTTTATATTGGGAATGGACCTAATTAGCCAGCATGAATTTATGTTCGACCCGAGATATTATGTTCTTCGGTTCCTAAATGAGGAATTTGTATTGACACGGTCCGTCAACAGTTCACTCACCTCCATAAAAATTGTGGCAAAGTCTTCAGCTAGAATTCCCGGTCGAACGGAACAGATTATTCATGGGCAGCTAGACAGCAATCCTGGGAGCTCCGTTGGAATGGTGGAGCCCGTACACTCAACTCATGACTACTTAGTTGGACGGGCTATAGTTAAAACCGGACGAGATATACCAATCAGAGTCCTGAATTTGTCCAACAACGACATCAGAATTGCCAATGGTCAAGAGATAGCTTGTTTTGAGCCAGTAGAGACCATCATCAATTGCGAAGAAGAGTACCTGACGTCGGTGAAGGAGACAGGACCCAGTAAAGAGTTCCTACAACAGTTTGCTGACCGTTTGACACACCTGACACCAGAGAAACAGAAGAAAGCCAAACAATTTATCATAAAGCACTGGCAAATTTTTAACAGTAAAGATGAAACCACCGGTCGCACCAAAATCATCCAGCATCGAATAGATACCGGAAAGGCTCAACCCATCAGAATACCGCCTAGACGACTACCATTGGGGCAACAACAGGCAGTCGAGGAAAACTTCGAGTCCATGTTACAAAATGGAGTTATTGAGCCATCCATCAGCCTATGGTCTGCTCCCGTCGTGCTAGTTAAAAAGAAGGATGGAACCACCCGATTTTGCGTGGATTACAGAAAGCTGAATGATGTGACAAAGAAAGACAGCTATCCACAACCCCGAATCGATGACACTTTGACCACACTAGCAGGCTCCCGTTGGTTCTCCACACTAAACCTAAAAAGTGGATATTGGCAGGTTGGTCTACACGCAAACGACAGAGAGAAGACAGCGTTCTCCACCAGTAAAGGGCTGTTTCAGTTCACGGTCATGCCCTTTGGGTTATGTAATGCACCCGCTACATTTGAGAGGCTAATGGAGTATGTACTGAGCGGGTTAACATGGAGAACGTGCTTAGTATACCTCGACGACATTCTAGTCATGGGTCAGAGGTTCGACGACCATCTGAAGAACCTGGACGAAGTATTCTCCAGAATTAATAATGCCAACCTAAGACTCAACCCGAAGAAGTGTTCCTTGTTTCAAAAAGAAGTAGAGTTTTTGGGCCACGTAGTGTCCGAGTCAGGAATCCGCACCAACGAAGACAAGATAGAAGCCATCCGCGATTGGCCAGTTCCAAGAGACAAACATGAACTCCGAAGCTTCTTGGGCCTATGTTCATACTACCGGCGTTTTGTTGAGGGATTTGCCACCATCGCCGCCCCTCTACATCGGCAGACCACTGAGAAAGAGACCTTCCATTGGAATCAAGATTGCGAAACATCATTCAGGCGACTGAAGGCAGCACTATGTTCCAGCCCAATCTTAGCCTTTCCTACACAGTCCGGCAAGTTCATCTTAGACACCGACGCCAGAAACACAGGGTTGGGGGCCGTCCTATCCTAGGTGCAAGTTGGTGAAGAGAGGGTGATCGAGTATTACAGCCGTGGATTCTCGAAACCGGAACGAAATCATTGCGTCACCAGAAAATAACTTCTTGCAATAACTCAAATGGCTGCTGGACATGAAGACACCGGAAGGACAACTGGCCGATGGATGGAGAAATTACAGCAATACGACTTCAAGGTGGAACACCGTGCCGGCCATTTGCACAATAATGCCAATGCCCTATCCAGAAGACCCTGTAGAGCGGAATGCGGACATTGTCAGAAGACGGAACAGCGAGAGGGTGTCTCCATCAGGCAGATCCGAGTGCAGGCCAGTGAAGACTGGACAACGGAACAGTGCATCCAGGACCAAATGGCTGATCCAGACATCGAACCAATTCTGTCACTCAAAACGAGAGGGGCACCTAGGCCACGATGGGACGAGGTAGCTAGATACTCCGGCGTGCTGAAATCGTTATGGGCTCAATGGGACTCTCTAAGAGTAGACAATGGAATGCTCAAGCGAGTTTGGGAAAGCGCTTATGGACGAGGAACCAAGTCCCAACTGGTAGTTCGGAAGAAAACGGTACCAGCCATCCTGACCGAAGTACATGATGGAATTACTGGAGGCCACCTGGGCATGAATAAAACCATAGACATAGTTCGCCAGCGGTACTACTGGGTGAACTACTTCGAAGACGTCAGAGCTTGGTGCCGCAAATGTGCCACCTGTGCAGCCAGTAAGGGCCCGAAGACCCGGACCAAGGACAGAATGCAGCAATACAATGTGGGCGTCCCATTTGAGAGAATTGCCATCGATGTCGCCGGTCCGTTTCCCGAGTCTGAAAGGGGGAACAAATACATTCTGGTCGCAAAAATAATTATATATTGTGAACAACAAATTATCGTTTTATTAAGTTCTTGATACATACTTGCAGTAAATTATTAAACTATATTTGTAAAAAAATAAATTTATTATATTACATCATAATCGCAGCTATCTTAATATTACCATTATCAATTCCTCTATTACTGTGGCAAGATTGTGTTAAGTACAAGAGACTTTAATATTAATAATTCCAAACATCTTTGGATATTCATAAATGACAAACTTGGTAAAAATGCAAAGAAAAGTGATAAAATGAAATACATTCATGATGACAATGAAATTAAAGTGCAGGATCCTACTGAAATATACAATTACCTGAATACATATTTTAGTAATATTGGTTATGAAGTCAGCAATAAAATTACTGAGCCGAATAATCTTGAACTAAAACTTCCAACCAGCAACCCGAATACTATATTTCTAACACCAACAAATGAATTAGACATATTAGAAATTATTAAAAATATGAAAATTAAAAGTTCTGGTGTCGATGAGATTAACACAAAAACTGTAATCGCATTAGCCAACTTTATTGTAGAACCTCTAGCACGTTTAATCAATTTGTGTATAAAAAGATCAATTTTTTTGACCGAGGTGAAATCTTATTACGGATTGGCCATGTGCTTGGTTCAATCACGACATGCTGTATGTGAGCCTCCCGGTTACCCGTATACTCACTAAAACACCTCCAATTGCCCTCTAGGTACCTGGAACTATCAACGAAGATATTACGTCAGGTACCCCGGTCTCTAACCTACCAGTTCCCTAATTTCAATCACCTCCCTCTTCTCTCTCTCTTTGTCCCTTACCACCCTGGCCAGAAACTCCACAATCACTCCCCACTTCCTCTCGCTCTCCATCAACCGTTCTAGGACATTCCTCGCCTCTAGAGCGCACCCCAACTCATTCTCTGCTCTCATTCTATACCCCTGCCATCTTTTACACTCAAAAAAAGTATGTTCAGGGGTATCCACTTGTCCACAGTAAACGCATCACTCATCCTCCTTCCTCTTGAATCTGAACAGATACTGCCGAAAACACCCGTGCCCAGACAGCAGCTTTGTCAGATAATAGCTGGACTGCCTATGTGGACAGCCAACCCACGCTCTCAGGTCTGTGACGAGCCTCCTTGTCCAGGACGCCGTTCCCGCATCCTCACTTCTCCATTCCCTCTCCCATATATCTAAGGATCTCTCCCTCTCTTCCTTTCTCACTCTCACTCGATCCTCCCCCCTCTCGATCCTACTCCTTTCATCGACCTCGATTCCTATAGGCAGCTGCCCCGTGATGCCGCACAGCCCCTCGTACGATACCGTCCGGTAAGCACACGTCACCCGCAGAAGCATCTGTCTATAGGTGCATACGTTCCCACTCTCATAACCTTTTTCCATACCGGTGCGCCATAGAGCAGAACAGACCTAACCACACTATACAACACCACCCTTTTCTGCCCCCGCGGACCTCCGATGTTGGGAAGTATCCTTGACAGTGTCGCCACCACCCCCTTGGCTTTCTGGGTAGCCCTTCGAATATGCTCATTCCAGATGAGCCTATCATCGAGTGTGATCCCCAGACATTTCCTAGGGACCACCCTCACCCCGGCCCAAGAGAAGGCAACGCCTCCCCTCTTCCCAAGGGGGCTCCTCAGAATGACGCATTCCGTCTTCTGAGGAGCTACCCTTAGATGGTTCCTCTCGAACCACTCCCTGATGATAGCCAAAGACTCGTTGCCCTTAGCCACAATCTCATCCAGACCACTGGCTCTCACGACGATTGACAAGTCGTCTGCAAAAGCCAGGCTGACGCATCCCTCTGGCAGAGCCAACCTTAAGATCGGGTCATACACAACGTTGACCCAAGGACCGAACCCTGAGGGACCCCCTGCGTAAGTCTAATCTCGGTGTCTCCCACCACAATCACTCTGCCTGTTAAGTATTCCTTCAGGACATTTACAACCCCCGCATCCATTCCCAATTCCTCCGCCCTTTCCACGATTCCCTCCCATCTGGCCGTATGAAAGGCATTCTCAACATCCACGCCAATAACAGCCGCCCAAACGTACCCAGGATCCATAGCCAGTTACAAGATTTTGCTCATAGCCTGTATTGTGGACCTTCCCTTTCGAAAGCCCTACTGGTTGTCTGAAAGACCTTCAGCCGCCTCAATCGCTTCCTCCACACGTCCCCTGATAAGATGCTCGTATACTTTGCCGACTACGTCTAACAAGGTAATCGGTCTGTATTTCGTAACGCCCCCTTCCCCTTGACCTTTCGGGATCAGGACGGTTTTCCCTCTCCTCCAGGTTTCAGGAAATCGTTGTCTCTTCCATAATTCGTTCAGGATTTGAAGAATCCCTCCCGAATCGTGCCGAATGATCGCCCTCACCGTTTCTACGAGCACTACATCAGGCCCAGGTGCGTTAGGGAAGAGTTCCCTAACGATCCTCAATTTCTCATCCTTATGCAACTCATATGGACTCACCCTGCCTTTCAATTTGGAGGTGACTATCTTATAGTCCTGCCCCCAGACGTCCCCATCCACCTCACTCACCAAACTCCTCCAAGCCTCACGCTTGGCCTTTCCGATAACTTTAACAAGCTTCTTCCGGGCCTCCACATATCCTGCCTTTCTTTCGGTTTCCCCCCATTCTCTACCCACGTCACGACATCGGCGCTTCACTGAGGCTCCTACGTCAAACGCGATGTATCTGTGGAGACTGAAAGATTCCTCAAGGAGAACCTCCCAAGTCCCCAGACCCCTCGCAAGCGACGGCGAGCACAGCGTCACTTCGCTCCTGACAAATGTTGACTCGGCGCCGTTATTCAGGACCATGGCATCCTGTGCCGCAATCCCTTCCTCCCACCAGGTACTCCCCATTGCTCGCGTGGACCTCCTGGAAAATACAATCTACCAGTGCAGTATAATCCCCCATCCCGATGTTCGGGGACAGGTAGCAGGCCACCAACCTCAAGCACCCAAAATCGACCACTAACATCCCCTCTCCCACTCTCACCCCTTTCACTCCACAGTTCCTGTTTACCACCAGGACCGAGACATCCACCCTACTGTCACACAGCCACTTGCCACCACTCGCGTACTTAACGTCTGGTTCGGCCATAACAAAAACGTCCGCGCTGATCCGGACAGCTGTCTCAATTGCCATATTATGCGCAGCCCTTGCACGCCCCACATTCACTTGAAGGAACTTAATACCCCACAGGATTACTTTCCTTCCTCACCCTCTTTTTCGCTCTCTCTCCCCTCTCGTATGCGCATTCTCTCTTTCCTCCTCGAGCAGTCTCCTCCTAAAGAACCTACACGCGGTAGTGTCCCATCTATGCCCTTCCTCACTACACAAATGACATTTGGGCTTACACTTACACTCTTTGGCAGTGTGTCCCCTGACGCCGCAATTGAAACAACACTGCCTCCGATCCTCCCCTTTACTCGTCGTATGCCCGAAGTCCCAGCACCGGTAGCACTTGTCTAACCGGACCCTGGGGCTTATGACACACGTCAGCCATCCCACTTTCACACTTTTGGCTTGCAACAGCACCCCCGCGCTGGCCCCTTCCACGCTGATGGTGGCCATCTGCCTGCCCCCAACCCCTACAACCATCTTGGTCACCATGACCTCGCCCTTTACTCCCTAGACCGAGCTTATGCGGAAACCCTCTTTTCCGACGCACCCCTCCAGTCTCTCGGAGAGCTTTGCTGCCTGCCCTGACAAGCAGCAACTCCCCACACTTTGTCTCCCTAACTGCTTTTACGGACTGCCTGACGAGACGGACGGTGTCCGCGAATGTCTTCCCCTCGGGCTTCTTAATGAAGACGGCGTCTTGATTAGGCCGCCTTCTAGCTACAGATGGGGCTGCTTTCCCTTGCTGACCCACCTTAGCCTTCTCCACCGGTACCTTTCCCACCGCTTTCGGTGCCGCCACAGTGGCATATGTCCTGTCGATCCCCTCCCGCCTTTGTTGGGGGTTGGTATATTGTGAAACTTCTCGCACCTCGCTCTCTTTCATTTCCTTCGCCACCGTCGTCTCCCTCGCGCCCGCTACGCCCCTCTTGGCGAACATGACGGCCCTGATCTCCGCAGTCATGAGTATAGAACTCAGACTGCGAAGCCTCATTACCCCATCCTTGATCTCACGCTTGGTGTTAGTTCTCTCATACACCAAGCGAGAGAGTTCGCGCGTAACCCCATCCCGTTCCTTCAATGCCTGAAGGGCCTTCCTCCGGAGAAGATCCTCCGCCGAATCATCCGTGAGGAAAAAGAGATCGTCTATGTCGATCCCCTCCTCCTCGCCGAACTCCCTTTTCCACCGTTCTGTTGGACCTCCTATTCCGCTTGGCCTCACCGCTGCCCACAGGTTCAGTCCCGAGAACGGTCCCCACGGACCCACACCTAGGGCTCCTCTGCAGCCCCGCGATAGCACCTTTCCCGAACTTCGGTCCGTAATCATTACCGACTTCATTGCCCTTATTGTCGCCGTTCCTGTTAGCCTTTCCTTCTCTATCATTTCCACAATCGTTTCCGTTTCGTGCCGATCCATCATCATCAGTTCCTAGACAACACAACATTCAGGTTTTTTACATTTAAGTCCAATAGAAAGATCCATTTGGGCCGATGCAGATAAAGCCAATTCGCAAAACCAAAGAAAGCATATCATGTCAAATTACAGACCCATCTCACTGATATCTAATTTAGCTAAAATCTTGGAAAAAAATATTTACAATAGAATATTAGAATTTGTGAACAAGCATAAAATAATACAAAAGAACAGTATGGCTCCATGAAAAAAATAGGTACAAAGGATGTCTTAAATTTTCTATCAAATGTTATTTATGAAAAGCTTGATAACAGTACCGCATTTGCAGCTACATTCCTAGACTTAGCCAAAGCATTTGGCACTGCCAATCATAAGATATTATTAGAAAAATTATACTGGAATAAGGGGCAAAGCTTATAAGCTCATGACATCTTATTTGCAAGACAGAAAGTGTTAAAGTAAATTATGTTGTAAGTGAATATTGTGAAGTTCGAACAGGTGTTCCGCAAGGAACAGTACTGGGGCCACTGTTATTCATTCTGTACGATAATGACTTACTACTATGCTAGCTAGCTAGCTTTATATAAACTATGTTTAAATTTGGACAAAACTGTTTGCATGACATTCGGAAATTGCAAAATTAGTATTCTGGTAAACCTAAACATTTTAGTCAAAGGAAAAAATCTGAATAGGGTGGAATCATGTAACTATTTGGGAATCATATTTAATTACGGAATGAAGTGGCATAAACATGGAGAATACATTCTTAGAAAAACGAAGTATTCTATAATCTCTCCAAGATTATGAAAAAGGGCACATTTATGAAGTTTTATTACGCATTTTTCCACAGCATGATGATGAACTATGGAATCATTGCCTAGGGTGGAGCTTACTCCAACGCTTCAAAACATCTGCAAAGTCACCAGAAGAAACCGTTAAAAATCGTAAACAAGAATAAAACGAACTTACATAACAATCCTTTAAACTTGGAGAAGCCGTTCTCACTTGAATCTTTGAAATATCACTACATTACGCTGAAAGCAAAACATGAGCATACTTATTCCGCATATAACTAAAACAGTCAGTAGCAAACGCAGTTTTATAAGAGCAATGTATACAACCGTCTTCCAAATAAACTAAAAGCGTGAAGCAATATAAGTGCAATAAAAACTAAGTTAAAAGTGGATAATTAATATAGTTAATAATATAATTAGATAGGCAATTGACAAAAAAGTCACCAATGTTATAGCAACTTCATGTAAAAATTATGTTTTACTTTTTATTCTTTTATGTTCTTTTTTATTTTATGTATTTTTATATATTATGCTTTATGTTAAGTATTCAATTTTATTCAATATTTTTAAGAACTGCCTTCTATAGCTATAACTTCTACCAATATTTAAAATATCTTGTATATACTGCTGCCAATTAGTCACCCATTATAACTTACTGGTCTATCGGTTTTTGTAGCATCCTGTATAACTACGCTAAATAACCATTTTTGAGATATTTTTTAACCATCCTGGAAAATATAATTTGTCTCCACCTTATATGTCAACTACCCCGTATATGCAACTTTTTCTAACATGTTTTAATTAAACTGTATAACCATAATTTTACTTCGCCTCATGTTTCAGATATTGCATATATGCAACAGCTCATGTTCTATCTTAAAACAATTTGCACAATTTTTTATCCACACTATTTAACTATACTTTAACTCCACCCTCTATTTCAACCACCTTGTATGTGCAGCTACTTATCGGCCACCCAGTGTGTCATTTTTTGTACCACCCTGTGTAAATATAAATCAATTAATTCTCAATTTATTTCACCAAAACTGCAACTGCTTATGGATCACCCTATGTAACATTTTTAGAGTTTAAACTACTTAACTCTACTCCTCCCTAAATTTCTAATATCATATCTGTGCAAGTGATTATGAGCTACGCTGTTTCACATTTTTTTCTCATATTTTTTAAGCACAATATGAAATATAATTTCTCTTCATTTAATCCATCCTTCATTTGCAACTGTTTCTAACATTGTTTGAATCACACCACACAACGATAACTTGACTTCGCCCTATATTTCAGGTACTCCATATATGCAAGAGCTCATGCTCTACCCTATATAACAAAATTCTTCCAACTTTTTTACCCACACTGTATACTTATTATTATACTCCATGCTATATTTCAACAAGCTTGTATATGAAACTACTTATGGGCCACCCAATATAACATTTTTTTCACCACTCTGTATACTTAGAATTCTAGTCCACCCTATATTTCATCTATCCGGTATATGAAACAGCTTGTGGATCTTGACATTCTTTTATAATATTTTTTAAACCTTCCTGTATAGCTGTAATCATACTTCGCTAGATATTTCAACCATCCTATAATATGCTACTTGAAAAACTTGTGAACTACTTGTGGATATAAAACAATTTTTTAATCACCCTATAAACTATAATTCCACTCCACCTTATATTTCAACCAACCAGAATAAACTACTTCTAACATCTTCTCCAACTCATTCCATCACTTTAATAATAGCTCAAGAAAATTTAAATATCCTACCTGCTTACATAACAATTTTGTTATCCAACCTGCATAAATATAATTCAACTCCACCCGTTTTTCAACTACCTGGTGTATATAACTGTTTATGGTCCACTCAATATATCTTTTTCAAACCGCCCCGTATAACTTCCCCCTTATTTCAACCACATTGTATATATACAGCTACTTACAGGCCATCTAATATACCTTTTTCTTTCTCAAGAATTCTTAAATACGTAATTCTACTCTGCTGTAAGTTTTACCTATCCTTTATATATAAAATTACATTTGATATATCAGTTGAATTTTTTTTTTAAAGCCAAACATGTTATATTGGCATATTCGGAATTATGAATAAAAGCTAATCTGATTCAAGTATCTAATATTTGGTGCATGCGCTGGAACCAAGTGACTAATTGTGTATTACCCAACATGGTACTAGTTTTTTGGCTATATCTACCGAAATAAAATGTATACCAGATTTTAAGCCAAACTATAAGCTTTGCAATAAAAAAAAATCAGTAAAAACAGTTCAGTAGTTATTACGTGATGAGGTAACAAACAAACAAACAGACAACTACAATTTTATAATAGTATAGATGCCAAGACAACGAACAGGTAACTCCGATTACCTCTGTGGGAATTATGTAATAATATGCTGATATTATTGTGTATGTCTATTGGTTAAATAAATAAAATAAAAATAAAAAAATAAAATTGGAAAAGGATTTGTAAATAAAAGCCTGAATTCTTTGTTTAGTAATTTTATTACTAGCTAAGTTTTCAGTATGCTAATATCTAAAACTATAATGTTGTTCTTTGGTTTAAAACAATTCAAAATTAAACGAAGAATCAATAAAAAATACATTCAAGTATACATTTTTAATATACAACAACTATATATTGTAAAAACTGAGCGAAACAAATTTTCATAGCTCGAGCAAATTTAGCAACTTGATTTTATTATTGTCTACATTCATAATAACTTGTTAAAAGTAAATGTAATACAAACTAAAAGATTTTTCGATATGTTTGTATTCATCCCACAAGGATGTGTCACAGATACAAGTGTACACTCATTTAATGTATATTATAAAAAATTATATTTAAAAAAAATTCTTGTTTATAATCGTTCACATTTTTTGACAATTCCATTCTATCAGAGCCTAAAATCAACATTTTGTGTATGGAAAATGTCTTTTTATATTGTTGTAAAATATTTTCACTATTATTCATACTTAAACATGTAGAAAGATTTTTCACAATTGCCAAAATTATTATCTTTTCCATACAGAAGAATGTCAGTAGGCGTTTTTGATTTTCTCAATTCTCATAAAGATTTTAACATTTCTAACTTTTCCAATAATAACAAGTGATATAAGAGTATAAAAAAGATAAGGTTAGAAATTTGGAGACAACTACTAATTAACTATCTAATTTCTTATTTCTAAAATATACAGTTTCAATTTGACCTAAAGAGTATACCGCACTTGTTTTATAAAATATTTCGAATATTTTTTTCAAAATTTTTTACCGAGATTATATTGAACTATGCATTGTTTTTATTTACAAAACTCTTGTAAAATTCTTTATACAGTAATCTGTTAATTAATCCGATCAGTTTATATAAAATTTTGAACTAAAAAAGAAAAATTTTTGATTAGAAATATCGAAATAAAATCGTAAATTGAGTAGATATAATATGTTGTTGTATATAAATGCAATTAACAGGTTAAGAAAATATTGCACACATTTATGACAGAAAACAATACTGTGAACATACAGCTAAATAAATAATATCTACACACTCTTAATTGTAGTAAAATTAATACAACAACATTTACAAAACGTATACATCAAACATAACTATTACATTTAAATATATATTTATTTTCTTCATATTATATACATTATCATAAATACATTAGTTTTTTACATTCAGGAACATTTTATTCAATAATGTAGTAAGCGTGTGGAATGTTATTTATTTTACATTTTTTATTCATTTCAAAAGTAACCAAAAATTAAAATCTAAAACTAAATAAAGAAGGTTTCCCCTGGATCTTTGGAAATATTAAACCTGCAACAAAAGAAATTAAAATAATTAATATGTGTTTAAATTATATAATATATATTAATAACTAACATGAAAGATTTTTGTCGTTTTAATTTATCCTCATTATCTCCGGAGATACATGCTATAAACATATTGCCTATTGTACATATATTTATCACCTTGGGTCCGATATTTTGTATAACATACTAAATATTTATGTACTAAATAGAATAGTGCTATCTAAGGGCACCACTATTGCAGATCATAGGCACCTCATTAGATGTGAAGTTAACCATATTATTATTTTAGTTAGTTAGTATTTAGTGTATTAAACGCACATTTTTATCAATAATAACCGAATTTTTTTATTTACCCTCTCCCCTTCTAGATCAAAATCCAATCGACAAGCCCCATGAATCTAAAACCTGAGGCGAGGCTCTTGTTGCTAAGTTATTTCCTTCGACCTTGAAATATCAGTTTGTTTAGGTAATATATGGAAGGAGAAAGTGTTGTGGATAGATTTTGTATTTTAATTTTTTCAATTCTAAAGTAATTCATAGTGGTCCAGGTTTCTAATAACAGATGTGTACCAATTTTTTGCAAAAAAACAAGTGTTTTTACTTTATAAATTGGAACCTAAAAGACTCCTTACCTTAACTACATCTCGCCAATATCATCAATCTAAGGGAAGAATACTCTGAATAAAAACAACCTGGCCCTCCAGTTTGGGGGTTGTGGCATCAGGCCAGCAACCTGATACTCGTGAAAAATGTTAAACACGAAAAATGGTTTATGAATTTCGGTTGTTGGAATATCCACCAAAAGGATCAAGTCTTATAGGAACTTGAACGACATCAAATAGATTTAGCAATCTTCAGTGAGACCAAAAAATAAGTATGTGGCACGGAAAATTACGCTCTTCTCGACAGTGGTATCGACAAATACAAAGCGGGAGTGACCATAGCAGTAAAAAAGAACCTAGTAAAGAAAGTAAAGGATTGGAATGTCGCAATTGAACGATTAATAACAATGGACCTGGAGATAGGAGGAAAACAAATTGCAATAATTGGAGTCTATGCGCCGACGGATAACCCAGCTAGAAGAGAAAGAATGATTCTACGATGAATTCAAATTGAAGATTGAGAAAGTTGGCAACATAAAAGAATTACTAATAATGGGCGATAGGAATGGACGAACTGGAAACAAAATCAAATGAGGTAATATAAAGATATGAAGAAGACGTCGTAAATGACAATGGCATACGTCTGATAGAAATATGCGAAAAAAGAGATAAATGGCTTCTCCCCTCACAAAAATATTCATAAATACACATGGATCTAGCCTAAAATAGATCTAAAATCTATTATCGACTATATAATAATCAGGCAAAACTCAAAAATAAATGTGTCCAATGTTATAGTAAAACGGGGTGCAGAACGTGGCAGTGATCACTTCCTAGTAAAAGCCAGCCAAAACCTACTTTAACCCATATACTAAGAATAACAGAAATATTACCTTGGAACAGGAATAGCCGTTAGAAAAGTTGCAAGTTGAATCTATCGCATTCCTAAACAAACTAAGATTACTTTTTTTTTGTTTTCTGAATGATACTTGTGGCATATTTTTCAATGTCTAAGTGCTTCTTCATTTTTGGCGAATGCACTATCTTATAACAAAGTCGCACCTAGGAGCGCCACATAAAATTCTGAAGATCTCCCTTTCAAATTCTTCCAATTTGAAAGGAACTTTATGATTATATGATCTTTAGAAATTTCTGTGCTACCCTGTATATTACAAATAAAATTCTCTTAGTTACGTGAAAAATCAGATAATACACATTGTCAAATATTTTAATTTACATCTTAGAATTGTGCCTTTTTAATCCGTAGTTTCTTAACCATTGACAACGGGGTCTGATCTAGACCCCGAAACGTTTGGAATATACAGCAATTTTCTTTAAACTGTGGTGTTATTTCCCAAAAAGCACTTAGACATTGAAACTGAGATTACCCCAAAAACTCGAACAACAACTACAAGGCAATGCAAATGAAGTATATGAATATCTTAAAGTCAAAATCCACCAAGTAGCATTTGAATCAGTGGGAGAACAACAAGGAAACACAGCAACAACTATCAAAAATCAATGGTGGATAGCTGAGATAGAAAAGCAGATAGACGAGAAGAAAAGGCTACATCATAAATGGTTAACAACGGGAGACAGTGAGGATAGGAAGCAATACTGTAGACAAAGAAATATGATAAAATACAAATAATTAAAGTCAAAAATATTAGTTGGGAGAAAAAAATGCGAAGAATTAAACGGATTGATGGGTAGCTCAAGATTTCGAGAATAGTGGAAATTTATCAACAATCTGAGAAAAAATACCCAAGATAAAGTTAGAATAGGAGACATTACAGAACACAAATTATTGGAGCATAATTCCAAACAATTCACAGAAGAAAGAGATATATATAAAAAACAAAACCGTGTGGATGATCAGAGGCAAGATGCAGAAGGAATTCAAGAAATAACGGTCCAAGAAATTCTGAAAGCACATAAAAATATTAAAAACAATAGACCTGACAGCCCTGGAGGAATACCTATAGAGCTAGTCAAATATGCACCGACAATATGCCATGAAATTATTAAAGATATATTTAACAAATGTCTTCAAGAAATGAGGTACCCTTCGAGTGGCGACAAGGGCATTTAAGTTCAATATATAAGAAAGGTAGCCGATAGACTGCAATAATTATAGAGGTATTACAGTGATACCTTCTATAGGTACGCTGTTTGGGCCCATAATAACAAAAATAAATAAAAGGGTGTCACCCGAGATTGAGAAGCAAAGTGGATTTCGCCCAGGCCGACCTTGCGTCGACAACTTATTCAGTGTAAAACCGCTAATAGAGAAAAAAATATGTAAAAACCAAGAACTGCATATAATGATCGTTGACTTGAAGAAGGCTTATGACTCGGTAGTGCATAAAAAACTTTAAGAAATCGTTGATCAGAGTGACATCAATCAAAAATACATCGATTCTATTAAAAGTCTGTATAGGGAAAACGAAATATCCATTAAAGTATAGATGTTGGAAATGATATATATACACTTTTATTTGCTAACGATCAACCTATACTAGCTGAAGATAAAGAGGATGCGACTTATATGGTCAAAAAATTAATTGAGGAATTCCACAAATGGGGTTTTGAATTCAATATTACTAAGACACAATATATGGCAATTGGAAAGGTCGAAACAAATATTGAAACAGAATACGGAAACAAAGAATCCGTGGAAGAATATAACTATCTAGGGGTGACAATACCGGATGATGGCAGAGACCGAAAGGACATAACAAACAAGATAGCCAAATGTAAACGAGCCATACGGGCTTTGCTTCCAATGCTTTGGAACACACAAATAAAGACGAAAACAAAAAAGACAATATACAAGAGGATCTTTGAAAGCTGTGTAACCTACGGATCGGAAGTATGGGTGATTAACAAAGACATGGAGAAAAGACTGCAAGCAGCAGAAATGGACTATTGGAGAGGAAGTGCCACACTTAATAGATTACATAGGGTAAGAAATGAAACTATACTACAAAGAACGACCATAGAAAAGAAAATTACAGAGACAATAACTGAAAATCAATTACTTTGGTACGCGCACCTAAGGAGAATCAATGATGAAAGAACACCAAAGAAAATTTGGGACCGGTTTCCCCAAGGGAAAAACAAACGGGGGAGACCAAAGAACAACATGGAAAAGCAGAATTGATAAAAATATGCGAGAGAGAAGCCTGGACGAAGGTGACTGGAATGAATATCAAAATGTTTTTCCAGCGACCATATGAAAAAAAAATAGTTTTGAGGCTATTGGGTGAAATTTGGAAAATATTACCGATAAACAATATTCTAGTTCATACGATACACACATGAAATATTAATATATATATATATATATATATATATATATATATATATATAGTGTAACATTTCAAAAATGTAAGCCGTTTTTTCTATAAAAAAAATGCTTAATTGTTTGCATTTTGTAAATAGTAGGTTTGCTTAGCACCAACTTTATAAATGTATTTATTAGGTAATTAATTTGTACAGAATGGGAACCTTCTAAGGTTTAGATTACTAAACAACATGCATGTGCTATTTATTGTCTAGTACTATATTTTGTTAATTATTTTCAACTTTTTAGTTCTACTTGGAACTCGGTTAATATATTTTTAAATTGTTTTATTGGTTCAATTATTTTATTTCCCTTTTTTAGTTTAGTGCTGTCTTTTATTTCTCTATATATGCTGATTGTGCTGTAAATATACACGTTGAAATCAACTAAAATGAAGAAACAAACTGTTTGCTGTATTATAAAACTAAAGTATTTTATTAGTAGTCTACATCCAAACATGGTATATTCATAAGTGTTATTACGCGGTAAACTTCAAAGCTATTAAGTCATACGTAAGTGGGGCGATTCCATTATGATTAAACGAAAATGATTTATTGAATCCTATATGACACTGCCAGAAACATTGTAATATCACATAATTGTGGTGCAGTAGTTTTCCAATAAGAAAAGTTGTTGGCACCAACTTCAATAATATACTAGATAGGTAGGTAATTAATTTGTACCGAATGAGCACCTTTTATTGTTTACATTTCTTACTTTTATGTATTTAGGTAACGCAAACAGAGATTGTGCTATTTAATGTATAGTGTTATGTTTTGTTAATTATTTTGAGCTTTTTAATTCTATGTTGAAGTCGGTTAAAATATGCTATAAATTTTATATTCGGTTACATTTAAACACTGTTAAATCAGCTGACACAAAATGTATACACATAAATTATTAATTTTTTTAATATATAAGTTATTATTAATTCAGTCAGTTCACCATATATGCACAAATTTTGTCTATTAACGTTTAATCGATCGAATACAGTTTCAAATGGTTGATGTTAATTAATAAATGAACAGTTGGTGATCGATTGAATGCACGAGATATTCAAAGAACTATTCACAACTCGCAATACATTGATCGAGACTGGGTCAGACAGAAATAGTACTGTATTTTCACTAAATCTGTCTGTTAACTGTTCCACTTAGTGACATCGTGTTCTATAAATCTAAATTCGTATTTTGCACACTAGCAGAGGTCAACATTTCATTCGAATACGGGTAGGTGGAAGAGTGAAATTTATTAGAGCTTTCGAATAGTTGAAATGAAACTTTTTTCAACACTGACATTAATATGCATCGTACATCTGGTTTAAACTATGAATTATTTAAATCATAAAAGCCATTTAGAGTATAGTTTGATATTCTATGGAATTTTAAATTAAGCTTTTAGTGCGAAATGGCTGAAACATTAAATTAATGGCATGCACTGAAAAAATAAACAAAGAGCAAACTTAATTATTCATGATGAAACCGCATTATGTAGGAGTATTTAAAAGCATTTAAAATAAGAAAATTGCATAACAAATTGTTCTCCAATATTCCAATGTTCTGATGTTTTTCAAAAAATAGCAGATTCAAATTCAACACATTGTTATTATTTCTGATATGACTTAGGCTAACCTATAATTACAATTGCTTGGTTGGTTTTTTGGTCAAAAGTTCGAATAAGAGTCACAAATCACAAGTTGCCTTCTATCTAATTATACGTGGAGTCTTATTCTTCAGATCGAGTGTTTTGGTAGTTAGTTAATTTTGTTTTTTACATAGCTATCCCATAGAGATATTACTTAATATAGAGAGACGGTCAGGTCCCTAGAAAAACGCAACGCATCGTGAGAGAAACTGAAAACCCAGTGGAACTGTCTAAATCTGCCTAAGCCGGATTTTGGTTGGTTCTGATTTGAGTTAATCAAGTGATGTCTAGCTATTACTTGCAGCTCTAGACTGAGATTCGGTTTCCTCTCTCATCCCGCGTTACGATCCCACTTGTACAGTCGCCTATACCCTACGCATTTTATATTTAGGTATTACCACAGAATAATCAAACCCAGAAGCGAAACAAATTTCTTTGCGCATGTGCGACAAAGCCATTATTTTGAGGGTAGGTTCAATGAACCACAGAATTATCAAGTATTATAATATTATTTCGAAGTTGAAAAATGTACCATATCCGCAGAGTAAAAGCTACAAAAATAATGGTATTATTCACAAAGAATCTGTTAAATACATGTTACTTACATATACACAATATTCAACAACATATCAATTATCAAACATACCCTAACAGTCCAGGGATCGATTTAGTAGCAGTAAATATTCTAAGATTTATTTATTATACACAATTGCATCATAACGAGGTGTACAAGTAAGGCCAGTTTGGCAACAAAAATTGAGAATTAAAATATACTTTAAATATATATATATATATATATATATATATATATATATATATATATATATATATATTAAAATGTACATAAACTGACACCCAAGCCCATATCGCCGAAACTACTGAGTTCAAAGTTTTGAAGAAAAATAGATGTCATTGGTTCTCACTCAGGAAAATCTAAGCTGAATGTTATTATTGAAGAAAATTGAAAAATTAAAAGGAAAATAATAAAACATAACCAAGGGCATCATGTAGAACAATGATGGCAAACCTATGACACGCGTGTCAGTGTTGACAACTAAAGCTCATTTTTGGTGACATGCATTTTCAAGGATAAAAAATTATATAATTCAAATATTTGTCTTTCATAACAGTCAGACTTGGTTATTAATAACATTATTTCTTAGGTTAATATAATTAATAATTTAATTCTGAAACTAGACGCGCATGTAGGTACAGGTAATAATTAACACAATTATAAATAATACTATTTTTAGTCTTTATTTTGGAATATATGTCACAAACAACAAAAATTATGTTTGAGTTTTTTTTAATTATAAATATTTTTATTTTATTAGTCGTTTTTCAAAATTTTGACACGCCGAACTCAAAAGGTTAGCCACCATTTATATAGGATATCAAACAAAAGGGATCATGTGATATATAACTAACAAAGTATGTTCTCAATTTCAAATTATATAGGTTAAAAGATATAACGGAAACTGTTAAAAAATTAACACTTTCCTCTGCTATCACCGGAACTACCTACTAAGCTGAAAATTCTGAAAAAATATGACATATACGGCATTACTCAAAGTTTTCGGGAAAATCTAATAGAAAAAACTAATTTTAAATTAGTAAATTGCGGTAAATTAGAAAATATAATAAATTAAATGTATAGTGGTACATCTTGCAGTTGAGCAAATTATTTTAAATTTGCTTAAATTAGTCTCGCAATAAATATTTACATTTATTTGTCCTTACTAGACAATTCACACAATTTTACTGCTGAAATTCAGGGTTAGATGAAGTAACATAATTGCTTTCATATAGTGTGTTAATTTTTCCCGAAATTATTGATTGACAAACAAAAGAAGCCGAAGGACCATGAATTTATTGTTATCAACCCTACTTTTTTATTTCATTTTTAGGTTATACAGCGCAATCAAACCGAATTGTTATCAAACGCCCTCATAATTGAATTTTCTTCACGAATTGAATTGATTTCAGTTCGTTAATTTGACGTAAAAACATTTCCGAGAACTGGAACGACACATTTAAAAATTGAATATTCACAATTGAGAGAGATTCAATATCAGAATTCAATATGGCAACGGCATGTAATTCAATTATGGATATTAAATTTTCTGTTTGATGGATTTGTTCGATTCCAAAGATATATACAATCATATAGTGCGCCGTTACTGCTATATTGATTTGTAATAAATGTATAATATTACCATGACCTGGTTTGTTTAAGAGACATATCGCTTGTATGTATATGCGAAACTCATTCTTTTTGGCATAAATTCATTACACATTGACAGGAGTGATTCATTTGTACTTGAATTGATTTGGATATCAATTTATAATTGCCCGTTTTTATGTCTAGAACCTTTTTACATTTAATTAGCAACTGAATTTCTAATTTTTCCCTGTCCTGTAACCTGACACATCGTTCATTATTTGCATTACATATTAATAACTCGAAGTATATGTAACTGTCATCGCAGACATATAGGAATAGATATAATGTGATGTCATCCAATACTTTCTCATTATTCTAATTTTACATCGGAAAAATCGGATTAACACTCCCTACTTTTATCAGTTCTATTACAAAAGGGAGGATTCCTAGGTAAGCTGCAGCTATATACAGTGTGGACTTTCATTGCCTTTTCTTAACTTTTGAACGGAACAAGAAATCGATATCTAACAAAACCACTAATGTAGAATGGGGTAACTTTGTTTAGTTTCAGAATTAAAACAAATTGCTTCTTAAAATATGCGAGAAAAAAAATAAATGTAAACATCGGTTTTATCTGTAGTCTCCATTTCTTTAAATAATATATTATTTTTCTCATTATTTTTCGAGAAAAAAATAAAATACTCTCTTCGAGGTGTCATTCTTTTGTAGGCAAGAGATATTGTCTAAAATATATATTGTTTCTGGTTAGGGAATCTTCAATCTTCAGTAAAGACCGATATCTAGAATTTTTGGGGAAACTAGCACATAGAGATTCCGAATCTGGAGCTGTTCCATGTAATTGCTGTTACTCGTAATTCCTAGGTTAGAATGTCACGATCAAATCTTCAGGTTAACTTCACCTGTCAGAGATATTGAATACTCTCTTCGAGGTGTCATTCTTTTACACGCAAGACAATATATATGTATATAATATATTGTTTCTGGTTAGGGAACCTTCATCAGTTCCCACAATTATATATTATACGAAAAATATCATTCAAGACATCAGCCATTGATCTTAAAAGTTGATATTGCAATATACTTCGTGGGTTCAATTGAAAATTATAACAACTAATATTTACTTTCACTTTTCTAGAACTTTATTTACATTTAAAACAGCTGATTCACAATACATTTTCATATAAGCTAGTCGTCGCGGTATAACTGCCTGGCGATCGTGGCGTTCTTCTTTTATATCATCAGCGTAGAATTCTCCAGTAGAAATCAACATCGTTCCTTCCGCTGCCGAGCCTTTTCGAGAATCGTATTTTTTTATCTTGAAGCGTTTGTTGTCGTGCTGAAATGACACAGGGTCGGCTTTGGGTAAATTTCGTAACACTGCCCCCCCCTTTAATTCTGATCGTCCCGATCAGAAACATCCCCTCCATGGTAGGGAGCGAGTCGATCTAAGTGAACCACCTTCAATTTAGCCTTGGGGTTTCGACGGATCCGGTAGACGACATCATTCAGCCTCTTGACCACTTCGTATGGACCATCCCAGGCGGGTGTAAGCTTTGGGGATTTACCCTTGCTCCGTTGGGGGTTGTACAGCCAGACTTTGTCCCTCTCCTGGAACCCGGCTGAATTGGCCTTGAGGTCGTATCGCGTCTTCATCCGGTCACTGGTGGCCAACATCTGCGTTCGGGCTAAGTCGTGTATTGCCAGCATGTTATGTCGGAGCTGGTCGGCATAATCGTCGATGTCTTGGGGAGGGTCTTCGGGGGAGCCAAATGCCAAGTCGCATGGTAATCGCAGCTCCTTTCCGAATAAGACCCTGGCTGGGGTCAGGCCTGTACTATTATGTACAGCAGAGCGATATGACAACAGGAATAGGGGAATATGCTCATCCCAATCACGCTGGTTATTGCTGACGACCTTGGATAGGTGTTGTTCCAAGGTCCGGTTGAATCTTTCCACCATTCCGTCTGACTGTGGGTGTAATGGTGTTGTTCTCGTTTTCCTGATCCCCAACATCGTGCAGACCTTCTGGAATACATTCGATTCGAAGTTACGCCCCTGGTCTGAATGTAATTCCATCGGGACGCCAAACCTGCTGAATAGTTGTTCTACTAGCACCGTCGCTACCGTGGTTGCCTCTTGGTTGGGTATCGCATATGCCTCAGGCCATTTGCTGAAGTAATCCATTGCGACCAGAATGTATTTGTTCCCCCTCTCAGACTCGGGAAACGGACCGGCGACATCGATGGCAATTCTCTCAAATGGGACGCCCACATTGTACTGCTGCATTCTGCCCTTGGTCCGGGTCTTCGGGCCCTTACTGGCGGCACATGTGGCACATTTGCGGCACCAAGCTCTGACGTCTTCGAAGTAATTCACCCAGTAGTACCGCTGGCGAACTTTGTCTAGGGTTTTATTCATGCCCAGGTGGCCTCCGGTAATTCCATCATGTACTTCGGTCAGGATGGCTGGTACCTTTTTCTTCGGAACTACCAGTTGGGACTTGGTTTCTCGTCCATCAGCGCTTTCCCAAACTCGCTTGAGCATTCCATTGTCTACTCTTAGAGAGTCCCACTGAGCCCATAACGATTTCAGCACGCCGGAGTATCTAGCTACCTCGTCCCATCGTGGCCTGGGTGCCCCTCTCATTTTGAGTGACAAGATTGGTTCGATGTCTGGATCAGCCATTTGGTCCTGGATGCACTGTTCCGTTGTCCAGTCTTCATTGGCCTGCACTCGGATCTGCCTGATGGAGATACCCTCTCGCTGTTCCGTCTTCAGACAATGCTTGCATTCCGCTCTACAGGGTCTTCTGGATAGGGCATCGGCATTATTGTGCAACCGGCCGGCACGGTGTTCCACCTTGAAGTCGTATTGCTGTAATTTCTCCATCCATCTGGCCAGTTGTCCTTCCGGTGTCTTCATGTCCAGCAGCCATTTGAGTGCGGCATGATCTGTTCGGATTAAGAAATGGCGACCATACAGGTATTTGTGGAAATGGTCTACAGCCCTTATTATTGCAAGAAGTTCTTTTCTGGTGACGCAATAATTTCTTTCTGGCTTCGAGAATCCACGGCTGTAGTACTCGATCACCCTCTCTTCACCATCTTGTACCTGGGATAGGACGGCCCCCAAACCTGTGTTGCTGGCGTCTGTGTCTAAGATGAACTTGCCGGACTATGTAGGAAAGGCTAGGATTGGGCTGGAACATAGTGCTGCCTTCAGTCGCCTGAATGATGTTTCGCAATCCTGATTCCAATGGAAGGTCTCTTTATCAGTGGTCTGCCGATGTAGAGGGGCGGCGATGGTGGCAAATCCCTCAACAAAACGCCGGTAGTATGAACATAGGCCCAAGAAGCTTCGGAGTTCATGTTTGTCTCTTGGAACTGGCCAATCGCGGATGGCTTCTATCTTGTCTTCGTTGGTGCGGATTCCTGACTCGGACACTACGTGGCCCAAAAATTCTACTTCTTTTTGAAACAAGGAACACTTCTTCGGATTGAGTCTCAGGTTGGCATTATTAATTCTGGAGAATACTTCGCCCAGGTTCTTCAGATGGTCGTCGAATGTCTGGCCCATGACTAGAATGTCGTCGAGGTATACTAAGCACGTCCTCCATGTTAATCCGCTCAGTACATACTCCATTAGCCTCTCAAATGTAGCGGGTGCATTACATAACCCAAAGGGCATGACCGTGAACTGAAACAGCCCTTTACTGGTGGAGAACGCTGTCTTCTCTCTGTCGTTTGCGTGCAGCCCAACCTGCCAATATCCACTTTTTAGGTCTAGTGTGGAGAACCAACGGGAGCCTGCTAGTGTGGTCAAAGTGTCATCGATTCGGGGTAGTGGATAGCTGTCTTTCTTCGTGACGTCATTGAGCTTTCTGTAATCCACGCAAAATCGGGTGGTTCCATCCTTCTTTTTAACTAGCACGACGGGAGCAGACCATGGACTGATGGAGGGCTCAATAACTCCATTTTGTAACATGGACTCGATGTTTTCCTCGACTGCCGTTGTTGCCCCAATGGTAGTCGTCTAGGTGGTATTCTGATGGGCTGAGCCTTTCCGGTATCTATTCGATGCTGGATGATGTTGGTGCGACCGGTGGTTCCATTTTTACTGTTAAAAATTTGCCAGTGTTTTGTGATAAATTGCTTGGCTTTTTTCTGGTTCTCTGGTGTCAAGTGTGTTAAGTGGTCAGCAAACTGTTGTAGGAACTCTTTATCGGGCCCTGTCTCCTTCACCGACGTCTGGTACTCTTCTTCGCAATTGATGATGGTCTCTACTGGCTCGAAACAAGCTATCTCTTGACCATTGGTAATTCTGATGTCGTTGTTGGACAAATTCAGGACTCTGATTGGTATATCTCGTCCGGTTTTAACTATAGCCCGTCCAACTAAGTAGTCATGAGCTGAGTGTACGGGCTCCACCATTCCAACGCAGCTCCCAGGATTGCTGTCTAGCTGCCCATGAATAATCTGTTCTGTTCGACAGGGAATTCTAGCTGAAGACTTTGCCAGAATTTTTATGGGCGTGAATGATGTGTTGACGGGCCGTGTCAATACAAATTCCTCATTCAGGAACCGAAGAACATCATATCTCGGGTCGAACATAAATCCATGCTGGCTAATTAGGTCCATTCCCAGTATAAAATCGTCCTCAATATTCGCTACCAGGACCCTATGCCGGATCATGTTGTCCCCTATCTGTAGCACGACATCTGCCTCACCCTGTATGGACATGGACTCGCCGGTGACTGTTCTGAGCTGGATGTTATTGGTAACTGGCCGAATTTCTGATGCTCTCAAAACCCTGGACTTGGCAATGGACACAGCGGCGCCGGTATCGATGGTGATGGTAACTGCTCGCCCGTTGATGGTGCCTCTGATGACTAGGCTGCCGCTATCTCGGCAAAATCCCCGGATGGATAACGTTTTGGGGGCTGGTGGAGGGACAGTCAGCATTCGCCCCCCTATGCTGACTGACTGACGGTCCCTGGACATGTGGCTGTTCTGTTGGTTACGCCTGGTCGGTGATCGTTCAGGTGGCCTCACTCGACAATTACGTTGGAAGTGCCCTGTCCGTCTGCAGCGGTAACATGCCCCTCTGGTGCCAGTTCTTTGTGACCGGTCTAATAATTTGTTCAGACCAGCCAGCAGCGCTTGAAATTGTGACTCTGACTCTTCCTGGTTGAAGGAAACTGCTCGGACCCTCGGCTTGGACATGTTCATGACGGCCTCTACTTCCAAAGCCCGAAGTAGAGCTTCACTACTTTTCTTGACGCCACTCAGTCTTAAATTTCTTTGTACTTCCACATCTCTGATGCCGTTTATGAAACTCTGTGTGGCCAACTGGTCTTTCGTTTCCTCTGGCAGGTCTGGGTAGGACAAGTGAACTAACCGTCTAATTTCTGCTTCGAATTCTTGGAGGCTTTCACCGGATTTTTGGGTTTTTCCACTCAGTTGGACTTGGTATACCTGGCTCAAGGATTGATTGTCGTAACGTTTGTCTAGGATAGCGATGATCTTGTCGAAATTGCCTTGTTCATCGACTGGAATGCTCTGGAGGAGTTCTAGAGCCGGACCTCTTAAGGAAATTACCAGAGATGTGGATTTTTCATGATTATCCCATCCATTAGCTGTAGCCACGGCCTCAAATTGCCGTTTATACATGGGCCAAGATGAACTGCCGTCGAATGTGGGTGGTTTACTAATAGAACCTCTGGTACTCACGGTGTTCTGGTATTTTCCTCGCTGTAAGTCCTGTTGCATTTTTTTAATTTCTGTTTCTACCTTGTCTTGGATGGCACTGATTTGGTCTTGAACTGTGTTTTGAATTGAACTGATTTCAACTTTTACCTGGCTTTGGATGGAATCGAGGTCATCTACTTTTGTTTCAAGAGTGTCCACGGTATTTTTTATGGTCTTAATGTCATCATTTATCTCTTTTATATCAGACTCAACTATTTGCATTCTTTCATTAACTGTTTCATTAACTTGTCTTACTATTTGCATTAGTTGTTCAAATTGCATTTGTCTTTTTTCTTCAGTTATTTTAAATTCATTTTGTCGTTTTAATTCAGTTTGATCTTGTTTTTCTACAAATTTCGAGAATAATCCTTCCATTAAATTTTGTTGTTCGCTTTTCATTGTAGAAACTAGATTTTGTTGTTTTTCTTCCATCGTGGAAACAAGATTTTGTTGTTTTTCTTCCATCGTGGAAACAAGATTTTGTTGTTTTTCTTCCATCGTGAAAACAAGATTTTGTTGTTCGCTTTTCATCGTAGTGACAAGATTTTCTAACTCAACTTTAAGTTTATCATCAAAAGATTTCACTAACCTTTGTTGAATTTCTTCTTGATGTTGTTTCTCCTTCTTGTCACGTTTTTCTAGAATCTGTGCAATTTTTTCGTCTAACTTTTCCATACTGCGAGTTTCCATAAATCAAATTACGATTTTAACGGCACTTAATCCTCTACTTCTGATCACCAAATGCAATATACTTCGTGGGTTCAATTGAAAATTATAACAACTAATATTTACTTTCACTTTTCTAGAACTTTATTTACATTTAAAACAGCTGATTCACAATACATTTTCATATAAGCTAGTCGTCGCGGTATAACTGCCTGGCGATCGTGGCGTTCTTCTTTTATATCACCAGCGTAGAATTCTCCAGTAGAAATCAACATCGTTCCTTTCGCTGCCGAGCCTTTTCGAGAATCGTATTTTTTTATCTTGAAGCGTTTGTTGTCGTGCTGAAATGACACAGGGTCGGCTTTGGGTAAATTTCGTAACAATATTAAAAATGAATTACCTACAAAGTAACAACAATAGTAAACAATTTCATGTAAATACCAATTTTGTCTTAATAAAAATAAAATGTTGATAATAGAATTATTAAAAATTTCCTGAAACCTAATTGGGGCACATAGTTTCATTTTTAAATTCCCCAACTATCGTAAGCACGCAAACAGCAACTCTCAATACTTTTTAATAAGCAATTTGTCAACTACAATCAGGTTGATACTGCAATCTTCTGATAACTATTGATTACTGTTGTCTACATGTTATAATTTAGATGGTGTCTATTTTTACGGCTTAAATTCAATATGATAAAATTATACAAATATCGTGAGATTGACTTTAAATCATCTGTTCTTCCGTTGCTATAGTAAACCGGAAATCAGTGCAAAAAATGGCGAAACCAATCAGCACTTAGCCTATACCTTGGCAACTTCATTCGTTGTGCGATATGTTAAGAGATGTTTTATACATTTTCCGAACTTTATATGGAAATTCAAAATAGACAAGTTGCAGTCTGTCATATCTACTTTCAAAATTCGTTTGATAAATTACAATCGGTCCATCTCATTTAATAAACCGAGCGTTGAAAAAAAAAAACACCAGAAATTATTTAAGTTTCGATAATGCAAAACTACTCATCTGACAATGTCCACCTTTAGCAGGCTTAAAGATCATAAGATAAACTATTATTTCGGGCAAGATCTGAACTTCAGTTTCAAAACTGTCTAAAGTTATAATTTTTTTACAAATCGCGAATATTCGCAGTTTTAACAGAAATTTTTAAATCCTTATAAATGACCCTTTGGGAATATTATAATATGGTCAATATTTTTCAAGTTTTAAGGAAAAAAACATAAAAAGGCAAAAGTAACTTTTGCAATGGATTTTGGTTTTTATCACTTTCGATGCCTTCAATCATGGGATCGATTTGATTTTGAAGCATGTTCAGATACAGAGGTGCTGTTGAATTTTCATCCAGACATATGGAATAGATACTCAGTCGAATGTATGACTCGAATTAAATAATATCAAATACCATGTGCAAAGGCCTTCATATAATTTCTATATTATGTGTATGTGTGTGTTAGAGACAGAAGGACAAAAAGCTCCATCTTCAATATTCCTAGACAGTTATTCTCTGATGGAAATGTAATTTAGTCAGTAAAGATTATTAAGCTACAAAAATTAACAACAATCAGTTGCTGTCTTCAATTGAGTACTAGTTCATATCCAAAAATTGTCTAGAATTTAACAGAACATTCGTCTTTAAACAACAGTACCCCCCAAAATATGAATGTATTTCTTTTAACTATATTACGAAAAGCCAAGAAGCGATCGTATTGCTGGCAATGGAAAATCCTCAAATTGAGCGTTTTATATGTCCTAACCGGAACAGTTTTCGCAGAGCTGGTAAACGGATAAAAAATGGACTTTTTAAAAAATCATAAATATCTCGCAATTAAAACTGGAATGTTTTCTGAATGATACTTGTGGCATATTTTTCAATGTCTAAGTGCTTGTTGGGAAATAACACCAGTTTAAAGAAAATTGCTGTATATTTCATACGTTTCGGGGCTAGATCAGACCCCGTTGTCAATGGTTAAGAAACAACGGATTAAAAAGGCACAATTCTAAGATGTAAATTAAAATATTTGACAATGTGTATTATTTGATTTTTGACGTAACTAAGATAATTTTATTTGTAATATACAGGGTAGCACAGAAATTTCTAAGATAGTGCATTTATAATAAAGTCGCACCTAGGAGCGACACATAAAATTCTGAAGATTTCCCTTTCAAATTCTTCCAATTTGAAAGAAACTTTATGATTATATGATCTTTAGAAATTTCTGTGCTACCCTGTATATTACAAATAAAATTCTCTTAGTTACGTCAAAAATCAAATAATACACATTGTCAAATATTTTAATTTACATCATAGAATTGTGCCTTTTTAATCCGTAGTTTCTTAACCATTGACAACGGGGTTTGATCTAGACCCCGAAACGTTTGGAATATACAGCAATTTTCCTTAAACTGTGTTGTTATTTTCCAAGAAGCGCTTAGACATTAAAACTGGAATATTATTTTTCTTCAAAATAGCTTATAGTTGTTAATATTAATTGGCCCAAAAAATGGATACTGTCGGTTGAATAGTTCATATAGAGATTTTAAATTTAAATGTTATCCAGAGATATTTTGCAGTCTATTCAAAATATAAAAAAATATATCTATCATATTGAAAAAATGAAATATGTATATGCTATTTTTGAATAGATAAGTTATAATATAGACATTTACAACAATACCTAAATTGTGCGATTTATTTGTCGTATTCTAAGATAAAAATTTGGGTTTAAATTCCCAATAAAACCGATTGTTTTAACATGAAATTTATAATATGGACTTATGTATGTATTGATATGTTTTGATTGTACCACCACTATTAAAAACAATTCACTGTGCTCTTTATAATTATGATTGAGTATGTAGATCGAAATTTCCATATTATAACAAAACAGGAATTATTTGTAGTTGTTAATATTTAATGACAAACAAATAAAAATGTAAAATTGCATATACCTGTATTATATGTCAATGACGACGACGACTGTGTTATGAGTATAAATGTAAACAGTCATGTACCTTATTTTGAAATTATGTCAATGTTTTGTTACAATTATTATAGATTGCCTTTAAAAACAAAAATGGTTACATATAATTCGCCTTTATTAAACCATTGTGAGCGCTTTGGTGGTCGTTACAATATCATGGAAGATGGATTTTATTACTAAATATAGATATATTTGCTTCCATTCAAATTTATTTTTCACTGTTCCAGTTTAGTCGCGTAATTTCATTAAGGATAACGGTATAAAAATTAATAATTTTTTGCATATGATTGATTACTACAACTACTTATTTGTGCAAATAACCTACGAGTAAATAGTAACAAAAACATTTTCAAATTGATGTGCGAAGCACACCAAATTGAAATCTAATTCGCTTTCATTTAGAAACTTGACAAAAAGTTTGTGAATAATTCCACAACAGAAAAAACAAAATATCCTAGGTATAATGTTGACTGTAACTTATCTTCCTCGGTCAGTATATTTAATAAAGCAGATTGAAAGTTGGTGTAATAAAATGTTATGATCCGTTGGTAAATACGGTTAAATTTGGTTTAGAGAACACGGTTTTATTAAATGAATTAAATCTTAATAACTCAGGTCATTTACCGAGAAAAAGACCTTCTCATACCCAATAAATGTTTTAAAACTAAATATTGTAGTCCCACTGGTTTTTGCAAAACTTCAGTCAATCCTATGGAAGACATATTTATTTGAAATGCCATATTACCTCACCGGATGACCCTATCATTATGAATAAACAACCGTTGGAAAGTAGAAGAGTTGATCTCAAGACCACTCATATCATTTTTTTTTAAATTTAAAGTATAAATACATATAAATACTGACAATATTTGGCCATTCCCTATAATTTTTCTGGACCAGTCCATTCGAAAATTGCTAAGGGGTGGTACTTGAGTAACTACATCCTTCTAATAAATAATCTTTTTAATTTTAAGCAGCATAATATGGATTTATGTAATAAATTTAGCAAGGGAGTACCTAAACACCATTTAGATGGACACATAATAATGACGGAGCAATAATTTTTAAAATGCAAAAGGCGTATCTATTTTAAACTGGAATAAAAAACGAAAATTTGGCTTCTGTATTCACTGATTTTTTAAAACACAAGTAAATAATAGTAGGTTCCTTTGTTTACACTTTCAGTACATTTTATATTTTATTATTATATAGAAATGAAACGCTGACACAAATTGATAATAGTTAATAATAGAAAAAAAATGGTATTCTTCAATTAGTTAACAACGCAATTTTATGTTGTTCATTCAGATTCCTGTAAAGAAATTTTTTAATAATAAATACTAATTAATGACAAGGCAAATATCTTTAGATATATATGTTTTGATCTTTTATTGAAACATTTTCAAATGGAAAAATCACTTGCAACGCCTTCGCATTTAGCATAATTTTATGATTGCTCCGTCATTATCATCTGTGGCTAAATGGACTATAGGTAATCCATTTTGATAAATTTATTACATAAATCCATATTATTCAAGAAATATAAATATGTGTCTGCTTAAAATTAAAATTTGCATTCAGATTATTTATTATAAGGATATAGTTACACAGGTACCACCCCTTAGCAATTTTTCGAATGTGCCCAAAATATTGTAGGATTGGTCACCGGCAAATAATGGACAAATTCTGCCTTTGATCTAAGCTTTCTCAGTACAGATATGTTAGTGAAACAATTGAATAATCAGCAGCCAACGCAAGTAACATATTTCAACAAAACTTCAATACTTTTTCTATGATTGTCCAGAAGTCTACACCGCATCGAACATTCAAAATATAAGAGATCTAAATGGAAAAATCGCAAATATTTTTAAAAAAATCAGGTTTCGTTTTTTATAATTTAAAAATCAAGATTTTTCCTCGATACAGTCTAATCTATAACTTGTAATGAAAACATGTTTAAGCAAAAATTCTAGATAATAGCAAGAAATATGGAATACAATCGACAAAGTTTCTTTTGGTGCTTTGCAAATAGCAATAAGCATAATTTATGCACTAATTAATTACTTCTCTGGAAAAGCAATGGACCGACAAACATGGAAAACAAAATAGATCACGATTTGTCAGACATGAGAATACTAAGAAGAAGATGGAAAAACAATAAGAACTTAATATGTTTTTAAATAAATAACTGGTTACTTGTAAAATTAACGTAAACAATATCGCAATGAAATATTCAGTTTTTATCAACAATTCAATTTACAACAAAAATAAGTACCTATAATTTTGCATAATTGTTTTTACAAGGAAGAGTCTGGTGGCTGCATGTTTGTGAATTTATAATTTGTATGTTTTAGATTATTAAATTTACTAATGTTGTCCATTAGTAAATTGACTTTGACGCTGTTATTCGACATACCTATAACTTTCATAAACATATGTTTTAATTATAATAGACATTTCAGAATTCATCAACGAGAAACTTTGATTTTACTGATTTCACCAATTTTTACTTAATTTATAAAAACACAAAAGCTGATATTTTTTGATATTTTAGATTTTTTCAATAACATTGCTTTCTTGCCACGAATTATTTTTAATCGGACTATTTATATTTAGGCTATACTTAGGACCGTAGTAAAATTTTGTACTCTGATGATTTTTTTTCACAAAACGTCAAATAAAACATCTAATTAGGTATATAGCAATATATTTATATTTCAATGGTTTCTCGATATTCTTACGAAAAAAGTCCTGGTTCGTACTTAAAAAAAATCATCTTAAAGTCTGATGATGAAGGAACAAAACGTTACAGTGAAGATTTGATGGTGCTCTATTGTGTAAAAGTATATGTGAAAAAACTTTTCCCTTTATAATTTTTCGATATTCTTTAAAAAAGAGTCATTAGAAACAAAAATCAAAAAAATACAGTTTTTGTTTTCCTCGTATAATCTTTGCTTTAAGTCGTCGAATGGGCCCGAAATACGCAACTTTTTCTGAATTTAATCGTATTTGTATGTCTTGCTGTTTCTTAGATAGCAATGTTACCCCTTTATATGTGAGACACTATACAGCACATTCACTGTTGTTAGGCAGTTACAGGAAAAAAGTGCAAACCATAAAAGGTGTTCTTCTGGACAAATTAATTACTTATCTATCTAGTATATTTTTGAAGTCGGTGCCAAGTAGTAGTATATAAGCAAGTACCTAATGCAGGATTTTAGATTTGCTTGGTACCGACTTCAAAACTATATTATAGAGGCAGGTAATTAATTTGCTCAGAATGAGCACCTTTTACTGTTTACATTTTTTAGTTTGTGTATCTGTACCTAACAACAGTAAATATGCAATTTATTGTCTCGTGTTATGTTTTGTTAATTCTTTTCAACTTTTTAGTTCTACTTGGAAGTCGGTTAATACGTATTTAAAAAAATGTTTTGTGTTTCGGGTGCCACTTCTCTTGGTAAATCATGCTTGTTCCGGCTGTATTTGTGATTGTAGCTAGTTGTTTAGTCGCTTGGTCTATAGTTGACAGTAGAATTTTACTGCGAATAATAGACCAGCGGCAATAAACTTAATAAATTATATTAAAATGAATAATAAACAAGCAGATAATTATTACTGTAAAATTATAGTTCTATCCTTTTAGAAGACCTACTTTTGTGTTTTTTAACTGGTGTATGTGTTCTTATTTAATTGCAACAATTACATATGGCCCAAATTTATAGAAGTGCAATTAAAGCTTGGTATAGTGTTAATGATTATATTCTTCAGTGATATCTCACTGTAGGTATACACCAAAGCCAAATTTAATTTTAAACTGACCCAATCTATATATATTTATATCAATTTCGTGTTATAGAAGTGAAGTTTATAGCCAAGTTTATCTAATAGATATATTTTATTTACCATAAGAAAATCTTCTAAAAACTTTGATAGGTAAAAGAAATAAATATTACTTCCACAAAAACCTAAATTAATGCAATATTTTCAATTTGGAATATCTTTCTTTTTTTAGGGAAATATTTTAGTGTTGCATATTTTATTGCTGAGCCACTCGAGTTTCTACAAGTCTCCACGGTGTAAGGATGCTGACAACAGCAGATGGCTTGCGCGCAAACGGATAAAAATGCCCGATCAATATACATAAACGTGCGACAGCATAACTCGTCTGCAATTTTCCGTGTTCATCCGAAAAACAATTTTAATAAATCTACCGAGCATAAGGCTCTTATGAGGTGATTATTCGTAATACGAAAGCTTTACAGGATAATTCAAGGCTAATTTAATGCGAGTCTACTTGAATGCTGAAGAGGCAGGCCACTGCGTAGTTGCTTGTCAACTATAAATTTGAGGTCATATGCTATCGAGATAAAAGAAATTCTACTATATGATGAGGTCAAACATCTTAAAGCATTAAGTGATATCTGCTTATATTTTCACCTCTAATCATTCTCTACACACGTGATTTCAACATTAAGGTTTAAATCAGTTTTTTTCTTCACCATTTTTTTGCATACAAGAGTATGGCAGAAAAGAAGTTATAGGGATAAATTAAAATTGTTATATTTATTATAGTTACAGATGAATGAGAGAATGACGTACTCATAAATGTACAGTGTGAAGTTTTTGGATAGTTGGAACGTGCAAGCAACTGAGGTACGCTTTAAAATTATAACGAAAAATTTAAATATCCACCCTATATAAATATAGTAATTACACTATTCAAGTGACAGTGACAGCGTGCGAATCATTGATATGAGGAAGATTCACGGAACGTCAACTGCATGGTAGCTCCACTGCACATAAGGGTACAATGGCCGCCACAAATACAAAATTTTTATGCATGGCGGCCATTGTACCCTTGTATGCAGTGGCGCCACCATGCGGTTGACGTTCCGTGAATCTTCCTCATATGAGGCTATTATTTTCAAAAGTTTAGATGCCAAACGTGCTTTAGAGCCTGTTAGTTGTTTCTATTCAAACAAATATAAGTGTTTTTAATGGAGTTGAATGGAAAATAATGTGCTATTTAGCTTTTCACCAGGAACATAAAAATAATCGCAATCAACTTGAAACGCAAATGCTAAACAAAATAAAGAAAATAAGAACAGAGTATTTAATTTGGCACGAAACAGACATACGGAATGACAAAAAAAAGATAGTAGCGGAGCAACCTCTTATGGAGTGGAACTAAAAACAATTGCTCTGAGATGTCATTGACTGGGTACATAGTGCAATATACTCTAATGAAATGGTTTGCTGTATTTGTTATTAATGTAAATTTAGTTTATATACGACAAGTATTTAATTTCAAACTAATATAATCTGAAAATTCTATTTGTTTTATTTTATGAAGATTCTTGAAAACAAACGGTATGATGGCTCCAATAATAAGTTTTCCCCCGCTATTTTTTAAAAGGTAGATAAAGTCAAAGGTATCTAATAATTATTGATCAAACAAAAAAACTGAATGGGCATTAACAATCAAATAAAAAAGAAAATATTGTACAAGATCATATTAATGTAGGTAATCATCCCAATAGCATGTAAAATAAATTAGTCAATTGAATAATATAAATTTAAAAGTTTTGTGCTAACGAACAAAAAGAAATACAAAACAACACATTTAAATTATTATTTATAGAATTACCAGAACTCTACGATCACAGATATGTAAAGTGAAAAAAGAAAAGAACCAGTTTAAAAAATTTACGTGTAGGGACAAGTTTGTAGTAGTAGTTTGTAGTTGTAGTTTTTAATCACAAATAAACATAATTTAAACTTACGGTCACGGTCAAATAGTGATTAGCCTTTGGAATTTCTAACGGATAAATATATTAAAATTGTCTTTAATTCCAGGATAATCAGCATAACAAAACTATCTTAAACAAACGTTTTCAAAGTGGGATAAGCAAAACATATCATTCTAAAATAAGAGTAGGTATCTAAAATGTATGATTTAGACATATTATATGCATTAACTTTTATGTAATAGTAATTGCTCCTTTTTTAACATATAATCTAAGAACTTTCAATCCACAAATTGTAAATTTAAAACCCAAACTAGCGTTAAATTTAGTATTTCCATTTATATTTGATTCCTAATATTAAGCAAAATATTTAAGGAAAATTTTATTTTACTGTCGACAATTTGTTGTTTATTTTATACTAATATATTGTGGCATATGTACAAGATATGTTTTATGATATTTATTTGAATTGTTTGTATTTCTTCTTAGCGTTTATAACCTTTTTTCCTATAATATACTTTTGTTCAATTTTATAATGGTATGATAGAAAATTGCATAATTTAATAAACATATTGTGTACTGAAATTAATTTATGAAAATTTTTTTAGAGTAGTATATAGTTTTATTTTCTGCTCTTTCACCAGCATCAAGTCACATGGTTTTGAAAATATTTCAGTCGAATCAATCGTGTATTCAATCTTCTTGAAGTCTGACCAAATAATACAGCAAAAAAGTTGGCACTACCTAGATTTCTTGATCAATTCTTCATCATGTCCCGTCCGCTGATGTAGATAGGCTGCTTCAAAATGTATTCATTTTATTCTGTTACAAGCAGTTGCTACCCAATTTGTCTGCATGCTTCTGATATTGGTTGACATTGTAGGGGGTTTTCCTTGATTATTTTGTAAGTTATTTTTCTCCTGGATTCTTTTCGTCCATTAGTTATCTTGCATTCTGCCCATCTCCATTTTAGTTTGTTTTGTTAGTCAGTGTCAAGGTCGGCGCATCATAGGTCAGAACAAGGGCGACACACTGGTTGAAGGTTTATCTCTTTAAACTGACTATCATATCTCCCTTGAACATATCCCACAGTTTATCAAACGAATCCCATCCTAGTGTCGTTTTTCGAGATAGTTCTATTATATGGTTTTCTCTACCAGTTTTTATTTCTTGTCTCAGGTACGTTAACTCTCCGTCTGAATTTCTTTCTTATCCACATTTATTGATGAATAAGAACTAGATTAGTCATCCTCCTCCTTTTGTTAGAGTTTCTCCTAAGTTATCCGTTTTGAGGATAATATCGTGTGCAAACCTCACTGTAGCCTTTCCCCAGCTACGCTGATAGTCTTAGCATCCCATTGTGATGTTTTAAAAGCATGTTCCATAACATTTATGAATAGTTTTGACGCCTTGTCTAACGCCTCTTTTGATCTTAAAATTTGCAAGGGGACAATATACATAGACTGTTATGGTAGAATTATTGCATAAATTTAATATAATTCTTGAGTATCTGTAATCTATTCGGCGCTCTTGTGATTTCAAAATAGCTGGCATGTTAATATAACAATATTTTATGGTTAACAACAAAGATTAGACCCGTGATGAGAATAATTGAATGCTATCAATAATGGATTTAATAATCGAATGATCGCTCGAACGACCTATCACTCTGATTCTGTGTGTAAACATTTAGTTCTAGGTAAAATTATACTATTAAATTTTTCGTAAAAATTCATTTAATTTAAAATTTATTTGTGAATAAACTGTTATTAATAATTCAAAGAACAGTATAATTTTCCTTAATCTACATTAACAACCAATTCTTCAAATTACTTCGCATTGCAATAATAATTGCACCGTACCCTGAAAAGTATTTACATATTTCTTCTGTCCAATGAAAGACGTAAACAAGCCACTGCATAAGAGCGAGAACCAAGAACGTACGTTCATATAGAGGGCACTATATGAACGCCGAATGACAGAAAAGCACTTCTCGATTCGCAAGGCGATCATTCGGATTAGAACTCGAATGCAAAATCGCTCGAACGTGGTGTCGCTCGTCCTTGGCATTGGGTCAATATTTCGAGTCAAATAATTGATTATTTTTCAGTCCATAATACTTGAGTGATTTTCATAATCGAATGATCAAATATATTTCATTCGAATGATCCCATCACTAATTAGGACCAGGGTCTGTTGTACTCTAGAAAATTTTTTATTAATATTTTCCAAAGTAGCCGGTTTCCATAGCGTGGATGGAAATCTGCCTGTTCCCTTTATTCATTCGTATGCGGCTGTTCTCCAGATTAGTGGAAAATAGCCCAAGTGGTCCCTATATTTAAATCTGGTGATAAGAATGTTGTCAATAACTACCAGCCGATATCTCTATTCAGTTTATCTGGTATAATTTTTGAAAAGAATCTAATCCAGGAGCTTTTCTTTCTTGTAAAAGTCGTCTTACCTTTCATTTAGTATATTTAAATAGTATTCGAGAAGTTCGGAATGGTCTGTCATGAATTTAACAATTAATTGCAGTTTTCCGAGAATAAGACGCAACAATTTTTTTATGTTCCTCTCTATTCTACTACTCTACTACTCTATTCTACCCGTCAGTAAGAAGTATGAATTTGTCATTTAAACGTAGATATCTTAATTAAGAATACAATAATTCTATAATACAAACGTAAACAGTGATATATAAACACAAACTATAAATGAATGTAGCAAATTCATATTTGTCTTTTTAGGTATTATATGGTATGTAGAACTAATGCTGTTAAGTAATGAGGTTATAAAATTTTTGTATTGAACTATAAGTTGATTATGTTAGTTTGTTATCTTCGACTGCAATCATTTGTAATTTTTAATTTTGTCAATCTAGATTAAGGGGTTGCCCATGTGGAAATCTGTTGTAATAAATAGAACCCTCAAAGACCTTTAGAGTTCAAAATTTAGTTATGAAGCATGTTGCTACACTTCTTTCATAAACAATTTTCAAAAAATATAGTAGAAATTAAACTTGACTTGGTTGAAACATGCGAATTAGTGAACTTAGAAATAAACATACGAACAGTGAGTACATATATATATATATATATATATATATATATATATATATATATATATATATATTAATCAATATTCAAAATAATTTAAACTGATTTGTCAATAAATTTTTGAACAAATTCTCAATTTAAGTTTAAATTTCATCAATAGCTTTTCCAAATAAAAGAGGTACAAGCTATATTCATTTCATTTAACAGAGTTGTTGATTGCTGCTATCTTTAAAAATTGACTTTAAAGTGTGCAATAAAATATTCGATCAACAAGACTGATCCCGGAGGGTTAACAAATCGCATTTCAAATGCAAATTTAGGCGAATAACTATGCACAAGGGACCAGCACAACAAGGAAAATGAAATTTGGGATATACGCGTATCGAGTGGTGTAAAACGAATGCTAACCTCAGCCATAAATTATTTCAAAATGAAAAATTCTCAGTGGCATTGCTCCCCGATGTCAATCGTTGTTGTGATCACCTGCTAAATTCTGTAAATTTATTTAAAATAATAATAAAACAATTTTTGATATTAAATGAATATCAATAAATTCCATGAATAAATATTGTTTAATAAATAAACTTGATACGCAATAATTCTAGTTCTTATTGTTTGTTTCCTAGCTTTTTACTCAAAATCTGAGATATCTGTCATTGCATACCAGTAAATTTTATCAAAACCGTTAGAACCATTTTAGAAAGCTACCCTGTATAAGTAAAAATCGTCCCCACCCTATTCCATTTTATGATTGTTTGAATCAGTCTATAATTTTACTTTGCCCCATATGTCTATTATTCTATATATGCAACAGCTAATAGTCTACCCTATATAACAAAATTTGTCATATTTCTGAGCCACATTGTATAACTATAATTTTCCTCTACCCTTTATTTCAACCACCCGGCATCTACAACTACTTCAAAATTTGTTTGAACACATGTCTGTAACTATAACCATACCCCGCCCTATAATTCAAATATCCTAAATGCTTATGGCTCTATAACAAATTTTTGATACACCCTGCATTACTATAATAATGCTCCACCCTTATTTCAACCACTAGGTTTAAGCAACTACTTATATTCAACACTATATATTTATTCAATCACCTTGTATAACTATAATTCTACATCACCTTATACTTCAACTATCCATATGCAACTGCTAATACATTTTTTGATCCACTCTTATTTTAACCAACTTGTATACGCAACTACTTATGTGTCACCCAATTTTTTGAAGCACCCTGTTTAATTATAATTCTATTGCACCTTACATTTTAACCATTATATATATGCAACTGCTTATGTACCACTCAATATCACATTTATTTGTACGATTTTTTGAACGAGGTTCAACCCCCCTTCCCGGAATTTGTGTTTGAAGATTCAATTTTAACAGGAAATGACTTTTCGGGTCCAATCATTTTATCCATCTTAAAAAAATTATACGGGTGCTTTTATCAGTTTCGATTACACCATGGTTTTTGACCATTATTACAAGTTGTCAATGTGGATGAGTATGCAAAATAATATTCAACAGGACCTATTTTGAAAATAAATACTTACTGACATATTTTGTAAAACTGAATGTATTGACAACTTTTTTATATAATTCTTGTGATTCATCATGTGTTAGTAATTTGCCTAATAATTATGCGGTATTGCACATTTTAATACAGGTGGCAACCTCCACTAATAGACTGGTCGTCACGGAGAATTAAAACCCAATTATGAGCTGTACTGTAACCGGTGCAAAGACCCTGGGTCAATGTTTTTACCTTAGTCATCTGTTTTTGATGTGACGTAATATATCAATTATTGTCAAATAATCACTGCAATAAAAATGAACTATATAATGCAATTTGGTACCCAAAAATTAAGTAAATAGGTTTATATGAAATTGAAGTATAGGTTTGTGATTTCGAAATCAGCTGCTTTTATCTAAGTTAATTTGGTTATTTGGGTTGTAGTAAAACCGAGTCTGGAGGACCAGACCTAATTCGATACGGCCCACACAAACATACAGAAATGCTCGGAACTTTATTCGAAAGATGCCTAAAATAGAACAATTGTCAAGGGAGTGGTGAACATCCCATATTCACCAATTTGTGAGAAATAGTCAGAGTCGGATCCGAAAAACCATAGATTGCTGTCATTCCTACTGTAAGGAGAATGTACTGTATATTAAAAATCCTAGCCTAAGATGACATTAAGAACAAACTGCCAGAGAAATAAGCAGACTTGGAGTAGGACGGTCAACAATAGATATCAACGATAAAAAAATTGCGGCAGAGTAAAGAGTTCAAAGTAACAAATACACATGTTGCTTCATTGATTTGAAAAAGCATACAATAGTGTCCCAGTTTCGTAATTATGAAAAACAATGGACAATTTGAATATTAATACAAACTTAATAAAAGCCACGAAAATGTATTATGAACAAAACACCAGAACACCACCAAGACAAACTTGGGAACAACTCCGTTCGAAACAACAAAATGTTTGAAACAAGGGTTTCGTTTATTTCCTACCGTCTCTAAAGTTAACTTAGACAGTAAGATGGACAAAAAATGTAAAAATATGGGAATGGGTGCGAGACGATGAAGCTTTCGTATATGGTTAGGAAAAAACAATACGATTCAGCGGGTTTAACGATGAATATGGTGAAGTGTGATTAGTGAGAGTACCTTGTTGGAAATGAAGAAATCGAAAAAATAATACTAGAACATGAAATCATACAAGGAGTGGAGAAGGGTAAATATCTGAGAGTGATTTTTAATAAACATGGAAATAGTAAAGACGAAATAAGAGTAAAAACACAGTTTTGCACCCTAACACCAAACCTTTATTTTCAAAACTCAACTCACGTTTCAACAACTCTAAGTTGTCATCTTCAGGAGTAAACCCAAACTAAATCTACATTACAATTTTCTCTAAGTTTCCTATACCTGACCAGACTTCAAACTTTTATATACTATGTAAGGATAATCCTAGCTACATTATTAAGTTTCGGGGTCTAGTATCGAGACCCCGTTGTCAAGTGGCTAGAGCAAACTTGACGGATTAAAAGGTACAATTCCAAGATGATAAATTGTCAAATGATATTATAGACGGAAACGTTTGGAATATACAGCAATTTCACTTTACAAGTGTTGGTGTCATTTCCAAATTGGGAAATAACACTTTAAAGACATATTGAGATCATTGTTATTTAACACTAAATTGGGAATACCTAATCCTTAGATTGATATGTAGTTTTAGCAAGTGTGGTAAGACATTTGATAGGGTATATCTTTAAGGGAATCCCAATTTTTGAATTTTGATATCTCTCACCTTTTCAAAAAATGTCTTGATACATGATAGTGAGCATGATGAAATTTGAGCCCAAAATAAATTGGTTGACAGTAAAGGGTGTTTTATACTCTATTTCGCAATAGTTTCCATTTAATTATATAATTAATAGATTGTTATTGACTTTTAAGTGTAATAATAATATCTTATTCATAAGTGATAATTGTGCAAAACAATTTCTTGTTATCTATTAATGACCTCAAGTGTTCAAGTAGTGTTTTTTATAAACAGATATACTTTTTCTAAGTCAAGTAACTGAGGAAAACAGTGTACTGTGCATTTGAAGTGCAATAAGTGAATATAAAAATGATGTAATTGTCAGAATAAAAACAAACCCCTAAAATGAAATTGTAGAATCTCAGCAGCTCAATAAAATGGAAATGTTCTTCGGGAAATTCAATGAATTTTTGAATAGAGATGGTAGAAGAAACCTTCGGTTTGTGAAAACTTTGTGATAAATAGAATTAAATAATAAAAATAAGAAACGATAATCCAAACACTTACTTTTCGGGGTCAAAAAAAGAGTTAAACGACGATCTAATATTATATTTTAATTATTTACAACATCAAGTTTGAATGACCAACACCATGACTAGACAAGCAAGATCAAGACCAATACTAAGACGGCCAAAAATGTTTTCTTGGTGTTGCTTCGATCATCACTATACGAGAAATTCTAACTAGCAGCACTCTCATTCCAGTAGGCACAAACATTACCTAATTCCAATTCACATACATGTAAAATTATATATATTTTTGCTGAGGACGATGGTCAAAGAGCAAAATTAAAATTTACCCCTTAGTAGTAAATTTTAATTGAGACTAACGTAGCAACATATATCTGAAACTCACAAAACAGTCTCTAGCGGGATAGCTGGTAAATAATATACAAACAAAACGTGCATTGTGTAAGGTTGTAGTAATTTAGTTAAGTGCTGTGCGTAAAAAGAGAACATAGTTTCAAACAGTCTTTAAACATAAGCGCTTTTAGTTTCTCGATAATTTGCTGCATACGTTGTTTGTGAAATATTGTGAAAAAATCACAAAAAAAACAATCGCTCCGGTGAGTTTCCATATGTGCGATTTACCTTTAGCAAAAGGTAAGCAAAATACTAGATTGTACATCGTGATCATTAAATATAACAATCTCCTATTAACATTCAAATGTTTATGATACACGTTCACGCCTAGAGAATTCATAGCAGTACTAATTGTTGTAGAGAGTTTCTATTACTACAGAACATTGTAATTATGTATTGTTGACTTTTAATCGTATAATTTTGCATTCTCTCTGCAAATTCTTGCATATCAAGTACGTATGAAATTCAATGAGTGACCATTTTTAATGCAAATAAAGTGCTAAATATAGAATCCTCCAATACGTTAATAATTTCAATAACAACAACGTTGTGTCACATTTTGGCTCTTATGTAGATTTTTTAATTATTGGCTATTTTTGAAGAAAATTAGTGTGCGAAAGTACATTTGTATTTAGATCTACATATACACCATTTGTGGTATAGGTGATATACCAAATATTAGCCAAGGACGGATGGAATAATTAGTAGAAGTTGGAGATTGAAGGTCGGAGGTCGGGGTCAAAAAAATTTGAAAACATAATTCCATACAAACAAAATGAAATAACAGTAATGCAGAAACTAATCGTACCATTTATTGATAGCAAATAAGCAGTAAAAATTTAGAACAAAAAAGTATGAGACACTTATCTATTGGTTTGATATGATAAATTGAAATGAAAAACAAATACAAACAAGTTTGTTTAGTAATTCTAATTGAAATGTCTGTGTATTTTTGGTATATTACTTAAATTTTTTTAGTCTACTTGAGTTTCACTGAAAACTTGTATCGTCTACTCTTTGTTTGTGCACAACAAAACATAAAATAGTCTCTTTGTAAATAATCCAACGATTAGTGTTTGTTTATTCTACACGCCACTCTACTTACTACTTACAGATTTTTGATATTTTATTTCCATTACACCCCGACGCAAATGGAGGGAAGTGTGTACCTATCTGTGGATCTGTGTGTCTGTCTGTGTTGGTGTGATTATAGACAGGGAGTTTGAATATATCCAATAAAATCATAAAGTTATAAAAGCAATAAGAATAACTAGCGGTCGAAATTCGAATCTATTCATTAAAATTATGAGTTGAACATTACTAACGTTATTTTGTCTGTATAAGATATACATAGAGTTGAGGCGAAATTATATAAGTATGCCAGGCCTTTGCTATCCCTATTATTTTATTTGCATTACGTTTATAAAAATAATTCAAAAAATATTTTTTTAATGATGTATGTAACTGTAGTATTATTTTTACTTAAATATGTCTAAGTAACATGTTCGATCTAATTATCGGCGGATTTTTCTTTATAACCTAAAAGTTTCCGTCATTTACACACAAATTATTTTAGAAATAGAGATGACAAACAACCCAATGAAAACTCCAATATTTAGTGTCATTTCCATTGTCTGCTAATTGATGATTTGTTGCACAACACCTTCGAACTATTGTGAAAATCATATTAGGTATATTAATGATAGAATTATAATCACAACCAAAAATTACAAATATTATTTTCTACGAAAGTTAGTACTACTTGTCCGAAAAATCAATACTGATCTATAATTTACAACACTAAATATTTTCCTATTGAACCATAGGCAACTCCAAAGATAGTAAAAGATGGTCATCAGCCAGCCAGCAATATAAGATTTCAAAGGTAAAATATGTTAAAACATATATCTTGCTCTAGAATAAATGTACCTAACATAACCTAATAAATGGGTAGGTACATTTGTTATATTCAAACAAATCTTTAAAATGTTTTTTAACAGTCAGAACTTTGCAACAATGGGTCCTTGTAATGTAAAATTAATTAACTATAAGATACCCACATTGCAGGAACACATTAATTTCAGTATGATTTTCACTATAAAAAATATACTTACCAACGTAGTACCTAACCCATGACGATTTCTGTTTTATGTAGAAAATATAAAGAAATAGTCACATACTGTTAATCAATAGTAGTTAAATACACCTATTTTTTTGAGAATTTTTTCTGTGAATTGAAATTGAAAACTTGAAAATACTTTGAAATCTTGTCTTACTGAATTGAAAACTTTCAACCTAATCCCTACAAAAGTAAAGAAATGTCAAAATTTAAATCAAATTTCCGGCAGATGGCTAAGCATTAAGTGTTGTCAGGTCTACCTATTTATCGTGAATTTGTGCATAATTTCACAATTTTCTGTAATCTTAGTTAAACTTATATGAAAGTTACCCGGCTAAAATATAAGGACTCTAAATTAAAAGTATACGGTTAAAATAAAAAAGATATCAGAAATAAATTGATGAAGTGCAACATAATTCTGATTTTAGTTGACAAACCATATTTACAATGCAATGACAGTTGCAAACTGCAAACTTGCGAGCGTTCAATAAACGGCTTTTATTATGTATTAAAATTTTTCGTTGGTTCTATTTCAATAGCATGACTATGTAGGCTAACTTTAACGAAGGGCCAAAACTTTTAGTTTTACATTTAATTTAGTTTGTCTTTCACACTGGAGTCAACCTATCTTATGATTTTCTCTAGAAACAATCTGGCGGCACTGTTTGGCATTGACAGTATGCATGTAAATAATGATTTTTTTATTATTTTATTATTTAATTATTGAACCATTCTGTAGCTAATAAACCATACAAAAATAAAGCAAATCGGTTGAGTGACAGAGGAGAAAATGGTATCTAACCGTATTATCTTTGCCTATTTATATATAGATAATTAATTTAGTAATATTTTTGACTTATTAAGTTAACCAGTACCAGTTCATTTTTTTCGTAGAGGCGTAGAGAGATTTGAAGGGGGCATTTTTGGAAGAAAAATAAACTTAATGTGAAAATTAAAGATCATAATATCATATTCATTTATTCTGTCGGTAACTGATTTAAAAAGGGATATCGTCAGTTACTGTTTTTGAACCTAGAATCAACCAACTGGTACAGAGCATACAACCCCAAGTTTCTCATTAATACTTTAATTATTTTGTTTGACGTTAAATTCCTTTGAAGTTTTTTTTGAATACCTAACTTACAATCAAAATAAAGTAAAGTCATTGAAATAAATAATGTGAGATTTTGTATTAAAAAAATGTAGGGGGGTTGAAATTATTATGAATAATCTGGGGAGGTTCAATAAAAAAAAGGTTTTGAAACTTGGATTTAATATTGGAGCTTTCGGTGTTACCTTGTCCCAGTCTACATACATATCAAAAAATAAAGAATAAAACATACCCGAGTTGAAAAACATCAAAAGTTAAAAATAAAACATTTTATGAAAAAAAAAATTATCCTACTTCCAAGTATATAAACTATTCGAAATAAAAAGTTGTAAATATTTCACAAAACATATCATTAAACAATGAATAACACATTCACTGTTGTTAAGGACCTACACACATAGTAAAAAAATGTAAACAATAAAATATAGTCGTTCTGTACAAATTAATTACCTAGCTATCTAATATATTTTTGAAGTCGGTGCCAAGCAACAATCAAGTTTGATGAACTAAGACTAGTAGGCAATGCAGGATTGTAGGTTTCATTGGCACCGACGTCAAAAATATACTAGATAAGGAGGCAGGTAATTAATTTGTACAGATGTTTATTGTTTGCATTTTTATACTATGTGTATAGGTATCTAACAACAGTAAATATGTTTTTTATTGTCTACTGTTTTGTTATGTTAATTAATTTCAACATTTTATTTTTTTTATGTATGCTACGCAATTTTGATGATTTAAACTGCATTGAATTAGGAAAATGTATTATTTTCAATAACGGTTTTCCAGAAAATCGGAAGAGAGTACACTTCAATGAATCTTTACAGTTTTCTCTAAACCGAGTCACTCAATTTGAATATTTTAAATTATATTCTACAAAAATAAATTCCGTGTATTTTTCTATAACGTAAAACACAAAATTTGTTATATTAGCATCAGCATAAGTTAGAATTTTTTAATTATAGCTATAGAGGTGGGTTTCAAAAAATGTTAGAAGTAGTTGAATATAAAATGTGGTTGAAACAAACAGTGAAGTAAAATCATAGTTATGCAAGGTTGTTTAAAAAAGTAGCAAATATGGAATACTTAAACTATGAAACGAAGAAAAATGATAAGGATACAGGGTAATACAAACAATATTAGAAAGAGTCATTAGGGTGGAGAGAATTTATACTTATGCCGGTGGTTTAAAAATATTAGGGAGGTTGCAATATCGTGTGGAGATGAATTATAATTTTATAGGGTGGTTCATAAAATTATAGGCAATTAAGTTATATTGGATGGCTAATACCCAGAAGAATATACAGGGGGTTGGGTGTAGGGTGAATTAGAGTTATACTTATACAGAGTGGTCCAAATAAAAAAAATAAAAAAGTATGTGGATAAAATAGGAAAATAATACAAATTAAAGGGAACTTAAGGAAATTCGTCCCTGAATTAGTTCCCATATCGCACATTTTTTTTGAATCAATTGTAATATATTAAGGTGGATTCAGGGGTGATACAGAAGTCCGTAAATGTTAAAGTAAATCTCAGACAAATATCTTTCCAAATTTAAAGTTCAGATATGTCACAAAATAGTGATTGATTGCAAATGGTTTTTAAGTTTTGAAGACGGTTCTGTTAAATATAAATTATATTTTTAATGTTTTATCTCACAATACTAAACATTGACCGAAAAATCCGCAATTTATATTTTTATTTATTTATATTTATTATTACTATTTTATTTAACAACAACAATTTAATAGCGTTACAGGTAGGTATTTGAAATTTCTTACTTCTTCAATGATATTTACAGTTAGTAAAATTTATGACCATTCTTTCTTGTCCTTAGCCTGTCATCATTATTCAGCTCTAGTATTTGCTAACTATAGTTCCACTCAATCAAAAATCACATTCATTTATTTTAGTATTTAAATGGTCTCGTTTATCGAATGCCTTTAACAAGATTTTGTTTTCGTGTTTGAAGTATTTTTTTGTACTTTGGCTTAATTTTAAGCAATAGTCCACTCGAATTTTAGGTAACCTTCATTATCACGTACCTGAACTTATTTGATCATCATCTGTCTTCTAATTTTTTTAAATTGAATTATTTTGAAAGTCGATTTTGTATTTTTTTCATACATAATTTAAATAATTCGATATACTTCTGTGTGTTCCATTTTCACCTTCCAAAGATGTATAGCGTACTATAAAACCATTTTAAGTTTATAGTGTGCTTAAAAACCTTATAATTTGTTGTATAATTAGATTCTCTTCTGATTTAAATATAATATTGACTCCACTACGAGGTCTGTTTTTTGTGTTTTGTGGGCCATGATATTCCGCATACTTATTATTATTACTTTTGCTTTTATATTTCTTTCCCTGTATATTCCATTTGTGCTATAAATGTAGATATAATTAACCAAAATGAAAAAGAAAACTATTTGCTGAACTATAAACCAGATTAATGCATTACTATTCTACCTTCAACCATTGTATATTCATAAGTGTTATTACGCGGTAATCTTCGCGGTTTCAAAGCCATAAAGTGATACTCAATGTGGAGCAATTCCATTATGATCAAACGAAAATCATTTAATGAATTCTAAATGGCTAAGACAGCGCCAGAAACATTGTAATATCATCTAATTGTAGTGCAGTAGTTTTCCAATGAGAGCATTACGTTATGGCGAATATACGCTAAAGTTTCCGATTGAAAAGCGTATTATCCTTAAAGGTTTAGATAATGTATAAAGAGTAATTGACCCAAATAATTAACAGCTACCACCATATTATCTAATTTTATTTTCAGACGCCGGAAATTTAATGTTTGCCGCAATCCTGAATTATTTGCAAATTTCACAAAGTTGAGTGGTTCAAAAAACTTATTCTTCTCTTACATATGTTCTGATTTAGAATATATTTATATTAGAATTTAGGCATAAAATTCTGACAAAATTGTTAGTAAAATAAAACCAACAATAAGGTGTTCTAGCGATATAATAGAATTTATTGGTATAAAATTATGCTAACTCTCCGGTTTTTACCAACAACCTCAAAAATCACCATAAGTTTAGTGTGTTTCATTAAATTTCTGCCATGAGGCCAGATGATAAAAGTTTCAACATATCTAAGCTGAGGAAGGTTTTAATACGGACAAATTTAGGGCTTGGGTTTCGATTTGTTTCATGAAAATATTAGCAAGTACTGGGAAGAGGGTTGAAATTCTTCTGTTCGTTTGTCCGACGTATACTTTGTCGTACGTTCCGCAAGTTATACTATATATACCCCTTGGTGTTTTGGTTTAACTTTTGGTTTAGAATTTCTTAGACTACAGTTGGGTGTGATTTGTATGACGTCGCGCTGTCAAGCCTGCGAAGAATTCGGCCACTTTTGTCCGTTGTTCCTTTGCTGTACGGTAAGACGACTGCTTTTTATTTTCCAGTCAGGTCGTTGATTGGTTTTGGCTCTAGCCGCACTAGGTGTTGTTGTCTTTTGCCTTTTTGATTATGTGGTTTGTGTATCCGTTTAAGAGTATTTATACTCACACCTTTCTAAAGCTGAATATAGTACAGCCCTTTTAAAAATAAAGATTTCTATCATTTAATTATTGACCTACAAAAATTATCTAGGTTGAAATTCCATTTTCATTTACAAACATTTAATATTCTGTTGAAACCAACTAGGTAGTTCTCCCGAGTTGAACTTATAATATAAGGTTTTTCAATTACCTACCATCAATTGGTTACGTAACTAGATGACATTCAAAAAGCAAAAAACTGAATTTATAAGTTTTTGTTAATTATTTTAAAAAATGTTAAATTTTATCGGAAAAATTAAAGCTGTTATTGTTGATTATATTTTACTATTTATTTTATCTGTAAATGAATTGAAATAATGACAGAATTCACACGGTTTACTAATGATTTATACACAATAATTGGATGAAAATTTTAAATGAATTAGTGCTTATCACATCTGAATCACTCAATGCAACCATTTTTATTTATCTTAATTGTTAATTTTCTAATTTTGTGTGGTAAAATGGGAAATTAATTATTTTTGAGTGAACAAGGGTGTGTATAATTAAATAATTTACTATCATCAAATTGTTTCGCCGGTCGATCTTTTCTGTGAAATGTAGGTATCTATAATTGAAAAAGATAATTATTTTAAAATTATGAAGTTCACTAATTAAAACAGGTTAAATTTGGGAATTCCTCCTCTTATATAAGAATATTTCTGTCTGAAATATTCTTATATAAGAAATATTTTGAAGACTATACCGTCTTTTTTGTCAAGCTTCACTTTATATTTAATTTTTTAACGAAATAATCAGCAGTATGTTGAAATGTTGAACGTGGAAATGATTAAATACTGCATAATTTGGTATTTGGAAGAGTTTACTAAGGTAGAGGTTATATCGACAAATAAAGAAAAATATTTTTAAGGGTATTATTGAACGTCGAATATTTTCTTTTTTTAAATTTTTCAAAAAATTAAGAAAAAACAGTTGGTGTAATCATTTTTCACGATCTTTCAAATAAACAACTAATTCATTTCCTTAAATATATATTAATATGTGTTTGGTTTTATTGTTTTACAAGCTTTGAATTTAGGTACAGCAAATTGTAAAGGAATATTATACAACAAAATGTTATAAATTCAAGTTGTGAATTGTATTTTATCGGTTAAATTTTTTTAGCCTCTCGTAGACTAATTGGTCGGGTAGTTCTCAACCCAAGAATTGTGTTTTCGACTTAAGAAAAGTTAAAATATTGGCTTAACACTAATGGGTGTAAACGGAGTAACCTGTACATCTGCACATAATTGATAAATTTATTTTAATAATTGGTTCACTAGAAAAAGAAGCATTATGTCATCAATAAAACTAACGTTGCTCTCTAGTTTTGAAACTGATTACAGAATTTATCAACTAAACATTACACTAAGAATCAAACATGCATCTTACTTGAAGAGCCAGTGACCCATTTTATTCACGTAAATATTTTACATAGAGGCATAGATAGGACAAATGAGTTGAAATGACTTTCAAAGACCAAAAAATATATTTTTTTAAACAAAAAGGGCCTGGTCAAAAATTGCCATAATTTTCATGAATAATATTAAAAGCTTCGAAATTCTTTGCAAACAATAAAAAAATTATACGGAGTGCTCAGAAACCTTTGTAAGCCTTTTTTTAATGGCTATACTCTCTTTTTCTCAACGCCAGTGGATTCTACGCTAAAAAACAGAGGGAGTTTATGCTTACAACCCCATATCTTATTTAAACGGTATTTGTATAAACTAATTGAATCTTAAAGCATATCTAATTTTATTGAAAGAATGTAGCATATCCCGTTATGGATTTAGGAAGATTACTTCAATTTGTTAATAATTTACGGGAAATCTGAGAAACTTATTAAAAGAGCCACCCATGACACCCTGTAGCGGCTCATTCATAATTGCAAAACACACAGTTGAAATTGCAAGAACAAAGGAAACCTGTCGTAGAAAATAGAATCTTTTCGTACTTCATAACGTATCCAGAAAATTATTCAATAATTGCAGAAAGAGATTTGGAAATGATGAGTATTCAGAGGATTCTAAGAAAACATAAGTACGCTCCGACAAAGAACGATTTTTGCGAATTTATTTTAATCAGGAAAACAAACATTTTTTACACATAATGTTTGAACGGATGAGGTAAAATTCATGAAAAATGGAATAAGACACTGTGGAACATTTGGTGTGTCACAGACGTATAAACACAAAGTTTTGTACCCTAACACCAAACCTTTCTTTTTTCACTCAACGCGCGTTTCAACAGCGAAGTTGTCATCATCAAGGAGTACACCAAAACTACAAAAAAATGAATGTTCAACAGCCATAACTCATATTTCTGGAGTGATACTAATTCACACGTATTTAGAGAAAGGCAGTTTCAAGGTTATTGGAGTTTTAATAATTTTGCTGCGATAAAAAATTACGTTGTTCTTGTGGTGCATTTGTATCATGAAAATTTGAATGGTAAGCTTATTTGAGATCAAAGCCTGATATATACAAATTATTTTCTGTTTATATTTCCGTTTAGAGGTATCTCGAAATTTTAGAAAACTATTTACATCCATTAGATTTGATCTGAAATCAACTGTGGTATCAACACGACCAAGCCGCACCTCAGAATATTGCACTTATGAATAACTTTTTAGACAATCATTTTGAATATCGTTGGATAGCGAACAGTGAACCTTAGCGAAGGCTTCGTCGTTCTCCGGATATCACTCTTAGACTTTTTTGTTTGGGTTCGAATAAAAAATATTTTCTATGCTGCACCGAAAAACAGTTAGGAATGCATTTCTTTCCCCACAAGAAATTCAGAGTGCCACACTTGCCGGATTTTTAGAAGAAAGAATTCATAAATGTTTGGATGTTGGAGGCAACCAGTTTTAATATTTACTATAGTTTATTCAATTTCTTACTGATAATTCAGATCTGTCTAAGTTTATACAAAATCCGTTTTATTTAGATATGGGGTTGTTATTATACATTTATATTCTATTTTTTAGCGTAGAATACACTAGCGTTGAGGAAAAAGGGATTGATATTTAAAAAAATGAGTTCTAGGATTTTCGAAATAGTAGAATTCGGCGCCAATTTGTGGACACTACGTATAATTTTTTTGAACGTTTCCAAGGATTTAGGAAGCTTCAATTTTGAATCGCGCAAATTCTGCCAATTTCTGCCCGAGCCCTCTTTGTCTCCAAAAAATATTTTTTTTTTCTGAAGGGCCCGCAAAATGTTCTAAAAACCTTAAATAACTTTCAACTGGAACCCTACAGACATATGAGTTTTTAATAAAGTTATATTGAAGTTCATCGTAAATTCTAAAAATGCTATAAAAAATGCGATATTCCATTAAAAAAAAACAAGAAGAAATCCCTAACCTATTTTCAGGTTAATAGTCCTAGTAGTTTCCCATATACATAATGACTCAGCTCATCGTATACCATGTACATCTTTCTTACATGCGCAGTACCTTCCGTACCCACGTAGGTAAGGCAAATAGAAATAGATTCATAGACTCATCTATACCTCCATGTAAAATGTGTCACTAACTCTTGGTCAATATATTTATCTATTTTACTCTGAATATCTATTACTGAGTTGATCACGTAAATACTTAATCATCCTTCACAAAGCTGGGTAAAAATTTCAAAATCACCTGAGAACATAAAACACCCAGAAATGCAATAATAAAATAAATATATTTAGTTCTTTTGTTCCTCCTCTCTATATATTTAAGTTAGAAACCCTTTTTCAGGCAAATGAGTTTATTAATTTAATACGTAAGCAGCAAACCGTTATTTCATAACATTAGCTCGTAATTTAGGTGCAATTCCAAGACTAATTGTCTGTTGATAATTGTGTTAGAATTTTTTTGTATTTCGAAACAACTAAGTGCGCTGAACTGCATTGGTCACGTCATAAATCATAAAGAGTATTGACCTCAGTGCCAATTGTTATGATGAGAATAAAAGGTTTCAGTAACTAATTTCCTTTTTTGGAGAACAAAACTAATGAAAAACATTTGACCGCATCTATCTTAATCTTTCTATTAATCGTAAAAAAGGCATTATTACTCCTTTTACTTGATTTTTGGGAAATAGCTATAAATCTTTATGTTTGAGTTTAAAATCCTCTATAACTAATGAACTAAAATAATGAATGTTTCGTCTCCGTTTTACAGAAAATTTTCTGACTTCACGATTTTAGAAGTTAGAAACGAGGTTTTATCAATGTCATTGTTCATTAATTGCTGACTGTCATCAGGCATCCTAATGATCTTTTTTTACTAGACTATTATCGTAATGGAGTTTTCCTCGATCTGTCTCTGCCCTGATTATTGTTGCAGTTGAGTTTAAAAGGGAACCCTTTTATTTGTTAGGAATGAAACAGCTTTTCAACATTTAAATAACAAAACAATATTTTATTTTTGTTGTTTTATTTAATTCTCGAGAAATACAGCAAATAAATATTTACATATATTTATCAGGTTCTCTAACCTAGCTCTGGATTTAATAATAGAAACTTTGATTTGAGATATTTAATTATAATAATAATAATAATAATAAGCTTTCATCATCACCATCCAAAGAGCTCTGTCGAACGTACAACTTTGCCACGGTATGAAGGAGGAAGACGATTGACAGATCTAAGTAAACTATTAGATTAACAAATTTTAATTTTGCGTAGTCATTTCCAGAAACTCGCAGAATTTTCTGATCTACATAGAGTCATGTGCCAGGTTGATGGCTCAACACCACTGCGACTGACACAACAACATGTGTCCAATTACACCACCAGACCACAGATCAGAAACTGCTGAAATGGAAAGAGAAGCCCTTCATGGAAGACATATAAATGACGTCAACCAATATTATGTCGACAGTACAGCGTCGAACGACTGGTTGATCTCTGGTCATATGTTCCCTGAAACGGAAGGCTTTATATTGGCAATCCAAGATCAAGTAATTCCAACTAAGAACTACCTAAAGTACATCGTTAAAGACCCTTCTATTAACAACGATAGATGCAGGTACGGTTGCCAAACATCTGAATCTATCCAGCATATCACAGGAGGTTGTCAAGCATTCGCTGCAACTGAATACAAAGAACGACACGATGCTGTGGCAAAAATACTTCACCAGGAACTAACACTGAAACATGAATTATCACAGTCGGTAAGATTACCATACTATAAATATAAACCAGAATCTGTTTTAGAAAATATCAACTGCAAGCTGTACTGGGACCGCACGATACGACCGATCGGTCTGTTGCTCACAATAGACCAGATATAGTTTTGGTAGATAATGTCTCTCGGAAAACAACTTTAATTGACATAGCAATTCCTAACAACAATAATATAAATATCACCCAGGCTGAGAAAATAACCAAATATAGAGATTTAGAATTTCAAATAAAGACTCAGTGGAACATGAACAACACACGAACTATACCAATTGTTATGTCAACGCCAGGACTAGTCCCAAAACATCTATTAAACAATCTTAAATACCTCGGTTTGGACGAACATCTTTACAAACAAATTCAAAAAGCCGTCTTGTTAGGGGCAGCCCGGACGGTCAGGAAATTCATGGGAAACTGCCGCCACGACTCCAACCACGGGCCTGAAAACCTGGCAAGGGCTCCCACGGAGCTAAACCCTTTTGATATCTAGGATATCTGAGGTTTAGTGAATTTTCCCCTAAAGGCACTCATAGCGTGCCTTAGAGGGAGTGTGATGCCATACATTGTATGGTCAAGTCGGGATAAGCTTTATTACCCAACAGGAAAATCCCAATTACAAGGCAAATATGGAATATGATTACTTATAACTATACATACATATATTTATAGAAATTAAATTAAATATATATTTACTACTGTAAATACTAGTGTGATAACTAATATTTCATGAGGTATATCGGTACAAATACAAAACTTTTATTTAAATATAGTAATAATTAGGTAACAAAGGTCATCTTAATCATTTAGACAAAAACATTTCATCAGATTTAGCAAATATATATATGAGAGATTATTATAGTAGATATCACAGCTTGAGCTAATCCTATTAAAGTTTCGGCACATATTCAGAATAGGTGAATTCGCATAAGGTTTGCCCGGGATTGATTTATATAGAAAGCATGGACCTCTGCGAGAGTTATGATTTGGTACCGCAAAATTAAGTCTTTCCAACAAGGTTGGTGCATCAACTCGGTTTTGTAGTAACTTGTATAAAAAACTTATGCTGGTATTAATTCTTTGATGTTCGAGGGAGTGAACACCTAAGCTCATAAGTAGATATTTTTGATCAATACCCTGTTGTGGATATGTACCACTAGACCTGAACGACAGAAATTTCAAAAACTTTCTCTGCACGCTTTCCAATGTGTTCTTGTGATTGCTATAAAACGGGCTCCAGACTAAAGACGCATATTCCAGTTTGGTACGAATGAGACTAAAGAAAAGTGTTTTTATTGCTTCTAAGTTTGTAAAAACTCCACAGTTTCTGATTATACAACCCAAGACTTTTATGGATGATGAGTTTACGACAGAAAAGTGATTAGAAAGATCCAATTTGCTGCTATATAGGACACCAAGGTCTTTGACTTCATCGCATCTAAGTAGTGGAATATCTTTGAGTTGATAAAAGTGAATGGGGATATAAAGATATAAGAATACTTTAAATTCTGTAGGAACATGAGTAGTTTAAATCCATCTAGATGCCTTCTATTATCTGTCCTTCAAGAATAATTCTCTTTACTTTTTTGGGTATACTTAATAGGTATGAGTCACTTCCAAAAGATGTCTATCAATCTAATACAGGGTTCTTCAAACGAGGAGTATGTTAAGAGACAATTTGTGTATGGAGATCTGTATATTAACTAAAATAATTTCAACTGTCTGTAACTTTCTGTTATACAGGTAATCGACTGTAACTTGGTTATTTAAACGAAATGATATATTTTTGTAGAATTAATTCATACAAAACTCATAAATTTAAGTTAAGTTCCACAACCATTTTAACTATAAAAAATGATAACTTCCAAACAAAATGACAGACAAAAAGTAAAATATACCAATATCAGAAAATCCGAAAAATAAGAAACTGCAAACGTCAATCAAGTCTCAAATAAACTCTAGAAACATCTCAAGATATATTAGAAAATAATTATTGATCGCACAGGGTGATTGTTACTGTTTTTATTTTCTTTTTGTAAATAATTTATTGCCCTTTTGTCGATTTGACAAATACAATTTTATAGTTCCTAGTATATTTAAAAGTCGTAAAAGTATTTGTTTTCTGAATGATACTTGTGGCATATTTTTTAATGTCTAAGTGCTTCTTGGGAAATAACACCACAGTTTAAAGAAAATTGCTGTATATTCCAAACGTTTCGGGGTCTAGATCGAACCCCGTTGTCAATGGTTAAGAAACTACGGATTAAAAAGGCACAATTCTAAGATGTAAATTAAAATATTTGAGAATGTGTATTATTTGATTTTTGACGTAACTAAGAGAATTTTATTTGTAATATACAGGGTAGCACAGAAATTTCTAAAGATCATATAATCATAAAGTTCCTTTCAAATTGGAAGAATTTGAAAGGGAGATCTTCAGAATTTTATGTGGCGCTCCTAGGTGCGATTTTGTTATAAGATAGTGCATTCGCCAAAAATGCGACCAAAGAACTTTGTTGATTCAGTGATCCCATTAAAATCATAAGGGAAAACCTAGAAAAAACCTTATGAAACCTCTAGACCTCTGAATGTTCGAATAAACGAACACAAAAATTACATAAAAAACGACAATTTGAAAAATCCAAAATTTGTGAACATGCTTGGGACCTTGGTCAAAAAATACAGTTTCAAAATTCAGTTATACCTTTTACACAAAGAAGAACACAACACCAAAAGAAAACTAAAAGAGTCTGCTTTAATTTTGTTAAATGAAAACGATTGTATTGCTACTACCTCCGTAGAATTCAGTCGTTCCTGGTTGCCGATGATTAAGGAAGAAATTGCTAATGGTCATGTCCTTGTGAACAACCCAATATCGGAAGAGTTCATAAGATTTTTCCTAGGTTTTCCCTTATGATTTTAATGGGATCACTGAATCAACAAAGTTCTTATAACAAAGTCGCACCTAGGAGCTCCACATAAAATTCTGAAGATCTCCCTCTCAAATTCTTCCAATTTGAAAGGAACTTTATGATTATATGATCTTTAGAAATTTCTGTGCTACCCTGTATATTACAAATAAAATTCTCTGAGTTACGTCAAAAATCAAATAATACACATTGTCAAATATTCTCATTTACATGTTAGAATTGTGCCTTTTTAACCCGTAGTTTCTTAACCATTTACAACGGGGTCTGATCTAGACCCCGAAACGTTTGGAATATACAGCAATTTTCTTTAAACTCTGGTGTTATTTCCCAAGAAGCACTTAGACATCGTAAAAGTATATTGGAAAATTGTTATTCCTTAAACAAATAATTGTACTGTTCAAAATTTATAACTAGTTAGGATAGATTCAACAAAAATTCTAACATATGTTAATATTGTACTGCTTACGAAGAAAAAAACCCAAAATTTTCAGTCGTTCCATTTCTAATGCCTGCTAAATTTATGGTTCATCTAACAAATATATTTACAAAAAACATCAACATATCAAATTAAATGTTCAAATTGTTGACCATTAACTTCCTGACAATACCTAAGACGGTTTTCAAATTCTCGTAACACTTCATTTAGCGTTTGTGGCAGGATTCGTGGTATTTCAGCCCTAATTCTATTGTTTAATTCCTGGATATTTTAAGTAGGCTTTCGATTTCACATAACCCCAAAGATAAAAATCTAACGGGCTTAGATCTGGAAACCTAGCTGGCCATTCGATATTACCTCTCCTTCCGATCCATCTATTTAGGAAAATATTGTCAAGATAATCTCGCACTTTTTACTTTGAAACTGTGCAACTGCACTTGACAACTATTTATTTGAAGTAAAATTATAGTACAGTTTCTATGGAAATAAATAAGTGTTAAAAACTCCAGCATTAAAAAAAAGTTATTCCATTCATGCGACTAAAATACCGCCAACAGTCACAAAAACCAGACCTAAATAAATAGATTCAAACCAACAAAAACCTTATTTTTACCGTTATTTTCTTAACTTTAGAAAGAATTGTATTTTTTTTAATAACTGTTAATTTTGGGTATATGACATTGTACATGAAAAATACTCGAAATTCAAAAATAAAATAAAAAACAACTGTTTCTATTTGAAAAAATGAAGTTTCAATTTATTTCTGGCCTAAAAAAAACCGACGTGTCCTAGCGTTTTTCCAAAAAAACATCACCTGAATTTTAGGTGAATTTATAACAACCCAAGGGTCCTCACTGTATAGTAGTGTTATTAAAGATACATCATTTCTCGTATACAATATAACCTGGTTAACTCGAATTTCAATGGGAATGCTAACAAATTCGAATAAATGAGTTAGCATAGCAAGTTTTTCGAGATATACAAAGGTTTGTATTACTACAATTTTATCTTACAAAAGCACATATTTTAAAGGTTCTACTATATATATTTTATATGTTTATCTCATTCGTCACTAGTAGTCAACAAACACTTACTCTAAATTTCTTAATTTTGTGCTCGTTATTACATATACGACTTACTCATTATACGTTAACATTTCTTAGATATAACAGTTAAGATTTTCGAAAAAAAAAATCGCATTTGTGAGAAGTTATAAGAAAAATTATTTAATACTTACAAAAATGTTATCCAGAAAAAAAAACAATTAAAAATGTAATACCCAAAACGGAATAAAAAGATAAGGTGGTGCCTTGTTGAACTGAAGATCTGTTATTCATATTGGGGGATGAAAGCAGAATGAATAGATGCAGATTAAATAAATACTATTGTTGAAAACAAAGAAGAAGATACTGCAAGATCGTTTTTATAGATGCATGTTCATTATATTTATATCTGACGTATTTTGAATGGCCCTTAAGCAATGTTTTCAAAAGATTAATATTTTTTCTTATGTAAGAGTTATAACATCTCCCTTACCCCCTGAAAAAACGTAAAGATACATTGAACCCCGCAGTCCCTAACCTGCTCGCGTAATACTTGAACATCGCTTCCCCGATATTTAGTGGAGGAAGGACAGCATTTGGTAGTTGGGAGTTTCGGGCACTACCTTATGACCTGAAACATAGTTTAACTTTTGTTTACTGTGGTAGTTTAGTATAACAATTGGCAACACTACTCAAGCAAATTTCATTCCATTTCGTTTTGACGTCAATATCACATGCGACTGATAGTTCACTAATTAACTTTACTTACATTTAGTATATGTAAAAAATGGGCCATCCGCGCAAAACAGTTAATGAAAAATTTGTATGTAAATTCATGTTGATTATAATAACATGAGTTATGCGTCGATTGTATAATGCAAAATGTTAACTATTATAATAATATATATATTCTATAAATTAAAAATTGACACCCTTCCCTTGAAATGAGATTTGGTGAGATTTTGCTCATGGATGCCTTTTCAGTTGGTTTGCTACTTGATGCCTTTGATTTTTAAAAATACTTATTTAATATTCTAATTTGCCTCTCAAACTTGAGATTAAGATTTTTTTCTTTATCTTGCCAATAAACTTTAAATTTTAAGCTCACTAATTTCGGAGATAGAGGGAGGGAAGATATTTCCGTTAGTATCTTTTAACAAAATATATTTGTATTACTCATAACGTGCCCCTTATATTTTATGATATATTTTTTTTCATTTTATAATTTCGTTTATTTTTCCTGTAAAAATTCAGAAATACAATTCAAACAAATTTCAGATATTTTACTACAGTTTATAGTTTTCATCACTCTTGTTAGTGATATCTATTACAAATTAGAATGCGTAATGTATTTATCGCGATTATCTACTAAATATTTAGTCTTGCGTTCAATGGATTGAAAAATCTTTAGAAGACAATTGCAACTAGAGTCTTCCTTAATTTCTTTGTTAATAAGAATAGTGTATCTCTATATGTTTCGTGTTCTCCTGGACTTGAAATCTACAAACGCTGTGGGAATTGTTGACCGTCAGAAACCCTCTACAGTGTGCTGAGTTTGAGACATTTTTTCAGTTCAAAAATAGGAATGTTTTAATTAAGAAGGAGTAATTTGAAGCAATTTTAATAACAAATTTAAATTTCATGACATAATATGTGCACTTGGTTGATAATTAGACAGCTCCTTATCGTAAATGTGTAATTTTGAATTGCGAATTAGAGTTTTCGTGAGGTGATAAGCGTCACTTTACACAATTAAGTATAATTAGCTGCAAGTATACTTTGTAACTTTCTGCTATATTGTACAAACAATTAAACTCTTTATATTATTTCTAACAGCATTTAATTATTTTTATGCTTTTATAATTACTAAAATATGATTAAATTGTAGTTAAAATACTTAAAGACAACAAATTTTCTGGAGGATTTTCATTCATTAATGTTGGGTTGTCTAGGCCTCTCAAGCATTCACTGAACGTAAATTAAGGTTACGTTACGTAATAAATTAAAGATAATATGCCTCTAATAAAATGACCTCATCATTTAACGTTGACACCTGGCGTGACGAACCAGTCAATAACCTCGTAAAAGACGTGCTGGTTACACTAAAGAATATTGCACTCAATTGTACCGCAAACCACAAAGCGCAAATGGCAAGTAATGTTCGCTTTGGAATAAAAGTTGCACTAAATTCCTTCAAGTATTTTATGTATATTCGAATGAAACTTCTACAGACTCGTTTAGCCGTGTTTTTCACTCATCAAGGTGATTTCCTTAATAACAAAACTTACTCCAGTTTTCTAAATAAAACATAAATATTGAAATTATTATGCATGTCATAGAAAATTGGTGTCAGTATTAAAATCATCTTAAGGCGTCCACTGTCTAGGGACATTTTAAAAACATTTCCACCCGCCAATAAATTAAAATTAATTAATTGTAAAATAAAAATACTAAACACGTATTGACAAGAGTTCGAATTTAGATAATTTTTAATGGCTTTTTTAATTACACGAGTTGTACCATTGTTTTTTTTTTTTTAATGTTTCATTATAGCGCCAAATACGAGTATACTCTTAACGAGTATATTGGTATTTAGCAGTTCCTTACAATTCATTTTTGTTCTTAGCTTAGTTTTGGAACTTGTGTAAACCTATCTAACCTAATCTAAAGATGTTGCTGAATTGTGCACGTATTGGAATATATTATTATTACTAGCTGTCGCCCAGTGGTCGAAATTCGACAAATTGTGTCAATATCTCTGGCAGGTTAAGTAACCTGAAAATTGTATCTTGACATTTTATCCTAGGACTTTAGGGAGAACAGCAATTACACAGAACGGAACTAAATTCGGAACCTCTGTATGATAGTTTCCTCGAAAAGCCTAGATGTCGGCATTACATCTCGCTTCCACAAATAAGTAACGAAATTCAAGTTTTTTTTTCACATGTAATTCATAAGACTTTATTTGTGTTCAAATTCGTAATTCGTAATTCTTAATTTAATATGACAACAATTCAACCGCTAAAGGGCTACCCTACATATTTATTTTTTCTAACCTCCCTGTATGGCTATAATTGCACTCAATTCTCTAACATTTATTAAAATCCTCATTATATTAATTCCATCTCATTATATATTTCCACCACCCTGTATATGCAACTGCTCATGGACCACTCATAATATTTTTTAACATTTTTGAACCACCTGGTAAATCATTCTGTATATGCCACTGTCTATGAGCCACCGTATTTACTCTTTTTGTTAATGAAGTTTTTAACTAGCTTCTGTAACTATAATTCTATTTCGACCTGTATTTCAATCATCATATATATGGAAGTCTTCGTGGGCTACCCTATAAATCATTTCCTTTTCTAATATTTTTTATCATCATCCTGTATATCTGTAAATCCTCTCACCCTATATTTCATCTTCCCTATATATACAACTGCTTATGGGTTACGAAATGTTGCATTTCCATTTCCGCCATCCTGTATATTCATCTCTGTATAATATTTTTTGCACCACCCTGTATAACTGTAATTCTACTGCACCTTCTATTCCAAGAACCTGTAAATTCAACCGCTAATGGGCTTCCCTATATAATTGTTTTATTAGTTATAATTGGACTCTACTCTATATTTTAAACACCCTATATCTGCAACTGCTTATGTGCAACCCACGAAAAAAATGATTTCTAACATATCTGGAATCGCCCTGTATAATTATAAAATCAACGATTACTTTACCACTAAACAATAACAACGCTTGCATGCCACTTCCAGAAGTACATGCTCTAAGTATATAACAGCATTGGTCCCTCTATATATAATTACTCAATGTTTTGAGTCTGGCGGCGGCGGCGGCGGCACATTCAGTGGTTTGGCGTTGACATTATGGATGTAAATAATGAATTTTTATTATATTTTATTTAATGAATGAACCAATATTATAAATTAATATTAGCATTCTGCACTGAAGGTTGTCCGTAGTTAGAAGCTTCACAACAAAAATGATGAAAATCGGTTTAGAGACAGAGGAGAAAATGGTACCTAATCGTTTTGTCTTTGCCTATTTATATATAGATATATCAATTGTATAATATTCGTGCTTTATGCAATCTATCCTAATATATTGCCAAAAATGCGAAAGACATGGCCATTAAAAGACTAAGGGAGCATGAAATTGAATATTACATAAATATAAGTGAATGGGAATGGGATGACATATTCAATGACGATTCTTATAATAGATAATTATTATTTATCATCGAAAGAATCGAGCTTCAGCGGTTCACATGCATCAGATGAAATCATAATCATAATACTGATTGACAACATAACTATGTAGACTTCGCAACCAGTAAATTCCGATATTTGAACTAATATAATCCCAACTATAAACAGTGATAATTAAAGTCCCCAAAATATGGGAAACGTTTTTATTAATAGATCTAGGTACAATTTTTGGTTAGAATTTAAACCAAACTGCCTGTCAAAACTGATATTTATCCAAAAAATGGCAGAAAATGGCATTTTTGGCCCAATTTCGAAAAATTTTACATAAATAATTTGTTTCTAATTTCATTTTAATTGTGTTTTTCAAATTTTGAGCCATCTAGAATAAAGTTGATTTTTTCTTATTTTGACTTTTTGATCAATTTTTTAAACGTACTTTGACCAAACCCGACTTATTGTATTTACTCTCAAACAATTCATCGCGCAATCCTCTTTTTTATAAATGTCTTACCCAGATGTTTATTTTTAAAGAAATTCAACATGTCTCTTGCAAAATTCAAATAATTTCACCAATTTTTCGAATAAAAGTCTATATTTTATTTTTTTATTTGTTGAATACATTAAAAATATCAATGGATATTTAAGCACCCTTACTCTTCAAAATAATTTATTTATTAAATTCATAAGTTTTAAATTGTAAAAACAAGCGATGTTATCCTTTCAAGAAGAAATAGATATGTGGGGAAAACACTCACTAGACTGAAATTTTTAATCAAAGTTATGTCGAGAAAAAATTTTTCATTATACTGTACTAAGAATAATGGCAAAATACCAAAGTGCTGGTTCGGTAAAAAATCAGTTTAAAAACCAAATACCCCCAAGTAAGCCGACAAAGATATTCAACAGGGACAAACTAACATTTCTAATATTAGTAAAACTATATTTATAAAAAAATGCTATCAAAAAATAAATTTCCAGTTTACAAGCATAAATTTATAAACACGCTAAAAGAACGTGATTTTGATGTTCACTTCGGAATTTCTTTCTGGTTTCAGGGAAAGACAAGATATCCATTTTCAACTTTTACTTCAAACGGATCCATAAATTCTCGAAACTATCGAAAATCCACACTTTGATTTCTATTGTTCTCAATTTTCTGTAAATGTTTATCACTGAGAACAGGTTTTCGCTACCAGAACCATAGCTGATTCTGCTTTTTCCAGATTTGGACCGGAACATATAAACAAAGTTTTCCGACGTTTCGCCCACCCTTATCTGGGGCTTTTTAGTCATCAAAATTTCTCAATTATTTAATATTAGAAAATGGAAGTCAGAGAATAAAAACTGAAATACAATATTGTATAGAATTTCAAATAACTTAACTAAATAAATAATCCTCTTTTCTTCAGTCCCTTAGAATTACGAATAATGTTTTCGAGCAAGTAGACATACGAAAAGAAGAACCTCCAAACAACAAAAGTTTCGTATCAGTAAGCGAGTTTTTTACATAAAGAAAGGCGATAGCTTAAGAATAAAGGCACGAAAGCTCGAAACTAATTAACATTGACACCAGGAAACGAGCTCCTCCAAAGAATAAAGATTTGCATCTGAATGTAAGTGCTTTCATTGTATGCCTAATAGGAAATACAATTTCAACGAAAGCGATACAACATCGTAAAAACAGATCTGAACGTTGTGCGCTGAGAGGTTGGTATGTTGCCAAGTTTCTATCTGAATATTTCCATTCTCACACATTGTTGTCAGTAGTAAACTATAACAAACATATGTCTTATGGCATCAATACTAAAAGAATAATTCAACTTGATTGAAATATATGTCGCGCGTAATTTATTACAATCAAGAAAAGAATAAAAAATAATGATACTTCAACATTAATAACAGCATATTGTATCAGCAGATCACAATTCGATTTTAGATCTTGATAACAATTAAAATAAATTCTAGAGTAAAAATGGTGATTGTTTATACTTATATCTTATAGTGAGGGAGAAGTGTACTTATTGTAACGGGAAGGTAATTGTAACATTTGTTTCTATACAACAAACAGGTATGTGGATTGGTAAAATGTAATATTGATTTAACATTTTATAAATGAAACGATTTTTGCAAATTTCCTTGATTATTTAAAGGAAGTCTTCCTCATAGATGTTCTGAGAGAAAGAAATCTCTGCAATACGATCAACCACTATGTGTACAAATAGGGTATATCTACCTCACCAGTTGTGGAGTCGTTGTCAATCCCTCTATGTGGATATTAGTTATGCACTAAATAGTTTCACATTTTTTTGTGTTAGTTAATGTTGTGGAGTCGTTGCACAGAAATCCCTCCATGTAGATATTAGTTATGCACTAAATAGTTTCACAATTTTTGTGTTTGTTAAATGAATTTACTACCGAAATTGTTCCACTACAATTTACATTACAAACTATCTGTTACAAATAAGTACTTATTTTTTCAGATTATGTGTGCCATCTGAAAATTATGGTGAAGTTTGCGAAATTGGATCAAGGAAAAGAAGAGTAAGAATTATCCAAAAGCATCACCTGGAAAGAGTTATTCGAAGAAACAACTAAAGAACGATTGCAATTTATACAGATAAAACAAAAAATGATAAGAGGCAAAAGATCCAAAATGATTAATGTGAACATATCCCAAAAATAAGAAGATTGGGCTCCAAGCCAAATACTAAAGAAGGAATTATTATAGGAAATATCGACTACTACTATATTTGTAGACGGGAGATGTAAGACCGACATCTAGGATTTTCGGGGAAACTAGCACACAAAGGTTCCGAATCTGGATCTTTCTGTGCAATTGCTGTTCTCCCGTAACTCCTAGGTTAGAATATCACAATAAAAATTTCAGGTTACTTCTTCTGCCAGAGACAGGTACTGTTATGTATCAAATACATAAATTAGTGTTCGAGAGGACATTTTATTGTGGGAAGCGGAACTGACGAAGGTTCCCGACCAGAAACAGTATATATCATATATATTGTCTTGCGTACAAAAGAATGACACCTCGAAGTGGAAGTATGGAACTAAATAGTTTGTTTTAAAGATTATAAAAGTAGTACAGCAGAAGATCCTTTGCAATGCAGTTACTGTCAGAAATTATTATTGTATTTTACACCTAACCTGTATTACTGCAATTGGTGTCTATATACACGGTGTATTCATTATGGGGGAAAAAATGGAAAACTTTTCTTACGAATAATATTTAGAGATAAAGTTATTCTTCATAAAAAGATTTCTATAGGCTGAAACGTATACTGTATTCATTACAAGCCACTTTTTCATCTGTATACGAACAAATATGAATTTCACTTTATACTTGATTTAGTTAAAATTAAAAAACTGAATCTAATTATGGCATATCGCTGTAAATTATATAATAAATATTCATTTCACTTTTTTAACTGTATATGAGGTTTAACAAAAAATATATATTTTACAATAATAATAATAAAACTACTATTGATTTATTTGGCCAAATAACTGCTTATTCATCACCATTAAGAAAATCAGTTAGATGGTAAAAAATAGGTGTTGAATTGCTATTGAACACTGCATTTATAAACGCGATGATACTTAATGATAATTCAATAAATAGTAAAAAAGGACCAGTGGTCCAGTTCAAAAAGGTAATCGTTGACTATCTGTGCTGCAACAAAACACAGCAAACTGCAACATCTTCCATTTCAAGACCTCGGCCTGTGAAGCATGAACTGAAACGCAAGGAAGGACAAGCTAGGACGGTGAGAAGATATTGCCAAACTTGCCATAAAGACAATGCAACTATCCACGACAGAACCTATGCTAAAAATAAAAAAAACAAAGTAGCAACTTATTGCTCTGAATGTCCGTCTCAGCCACACTATTGCTTGATATTGTTTCAATAAACTTTCAGGAAACATAATCGTTATTGATTAAATAATAAAATTATTTAAATTTCATTTTTTATGTTTCTAGATTACATACTTTTTTATTTCAGATTGTTTTAAAATCAATTACTCAAATCAAATTACTTTGTTCAATCAAATTACATTTAAAAAAAATAAAAAAAATATATTTGTATTCGTCATAATGGCCCTGCGATTGATATATTAATGACTTAGAAACAGTTTAAAAAAAAACTTCAAGCCATTTTGCAGGAATATACAGACTATTTAATTTTATAATTTGCCCCCAAAATAAATATTAGGGGTTTCTCCTTATTTTCCAGTAAAGTTCAGGTGAGGAGCTATACCATACCGGAGATAAGGGGGGGGGGGAATGGGTACATTTTTTTATATTTTGTTATATCTTTTAATTAATTTATTTTAAAATATGAAAAAAAATTGTTTCCGTCGTAATGAGACTTTCACATGATGGGTTAGAAACAATTTTAATTTTATATTTTCCATTTAATTCTGTAATGCCCCCAAAATAGAAAGAGGTTTCGCTTTACAGTAAACTATCATAAAAATCTATTTTTTCAAAACTTTGCGTTTTTTAGTTTCGGAGTTAAGGGGAGGAATGGGTAAATTTTGGTATATTTTCCCTCAGAATGAGACCTTCATTTGATATATTATGATGCGTTTGAAATTTTTTTATTTTTAAATTTTTATTTAATTCTATAATTTGCCCAAAATTAATATAATCGTATTTTTCCTGTAAGTTCCAACGTGGCCAGTAGTTTCCAGGGGGGACGGTTGATTTTTTAGTTTTTCACCCTACAATGGATATGTACTCCTGATCGGGTCACCAAACTATACATTGATTTTCAACCTCTTCTCTTCCAGTAGTTTAGGAGAAAATTGCTGTGATGTGACAGAGGCAGAAATTCTAAGTGATATATAAGGGTATCCGTATATTGTATATACGGAACCCTAAAAACAAAGTAGCAACTTATTGGTCTGAATGTCCGTCTCAGCCACACTATTGCTTGATATGTTTCAACAGGAAACATCGTTATTGATTAAATATTTTATTTATTTCATTTTTTATGTGTCTAGATTACACACTCTTATTTCAGATTGTTTTAAAATCAATAAAACAAATTACATTGTTATTGTTGTTATTGTTATTGCATATTTCTCCATTTTGTGACCGTTAGCGCCGAGAAACCTCTAAAAAGATCTGAATATTTGCCGGTAACCCGTGCCCCCCACGGCACAGCTAAAGTAATCATATGCCGGCCACCCGTGACCGCCATGGCGGTTAATATGTTAGAAGTGAAGTACCATTATATTTTATAATAACCCAAATTGTTATCAAAGATTCTTAAGCCGCTATTCATAGTTCGATCTTAAATGTAAGTTTGCTTTGCTAAGACGTATCTGTTAAGATATGTATTCGTAAACGTTGCTTAAGATATGACTTACATGAAAAAATAACTCATGTATTCATAGTCAAATAATCATCTTATAAAGACACCTTAACCTTACTTTTCATTAAAAAAGAGAGTTTTTTCTAAGTCAACATATTAGTTGACTTAAGACAGTCTTAAATTTATTGGTATTATAAAAAGTAGTAAAAATAATGGATATTTTGGGGTTATATTATATTGATATTGTCTATAATATTGATATAGATTTTGATTTCGACGACGATAGCACTTATTCTTAAACGCTACATTGGAGATACTTTTTTTGTATTCACAAATCGAATTCAAAGAACGATTGGCTATAATAAATAATTACCCATTGCACAAGTGTTTCAGTTGTTAATAAGTTTGCGATTTTATGCAACTGGAAGTTTTCAGGTAATTACAAAAAAGATTGCAATATACTTCTTATTTATAGTTAAAAACTGACTTGAAGAACAGTAGAAGTTTTTTTACTTGAAATGAACATATGTTTTATTAATAGCCAAAAAATTTAATCTTACAACTCGTTTTGGGTGATATCACAACCAACAGTTTCAATAATATTTTTGCCTTGTCAGCATCTTATTTGTAAGGGAAATTAGTGGTAAATAAAAATGCCCCGAACTCAAGAAGCTAAATTATAAAATCAGAGAATTTTTTAACTTTTGGGAATTGGTCATGGAGCAGTTGGAATACCCAGTTTTGATGAAGTAATTGCACTCATATCCGATTAGTTCAATCAAGGTTTCAAAATGTCAGTGAAATTTACAGAAATCGAATCTCAGAATGTACAAGTATTTGTTTTATTCTGATTATTAGTCATAAATTGTATATTTGGAAATCTTATAAATTTTGTTATCTTGGAGACAGTTGTTGGTAAACGAATGGAATTTTCAGATATGGTCCCAGAATGAACTGAAAGTGCACATGCCTGTACCATTTTTCAAATTTCTCAAATTTACATGAGGTATTTTGACATCAACACACTGGGGTACTTGTAGGTGATGCTGGATATAATATATGATTTTTTATGCAATATTAAAGACAAGAATAATATTTATGTAGTAATATGACTGAAAAAATGTAGCATATTTCAAATTTCTCAAATTTACATGAGGTATTTTGAACATCAACAAACTGGGGTACTTGTTGGTGATGCTGTATATAATATATAATTTTTTATGCAATATTAAAGACAAGAATAATATTTATGTTGTAATATGATTGAAATAAAATAATGAAAATCGTATTTTATTGTTTAGTCGTTTATTGTAGGGAAAGCAATGGAGAGAATTTGCTAACATTATGTTAGTTTATAATTATATGTATTACTTTTCCATTTGATTTGTTTCAGATCAACAAAAATAAATAAGATGCATTTTCATTTAAACCGAATTATTTTCTAATTTGAATGTTGGCACCGATTTCGAATTTTTTTGAAAGCCTTACATACAGTGGCGGTGAAACTCGAATTTGTTCAATTTTACATTAGCTCTTACGGGCTTTTCCCTCTCTATTTTATATTCTTTGATCTTAAGTTTTGTCTCAATAAAGCTAGACTTACATAAAATGAGATCATTCTTAAAACTTTCATCTTACCAAAGTTCATCTTAAGGCCTGTCATAAATAAATCAAGACTTAATACCGATAAGGCAGTCTTTATTAAGGCATGCTTAAGCACCGACTTAAGAACGGACTGTGAATACGGCCCTTAGAATTGAAAACTGTATCCAATTAATCTATATCACTAAAAATTGTATAATGACTAAATTTTTAAAATTGAAAAATCTGATTTATTACAAAATTTCGAGGAGGAGAGACTATTAAGTGAAAGTAATTGGAATGAAATAAAAATGGCTGATAATTAACAGACCCACCAAAGATGGAGAATCTCAAATCGTTTACAATATTGTTAGTTCTATTCAACAGTAAACGAGATTGGTCAAAATAAATAATGTTGCCGATAAATAAAAGATGGACCTGGGCATATTAATAAAAAAAGTTTACAGCCGGATATTACTACATAAGAACTTCAGAAAATATCATCTGAGTTAAACTACTCCACAAAATCCTCAGAAGTACCTACACCAATAATCTAATTTGCCAATACACCAAAATAACGTCTTTATAGACAACTAACATTTTTCATATTAAATAATACGCACTATATAACGGTCGTAATTGGGATAATTATAAACACATTATTACTTGAACACAACAAGAACAATAAAAAAACTCAGGGCAAATATGAAATAGGGGAAAATAAATATAATTGAATTACCAGATTAACTATATATTAGTATAAAAACCCCAAAAACTGAGATTTATTGAAGAACAGGACACAATTATCTTTCAAAAACGTAAAATATCTAGCACAGGTTAGCAAACGGAGTACGAAATAAAAATCCTTACTAAAGACATAATCTAAAACATTTGTCACTACTACAACAGCTACTTTCTAGTTGGCAACTAAACGAAAAAAATCGGTGCTAAACCTGGAGTCAAAACCCAGAAACTAGTAGAAAAGTGACTACGTGAAAAGTGGAATTAGTGATAAGCAAGTTCTAATATAAAGAAAATATATTATGGAAGACACAGACCCATTTGAAGAGTTCATAATTTAAAAAATATTTATTGGAAATGTGGGATCAGCAGAAACTGATGCACCTTTCAATAAATTGAAATAAATAAAAGCGATCTAAAAGAATAGATGAAAGACATTTCAATAATTTTTAGTTACATTGTAGCACTGAACGATACAGCAACTCCTGTTCGATATTTGTTCTTAGTTGTGTATCTGTCATTGCAGTACACGTTAGCGTCGCCATTTAAAAATTCGCAGGTGGTTAATACAAAAGATTGTTAAGAAGACCAGCCCTAAAAGAAGCACGTGGACAGTAGAAAACAGCACCAGAATAGCAGGGACAATCATTAGGAGCCCTAGTCCATAAGTAACTGCAAGGGAGGAACTAACCAAAATGTTGGGAGTTGGCTTTATGAAGAGACATCTAATATAGTACTACTTTCACTATTGGACACCTGATAATATTAGAATATCCACGACAGTTTAGTTCTCAGTGATTCTTTGAACAGAACGAGTTAAAGTAACATTGAAATCGAGTTCCCATGTTATTTTTTAACAACGGTCACTATCCACACATCGATGGAACTTAATTTCGCTTTTCACTGTTCACAAGTTCAATGTGCCTTGGTTCCCAGGAACATTGAACTTGCCCTCTTTTTCTTGTGATAGTTGAACCTGTTATGTTTACTAACGCGGTACTTTAATGGAGTTTTAAAATATCTTTCAAGAAGGGGTGTATTTGAGTATACCAAAAATTTTGGTCCTGTTCGAAAAAGTTATGGATCATTTCCGACTTAAAGCCTGCATTCAAAAGAACGGCGTCACGCGAATGACATTATTTGCAATATCTAACTTGAAGCCAAATTGTAAATTGAGATCTACCGTTTTGTAAAAGTTTTCGTCCGGGACCAAAATGTTCTTATTTGATAAACATCAGTTTTCCATAAGACATAAAAATGATATTCCAGGAAACTTTATAAAAATCTATCATCTTATTGCAAAATGGTTCGTCTTCTGTGTGTAGACGTGTTAGAATTAAACAATTAACTTAAGACGAAATCTACACTTTGAAGAAAAGAGCTCCTACCATTTTAATAGACTAGGCTAGTAAGAGTAGAAAATAGTTAATCGAAAAAAATAAAATAATGTAATCAAATAAAAAAATTAACAGTAAACAACTAGTACAAATTTACTCAATATAAACAAATTACACCTATTAGTAAAGAACATAAATGAAGCCTGATAGGGAGTTTAGATGTCATAAAAGTCCAAACTTTAATGGATGTAATAAACGAACAAACAGAATTGATTACCCCCATTAAACATATCTTCACAGGGTGATATTTGAAGATAAATACGGGTTGTGAAATTATGAATACCGGAATCCCTAAAAGATACTGTGTATTTAATGTTTGGAATAAATTTGTTTTTTGGCTAATCAAACGATTTAAGCAAACAAAATCACAAAGTAAAGTGATAGAAGGAGTTGCGTTTATATTATTATATACCAGATGGTTGGAATATAGGGTGGAGTGGACGTTTGGTGGTATAAAAGTAAAAATAAAAATTGGAATTTAAATTACATAGGGTGATTAAAAAACTGTTATGTGATGTGGATGTAAACAAACATATACAGGTTATACATTCAAAATAAAAAATAAAGAATGAAAACACCTGAGTTCAAAAAAAAAGTTGAAAATAAAACATATAACCGACTTCCACCTATAACCAAAAGCTAAAAATAATTATAACAAAATACAACTCTAGCAAATAAATAACACATTCAATGTTGTTAGGTACCTACCCAGAAAGTAAAAAATGTAAACATTAAAAGGTGCTCATTCTGTACAAATTAATTACCTACCAATCTAGTATATTTTTGAGGTCGGTGCCAAGCAACAACTAAGCTTGATGAAGCAGTAGATAAGTACGCAATGCAGGATTTTAGATTTGCTTGGCACCGACTTCAAAAATATACTGGATTGGTAGGTAATTAATTTGCACAGAATGAGCACCTTTTAATGTTTACATTATTTACTTTTTGGGTAGGTACCTAACAACATTGAATGTGTTATTTATTTGCTAGAGTTGTATTTTTTTTAGTTATAGGTGGAAGTCGGTTATATATATTTTTTAATGTTTCATTAATCGTTCATTTCAATGCCATTCCAAAAATATATCATACTTACTTATGTTCAGTAATTAGTAATGTTAAGGGTATAATAATTTTAAAATCAGTGTCTCTGTTCCTTTTTAGAATCATTATTGTAGAACATATTTTGGCTGTATATTAGAGTATTGCTCTCCTACAACAGATAAGTATTTGTCGTTTGTAAGAAGGGAACACAATGCAGTAAGGCAATTTTGAAAAATTGTACGGTTTACTGGTTGTGTGTACGAAAGAAGTTCTTCCTCACACTTATTCTGAGAGAAAGAGATGTCTACAGCATGATCAATCAAAGTTCCTGTCTATAATAAGTGTTTTGTATGGTGAGTGATACTTGTCTGTGTTTGAAGACATTTCAGCTCAAATTCAAGAGTTAAGAGTTATTATCAATCGCTTTGCGTTTATGCTGAAGGTTTATTCTTCAATACTGGTTATGATATAGTTTTTGTTGGTTGTCAAATAATTTTGACAGTGACAACTTGGCTGGTTGACAATCACTTGCTACACCCATTATGTTTTTTTTTGCTGTTTTATCAATAAATTTCTCTATCCCATCTCCAGTTCAAATGATGTGCCCGTATTTCCACGTTATTTGTCATCATACAACTAGCTTCCTTAAGATTTCTCTTTTTTACATTTTGTTTTTTCAACAAGAACTTTGTTTTATCCAAGTCTATCAATATATGGTTGGCTAAATTCGTTTTGTCCACATTACTTCTGGAAATATTACTCTGGTTTTCCTTTGCCTTACTTAATAAGGTTTTGAGGTTTCACCGGTATATATTTGGCTACAATAACAATCATTAGTGTATACACAATTTTTGGAACTCAGACTTGAGTTAATTGACTTCGTATGGGTAAGGTTGAGTAAGAATTCGAACGGATTATTTTGCTTTAAAAATATATTTAAGATCGAATTTTTTCCTAAGCGCTTACATAAATATTTCAGATATACCTGTAATATATGGAATAATGTTCATAATTCTAATCTTTGTTTTGTTTGGTTGGTATTAGTGCTTGTTGGTAGTCTGTTCTCTTTTGTTATTGTACTTCCGTTCTAGTTCAGTATGTGATTTTATAGTGTTGACTTCGTTGATAAACATTTCGGTGGATAAAGCTATGCTGTTTGCCCTATCATATAAGCAACTTACAACACCTTTCTTTACATTCAAGGGATTGTTGGAGTTGAAGTTCAAATATCTGTTAGTATTCGTAGGTTTTCGATAAGTGCTTATGCTTATGGTGTTGCTTGATCTACTTATAAGTACATCAAGTTAAATACGTTTAGGTAAGTTTTCGAACTTCAATCTGAATTTTAATGCACGTTCTTGACTAGTGGTGTAATATTGAAATGAATGCAGTTCTTTACCACCATACCCGCCATCACAAACTTGTCATCAACTTATCTCCACCACACTGTTGGTTCTTGTTAGAATTGCCTATGATTGTTTCTTCAAAATATGTCATAAATATATTACCAATTATAGATGAGGAGAAAGAACCTATGGTTATAGCAAATTCTTATTTATAGAAATCTCAGGTTAAAAAATCTATAAAACCAAGTTTTGTATGGCGTACATAAATTACTTTTGTAGATAAAATGCAAACAAGCGGTATGTGCAATGTTAAATAAATAAATAAATATCCAGAACGACTTTCTTAATATACAGTAGTACACATAGGTAATTGAAATAATGTTTAGGGAATTTGGTATCATGGAGAATCTACTTAAATCCAGCAATTTCCGAGGATACTAAATTAAACGTTTTATTGCATCTGAAAGCAAATCCACATGCTTTCGGCAAAATGGTCGTGTTTATGATGTTCCTTGTATATCTGTTCATAGGGTATTGAAGCAAGATGCATCTTTTAAAGAATCAGATGGCGACACGGATCTCAGCGCAGAGTTTAGCAATATACTGAAGAATGAATGTAATAATGATCCACGTTTTACTAAAAAATATATTTTTGTCAGACGAATGCAACATTTACATTAACTCGTGAAGTCAATAAACAGTATTGGACAAACGGAAATCCTAAATGGATGAGATGGCATCCGTTACACGCGATGTCCACAGAAAATTAATGTTTTGAGTAGACATTGTTCGAAATAAAATCACTGGACCCCCTAATTTTTTAATGAAACTGTATACTTATTTTAAATGTTGTATAAACCCTTTGATTTCAACTTTAACGCATTTATTCCCAAGTGCATACAATCGTTAAAATATTGATGAAAGTGTGTGGTTTCAACGAGATGGGCTGCCGCCTCAAGTTGCGATGTTCGAGGATATTTTAAGTTTGCCCAAATAAGTGTCTATAGACGAGGACGACTGAGTGGCCAACAAGATCACGGAATCTCATGCAACTAGATTTTTTTACGAGGTCATCTAAAAATGTAATATATAAAAATAAACTCAATAACATACACAATTTAAAAAAACTAACAAAACAAGAAATAAATAACATTTCGCAGGAAACCTTTCATGATCGCCTAGCACACTGCGAGCAGAAGAAGGAAGGCAGTTCGAATACTTACTGTAATGTATTTTGCACCAAATAATTGTCGATGATGTCGTTACGCAGATGATTTATCTTCTGTATATTGCATTATGATGTTAAATGCATTACATTAAAATCATTACTTTTATGTTTTTTTGGGCAATAACACCACAATAGAAATAAAACGACATATATTGCAGCAATACCAAACGTTTCAAAGTCTATTCTGACTTCGTTGTCAATGGCCATTGACTTTGAAACGTTTGATATTCCTGCAATATACGTCGTTTTATTTCTATTGTGGTGTTATTGCCCAAAAAAACATAAAAGTAATCAAGAATATGCCACAAACAACGTTTAGAAGACACATTAAAATCATATCTTTATCTGACTGTAGTTAGCCATGTGGTGGATCCCAATTAATAGATTTGTGCTTTCAAACCAGAATATTAAAGTCGAATACAACACAATTTTCAATTTCGAATATTTTCGTCAATTTCCTACAAAGATCAGGTGGTTCAGCGTTCGTGTTAAATTTATGTCAGTCAGTGAGATGCTCACGGTTGGCGGCGTAATTCCTAAAATTCCTTTCCTCATTTTCTTTCCTTTGTGGGCTGTATTTCTAAATGGGATGGGGACGCTGGAGTTTGGATGGACTCAATAATGCATTTTGTTGTTTTCTCCTCAAATTTTAAAGAAATATTATTAAGTTCCTAGTTGTTTTTCCTCTACAAAGAGAAGGCATAGAAGCAAGTATTTTAAAAAAGAATGATTATAAAAACTATTACGGAAGTTAAGAAAGTGATGCAAGAAGAACCATAAAGAATACGCAGTATTTCGAAGATTAATTTCTGTAAATTCTGAAAGAGTAACGGACAATTGTAAGGACGGAATTTAAAGACAAAGCTGTTAACATTTTAAACACATGATTTTAGTAAAACAAATAAATAACATAAAATTGAAAATGGAAAACTTACTTGAGGAAGATGATGTTAATAGCCGCCAAGCAGGCGAACGGAAAAAGTTTATCTCACGGAACAGAGTAAGTGAATAGCAGTTCAAGTGACGGCTAGAGGAGGTGATATTACTGATTTAAAAGAGTTTGCTGCCTTAATAGAAGTTAACAAAATTGAGGAATGTGGAATTCATCGAATGAACGCTCTGATTAAGAGAAACAATTTAATTTTGCTCGCTTAAGAGACAATATCAGTACATAACATCAGCTACTTGACTGCTTAATTACCGAATCAACTTACAATGAAATCGTTTTGATATTTCTGAGACTCTGATGAATATTATCTTGAATTTAATAATCATGAGGTAAAAGTTCCAGATACACAGATGAATATTTTAACAGTATTCCCGGACTTTACCCAAAAATAGTCAGAGCCTCGATTGCAACGACCTATCTGATGGACCCTAAAATGAGGTCTATGCCTATCCGACTTATGTTTTATTATTCCCCATAATTTCTATAAAACTTCTAACTTATCTTCATCGATATCTGTTTCTTTTCGGTATTGAGGGAGCGTATACATATTATCAAGAAGTAGTCGGACAATAATATTTCAAATATTTCAACCTTTCGTATCTTAACAACGAAACTGAGGAAACTAAATGGTGAAACGTTAGTATCAATTTTTGTTAAGAACGTAATCTCAAAACCTCATTTTGGTCAGAGCTATATATTAATTTATAAAACATCTCCGTAACTGATATATTTATTTTGTAATTCAAGTAAATTTGTCTTCATTCTCAGTGTTCCTAAGTAGTGAATGTTTCATGATAACATCGAGCATCAATCTTAGGAACAAAGATTCGTCCGAGAACCCGGCAACACAGCTCCCTAGATACGACGAACTCATGACCTGCTGCTTCCATCCGTCCCGAATGCGTCCGTCCTGCTTTCATCCGGACAACGTTAATTCCCCCGGAACTACTTTGTGCACTAAATTATGGTCCGTTGTATGAGGGCGGATAAACTGATTACACATACGTAGCAATACAGTTATTGTTGACTTCAATTAGATCATTTACTTGATTGCAAAACCGAATTCATGTAATTGTTAGATAGCTAACGAAATGGCAAAAACTCTATTATCTCTAAAACTAGTATCCTGTTTAGCCGTTTTTATAATTTTTGTTTTCTCGATGCGTTTTATATTAAGCACTAATCCTATTACTAAGTTGCATGGTTATTTCCAACTGAAAACTAAAAAAAAATGTTGTGTTTTCAGAAAAACTTACATAAAATAGATTTCATTTTTGAATAGATTGTATATTTTATTATTACTTATCTACCACTTAATCAAATAAGTAGAAAATGTAAAACTCTATTTTGAATAATGCAGGGCTTCTGAAGCAAATAATTATTTGGTGCATAAAGTATAGTATTGTTACGTTATACTTATCCAACAATAAGTTCAACAGATATTAACGTTTTACTGTTCATAAAGAAAATGAGCCAAGATAATTTTCAAACTCTTGCTATTTCTAATGCCAGCTCAACATATGGTTATTTTTTTTATTTGCATTTAAACCTTTTTAGAATTTCGTATGGTTTTTAATACTAAAAGAACAAAAGGTGATTGTGAGTTTTAGAAAGGGCGTGCTTTAAGTTTTTAAGTTAATCTCTATTTTTCAATTTTCATATCTCTCACAATTGTATGTTCTATACACAAAAGTCTTGATAAATGATGGTGAGTATAATCAAGACTGCAGCCAGCCGGGAGGTTTTGAGGTTCAACCCCCCCCCCCCTCGAAATTCGGGATTGAATATTCAATTTTATTTAAGGAAGAAACAACTTTTTTAATAAAAATATTGTTTTATTCTATACATTGCTTGTACACTGTAAAAACATGAATAGAGAAATAACTTTTGCGGTCCTAATCATTTCATCCATCTTCAAAAGAAATTGTACGAATCGTCAACCCCCCCTCCCCCACCTGGTAAAAATTTTCTGGCTTCGACCTTGAGTATACTGTATTTTGAATCTCCAAAATTAAGTGGTTGAAATTAAACGGTATTATAATATATTTTCAAGTACCTACTTGCCATTAAAAAAATGTTAATTATTTAATATCTGGTTATTAACTATTAAGTATAAGATAATATCTTATTGTTAAGCGAAAATTGAATTGTTATCTATTACTGACTTCAATCTGAAGAACAAAGTCCTGAAAATGAAAAGATAGATTTTTAGGTCAAGAAACAAACTCCAGAATGAAATTGTAGAAGTTTAGCAGTCTAAAAAATTAGAAATGAAATGGTCAAAATGTCAATTCAATGATTTTTTCAATATAGTTGGTTCAAGAAACATTCGGTTTGTCATAAATTTGTGATAAATAGAAACAAATAATTAAGGTAGAACGGATAATCCAAATACATAAAAAACAACTATTTATTAGATTAATTTTGTAGGAATTTTGACGATGCATGATGGCTATAATGTATAAATTTGATTTGGAAAAAATATAATAAATATAAAGGTAAACTGCGAATATTTGGTTTGTTAAGTAATGTTGAAATATACACTTAAAAAGTAATGAAAAAGTTTTTTGATAGGTTAAAGTTCAAAAAGTCATCTCAGAAAAAAATTATAAAATACTTTCACTGAAAAGAGATCAGTTTTAAGTCAATTTAATCTGAATCTCTTCTTGTCACTAATACTTCAGTTTAAACTCATTCAGTCATGCTGATAATATAAAGAAGTATATACTTAGGTATTAATATTTCCATGATAAATACCAAGACCAAGACTGGATGTGCAGGACCAATACCATTACGAAGATGGCCAAAGTCTTGGTCTTCATTCGCTATTTTAAATAATTTTTCCAAATTTCTCTATTTCTATAGTAGCTCATTTGTTGACGGTTCTCAACAAGAAACGATATTTCGAATTGCTTTAAGTAGTTTGTATAACCTCGAAAGGCTAGTAAAATATTTGTTTTGAAATGTTCAGTTACCACTCGAATTTTGTGGCGTAATTTCTAACCTAAAAGTCATAGGGTAATAGCATTCGCACAACATCCGAATTGGAAGCATCTAGTGACTGGTTTCACTGGAAGTTATAAAAGTCGCGTTTAAATATCGAAATATACATTAATGTTTACAGGAATGCGACATTTTTTTGTAAAATATTTCGGATAGGTTGTTATGTATAATGTTTTTGATGCCTTTCCAATGAAGGAAACCAAGGTAGTGACGTACTGTAATCTCGGCGGCAGTTCGACAGATTTATTTGAATGAAACATGTAATACATAACTACGGTGCCTCATTTTTTTCTTCTGGTGATGGATATCAAAACTGATAAAGGGCACGCATTTGTTCTTGAGAATACCTCTCAGCATATGGATTTAGAAAGGTGATTCCAATGCTTTAAAGTTCACACGAATATCTTAAGAAAACACATATGGCAAGTGATATTCATATCCCGGCCCCTAGTCTGAGAAAGATTTTTAATGATCAACGGGTGCTAAGAATTATCAGAAATAAAGCTGGGCACCACAGGAAAGTGAAAAATCAAAAATAAAATAAAAGTATAATAATAATGAGAACTAGAATAAAACCATTAAAAACTGTTTAAGGGTCCTAAAGCTTCGGGCGAGGATGATTTATATGCTGAGATATTCAATCTGTTGATTGGTGAAAGGCTGACCCTCTTAACAACATCAGTGAATAAAATATTTTGGCCAGGAATATTACCAGAGAATTGAGTTCAATCTATATCTATCTCGATAACGAGGAAGAGCAGTACAATAAAATATACGATATCAATTGTTTAGCTTGAATTTTGAAACTAGAGAAACGTGTTTGGGTTTGTAAAGTAGTACTTAGAAACATAAGTGTTTAGTAGCAACTTACGTGCATTAGTGCAGAATGCTAAAATTTATTTATAATATCGTTTCGTTCGTTAAATAAAATATAATAAAAAAACATTATTTACATCGATACTGACAATGCCAAACAGATAACAATAACAGTCTCGACAGACTGCTTGGAGAGAAAATCGTAGATAGATTGACTCGAATGTGAAAGAGGAATTAAATGGAACTAAAGAGTAACAAATTTTGACCCGTTCTTAAAGTTATTCTACATCGTCATGCTATTAAAATAGAACCCAGCAAAATTTGTATTACATAATAATGGCCAGTCATTGGGCTCTCGCAACTTTGCAACTTTCTTTGCTTGTAAATATGGTTTGTCAACTAAAATAAGAATTATGTTGCAATTGAAAATGCAGATCTGATTAACTTATTGTTTGAAGAAGAAAAAAGGGATAAGACAGGGTTGTATACTCACTCCGAATCTTCTTTCCAACATGTAAGATCAGACACGATTTCAGAAAAAATACTGGCAATCCCTCTAGAAGATCTGAAAGTAAAAGATATACCACCATGCCAATAGTTAATAGCCAAACGGGACTTGAAAAAATTATTAATTTAGATGCAACGGAGGGAGATGAACTTGGCCTTATGAAAAACCCAGAAAAAACAAAAACAATGTTTATTTCAAAAAAGCAAATGTAAGCACCAGTTTAAAGATATGCAACAAACAAATGGAACATTTTGATTAATCCAAATATCGTGATTTGAATCCAGAAACAGAAATATGAAACTTGATGGGAGTTCGAAGAAGAATGAGCAAGGCCGGATGTATTTTTGGAAATGTTCAAAGATGATAGAAAAGTCACCTGAGATGTTTAAACAGAAAAAGTACGATTACCTAACACTAGCATTGGAGGGCAAGGTTTAGGGTGAAAGAGGACAAGGTAGGAGATAATGTTCATGACTGAGAAATGACAGAAATTGGTCGGGTGTAAGTTCGCAGTTGTTGCTGAGAATGAAAAAAGGCAGATAGCGATTTAGCAAAGACGTAAGGAGACATAACTCCAAAAAGAAGAAGTATGGAACCCAAGTTAACAAAAGCAACAAAGTGGAATAAAAATAATAATCATCATTTGGACTAGATGGTGAGTGATAATATTTATAATTTTGTTATTTTAATAGTGCAGAGAAAAAGTTTATGATTTATTTCCGGTGTTGCTAATGCAAGTTTTATTAGGACTTCATGTAGCTAAAACGAACGACAACAATTTGTTCTGGTAACAAGTAGTTCTATAAACTAAAATACTGTTAAATTCATCCAACAGAAGAAGTAAATAAATGGTGGTGTTTCTCCTACAATCAGACAGTTCAATTTGTCTGAATAAGAATATCACTTTAACGAACCTGAGCCTGAACTCAAAAGATAATTGAAACACAATAATTGCTGTTTGCATCTAAGGACGTCATTAAAGTGGTGAAGCTCAGTAAACAAGACTTGAAGTTGATTTGCCATTATTAGATTTAGTTTTCCTGGCTTCTCCGCAAATAATTCAGACAAAGCCATATTTATGGTGGAAATCCGACGGCAAATTGTTCGAAATGACGTTGGACGTTGTAATTTGTTTCAACAGATTATCAATATACATACCTGGAAAAAAGTATGGATAAAAGCAAACGTCTTTTTTATCAGTGCTTTTATTTGGCAGGTATGACGAGCTTTTTGGTTCGTTTATAAATCCTGTTGCAGCGGAAAGGGAGAAGGAAGGAAGGATTGAATTTGCAGTCCATTCCCTTACATCAGTTTGATTGTCAAACGTTAATCTTATTACGAAATTTGTTATTACGAATCTTTTTAATTTTTTAAATTTCTTGTTCATTTGTGTTAATACCATTGAAAACGGGGTCTGATTTAGACCTTGAAACGTTTCGAATTTTATACAGACTTTCAAGTTCATGTGGTTTTATTTCCAAAAAACTCAGAAAAAAAAGTAAATGTAGTACAATACAGTGTAAACATAAACAATAAAAAATATGAAAACATAAACATTAAGTGAGACACGTGTTTCGATATACCATAATTTTTATCAACTTACACAATATTATTGTGTAACTTGATAAAGATATTGAATATCGATTGTGTAACTTGATAAAGATATTGTATACTCAAACACGTGTCGTTAATGAACAGACTAAATCTGTGTAAATCTGGAGGACTCTTTTCATTTTTGTATCATGGATTTACATCAAGTAACAACCACGCCCATTCGATGATGTTCAAAAATAACACAGTTCGCTTTGAAACAGTGTGCAACCCTGTTAAAAAGTTCTTGAGTGGACATCTCAGTATCAACAAACAAATAAAAAATAAAAACATTTCAAAAGTTAGTAGGGCGATGAACATAAATGTCATATCAATGTAAGTATTAGTATTCTATAATTTTACACATCGAACGACCATAAAAATGACCCAATTAACAGAAAGGGAAGAGATACAAGTTTTGTTTAACAATTTATTCTCAGATCATAATTTCATACCTGGCTTTGCGGTTGGTAAAACTCTCAGGACGTGTATTTGGTTTGGAAATGAGCGAAATTTGCTTGAACGCGGAATAGCGAAAACTGTAACTACTGAAACAATTGCTGAACATGTTGCATTACAATTTTTAGAAATCTTATTATTAAATATACTAGATTTTTACCAAGACAAATTGTTCCTCTACTTGAAAAGTACGAGGTCTTTTGAATGTCTGGTTTCATCAAGACAGAGCACCCCTCATCATGAGAAACGGCCGCATGACATGTGTTTCGTGTGTATACAGAAAAAGATAGAGGAGCATGAAAAAGATCAACTGTAAACAGAGGCGTACCAAAGACGTCCTTTGTGAGACCGTTTTGCTACTTCGGCTCAAATCCCTGACCAATTGTTTAAAGAAAATAGACCTTTCACTATGCGTATACTATGTAGCTTCATTCCAGCCTTTGTACTTCTTTATGCCGTCCACGATTAGTGTTTCCTTTAACTGCCAACCATTGTCATCGACGTTTGAACTGGTGCAGAGAATGGCAGCATTGTGAGGCAGAATGGCATAATACCATAGAAGGGTAAGACGCTGCCATGGCGAGCGATGCGATATTGGGTTTGCAGTTGAGAGGCATACAGGACTGTTGAAGTAATGGTTAGGGGATTACTGCCTATGGTAATCGATAACCGACAAGTACAAGAACAGATATACTGAGCCATTAAGGTGATAAATAAGTAAAAATAATCTCTAAGTTAAAAATATCCTTATGCATGTTGTGAATCGAAGGCCAAGTGAACAATTAGAAAACAAACATGTCTGACTCAAATTTTTAGTTTTTAAAGGAGAAATAACATAAAAATTACTATAAATAATTTCTTGTTCAAAATATTAAAGGAGAAGTACATCTGTTTTAATATCTTATCTTGTATTTTCAATTTCTGTAGCTTAATAAATATGAAACTCCGGGATTTAAATATAACAGTGTTTGCGTTATACACATAAAATACGTTGCAATAATCTCTAAACCAATCATATCTGAAGAAAGTTAGTATTTTTGTCAAAATAAATATTTGTTTACTTGTTATAATTTACTTCAAAATAAATCTAGCTGATAACGGCCATACGGATGTGACATAATTTTCGCTAAGTGCAAATTAAAAACATCCTCGTAATCGAGAACATGAACTAAATTTAAAAATTATCAGATGACCTGCAAACACGTAGATTACCGATAGCGAAAATATATGAGCAAGGTTAATAGAGGAACATGAAAGTTATAATTTTTATCATTTTGTTTTCATCGGTGTAACTAAATTCAAATTATTTTGTATTTAAAGTATTTTTATTTCAAATTACATATTTTGTGGAATCATTAAAATAATTTATTTTTTTCTGTTTTTAATGAAAATAATGTGTTAGACATGTTATTGCAACATATTCTGTACAATATGTATACTATTCATCAGACAACGAATTTGTAAATTGGAAAAAATGCATTGCTTAACGTGTTAGGGACACTACCAGAAAAAACCTTACTGTTTTATTTAAACAGCAATGCAGGAAAAATAGTTTTTTTGAAATATATCGAAGTTATGGACCGTAAAGAGGAATTGTGTAGGTACTGGTAGGTTATACAAAATAAATTTATCTACTAAATCGACCAACAAATAAAATAGGTATCGAAGAAAAGTAAAAACTGGGCGATTGTTACAATTTCCAAAAACTTAAATTATATACCAATCAAATACGAGTTATTCCTAAGCTTTAAATGCCGAAATAGTTTTTGCAAAATTCTTTTTGTTTGTTTGTTAGTAGAAAAAACATCGGCATTAAATATATTGTACAGTTGCCGTACAAATTTTTATGTGAATAACAAGAATTAAAAAAATATGTTAGCTGAAGATAACATTTTTATAAAAAATCACATGGTCGGTTTTTGTATTAATGTTTATACCAACCTGAAATTTTAAGATTATTAACTAAGAAGAAGAAGAATGAAACTATAATAAGTAATTTATTTAGTTGGAGCCCTAGGTAAACGTAAAAAATTGTAATAATAGAGTATAAACCTAATAGTAAGACAAGTTTATGAATAATTATAGGATCTAAACAAACGAGAAAACAATAAAGTAGATTAGTAATATAAAAGAAGAAGAAGCTAGAAAATAAAATAGCCAGTGAAGAAAATAGTTAGTGTTTAGATAAAACTATTTTATACGAATTCACGAAAGTACTTGAACTTGCAAAAAAAAAACCAAAATCAACCTGTTTATATGGCATAACCTCAGGACGCATACGACGAAATATTTTAGGAAACCCGAGACTGAGCTATTGCTAAAGTTATTTAAATTCATGGAAAGTAAACATAAATAAGTGTGACAACTTCAGAGCAATAAGATTATCAAACACAGAATACAAAATATATAGTAAGATAACATATAATAAACGCAGTTATTATTATAACCAGTAAACAGGAATGTAAGGTAAGGCTGTAATGGAGATAGAGAAGGCTCCATATACAAATAGATTACGTCTTGATAAAAAGGCGACTGTAACTATAAAACATTAAAATATATATATATGTTATATCACACTTCTCAAATTAAACTTTTTAAAAAAGATTTTATTAACTTTAACAAAATAATAACTTTTTAAAATACAAAATACAAAATTGAAATAATGACAATAATAACTAACAACAGACTGAGTAATAATGAATGACAAACAAGAGAGATTTTACAATATATAACCTAATGAATGCTGAATCGGCACTGCCGACACGGCGATTCCCACGGATGCTCGGCGGGGCTGTAATCTGACACTGCACGTGTTCGCTGAGTCAGCTGGGAACGATGAAATACAGTTGCTACATAAGTTCACCCAAAGTTCATGTTATAAACTTATATAACAACTCCCATCCATATAAAAAAGTTGATGGTATATCAACAACTTTTAGGGGAAGTTCTGAAGTTCCATACATTGGGCTGGATCTAGGAGGCTGTGCAGCTTTCCCGTGGACTTAGGCTTTGATGGGCCTGGAAGTGGAGCTGACTCGGCATCGAGGCTGGACTTAGTGGTTTTTCTGAACCTTCTCTTGATTGGTTTGATACAAAGGAACATAATCACAATTACTGTTAATGTGATTGTGCTAATTGTGAGCCATGATGTATGCTTCTCCAATGGTGAATATTGGGCAAGCTTATGGTTGGCAACATTTAGATCTGTTACATCTAAATCCTGCAATTGTAGGGGTTTTAATTTGGGAAGTTGATTTGCGACTGGCATGCCGTCACAGCAGCTATACGGGATGTTCACTGGATGATTTCTGAAGGTGATGTTCTGGATGTTCTTTGACGTTCTCGTAGCATGTACCCTGATGTTGTCAATAAAGGCATTGCAATCGGACTTGATTTGCAACAGCGAATTTGTCGTGATGGTCTGCGTTACGACATCTTGTCCCTTACATTTGATGGCTATAGGTAGTGGTCTGGAAATTGAGATCAACCAGAGGTTTATGTCGATCTCTTGTATATTATATTCTTCCGCATAGAATATAGAAGTTTTGCAGGTTGCTGGGAATGTGGCTGGCTGTCTGAGAAGCTGACTTTCGCAGATGGCATCTTTGTCTATTGGATGTGATATAGCTTTGGAACAAATCTTATGATGTTTAGTTAAAGGCTTGCAGTCACCAAGGTCTTCGAAGGATGTGTATAATAACGAATCGTCATCTCTCGCGATAAATTTTGTCTTTATTGAAAGTATATGATGAAACCCTGTTCGATCATCCAAAATTGGGATCGGATAAAGGTGGTAAAGGGTGTAAATCTCAGGATCAACTAAAGGAATTTTGAGTACAAAAATGATTTTGGTGTTGATTTGAAAAGCTTCCAATTCTATCAAATCAATGTACTGAGCAACATTTGAACTGTAAATAGGGAGTGGTAAATTATTTTCATGTAGTGACTGAGAAATCTTTTGAAGGGAATCGACCAAATCTACTGGGGTTATGATCGAACTATGTAAAATTTTTAAGCGGGCGAAAGAGACTGCAGTTAAAACATCATCGAGAGTGTTTTCGATAAATATGTAACTCTCCATTAGGCTTTCACACAGATCCAAGATATTGATTTGAAATTCATGAAAATCAAGATCATTTGAAATGTATAAAATTGACTGCCTTATTTTTTCAATGTTATTCGAGAATAATTTCTCCTCGGATTGAAATTTTTGTAAAGTTTTGTTGAGGCTTGTAATGACTGAGGTTGTTACAGATATTTGTTTATTTACTAAGTCCTGAATTTGGTGTTGGTCTTTAGTAATTTTAGTTATACAGTCATTTATGTATTCACCATCTGTTGCGTCTAAGTTTCCTGAAATAGCTTTCCAAACTGATCCCAGTCCGTTAATAAGTCCGCGTTTTCTTCTGTTAGTAGGGTAAGTTTGAGTGTCAGCGAAAATGTCTGTATATTTAGAGTTAACGGATTTAGAAATTTGTTTCAAGAGGCTAACATGTGTTTGTATTTTTGGTTTAAATGATTTCGTATTAGTTGTGTTTTCGTTGATTGTCTCTAAAATTCGGTTTAGTATGGCGTCGTTATTTGAAATAGCACCTCTGAAAGGGCTAAGGTCTTTGAAGACAAAAAGTGACCATTTGTCGTTTGAAATTTTAAGTGTGCCTTCTTCATGGAAGAAAACTCCTATTGTATTGTTAACGGGTGTAAGAGAGTATTGTTGGAGGTTCACGACTGAAAACAGTCCACAGAATCTGAAAAGAAGGGATTCATTCAAAATATGGTTTTAGTCTGTCAAAGTTAATTTTACTAATTTGGTTAGTCTGTAAGTTTATAACTGTGGCAGAGTTTTTTCTAATCGCGGTGATTTCAAAAGGTCCATTGAATTTGTTTTCAGATTTGCTTTTAATCTGAGACTCTTTCACGTAAACTTTGTCGCCTACTTTGTATTCTGGTTGGTTAGTCGAAACACGTTTGTCAAATCTAACTTTAGATTTTTGTTTTTGTTGGTCGGTTTTTGCGCGGGCAAGTCTATAATAGTAGTTCATTCTGTTGTTAAGGTCCCTAACATATTTGGAAATGAGTTTTTCCTGATCGTATATTGTTTCGGGGGGTCTACTAGAAGTGTGCCCAAAGATGAGTTCGTAGGGCGTGAAACCAGTAGTCTTGTTTTTAGTGTTGTTGTAGCAGATAACTGCGTAAGGGAGGACGTTGAATGGATGCTCGTCCGGATGTTCAGATGTATTTGCCCTTATCATTTCCGCTAAAGTCGCGTGAAACCTTTCGATAGAACCGTTTGATTCGGGATGGTGGACGCTTGAAAAGGATAACTTTATGTCATATATTTCGCACAGGTCCCTTATTAGAGTATTGTCAAATTCACGTCCATAGTCGCAATGGATGCGAAGAGGGGTACCGTAATGTTGGAAAAATACTAAGAGGGTGTTTACGACTGTTTTAGCTGTTTTGTCACCAATAGGGTAAGCTTGAGTAAATTTGGTGAGTTCATCCCTAATAGTCAGTGCGTAGTTTCTCGTTGGATATTCGAAAATATCAATGTTGATACGTTCGAAGGGTGTTTTTGGTGTTTCGGTTATGACAAAAGGAGCACTTAAGTTTTTCCTACAAAACTTTACCTTTTGGCAAGTTTCGCAAGACTTGATAAATTGCTCTACGCTTTTGATTAGTCCAGTCCAGTTATACTTTTCCCTAATACGTCGAATAGTCTCATTAATTCCACGGTGTAGGTTATTTTTGCCGCAGTGGTACTGTTGCAGTATAATGGGAATTTCGTCTTGAGAATGGGTTGTTACAATGTTTTGACAAATCTTTAGTTTTATGTCTTTGTCTGCGAGTATGAAAGATAGTGTTTCGAGAATAGGTAGTTCGACGTTGTTTTCAATGCAGAAGGTTTCTGATTCGTCGAACTGATCTTGGTTATTATAGAGGATGTTAAAAAGATGCGAGACAACAGTTTCGGGATCGAATGGTAAAGGGACAATTAAATATTTTCTATGCCGGACAGATTTGCTGGCTAGAATGTTTAATGTGTCGGTAGTGAAATTTGGGTCTTCTTCGAAAATGTCTTCGATGATTTTGTCATGCAAGTCATTGAGTTTATTTTGCCAGAAGAAAGTGACTATTCGTTTGTAAGATTTGTCTAGGAGTTGGGCGTTAGAAATTTCTATTTTTGAGTAATCGATTATCGACTCGGTTTTATATAATTGAACAAATCGATTAAATTCTCTTGTCATTCGTTCGTCATGATCATCGGGTTCTTGATCATTATCGGAATCTGGTTGTTCTGGGTCGGTTTCGTTACTTGCAAAGATGTTGATTTTAGAAATAAAGTCGGTGCATTGTTTGAAGTGATTAATTTTGATACGGGAAAGAGCGTCTGCGTTCAAGTTTACCTTGCCGGGCTTGTATTCGATTTTATAGTTATACTCCTCTAGTTTGAGGCGCCATCTGGCTAGACGACTGCCAGGGTCTTTGATCGAAAAGAGCCAAGTAAGCGGACGGTGATCACACAGGAGTGTAAACTTTCTCCCAAAAAGATACGGTCTGTAGTGCTTGACCGCCCAAACAATGGCTAGCAGTTCCCGTTCGATAGTGGAATATCGAGTTTCTGCAGCGCAGAGTGTACGGGAAGCATATGCTATAGGAAGATCTTTTCCTACGGGGCCTTGTGAGAGAACCGCTCCAATTGCAAAAGCACTAGCATCAGTAGTGAGCAGGAATGGTTCTTCGAAATTTGGGTAGATCAAGATAGGGTCAGATACAAGGGCTTGCTTCAGTTCGTTGAAGGAAGACTTGCAATCTGCGTCGAAGATGAATTTGACGTCTTTCTGCAGGAGTTTCGTTAGGGGCTTTGAGATCTTGGCGAAATTTGGGATGAAACGTCGGTAATAACCGGCGAGACCAAGAAAAGATTTAACATCTTTAGGAGTTTGGGGTTGAGGAAAATTCTGGATGCATTCAAACTTTGAAGGGTTTGGTTTTACTCCTTCTTGGGTGATCAGATGACCTAGGTAAGCAACTTCCTTGCGGAGAAACTCACACTTGTCAGGTTGAATTTTCAAGTTTGACTGTCTAAGACGCTTAAAGACTTCTGTCAAACGGGACATGTGCTCATGGATGGTTGGTGAGTAAACGATAATGTCATCCATGTAAACAAGGCAACGTTCATTCTGGATGCCCAGAAGAATGTTGTCCATGACCCTCTGAAAAGTAGAAGGTGCATTTTTCAAACCAAATGGCATACGAACGAATTCGTAATGGCCATTGTCAACAGAGAAACCGGTCTTGGGAATGTCTTCCTCAAGGATTTCCAACTGGTGGAACCCGGAAGCGAGATCCAGTGTCGAAAAGTATTGACACTTACCAAGTTGATCGAGGAGATCAGAAATGTTGGGCAGAGGATATTTATCGTCTACAGTTAGTTCGTTTAACTTCCTATAGTCGATAACAACTCGCCACTTTTGCTTACCAGAAGCATCGAGTTTCTTAGGGACGACCCATACGGGGGAGGACCAAGGAGAAGAAGAGTGCCTGATTATGCCTTGATCAAGCATTTTGGCAATTTGAGTTTTCACTTCCTCCTTATGGACTTGAGGATATCTGTAAGATTTTGTGAAAACGGGCTTGGCATTATTGGTGTCAATTGAATGTTTTACTGCGTTGGTAAAAGACAAAACATCGCCTTCAAGATAGAAAATATCATCGAATTCTAAACAGAGGTTCGTGATAAGTTCTCGCTCTTCGTCATTAAGGTGTTCTGTACGAATTTGTTCCTTGATAGTTAAGTTTCTGTCCAAGTTTATAGGTTCAGAGTAATCGTGTGTATTCATATTTAAAAGGGGGTGTGTTTGGTCAAGGGGTTCTAAGTGAAGATCGGAAAAATTAACAGTTTTAGGCATCGCGTTCGCGTTTATTATTGAGGTCAGAAATTCTCCCTTTGAATCAACGCGTACAACTGCGTTGGGAAGTCGTACTTTGTCAATTACTTGTGTCGGTAAAATTGCGTCAGTATTAAAAAGGTCGCACTTGAGTTTGAAAATTTGTTCGGTTCTTGCTGGAATAGTTATTTGATTGTTATAAGTACAAGTTGGCATTTTAGTATTGGGAATGTCTGTCGGCTGTGTTTTAGGTTGATAGTGATCGGGGACTTTATGTAGAGCAATAGTTTTGAAGTTCGTTATTAACTGTTTTGATTTTAAGTCAACAATACATTCGTAATGCTCAAGAACATCAAGACCTAATATTCCATCAAACTCAATATCTAGATTGTAGATAAAAACCTTATGAGGGTTACCTATGGCAAATGGAATAAGAATTGATTCAGAAATAGGAATTTTCTCGTGCGTAATACCTTGGATTGCCACTTTTTCGGGAAATCTTTGACGAAAATTTTTGACGGTATTTTCTTTAAAAATGGAGATACCAGCACCGGTATCAATGAGAAGTCTGAACTTTCCGGAAGCGTCGTGAATGTAAAATAAATTTTTGGAGTTGACTGTTAAAAGAGGACTTAAAGAAATGCTTGTTCCGGGAAATTCGCATTCGGGTTGAAATCTTCCAGATTCAAATTCTGGATTTGGGTTTGAACTTCGGAAATGGTAGTCGTTGAACCCGGGGGCTGATCTAGGCTCGGGAGAGCTAGAAAATCCTGGTATTCGTCGGTATTGAAAGGTTCAATGGGGGTATCGTCTGGTATTTCTTCGAATTCGGGGCTTACATAATTTTGACTGATATCGTCAAAATAGTGTTGGTTATTATCAGTATAATAACCGTAATCGCTTTCAGGATGTTGAGAATATTCACCATTTTGATGGTGGTTAAAATGATGTGTCCTTTCTGGACGATAGTGAGGGTTGGTCTGTATTACAGACGGTCGGAATTGATTTGGTTTAAACGGGGGTCTTTGGAAATTTGTCGGTCGAAATGGTGGACCTTGATGGTTGGGATTATTTGTGGTTGGATTTGGCCTCGAAAATTGATTTGGCCCTACGAAATTTGGTCGGAAGTTTTGAGTTGAGGACTGAGAGTTATTTTGGTATCTTAAACGACAGTCTGTGGATATGTGGCCTAATCGTCCACAATTTAAACATTTGGGTGGCTGACTTGGTTTCCTAGCCGGAAATGAGGGCTTAGGAGGGGCAGATTTGTTTATCTTCTGTTCCTCGAAGTAAGACAACTGAAGCTCTCTTCTTATGCGAGAATGTGCCTCCAGAAGGTCTTTGGGATTGCTGGCACGAATTATTTGGCCTAGACGTGGTTCTAATCCTGTAAGGAGCGTGTTTAGAACCATGGTATCAACAAGTGTAGTCTGAGCATCTTTTTGCTCATTGCTTAGATTTCCTGATTTTTGAATGCATGAGTGCATTTTCGCACTCAAGACCTGAAGTCTGTTGTAAAATGTCAGGGGAGACTCATTGGCTAGTTGTTTTAACCGTTGGAGATCGTGAATTAATGAAGAGAGATCACGAGAATCTCCGAAGTGTAGCGTGAGAAGCTGTTTAATCTCAAGGTACGACGCAGGGTTTCTAGAGTTTATTAACTGCGCCGCTTTGCCTCTTAATTTATTTTTAATGTGGATCACTAATAGGTATTTTTGATCCGCGGTAGACATGTTGTAAGCACAGTTACAAGCATGTATGAAGGTGGCCAAGGAGATTTGGTCTCCCTCAAATTCGGGAATGATTGAAAATATTTCCGATAACCGGTATTTTTCGGTTTCATCGGAAACAACGTTGTTTGTTGCTTGTGCCATTGTGATTTGTTAGATTTAAAATATGTACACAAGTTGAAAGAAAAAACAATAAAACAAACGAGGGATTGTATAAAAATTTAAAAAAATTATTAATAGAGTGTATGTAAATTGGGAATAACGATATTTTGGATAACAGAACAGTAAAGAATGAAGTAATAAAATAAATATGTAAACGTAAATCAAAATATCAAATAAATGTTTCAATTCAACTAATCAAATAATAAATCAATTCAAAATAGTGTATCAATATTATCAAATAAATAAAATAATCAATCAAATAAAAATCAAATTATCGAATATATCAATCAAATTAATCAAGTAAATTATTAAAATCTTAAACGTTAGACGATTCACTACTACTCACATCAACAGGAACATTGGAAGATCCGTGTTCTCCTTTTTATCGCAGTTGGGACTTCTTCCAGGTTCTTTGCTCCGTTGAGGGATAGGAATCCGCCGCTACCAGTTAGAAGTAAGCTCGTGTTCTAGTAATGTTGACGGATCCTACTGACTGCGCCAATTTGTTATATCACACTTCTCAAATTAAACTTTTTAAAAAAGATTTTATTAACTTTAACAAAATAATAACTTTTTAAAATACAAAATACAAATTGAAATAATGACAATAATAACTAACACCAGACTGAGTAATAATGAATGACAAACAAGAGAGATTTTACAATATATAACCTAATGAATGCTGAATCGGCACTGCCGACACGGCGATTCCCACGGATGCTCGGCGGGGCTGTAATCTGACACTGCACGTGTTCGCTGAGTCAGCTGGGAACGATGAAATACAGTTGCTACATAAGTTCACCCAAAGTTCATGTTATAAACTTATATAACATATATATATATATATATATATATATATATATATAACCGATTTCTACCTATAACTAAAACGCTAAAAATAATTATAACAAAATACAACTCTAGGAAATAAATAACACATTCAATATTGTTAGGTACCTACCCAGGAAGTAAAAAATGTAAACATTAAAAGGTGCTCATTCTGTACAAATTAACTACCTACCAATCTAGTATATTTTGAAGCCGGTGCTAAGCAAATCCTTCATTGCGTACTTATCTACTAATTCATCAAACTTGATTATTGCTTAGCACCGACTTCAAAAATATACTAGATTGGTAGGTAATTAATTTGTGCAGAATGAGCACCTTTTAATGTTTACATTTTTTACTTCCTGGGTAGGTACCAAACAACATTGAATGTGTTATTTATTTGCTAGAGTTGTATTTTGTTATAATTATTTTTAGCTTTTTAGTTATAGGTAGAAGTCGGTTATATATATATATATATATATATATATATATTAAATGTTTTATTTTCAACTTTTTAGTATTTTTGAACTCAGGTAATTTTCATTCTTTATTTTTTATTTTGTACGTATAACCTTAATAGACAGAACCAGGTAACCTCGAAAGCCTCAACATTACACAATGATACTTTCTCATTTAAATTGACAGGTAAATATTTACGAACAAAATGTACTAGTACTCGTTGACTTAATAAGCCCAAAATATATTTATGCCTTATCGACTAGGTACGCCATGTAACCTTTTTTCAACTTTTTTTGACAACACTGTATAACTATAGATAATTCCACTCCAACCTATGTATCAACCATCCTGTACATACGACTGCCCCCGGACAAGCATAAATTTGTTAGCTACCTTCTATAGGACGGAGAATCCATCCCATATTTACGGAGTCAAATCCGTCCTATATTTCAACCATAGTATATAACTCCTTGGGGGCTACCCCATAAATTAGTTAATTTTTTATATTTTATATTATCGTCCTGTGTAACATTAAATCCTCTCCACACTTTATGCCTTATGGGCTATTAAAGAAATATTTTTTTAATCACACTGTATAAATATAATTCAACTGCAGCATATATTTCAACCATCCTGTATATGATTTGCTTATGTCCACATCATATAAAAGTTTTTTAATCACCCTATATAATTTTAATTTCACATTTTTTTCCAATATTTTTATACCACCAAACGTCCAGTCCACCCTATATTCCAGCTATCCTGTATATACGGCTGCCTACGGACCACTATCATTCTAGTCCGTCCTATATTTCAATCTTCATATAAATGCAACTCCTTCTATCACTTTACTTTGTGATTTTGTTTGCTATAACTAAACACCCTGTCTATAAACGTACCAAATAGCAGTTTAATGTTTGACATGTGTTGTCACTGAATTTTCTATTAGGCCGGGAGAATGTGACAACCAAAAGCACCGTTTTCGCAAAATGAAAAAATTTGCATTTAAATAGGTATTTCCCTGGTATACAAACAAAACGAGCTTGGTACTCATTGATTTAAGGAGCCAAAAATACCATGCTTTAATACCTATATGCTTGAGATGTGCATAGAAAATGTTCAAATTCGCAACTAAAACTTCCAGTGCCTAACATTACCGCACTATTACGTTGGAATTAAAATATTTATGAGGAAATGTCCGTTATGTCATTTCGATGAAATTTTTGATAAGAATTTTGGAATTTTCGGCGATTTTCTGCAAAACTGCAAGTTGCACGTCGCAGAAAAGTATATGAGATCACCTAAGGATCTTCCTTAATAGATTAAACGTTAAAAAACTATACACATCCATAAGGAGTTATGGAAAAATCGACTAAATATTAGGTATATTGGTCGATTTCCATGCACGCATGTGTTCATTCACAAATTTCATGGCGTTACCAATAGAATTCTTTTCCAAAATTTGAAGTTTCACCAATCCGGATATATACTCTATTAAACAAGACCATATTCATTCAAAACGGTGCACCACAGGAGAAGAAATCAGGTAACATACATACAAAAAAAGCGAAAAAATACGCGACGAATTGATAACCTCCTACTTTTTGGAAGTCGGTTAATAAGTTGATGTGGTAAGGTAGTGAAGGGCGAAATGGGTTTAATGTAGCTATTTTTGAATCCAACTGAGTTGTGGCGCAAGGGATTTTGAACAATTTTATTACCTAGTACTGCTGGACTCCGTGTATACATGTTTCAAGTTACAATATTTTCGTTGTTAGGAGAGAAATGTGAATAATCAAAATTGATATTTACGTCCTCATTTATACTGAAATTACTTACAATAATGTAATGTAATAATCCAAAGGGGTTTGCCTAAGTGTATATTTTTAAAATTCTATTTTATATTGCTGAATTATTATGATATGTGCCTCCCCACGCAGCTATCCCCTACCTTATTAAACCATGAAATAATGCTTATTACTAGTTAGTAGTGGTTTTACGCGTTACAGTCCCCATTACATTTGACAATTTATAAAAGTCAAAAACGAGATATTTTGTTTTCTCTCTTAAGTATTCAATGTGTTCGTTTGTACTCTGTAATCAAAACTGCCACCAAGATATTTACAGTTTCCATTTTTCCAATCCTATCCACATACTCATATACTAATCTCTTTCTCTTTTGGTACACTATTGTTATCGCACCCAAAAATCATATAAACCACTGGAATAAGTGTCCTGAAGGAACTCTTATTTCCTCCATCTAGGAGTCTTAGTACTGTTCTTTGAAGAATACACGTTTATCGTCCTTTATTTCCTATCTTCCAGTTAACTTAAAGCTAGTTTATTCCTCTTATTCTACATATATGAAATTTGTAATAATATTTCGTGGTTGGCAGTGTTTTGGCCAGGTCAAAATTTGTTTTTAAACCTTAAAAAACACTGCCAGTAGTGAGTATTATTTAATTTTTTAGGTAATATCTGACCATTCAATAATTAATTAAAACATCGATATATTTTATGTGAATTTAGCGTGCACGGAGTTCATTAAAAATCTTGTTTAATTATCTCTATAATAAATTATTCAAATAAGAATATTGATTCGTTGGAATACGGGACAAGGATGGAATAATGTCTTAGTAAAAAAAAACTTGTAAGTATTTGAAACTTCGGGAATAATTTAATTTTTAGGAAATTTTCCAGGTTTTTCCTAATAATGTATGGGTAATGGCACTTCGACAATGAATATTACCGCTAACCATATAATAATAAAAACTAAACTAATTTCATAGTAAATAAGAATCGTTTGCCCGGCAGAAATGTATATTTTAATAACGTGTTTACTGATTAGTATAAGTCTAATTTCTACAAGATCGTTCTATTAATTTGAGACGATTTGAACATTCCCGCTTGACTCATATATATATATATATATATATATATATATATATATATATAGAATTTTGGAATTTCCAAAAAATATATTGTATAAAGGGCACTAAATAAAGTGTACTCTTTTATTATATTATGAAAGCTTTCGAAATTTATTGATTTCTTCTTCAGTCAATTTTAATATCGAGGTTAGAAAATTATTAAAACAGGTTCTCATTGCAAGTACTGTAGAATGCGTAATGCGCTTTAAATAAACATTACAAACATATATCAACAATTGAATAAAACATTATTGTAACTGGATCACACATCCATTGAGTACAATTTTTAAGATTAAAACCATCACATTTTAGAAAAGTTATGCACAATCCATTTGTCATATTTAACCAGAGTTAAATATGACAAAAATTAACTGGTTAAATATGACAAATGGCTTGTGCATAACTTTTCTAAAATGAGATGGTTTTAATCTTAAAAATTGTACTCAATGGATGTGTGATCCAGTTACAATAATGTTTTATTCAATTGTTGATATATGTTTGTAATGTTTGTTTAAAGCGCATTACGCATTCTACAGTACTTGCAATGAGAACCTGTTTTAATAATTTTCTAACCTCGATATTAAAATTGACTGAAGAAGAAATCAATAAATTTCGAAAGCTTTCATAATATAATAAAAGAGTACACTTTATTTAGTGCCCTTTATACAATAAAAAATTGGCTACTTTCCCATTATTTTTTGGAAATTCCAAAATTCTATCCAGATTCTTAGCCGTTAATTGCTACGTAATATATATATATATATATATATATATATATATATATATATATATACATATATATGTTGAATCAACTTATTGTTGGGCTGATAATTATAGTCAGGAAGACCGATCGAACGATGACGAGATTTGAGACACTCACGAGCGCATCGCAAGAAACGAGGAACGACACGACGACGAAGGGATAACATGAACCAGGGTTAGCATTCGTCACATTATTATCGTACACAACACATAATTCAGCACATTGTACGTTTAAACATTGAAGTGTCGTTATGTGGCAAAATTGTACGATAATCCACATTCCATCACATAATTATACCATAATTTTACTCTTGTCAAATAATCCTGCTTAAATCGAAATTTTTACTATGCTGCCATGTCATTTTTTTCCTACAGCCTCGAATAAGAATTTGAAAAAGCCATCTCTTGCCTGGACCTATTAACAATAATTTTTGTCTAAACGGTCGTTTCTACCTTAGAGCATATGCTTCTGAACGTAACCTGGAATTCAGAAATATCGTGGCGAGACTAGAAAGAGAGAGCAATAAACAGAGTTGTCTCACTTGGTTGGTAAAAGCAGTCAGTGCACTACATACTGGACGTAGCTCATTGGAAGTAACTCCCAATCGAGTGAAATAGCCTCTGACTCTCTCTATTGCTGTCTTTTTCTAATCTCGGCACAATATTTGTGAGTGCTAACTCGAGAAGTATAAGCTCTAAGGTTAGTAGTTAGTCCTATTTGACCTGGTAAGAGATGGGTGGGGTCACGCGATGGTTGGTTTGAAAAAATTGCATCATATTTATATTGATAATCAAATTAAAGAATATTGTGTAATATAATACTGAAATAAAACAGTTCAATGTTTGTTTGTAGCTGGATCAAACTCAGATCTCGATAAAAATTTAAGAACAAAAATTATAAATTATATGGTGAAGTTTTTTTATTCGTCTTGATAAAATTGGGAAAAAAATAAGATTTGATATTGTCATTGATATTTAACGGTCAACAAACTACAGGGGAAACATCTGTACCGCAAATTATTTTTTTAACTTATTATTTTCAGTTTTTCAAAAAAACCATAAAACAACAACATTTTTAAACACTGTACATTTTACAACTACAAATTCGTAATATTTAAATTTAAAATGCTGAAAGGATTTTTTTTTATTTTTGTACGATAATTTTTTCAAGAATACGATAATTTTACAACCCTGAGCACATAATGCTGTTGTTCAAGAATGCCAACACTGACATGAACAGATGAATCAGATGAAGGCAGTCGGTTGAAAGAAAGTACGGGACTCGCGAGTACATTTAACTTGTAAAAAGTACCGAGATAATAAAGGTGGTTGTTTGGAAGAACCAGTGTTAAATTATTTAACCTTTTATTAATAAAATATAAAATAAATTAAAGTTTTACATTAGAAGTGGGATCTACGGCGTAGACAATACGAACAATAATCGTGGACAGTGCCGTCTGAAAATGGAAGAAAATAATTGTGAAAAGGGCCCTCTGCCGGAAACTGCGACAGATCCTACAACATCAAGTGCCAAAAACAATTCCGAACTTTAAAGCTGCTACGTTGCGAAGTCGTGATTGTGACTAGTTGTTTGTGGCCTTCGAGGACATCAACGCAAAATGTGCCTAAAAAAGCAAGACACATCGAACATTAATGTGCCAAAGGATGATCCAGATACCTCTAAGATACCAACGTGTACTCATTCTAAGAAAATCGGTCATAAAGAAGTTAATTGTTGGTATAAAAATGGTAAATTGAGGAAGGCGTGTTTGCTTAAAAATGATGCCATTTGAAGAATGCACCAATGGCAACATTATTAGTAAAAATAATAACTCCCCTTACTCAAATCAAATTGAAAGAGGTGCAGACGAATCAATCATAAAAAAATTCGTAGTAAAGACATTAAACGCGATAATCAAAATAATCGAAGAACTGTGTGCCTTCTCGGGGTGTGGGGCTCAAATTGTTTATGTTGTTGGTGTTTGTAACTTGATAACGGTTATACCGACCTTAACTTTGTACTTTAGCTATGCCGTAGTAAGTATCCGATTTTCTTATTCCCGGCAACACTGACCTTATTATTGGATGGGACTTCAGTCAAAAAAGTGCAGACACGATTGTGAGAAAAGGCTATTAGAACTACAAAAATACTCTCTTACTGTTTAATAAAATAAAACCTCCGATCATATAACCACCAGTGAAGTGACAATACATTTCAAAGACAATACTCCAGTGGCGTATCGTGCCGGTAGGTTGACATATCAAGAACAACGGCAGGTAAAGAAAATAATGAGTGATCTTTTAAGCGCGGGTATAATTCGCGAGAGTAGATCGAAATATGCAAGACCTATAGTGCTAGTGTCAACGAAATTGCTTACGTTAATTTAGCAAGTCAAGTGCAATTTATTTAAAAAATATATTAAGCTTATATTGCTTTTCCATAGAAGTAATTAGTTATTGCAAAAACTATGCTTTTTGCAATGTGCAAAGCAACAAAAAAAATGTGTCGATTCTATTCCATAGATCTTGCTGTTAGCTAGAATTTTTGTATTCACATATTGCCATTACAACTTATTGCTCAAGGAAAAATATTAATTTTTAGGATTTTATCAATTTCTACTTACAAAAAATAAAACCTGATTTTTTAAAATATTTTCGATTTTTCCATATACAACGTTTTAACATGCAAGAAAAATAATGAAAAAATTTTTAGTTTTTCTTGTCATCGAAAAAAAATATCATTATACTATTTAGGTTATAAACAGGAACGATGTTTTTTCTGCCAAAATGTTGTATAAAACTTAACATATAATATAACAATGTATGGGTGTTTCAATGCCTTTTCGATATTGCAACAAAAAAGGAAAGGTCCATATTAAAAAAAATAACGTCCATATATTTTTTTCAACGATGCTGTGATAATATTATTCCTGAAGACAAAAAAAATATTGTGAAATTAAGCGATGTATCGTTACGACTATAGGTTTTTTACAAGTAATCGCGGTTCGTTACCCAAAACAGTAAATTGACATAATACGAGTTTTCTTGTAATCGTGCCTTAAACACTGATTTGTTTTTTCAATTTTTTGTTTCGATTTTGGAGTTTTGAAACTATCAGAAATATCAATATTTTTATTAATTACTCTTAAAGGTAATTGAATACTCTACAAAAGACCTTTCTTAACATTTTTCATTAAATTCACTACTTTTACAGTTATTCTTTATTCAAAATTAATTTTGAATTTAATTTGAACTTGGAATAATTTTAATGTTAATAACCTTTTTGTAGAGCATTAAATTTCCTCCAAGAGTAAGTATTTTGATCAATAAAAATATGGATGTTTATGGTATAACTAAAATCCAAAATCGAGCACTGGCTGAATGTAAACAATCACTCTCGCCCGTACTGCCAATCCTTTGACTTCCATAAAAACCGCTCTTTTGACAAATATAAGGGAATGGCTGCAGCAGTGGCATTAACTAGAGAAGTATATTGTTTACATCCTCGCACTGCCGGCTGCCCTGCCTAATTCCCTGCTCACCTCGGCATAATCTAAACCATACACGGGTAACTATATAGGAATTGTCCGTTCAGAGTTTCAACCAGTCGGTTGATAAAGACAGATATACACCCAATTATATCGATCTTTGTCAAAAACCTCAGGATTGTGTCCATGAATATATTTATCTCTTACTTTTATATAGACAATAAAGGACAAACATTTAGAAATAAAGAAACTACTGTTTTGTGAAAGTGTAGATAAACTTGTTCCGTGTTCTGTTTTATTTTCTCAATTTTTAATTTCTGTTTATTGAATTGTGAATTCTTGAAAGTTAAGTTGATGTTTTCAATTTCATTTTATTTTGTATTCATTGAAATCATGGTAATCTATTGCTGTGTTCCCTTTTGTGGAAATACTAGTTAAATACAGTGATGCATCGGTTCCCAAAATAAACTGAGGTAAATAAAATAATTACATGAAAATATGTAACTGTATTTACTAAATAATATTTATATTTTGTATAATAAAAGAAATATATTTGCAGCTACTTCAAATTTGGGTCAACCAGATTAATAGCAGTAAATTGTAAACAAAACGCCCCAACAAATTAGGATGTCTTACAGAGTGTGTGATGCTCACTTTTCCTCAGAAAGCAAGATTTGTTTTTATTATTTCATATTCATGGTATGTAATTTATTTCATAATAGTTCTAATGTCAGTACAGTACGTTATTGTAAATTTTTTTAGATGAGAAAACTAAGGAGGATGTTGACCCGGATTTGGAAAGTGAATAGGATAATATTTGCTTAGATTTATCTTTTGCAACACCACCTGCTGCTAATTTTGAACATGGAAATATATCAACAGCAAAAAATAAAGGAGGTAAAAATATTACTATAGTTTAATTATATTTTTAATATATACATATATTTTTATCAGGATATCAGGAGGCCCTCTCACCTTCTAAGAACTGTTAAAGGCAAGATCATGGATCAATCAAAAAAGTTCGATTGGAATAAAGACAAACTATGTAACCTTCAATAAAAATTGTTTACTATTGTATTTTCTTTCCTTTTATAACATTTTAAACATAATAATTAGTAATCCTGCATTTCTGATTGCATCTTGGTAAAAGATGTTGTCAGAAATTAGGATAACTAAGAATTAAAAAAGTACAATGTATTTAATGGTAATCCGTATTTAATTTTCCCGCCTTGTATGTTTTTTCAACCACTCACTTGAGCGCTGTAATCTAGTGAACGTGTTTTGCACGGTGAGTTGATTATCTATATACATATATAAATCTCTTATCTATGATCTAAACGAGCTATTACCATTTTAGACCAATTTCCCGGCATTATACCTAGCGAAAATTTCAAAAGATGTTATTTTAATTATAGTTCTTCAAAAACTACTTACACGACAGTACCCTTCTTGAGCTACATAAATATAAACCATCATTTTATGAATGGTCATTAAGAAGGATTCTAAATACAAAAGAAATCCATGTATTTGCTGGTTTATATTATTTAAATAATTTACTTCTACGACTTCTAAAACTGTTGCAGAAGTAATGGTATAAACAAATTGCTGTTAAATTTTATGTCAAGGAGTAAACCAAAACTGGTTTACTCCTGGATGATAACAGCTTGGCTGTTGAAAGGTGCCTTGAGTAAATACTGAAAGGTTTGGTGTTAGGGTACAAAACTCTGTGTTTATACGTTTGTGACACATCAAAGGTTCCACAGTTTTTCCACTTATTATAAGAAGCATTAAATCAAAATTCATAATAGCAGTTTAAAAAAATCTTTTATGAAAATAATGATACCTTAGAAACTTTTAGTATATTGATTTAATGTTAAATTTATTACTATTTTGTTTAATAAAAGAGGCACATACTTTTATGAGTTATTATTAACATAAGAAGGAAATAGGGAAAGAAAGAAGTGCGAGTTGGACTAGCAAACTAAGGATTCCGTCCCATCTTTGAGATTTGATGCAATGTAGATGAATCAAAGTATATATTTTCTAATATTCCAGTCTCAGGCAAGCAGGGAATGAGCGTATTATATTTACCTTAATATCTTTTAAACTAAGCGTTTTAAATGTATGAAAAATATACAGTCTCACACAGAGCCATTTTATGCTACATGATATTTATTTAAATTTCTAATTGGCCAACAAAATTGAGATTACAATTTTCCCTTTATTCAACCAATAAACTTTCAGTGAGGCCACTACATAATCTTTTGTCTGAATTTTTAGTAGTTTGGAAGATAAAGGAGAGAATGGGTCAAATTTTAAATAATAAATTATTAAATCTCTCAATCAACTTACTTTAAAAATACAAATAAAATATATTTGTATTTTATGATGATTCTTTTCATTTGATACATTACGTTACGGGTGCACTTAAAAAACAAAATTCTAGTTTCCATTTAAGTTTATAAATTACTTTTCGTAATAGGTATAATTTTGTATGTTTCTCTAATAACTTTATAGCAAATTATTTCAAAAATATGAAACAATATACTTGTATTCATCATTTTTTCGACTTGATATACTACATGTTACCTTTAAAATTTTTTTTCATTTTTCATTTAATTCTGTAGTTTAGACCCCAAACTTAATATCAGGGTTTTCTCCTTATTTTTCCTGTAAACGCAAGTGAGGCCCTACATTTCTATTTTTTCCGAATTTTAGGTAGTGTAGTTTCTGAGATAAAGGGGGAATAAGTCGATGTTTTATATTTTTCATCTTTCAAACAAATAATTTTGGAAAGTATATATTTGTATTTCTCATAATGAGCCCCTTCATTTGATATATTACATAATGCGTTTTTCTAAAAATTAAGTAATTAGTTTACATTTCACTCTATAATGACCCGAAAATTAATATTAGCAAGTTCTACCTATTTATCCTATAAAGGTTAAGTGAGGCCCTATACCCGTAATTTTATTAAAAATTTTAGGTGGTACGGTTTCGGAAATAAAGGGGGGATGTGTATTTTTTAAATATCTTTTACAAAATTTATTTTAAAAATATGAAAAAATGTATTAGTCTTGCTTACTTACCTTTTCATTTGATATATTGCGTGATGCTTTTAAAGAAGTTAAATTTTTTATTTTTTGGTTAATTTTATAATCTGCCATCCAAAATTAAAATTAGTGATTTCCCGTTATTTTTCCTGTAAAACTCAAGTCAGGTCATATAGGTATATTTTTTTCAAAAGTTTAGGTCTTATAGTTTTGGAAATAAAGGGGGAGAATGGGTCATTTTTTATATTTTTTTTAATATCTTTTAAGTAATTTATTTAAAAAAATAAATAAAAAAATGTATTCTTCATAATGTACCCTTTGATTTGGTATATTACTTGATGTATTTATATTATATATATTTTAATATTACGTTTTCCATTTAATTCTGTAATTTGCCCCCCAACATTTCTCCTTATTTTTCCTCTAAGATTCAGGTGAAGCTCTATATCTCTAATTTTTTCCATATACATTCTTATATTTTCGGAGATAAGGCCGGGAATGGGTAAACCTTTTTATATCTTTGTTAATATCTTTTGAATAATCTATTATAAAATTGCGGAATAAATATTTTTGTATTCGTCATAAAGAGCCTTTTAATTTGACAAATTACATGATTTTATATTTTCTATTTAGGGGTTTCTCCTTAATTTTTTGGTAAAATTCAGGTAAGGCTCTATATCTCTAGTTTTAAAAAATTTAAGGCTTGTAGTTTCAGTGATAAGGGGGGTGGGATGAGTAAATTTTTGTATTATATTTTAAACTTACTATATTTAAAATATGGAAAATATATATGTGTATTTCTCAGAATGAGCCCTTTCAATTGCAGTTTTACATGATTCTATAATTTGCCTCCAACATTAAAATTAAGGGTTTATTTTTTATATAAACTTCGGGTAAAGTTCTATATTCCCTATTTTTTTTTCAAAATTTTAGGCTTCATAGTTTTGGAGATAAGGGGGGAAAAGTCGATTTTTTTATTTTTCCCCAAAAGTACCTCTGAAATCAAAATTTCTTCATTTACGATATGTACCTCTGATCGGGTCACCAACATTGATACCAAATTTCAACCTTTTCCCTTCAGTTGTTTCCGGGAATATTGCTGTGATGCGAAAGACAGAGAAATCATGAGTGATATTATAAGAGTATCAGTACATTGTCTATATGGAATCCTAAAAAAGGACAAATAGTTTAACTCATTCTAACTCAAAAAGTTGCCGAAGAAAGTGTACATCTTATTTCCATTCATGTTATTTTTGGTTATTTTGAGCTTTATTAAGAGTTTTAAACTGTATGGATATTCAAAAGTTCAGTTTGAAGATTGTTGATACTGATATAACTGTTTGAATTTTGAATAAAGACTGCGTTTTGAGAGGTATTGAGGAATAATTTATTTATATAAAATCTTCCTCAATGAAAATAACAAAATCCAAATATAGTAAACCCAATATTTTACAACTTATACTCGTACTCATTTAGGGCTCCAACACAATTTTAAGTCATCTGGACTGGTTATACTTAACCCAGTTCAAACCACTTCTAAAAATTCGACTGTTTAGTTATGCTGTTAATTTTCCAAAAGAAGACTACCCGCCCAGTTGCATCTGTGACATAACATTGCATTAGAAAATTATTCTCTGTAATTACGTTTTTTTAAAGAATAAATAATATGACAGTAGCATTGATATAGATAAAGAATAACCCTCCTTAAACCTGTTTGTATAGGAAAGGTTCGGAACTACTATAAGGCAGGCTGCACATGAACAGCAAGCAACAACTTTCTATCACTAAATTTGTCTGCACACACACAGCTACAAATCAAAGGCGATCGCTTCCAAGGTACCTCGAAATAAATATTAATCTGTTTTTTTTTCTGTAAAATATCCTATTTAAAGAGTACTCTCTGTTTATGACATTATTTATTCCTAAATACCTGCCCAAAAAGTTTATATGACACGACTACCATTGCTAGCTAACGACGGATCCGTGCTTTAGCTTTGCCGCCCGTGTGAATAGGCCGTAATATGTACAACAAGTTCTTGCTTACTAATTAATATTACTTTTATTAGTTCATTAGTGATGATCTTTCAATTCTAGCTCTGTTCTATTGGTAGAAAATAATTTGACTAAACGATTGTTTCGATTCAACTTGTCTAAACTTATTCTCACTTGACAAAAGAACTGTTTTGTACATCTTTGCACATCTCAACCGAATATTAAACGTCTATTTTTAGTAGTTTAGTAGAACAAATAGTGGGAATGGATAAATATGTTGCAGCAGTGCCAAAACCCTACAATATATTCACAATCTGAGTTTTTTCCAGGTCATACTAATTTCTTTATAACAAAGAAACTCTATTTCATAAGCCTTTATTGTCATAAACTTTACAGGATTTCAACTAGAAAAATTGCAGAAAGGTATGTTAAAATAGAGCTAAAATTAATTAAAGTAACAATACAGCAATTCAGAAACAGCATACTTATAGCTAGATTTTTGGATTTTGTCACAAAAATAGCTCCAAAACAGCAATAAGTAATTCTAATTTATATGATAAAAAAATGTTTCGAATCAGAATGACCACTTAAAAAAATTAATTGATTTAAATATTAGTTTGGAAATATACACACAGAAATTTTGTTTGGTGTTACAACTCACAATTATCCAACGGAATTCAATCCCAGATAGGGGGAGAAATCTTTAGACATTCCAAGCTGCAAAAACTAGCTGAAGGGAGCTTACAGGCATCGCTTAATAAGATAACGCTTGCTATCTACAAAAGGGTGTTCAAATGATGACGTGACGATGTCATCAGGGAACTCAACTGCCAACAATGTTGCCAGATGTCTGGTTAAAAGTCACACGTTTTCATACTGTCATAAACGATATATACTAACTATTTAAAAATTTCGTATAAAATTCAGGTTGTAAGTTGCAAAACTGCATAAAGAATATAAATGTCAGTAGTCGGTTTCAAATTCGGCGGTAAATTTAAGTTGCAGTTTATTTTTTAGTTTCATGAGATAATCTGCTCAAACTGCGACCGGCAAATTAGTTACATATATATTTTTTGATCAATATTTATTAAACGGAAATAATTCAGATTTGTTGGTCAATGTGTTGCCAGTGATTATTATTTTACAAATGCAACCTTATATTTACTAATATTTTCAACTAGTTATTAAAAATACTTGACTATGCGTTCTGCTAATTAGTTAATAAGTAGTTTATTCTTAAACTAGAAATGAAGTAGAAGAAGTAAAATATGTTAAACAATTTAAAAATCTGTGTTTATGTTGTCATCTAGGGGTGACATTATCCCGTTGTATAATGTTCTATAGTAATGGCTTTTGGCAAGTTTAATATTACATTATCAGCTGCCACTGCTGATTTAAAATATAATTTTTGGTAATTTTATAAACATTTTGGTAAGACGACTGCTTTGGCCAAATGTAGAATAAAAGGTAATTTCGAAAAAAATTGTTCAAGTACGAGTTGTAGCCCCTCCGAACTTATACTCACGGAAAATAAATTATTTTTGTGAGCCGTCTTCAACACCAATAGATTGATAATGTACTTGTATGACATTTTATATTTCCCGTGATATTCATGCTTTCAAATATTCTATGGAATTTTTAAGTAGCTATTTATCTAGTGTAGTTAACAAGATACAACCATGCCATAGATAATAGGCCGACAGTGAATGCTTAACAATAACAGGATTCCAACTCTTTGGAAACGGAAGCGTAAAAATTATTTACAAATTAGGGATTTTTTTGCATCTTTGATATACATTTTGTTCAGGAGTTTTGCATAGGTTTTCATGTAAACAATGAATAAGGTGACAAGCCGTATTCCTTAATTTTATAAAATTTTATAATTAGTAGTGCCGCAGATAAGGGTGAAAGAAAACACGATTTTCATATATTTTGTAATATGTATAAAACTATAAATTTGTTACTTTTTAATTCACCTGGCAAAATGATTAGGATTTTCATTTAGGTTTTCCTGCAATCTAAATACATTATCTTTTTCAAAATACTAGGCGAACATTTTTTCATATAAGGAGGCAACGCTCATTTTCGTTTTATTTTCTCTGATATCTTTTAAACTACCCATTTTTAAATTATAAAAAAATATTGGTATTTTCATCACTTAATATATCACTTGAGGAATTTTAATTTTTCTTTAACTTGACCTCCAAAAATTATTGTTCTAAATCAGAATTTGCTTTTATTTACTATGTGTCCATGATTGAAAAAACGAATTCTGTATCAACAGTAAATGTAAAGATTTTCATAGAGTAGATAGACAAAGAGAAATCCGCTGTGACAAATGAACGGACAGACACATAAGGTTTGAGGTTTTCAACAGATGAACGGAAATCTAAAAATATCTAAGGTCGAAATCTGAATTTCAAAATACGTTGTAGAAATATCATTCACAAAAATTAATATTCCTCAAAATTAATGTGGATGTATATATTGTCAACTGCTCTACCCTTGACTAGGGATGTAGAATAAAATGGCCTAGACCCCGAAACGTTTGGAATATACAGCAATTTTTCTTTATTGTGGTGTTATTTCCCAAGAAGTACTTAGACATTGAAGATTAATTAGTGTTCGGTTTAGGCTGGAAAAACTAATTTCGATTGGACGGAGATATTTTAAATAGTTTTGAGTAAACCAACGCTAATCCCAAGTATATCAGCATCGGGACATGTCCAAACTACCTAGATTTCAATATTTTCTTTAATTAGGGTAATTGGTTTAAGGTTTTGACTAACTAAAAAATTATTAGTGCTCGATAGTTCGTTCGTTGGCACGGTGTTAATCTTCGTTTTTTTCTTCGTGCCTTGACTTTTGTTGATATTTTAACCTCAAAATCGACAAGATTTTGAACTGATAGAATTTTTGTTTGCCTGGTTATATGCTTGATATTACCATGTTTTCAGAATTAAATGACCATAATGTGTAGTTCACTGAGTATTCTCAGATGCCAAAATCCTGGTACATGGAATCGTGGACATGGATTCAAGATCAGTTATCAAATGCATTACTTGCTATAAAATGATATGTTAGTTCACACGCAGGAATACACTTTAGTGAAACAGAATCATATTCCAAGCATCTGGAGACCGTCCTAAGGAACAAGCAATTATTATTAAACCTTCTAACAACATGAACGAAACTGTGACTGAATTGTCAAAAAGAATTTTTGATTCTCAGTTGTAAAATAAAGGGCAAGAATAAAAACTCAACTTGAAGATGGTTTGCATTCAGTTTCTTTCTCTGTAAACCATCATAATCAGCCTGTATAACTTTACACGTGTATCAAATATAATGCCAACTATACATCCTATCTTCACACTTTTGCCGAATCTTTGTCAAGTCTTTACTGACATGAAACTAATTTAATATCCGTCCAGGGCAAAGAATTTCCCGATCAAAGTTCGACACCCTACTGGAGCACATTCATTAAATCTATCCATGTTGAAAGCAGAATCCTACGAAGCAGAAAATAAAACATCAGTGCCACCACATTTTACAAATCAGCTTAGAGAAATACATGCGCTTCAGATACGTCAAACTCCATTGTAGAAACAGAGTAAACTCCATATAAGTTGACAACTTAGCAAACTACACAAGTAGCAGCTGTGAATGTATTTTAAATATTGAAAAAGAAATAACCTAATAGCAAGTTTACAGGGAAATTGGTTTTGAAGACACATATGTAATATAGTTCAATAGCGAGACTAGGGGAAAAGTAATGGGGAAAATGAGTCCATAAGTTATAGTAAAACTATTAGATGAGATCTATATGATATTGTTACGAGAATTCATCTGGTAGCAGGTGCAATCGGCCTTCATCCGATATTTCGTGGAACTCGAAATGTTGGCCTGTTGACCCGAGGCCGGCGGTTGGCTCTAACAGAGATCTATGGAATTTCCTCGCATCTTCAAGAACAAATGAAAGAAATTTCCCGATGGCTCGTTGACCTACTAGTGAATTCAGAGAGAAATATATAAATACGGACAGCTGGCGATAGCATTCATTCAGTATTCGACTGCCGCATAGTTAAGTAGAGATAAATTGTAAATAGTTCTGCGAAAATAAATTGTGTTAAAATAGTGGAGATAAATTAGAATGAGTTGGACTGTGTTTATAAATAAATCCAAGAACTGAACTGAACCCGAGTGTGAAATTTAAAACATTAGAATATAATAACGACGATTTTAATTATTAAAATTGTAATGAATGACTCGTAACCAAAATCTGCATAACCAAAGTTAATAAAAGGTAATGAACAGCAAGTCGATGACTAAAGTGCAAAACCTTCCTAATTTGTATTAAGTTCACCAATAATTTTTAAATATATATATATATATATATATATATATATATATATATATATATTTTTTTTGATTGAGAAGTCTTGGGTTTTTGGGACCATTGAAATAATTCTAATTCTAAAATGAAGTGATGTTCTAAAATGAAGTGATGTTCAAAAAGATAAGGGCCAATAACATCAAAAAATAAAATATAATAATTACCACGAAAAACTAAATTAGAATTATTTCAATGGTCCCAAAAACCCAAGACTTCTCAATCAAAATATATAAACCGAGGACCGAGAACCATTTGGAAAGATAAAACAATTGTTCCCTTTCCGCATAAATATATATATATATATATATATATATATATATATATATATATATAAAATAATATTGTAATAATTGTATTATAATACAAATTATCCCTAGCAGCAAAAACTGGAACGCTTTATTAAAAAAGCACTCGAGTAAATTTAGTAAATTCCACTTAAGAGGTTTTACACTTTTTAAATTATTTATTTTAAAATTAAATACTAAAAATACAGTCATATCAACGTGATTTACCTACCAAAAATGTTAATGCTAAAATTTTACAAAAATATGTATTCTAAAATCAATATAATAATTACTATTGCATTTCACTACTATACAGAAAGCATGAATCACATTGTTTATTATAAATTTAATATACTCCAATCATGTGAAATGGATACCCAGATCAGCCATAATAAAGGTAGATACCATGAAAATAATTCACAAAATGGTATTTATTCATCACTAAACGGAAAACATACAAATTGGACAATGAAACTCAACAAAGTACCTCATTTATTAGATGTCTTTACTACCAATAAATTGCAAGCGAAGTTTATTAGAAATGAAGAAACCTTCAACTTAGACTATCTGTAGCTTACTTACTTCGAATGAAAGAGCCATCACATAAAACCTGACTTTATAGTTGAACATTGGATACAGAATAAGAGGGTATGAAGTCAGCCCCCCAATATTTTGAATTATTGATTTATTGGAAACAATAAAATGGAATTTTAGAAATACTGACAGTACATCTGTACAAGTTAAACTCAATAAAGAAGTATGGTCTAAAATTGTCAACAAAATATCTTAGCAATAGAGGTACACAGAATAATGGCACTACTTACGGAGCAGCATGATCAATCAAGCGATCGGGTAAAGCAAGGTAGTGTAGAATATGTTTAATGTCGCTACTAATTGGAATAGATACTTTGAAATATTTTTTGTAATATTAAAAACGGTAGATACATTTTGATTCTTATTGATTGAGATTGGGGAATATTGCTGGCGCAAATAATTAATCTATATAACAATGTTTAGCTACGTTATTGATTTTTAACAGCACTGCACGACTGCAGAGTTGAAAATAGTCTAAGATGAAATTTATGCCAAATTAGAATACTATCTACAGAAATAATTTAATAGTTCTAGATGTTAAAGCCTTTTTTTTAAATTTTTTCCCAACACACTGAACACACATAAATCCCTAACATTGTTCCCCTCTGCAAGTTTCTGAATCTTTCCTAACGAAAGTTTTTGCACTTTAAAATAATGTTTGACTGAATTGTTATAAAACAATTTAGTTGGAAGACTTATTCAATGTCTCTACAAGAAAAAAATAACAACAAATAATGATAAGTCGAAATTAGTGGGAGGAGTCCTTCTCTGGAAACCACATCTACCTCTTTTTTTCACGAAATTAGACTGGATTTGTCTCTGTGATTTGTTCAATTGCTGACAATATTTCCTTAAGTAATTACAAAATGCGCAAGTACACTTATGTTTCTTCGACCGCTAATATCGCTCTGTGTCGACACTATACTCGTAATCATGTAGCTATACAAGTCAGTGATAGAAAACAAAGTAATTTTGTTTTGATTGACTATAATAAAGTCCAAATTCGAATTTTTGTTAACACAAAATCTAGTAACTGTTGTACTTAGCCAAAATAACTTAATTCATTGTTTAAATAGCTGTGCTATTTCTGAATTGACAACAGCCTATTGAAGAAATAAATGCATTAAGAAAAAACGGAAACCGACTTCACAAAGTTTGTAGCAGCAAATTTTTTTAAATACTGTTTCGGAAGTCCATGCCAAGTTGAGCAGCAAACTTGCAAAGTACCACTCATTAATGCACTTTCCTAATTATTTTCACTTTAACTTGGCACCGACTTCACAACAAGTATTTAATTGTTGCAAAAAAATATGTTTTGCTCTTTAGTTAAGTTACTTTTCTTTTTTAAATTTTTTAGTGATGTAATGGTTTAAGTGCATGCAGTATTCAAATCTTATTAACTTTTTGGGTATTGCTACAAATAGGGTATAACATTTATTATTTTGATCAAACTCGTTTTCTTTCTGAAGGGAATACAGTAACTTGTTTTTGGATTCTTAATAGGTATGTATGTATGAATACGATTCCAACTAATCGTTAATAATCGGACATTTCGATTCAATGACAATTGCATTCATATAATAGACTTTCCTTCGCGAAATTTCATAAAATTACTCATTATACAATTTTTGGTGCTACAGCATTAATTGGATACGGTTTTCACTTCTAATAAAGTTTGTTTGATAACAATTTGAGATATCAAAAAAATAAACGTACCTTACTTTTAAGCAAAATTGTTTTATTTTTTTGTGAAAAGTAACATGAATATTTATTATACATTTTCTATAGTGCAATGGCATAATTAAATGCAATTTTTATTACTTCCGTTTGACAACTATTTTTTAGATATTAACAAAAATAAAGGTACTTCGTTTCTAAGCAAAATTCATATTTGAGGAGACGACGACGTAGAAACGAATAGCCTCTTACAGGAAAAATCACAAGTACTGTTTTGATTTTGGGAGGAACATGTTTGAATAACCAATGGCCATTGACAACGAAGTCAGAATAGACTTTGAAACGTTTGGTATTCCTGCAATATACGTAGTTTTATTTCTATTGTGGTGTTATTCCCCAAAAAAACATAAAAGTAATCAAGAATATGCCACAAACAACGTTTAGAAGACCATTGTAAAGATGGATTATGAAAGAATTTTTGTTCTGCCCAGAGCAACCGTCACAAAATAATTTAAGCACATAGACATCTGCAGGAATTTTAGTCGAATACTGCGTTTTGATTTGGAGCTCCTCATTTGCTGACAAACGTGGTATACAGTTGAAAAAGTGCTAGGTAATTATTACAGTAGGTTTACGTTATTGAGTATGCAAATCTTTTTATGAAGAATAACTTTTTCTCTAAATATTATTCATAAGAAAGTTTTCCGAGATTCTCGTGTGTATTGTTTAGTTGTCTTTGACGTTTGACGTTTCTATGAGATCTCATTCATCTTCTTCGGAATATTCGATGTTGTTACTCACTAAGTGTAGTACAAATTTTCAATGAAACATATATATATATATATATATATATATATATATATATATATATAATAAGCCCATCTAGAAAGCGCTAATTCAATGCTAATCATCCACCCTTACTGTGCGTTTACATAGGACAGACTTTTGTTAGTGCAGACATCTGTAAATTCTTCAGAAAAGGTAGACGAAAGCTGGTATATTTCAAAACTAGTATCACTGCGAATCTTATTGTAGTCATTCAATGTCTTCGTCGTTTGCAACGCTGCCTCTCGGAATATATCATTGCAAAGATTAAACTAACAATGAAATTCCTTATTGTGTGTAAACCGATGACTTTTGTGTCCTCACAGACAATTGTTTGAACTGGCAAATTCCACAGAATTAAAACAATAGAAGTCTATACTGTGTAAAAGTGTGGAATTTGTGCATATGCATTTACCAATAAGAGCCATCCTAAATCCAACCAACTGCATTTCAGCTAACCATTACCAATGACTCAATGTTAACAATAAATGGTGAAGTCAAAGTCTGGCATTATATCCTGGGGGCTAACAATGTGATTGATTTCGTACTGTATATAAACCCCATGGTTTTATGTTTGATCTGAGATATTACTTTCACAGATTTTTGGCTGATTACTGACAAAACCTATCAGCAACCGCAAACAGTAAACCTTTAGGTAATACCTTAATCACGTATTCGTCACCCAAACAATCATCTTTTTGAAGGACTTCTCCAGAAAGAATGTCTGCTAGGAGAAACTCCTCTAGTAAATAACCTTCTAATGAAATTTATGGAATTGTACAGATGAATGGTTCCAAGAGTATAGGTCGTTTGTTTTACGTTTACTTATATTATTATTCACTGGATTGAGTTGGCTGATACTTAGTGGAAGTTGAAATTCACAAACTTACACTTTTTTTAGAAATTGTGACAATTGTTTCGCGTATAATTGTTGCACTTCTTAAGGTACTACCGTTGTATGAATAAGCTCTATCGGATGCCAAACAATTGTCACAATTTATAAATAATAAATAAGTTTGTAATCAGTTGTATTACTCAATTCATCATTATTATTCACGTCATACGGGGTTAAGGTGTTTAAAATTAAATAGAGTGCAGTTCATCCTTATAATGTGCTATTTTTAGAAAAAGAGAGCAAACGATAAGTGTAATAATAGTCAGTATAATAGAAGTTGATACTTATATAATAGTTGATTCTTGTAAAAACTTCATGAGATACGTTCTGTATTTGCTACCGACTCTACATACAATTAATTTGTATCTTAGATCCATAATTTTTATATGATGGGAACATAATCCACCGTCAGAAAATATGTTATTTACTAAATCTAGAAAAAAAGGTTTTCAGAAATTTACCTTATAGATATTAATTCGATAAATTACTGAATGTGACATCTGAACCAAAGGAAATTTTAAAAAAGTACAACGCACGAGCACGAAAATAAGCACGCCCAATTTTTCCTTTAAAAAATGAGACGAATTTACTTTTGTCTCTTCTGGAGCTACGACCCAGAGTTGATTATTGATCCAAAACTGGGTCGATACTTCAAACGATGAGGAACGAGGAACACAGTTTCGAATATAACGAAGCGGCTTCTATTTCTCCACTAAACGAGATTTTCTTTATTCATGTTACGTCATGGAAGCCCATTTTAAATTTGGTTAGGCGACGCGTCGGCCTTGATTTGTAATTTGTTACATTCGCATGATTTCCATCGTAAATTTTCATTTCCCACAGCCTTTCCGTGTGCGGTTTAGTGGGTTACCACGAAGTCTGAAATTATGTTGTTTTTTTTTAAGGAAAATTGCTATTTCCTTTTCATTAGCGTTCTCCGTCATTTGGAATTAGATTATTATAACTTTATTTCTATTTACTTACCATATTACTACGATAAAATGTTTTAACTAATATTGAAAAACATTTTCAAACAATTAATGTAAAATGTGTACATACTAGAAAAATTTTTAAGATTTTTTCATATTATTATATATTTTTTGCATTGAAGTTAAAGACGGGATTTTGCGTGCTTGTTTCGCTAACTGATGATAAGGTTCCTTTTGCTGTTCACACCTCTGGAAGTCCTTCTCATATCGCGAAAAAAATTTAAATTTATGGAATATGATATGAGAAGGACTTCCAGAGGTTTGTCTATTACACAAGTTTAAAGACGGGAGTTATTTCAAAAGTAAGTAAGGTGTGTATTTGTATAGAATTTTTCAACATATTACATCAAAATCAAATTTGAGTTTATTTTAAATTATACCTATATAGAAGTGTACAAGATGCGTTAAACAGGTTCATTTTAAATTAAGCCAAAACTGTAAGAGGTCCGAAATTTTGTGGGGGTCCCAAACATTAAGAATTGAACACCATGTACATTTTGTCATTATGTGAAGGCTCTAATAAATGGTATAGTCTATCATTTTTCTTAAATTGAGTACATTCTGTCATCAATTTCCAGACATCTACTGATATCGATATGCTGAATTTCAATGTGGTGTTAGAATTTCCGCAGCTCTAATTAAACGTTATCTTGGTTACTGAATCAAGTCAAACAATTTTTTACCATAATTAGTCTAGGGAAGAATTCTCCAAACTGCGGCCCCCGGGTCAAACACGCCACTCTCTGGGTCGCATTCTTTTAAACAGAAACCTAATATACTCTCTTCGAGGTGTCATTCCTTTGTACGCAAGAGAATATATATTATATATCAATATAATACATATTGTTTCTGGTTAGGGAACCTTCATCAGTTGCGCTTCCCACAATTGAATGTCCTCTCGAACAGTTCTTTATGCATTTGATGCATTTCGTTAAATTTGAAGACGCGAGATGTAAGACCGACATCTAGGATTTTCGAGAGAATCAGTACACAGAGGTTCCGAATCTGGAGCCGTTCCGTGTAATTGCTGTTCTCTCTCAACTCCTAGGACAGATGTCACGATAAAAAATTTTCAGGTTACTTCACCTGCGTACAAAGGAATGACACCTCGAAGAGAGTATTCAATATCTCTGACAGGTGAAGTAACTTGAAAATTTTTTATCGTGACATCTGTCCTAGGAGTTGAGAGAGAACAGCAATTACACGGAACGGCTCCAGATTCGGAACCTCTGTGTACTGATTCTCTCGAAAATCCTAGATGTCGGTCTTACATCTCGCGTCTTCAGAAACCTAATATCTTGAGCAAAAATAGAGATATCGAAACATTTGTTTTATTGTTTTTAAATTGAATTTAATGTATGTTGATTAAGGGAAATGAGGGGTGAAATGATGGACATTTCAAAATTGGATCAAAACTATCCTCCCAAAAGTGTGGCTGAAAATAGGGGGTGAGCCGGTGAAAACGTGAAATATAATTAAAAAATACTGTCAGTGATTCATTCGACGATGAACACGGCACTGTGGAGATCGTTTATCGTTATCATTTTCCCTAAAGACACTAGGAATTATTGTTTTTGTTAATAGTTACCCAAAGAATGTCGGATCATATAAACAGATGAAAGATAACAAGTATGAATTTGATGCATTGCCTCTGATCACTTAGCACATACTTCAAACACAATAACCCCTTAAAATGGCAAAAATAAAAAAATATATTTATTTACATTGTCGAAAAATATTAAAAATAATTGACTGAATTTTCACTTACGGAATTCATTAAAGATATTTCTTTTTTTTTCAGTCCCATATCCCCCATTTTTATAGTGAAAAATGATAACGACAATAACGACAAACCATCTCCACAATGGAAAATGATAACGAAATGGTTTTTAGGACCGTGGTCAGCGTCCAATGAACCACTAAATAGCAATTTTTCGGAATGTTTCCCGTTTTCACCCGCTCACCGCCTATTTTCACCTATATCTTTGGGAGGATAGCTTTGCAATAATATTTTTCTAATCTCTACTAATAAGCCTACAATATAAAAAAAACATGCGTATAAATTTCTATTTGTCTTTGAGATATACCACAACGAAAAGAAAAAAAGATCGAATTTTGTGCACCATTTCACCCCTCGTTTCCACCCCTTAATTTACATAACCTAAGGTTCAATTAAATTTTTTTTTCGATTACCCTATTTTTGATCGATATTAGATCTCCATTTGACCCATAGTGCGCCAGTGTCATCAATTCGGACCGCGACAGCCATTAGCTTATTGTTGATATTGTTGCTACTGTGATACAAAAACATAGAATGATAACTCTGTTGTAATTACTTGGTAGGTAGAGCTTTATGGCAAAATTAGGGTGCAGAAACGTCATCATAATAACCAAAAAATAATTGAAATGGCTAGGACTATCGATGTCTAAGTGCTTCTTGGGAAATAACACCACAGTTTACAGAAAATTGCTGTATATTCCAAACGTTTCGGGGTCTAGATCAGACCCCGTTGTCAATGGTTAAGAAACTAGGGATTAAAAAGGCACAATTCTAAGATGTAAATTAAAATATTTGACAATGTGTATTATTTGATTTTTGACGTAAAAAAAAACAACTACGACTATCCTTATAAAGTAGTGAATATCTCGGGGTTGTAAAAAATATTAATAAGATTTAAATAATTGTGAATTAAATGTGAACAGGTTGTAGTTTTGGACCCCCAGTTTTATATTTACCAATCAATTATTAACAGAGAATTAAGATGCTCATTAGTTAACTTACATCTGTAAACATTCTTTGTATCCTTTATTTTGGAGAATATTTCCAAATACAAGTAAATACTCCGACATACAGAACAACCCACGAGAAAATTTATTCAAATTATCAAAACGTACAAAATTCCAACAAATATGAGTTCTGATATTCATTGTGAATTATATCAAATCAATATTTTCGATTTATGTTCCGGGACCAAGATTTCAATATCAGTATCAAAAGAATACTGAAAAATCTTAATTTCATTCGCACTGATATGAAAGTCTGAGAGATAAGTATCATAATTTATAAACAAAGCACTCAAAAGTTTCGATTGCAACATCGACAGTCTCGATAGTCTGGCTGAATATTATACAGGATTTATCAATGAAACTTAGAATGTTACTTTATGATATAATTACTGGCGAATCCATAGAAGTTATTTTTATTATTATTCGAAGTTCAAGATGAAATGAATTGAGAGTTGAATGAAATTACATGAAAATAAATTTATTCGTACTTCTTCAGACAAATAAACAGTTTCATAATCTTTATAAATTAAAAATTGGGGCTCTGTATTTTTGTGATCGCAAAAAATAAGAAACTAGTGGATGATTTATTTAGCAAAACGATTCTCATTGTTCACTAAAGATTTATAGCTATTAAATTCCTTGAAACTCGAATTAATTTCGAAAATATAACGAAAAAACGTTTAACTAAAATGCTAATCTTTCCCGCAGCCTTCACCAAAATAAAACATGACATATTTGTATTTGTATTTTCCAACGCGTTTGGTAAGCGCCTTACTTGCTCGTGTATACATCAAACAGAAATAATCCAAATATTGTGTACACAAAAACCATTCAACAGGCAAACTGAGAACCCAAACACTTCTATTCGTTTGTTGACGTGCCAACGCGTATAACTGGTCTAATTATTTTTATAGTGTTCGATATGGTGTTCGAAAGTCGAACAAAAACCATAAAAGACACTAGCACTTTCTAAATTTCTTCATTTCATTCAGGTTCTCTTCAGAGCACAAACCAAGAAACGGATATACGCCTGATACGACACAGGAAACCCTATGTCTAGTCGTAGGCATTCACGGATGGAACAACATCAAGAAATATTTATCCAGGAATACGTCCCTTCGTTAGTATTTATCAAGTTTGAAAATCGCCAAGGTCCCACTTGGCACTCTCAATGCGTTTTATTTTTTTATACCTGTATTAGTTAAAATTCCTATGCTTTGCCTATCTTAAAAAGTAATAAAAAGTAGTAGTTACCTAATAATTAGAGTTTCCTTTATTTTAAAAGGAAATCAAAATCTAACCCTGTAAAAGAGATGTCTGGAACATCGTTGACGTTCTGTTGCTGGTACGAATTTGACCTCCAATTGACGTTTGGAGGTGGTGCCCTATGTTATTCTCCGGCCGCTGTAACAGTTGTCCAGTTCCATGGACTATTGTATCCTTTCTCGCTGCAAATAAAGAGAGTTGAGTTGAGTTTGGTGAAATATAAAATATTATATCAAAAATAGGAACTGATTATTGTTCATCAACAATAATTTATTTTATCACTATTTAATATTTTTGTTTTATTATATTATAACAATGTACGTTTTTATTTTTATGATAAAGTAATTAAAATTTGCCGGAATTGTTTTCAAACCTCGCATAATTCCTCATTGCCGAATTGGTATACCTATTATGGTTTCGCAAGTATAAGCTGATCATCATTCCGTGAAATTTAGTTCAAAAAAACGCTGTTAGAAAAGAGTAAAAGTTCTTGTTAATTACCAAACTTTGTGCTGGACATATTGGTTGTTTAAATATTTAAAAAACCATTAGCTATGTTGAACTAGATTCGAAAGCAAGTAAGTTATAGCAAAGAAACCCGAAATGAGATTTTTTATAATTATTTATAACGTTATAAATCCATTTTCCTTTAAAATTGTGCACAACTGTACAAAATTATGAATTTTGATCTCCTTATGTGAAAGGACTTTTTTTCAAAATTCCATTTAAATACGCTAAGCTTTTTAACTCATATCGCAGTGCTAGCTAGGTAACGATTAAAACTCTGTCGGCTTACATTGTCTTAGTAGGTAAAGACTAGGATTAAAAAATATACGAAAATAAATAGTATAAAAGAATTTAAAATGTAGTACTACAAACAAATCTTTAAACTAATGGAATTCATTTTTTTTCTCTTTTTAGGTTCCGTAATACAATATACGGATACCCTTATAATATCACTCCGGATTCCTGCTTCTGTCAATCACAGCAATTTTCTCCTAAACTACTGGACGAAGAGGTTGAAATTTGGTATCAATGTATAGTTTGGTGACCCGATCAGGAGTACTTATCGTAAATGAAGAAATTTTGATTTTAGGGGTACGTCTGGGGGAAAAACTAAAAAATGGTCCGTTCCCCCCTGATCTCCGAAACTACTGAGCCTAAAATTTTGAAAAAAAAGGAAATATAGATCGTTGGGCGAACTTTACAGGAAAAATAAGGAGAAACCATTAATATTAATTTTGGGGGGCACATGATAGAATTAAATAAAAATTTCAAAATATTTTTTTTCAAACGCATCATGTAATATATCAAATGAAAGGTCCCACTCTGAGGAAAACAAATATATTTTTTTCATATTAAAAAAAATTAGTTAAAAAGATATTAACGAAAATATACCAAAATTTACCCATTCCCCCCCTGAAGTTCACTGGAAAAATAAGGAGAAACCTCTACTTTTAATTTTGGGGGGCAATTTATAGAATTAAATGCAAAATATAAAATTAAAATTGTTTCTAACGCATCATGTTATATATCAAATGAAAGAGCTCATTATGACGAAAACAAAAAACTGTTTTTCATATTTTTAAAATAAATTAATTAATAGATATTAACAAAAATATAAAAAACTTTACCCATTCCCCCCCACCTTTATTTCCGAAACCATAAGCTGTAAAATTTTGAAAAAAAAAATAGAAGTATAGCGCCTCACCTGAAGTTTACTAAAAAATAAGGAGAAACCCCTAATATTTATTTTGGGGGGCAAATTATAGAATTAAATGGAAAATAAAAAATTATAATTGTTTCTAACGGATCAAGTAATATATCAAATCAAAGGGCTCATTATGATGAATACTAATGTATTTCTTTAATTTTTTTAAATAAATATTTTAAAATATATTAAAAAAATATATTTAAAAAATTACCCATTCCCCGCTTTATTCTCCAAACTATAAGACCTAAATTTTTTTGTTTGCAGGAAAAATACGAAGAAATCCCTAATATTAATATTGGGGGCCAAATTATAGAATTAAACGGAAAGTAAAAAATATTTTTTTAACGCATCATGCAATACATCAAATGAAAGGATTTATTATGAGGAATACAAATATGTATTTTTCATATTTTTAAAATTAATTGTTTACAAGATATTAACATAAAGATATAAAAAATTCTTATTTCTCACTTTATTTCCGGAATCATACTACCTAAAATTTTGAAAATAATTAGGAGTACTGGGGCTCACTTGAAATTTATAAGAAAAATTATTAGAAAACCCCCATAGTAATTTTAGGGACAAATTATACAATTAAATGGAAAATAAAAATTCAATTTTCAACCGCATCATATCAGATTAAAGGCTCATTATGTGCATTACAAATATATCATACTTTTAATTCATTTGTTTAAAAGATATTAACATACATATTAAACATCGACTTAATTCCCACTTTAGAAATTAGATTATTTCTATTTTGAAAAATATATTTTACTTGTATTTTTAAATAATTTGAATAACAGATTTAATAATTTATAATTTAAAACTTAACCTATTTTGCCCTTTATCTTCCAATCTACAGAGCCTCAAAATTCAGACAGTTATAAAAGGCTTCCCTGAAATTTATTAGTAAAATAAAACTCTAATGTTAATTTTTGGGGGCCAAATTAGGAAATTAAATACATATGTATTCTTATAAAAATCAAGCGAATCCTAAAGCAGATAAAATAAAAAGTCTATGTGTGGAAAATGAAAGTGTATCTATTTTATAAATTTGAAACGCTTTCTTTAAAAGATATTAGGGTAAATATAAGAAAATGCATCCAAGACCTGCTTGTCTGAAACTGGAATATTAGAATCTTGAAGATGGCATGGAAGCCTTAGTGTGCGAGTCCAACTCCCACTTGACCAAATTATTTGGGATTTGGCTGAAATTCACGTCGTCCACGTGTTGGTTCTTAGAGCATGCGTAGTAATTACCAGTGAAGTGGGAAATGCATAATTAATTAAACATCGTAAACTCACTTTGTATTTAGGTTTTTACAAACACAATGAAAATAGGAAAAACATTTCAGTCATTCCTCAGCCAACTGTACAGCTAATTCAAACCGATTACGCCCATCTTTAGTACATTTTTGAACTACATCAAAACTTACAAGAAGATATGTTTTTTGCTCTATCAAATAAGCCCTTTACAGTATCCTTTCTTTACATTCAACGGATGGTTGCATTTAAAATCCAAATATCTAGTAACCGCAGGTTTTTGATAAGTGCTTGTATTTATTATATTGTTTGTTCATAAAGGAAAAAAATATGACCATAATTCCTTATGTTCTAATGTCCAAAGTGCATCGGGAAAAAGCGGGTGGGGAACAAATGCGATGTTCAAACTGCTTTAACAAAAAAAAAATACTAATAATAAAATACGCTCTATTCTTACAAATACGAAACATTTAACGTAGGTCAGAATTCCGAAAATTGTGTGTACATTGATGTATTTGACTGTAGCCATACATACCAGTGAAACTTCAAGACCTTTGGAAGTAAGGCAAAAGGAACACCAATATAACATTTCCGGAAGACAAAAATCAAATTTGGCCACCAATATATTAACCAACACCGGCAGCTACAGTATAAACTGGGATAAAGCAAAGATCTTGTTGAAAGTAGAAAAATCAAAAAAGAGAAAAATTAAGGTAGCAAACTCTATGATAATAAACAACGCGGTATTGGGTCACCTTTAATCAAACTGGATTTGGGATGGAGAAATATATTGCTAGACGAGCAAAAAAAAAGGTACCATGTCAGTATCAAGGGAACACCTAACGTCAAATTGTTACTATCATTTTTTTTGAAAAGAAAATTAGTATCAAAGCGAAAATTGTAGAATAAACCTCCAGCTATTGATGACGACTCCAGAATTATAGTTGAGCATCTCCAAACACAGGTAAATATCACACAATATACAAAACACTATTTATATATAGGTATACTGGATTATCATATTGTAGACATCTATTTCTCTCGAATATCTCTGAGGAAGAACATCTATGTAGTCAACCAGAAATGCGGACGCTTATTCTAAATTGTTTATGCACTTTTTGGGAAATAACATCACAAGTCACGAATATAGCATATTTCCAAATGTTTCGGAGTCTAGGTCAGACTACGTTGTCAATAGCAAAGAAACTACGAAAAAAGGTAAATTCTAAATTGTTTACTTAATTTTGGCCCCCCTTTACAAATTACAAACACTTATCTGTGGCAGGAAAAATCTGAGGAGAGTAAACTCAACTCAAGCAAAATAATCCAAGACCTCCTCAACAATTTTTTGGATATTATTTAGAAATATCTAGAAACCAAGCAAGAATAATTGCAATCAGCGTTGTTTCATTGTATGTGACGTCACCAGCAATTCAATCAATTACGAAGCATTTCTATCGATAATAAAAGTTAAAAACGAAAATAATATTTTTTTACCAAAAACTTAATTCTGAAAGGAAATGACCGTTTTACGGTATTATCTACTATGATGACCAAAATTCCAAGTTATTTTCAACCTATTATTCAACGCCAGTTATAACTGCTAGAACAACTGAGTGGGGAACTGGAAACAAAATTAGGTCAGTAAAGTTAGCACCGCCATTTTACAGAAACTCAAATTAAAACATATGGGAATTACGAGCTATTTAGGAGCTCTCGATTTTTACCTAAATTGATTTTTGAGCTCAATATTTACTATGGAAAAAGTGCAAAAAACTATTGGCGGTGCTAACTTTACGTAAAGTTAGCACCGCCATCTCAGAAAAACAAACCAAAAAATTTTGTGAGGCGTCTCAAATTAGGAGCTATTTACGAGCTTTTAATAGACGTATTGAACGTCAACCTCTAAATTTTCTAAGGGGTAAAAACCACCCCCGAAAAAATATTGAATTTTAATTTTAAATTTAAAATCTATTAAAATTATCTACGATTTATGAGCTCTTTCCTGGTGTAATGCACTTAAACATCTAAAAATGTCTAAGGGGTGAAAACAACCCCCCCAGTATGCAGTTTTTTCGAATTTTATGATTATTAAATTTTGAAAAATACCAGGATGATCTACGATTTACGAGCTTTCCAGCAGTATATTACACGACTACATTCAAATTACTGGAAGGGGTGCAAACCACCCTCCAATTATGCAGTTTTTTTCAAATTTTATGATTTATAAATTTTAAAAAATACCAGCTTGATCTACGATTACGAGCTTTCCAACGGTATATTACACGACTACATTCCAATTACTGGAAGGGGTGCAAACTACCCTCCAATTATGCAGTTTTTTCAAATTTTATGATTTAAAAATTTTAAAAAATACCAGCATCAACTACGATTTACGAGCTTTCCAGCGGTATGTTACACGACCACATTCAAATTACTGGGAGAGGTTCAAACAACCCACTAAATTTACCAGTTATTCCAAATTATGTAATTTTTTCATTTCAAAAACTGCCGGCCTCATCTACGATTTACGAGCTTTTCAACGGGATATTATACGTTTGCATTCAAGATTTTGGAAAGGATGCAAGCCGCCCCTCCCCCCAATTATGCAGTTTTTTCAAATTTTATGATTTATAAATTTTGAAAAATATCAGCATGATCTACGATTTACGAGCTTTAAAATACTACATTAAAATTTTTGGAAAGGGTGCAAACAACAGTTTGTCTATATTATGTGATTTTGTTCATTTTCAAAACTGACAGCCTAATCTACGATTTAGAAGCTCTTCAAGGATATATAACACTTACTTTCAAATTATTGTAACGAATACAAACAACCCCAAATTATGCAATTTTTTCCAAATTTGTAGTTCTTAAATTTAGAAAACTAGCAACATAAATTATGATTTAGTACCTCTTCAATGATACATTGCAGGACCACTTCAAATTCACCAGAAAGGTGCAAGTAACTACCTAAATGACTAATTATTTCAAACTGTCAGAGTTTTGAAATGGATGAAAATATAAATATTATCCTTACTACGGCAAAGGTTTAGAAATCTAGATTTTACAAATTTTGGAAATGGTGTAAGGTGTAATTATCTACCATGTATAATATACGAAAAATTGTAACCATCTTTATGGACTACGTGTTGTTACCGTTTCTTCTGGTTTTGTATTCAACTCGCTTCTTCTTCAAAATCTGTTGCTTAAAGTTTTAATAATTACCTCAAAGTTTTTTGTTTCTAATTAACATATTAAAACAGTTGTTTCAAATAGAAATAGCAATATTTTTATGTATTACGAAATGCACAGATTAATTCCAGTCGGCATTTTTCAACCAACCTTCAGAAAATATAAGTCAAATAATATTCTTATTTTTGTCTAACCTTTACCATTTGAAAATGGGCTGAATCTATATTCTATACAAGAAATATAAAACAGGAGTTTGGTATCTGAGAGGGCAATGTATTTCGTTCTTATTCTTTCAACTATTATTTTTGTACCCACAATAATCAAATTATTCATAGCAAACCAAAAATACAAATAGGAAGACATAAAAGATCAAAGGTACTTTAATGAATTAAACAAATGTGTTGTCTCGCCATCTAGGTGCCAATATTCGTACCAGTAACTAATAACTCAGTAAAATTTCCATAGATGGACGATTTCACATATGAAATTACTGGTTAATGTCATAAAATATATTAGATTTTTTTGTTAAAATGTTTATTGATAATAAATATATAAGTAACTACTTCAATATACCTACTTATTGAGAGAAATTCAACGTACTTGAATTTCAAAAAGAAATGTTCTTAAATCAAATGATAGCGATTAATTGTATAATGAAGTATATTATATATGAGTTTGAACGTAAAGGATGAATACAGAGTGGCGTATATTACTTATGTGATTCAAGAATTTAACTAACCCCTGCAATAGAAAATATCACATTACGAATTTTTTACTGCTTTAATAAAATATATTGCCTCGACTAGAATCAGTGGCACCAATCAAATATTAGATAACAATTATCAGAGAACTGTTTTCAATATATTCACATAATCAGTGTATTCAAATTTATTTTTTCATGCTACAGAAAAGGCCATTACAAACAGCGGCAAGAAGGCTTTTTCGAATGTATCATCACAATCTAAAATGAAAATTCTTTAATAGGCCAAAAATAACGTTCTAAATTTAGATATTTGAAAATGGACTAAAATAATTATGCAAAAATATTGGGGATGGACTAATAAGATGGTAATATCTTTTTCATTACTGAGTATCCTTATTGGCAAAACTACATTACTGGTGTACAAACCGCATAATGAATGAATTAATTGAGAAACAATATTTTGTGAGTTAATCCAGCACTGAAAAATTTAGTTTTCTCAAGTTCTTGTTTTTTTCTTAAGTATAGGAACTTACAATCTTATTATAATTTGAAAAAAGCGCACAATTGGGGGGTGGTTTGCACCGTTCCAGTAATTTGAATGTAGTCGTGTAATATACCGTTGGAAAGCTCGTAAATCGTAGATAATGCTGGTATTTTTGAAAATTTATAAATCATAAAATTTGAAAAAACTGCATAATTGGGGGGTGGTTTGCACCGCTTCCAGTAATTTGAATGTTGTCGTGTAATATACGGTTGGAAAGCTCGTAAATCGTAGATCATGCTGGTATTTTTCAAAATTTATAAATCATAAATTTGAAAAAACTGCATAATTGGGGGGTGGTTTGCACCCTTTCCAGTAATTTGAATGTTGTTGTGTAATATATCGTTGGAAAGCTCGTAAATCATAGATCATGCTGGTATTTTTTAAAATTTATAAATCATAAAATTTGAAAAAACTGCATAATTGGGGGGTGGTTTGCACCCCTTCCAGTAATTTGAATGTTGTCGTGTAATATACCGTTGGAAAGCTCGTAAATCGTAGATCATGCTGGTATTTTTTAAAATTTATAAATCATAAAAATTTGAAAAAACTGCACAATTGGAGGGTGGTTTGCACCCTTTCCAGTAATTTGAATGTAGTCGTGTAATATACCGTTGGAAAGCTCGTAAATCGTAGATCATGCTGGTATTTTTGAAAATTTATAAATCATAAAATTTGAAAAAACTGCATAATTGGGGGCGGTTTGCACCCTTCCAGTAATTTGAATGTTGTCGTGTAATATACCGTTGGAAAGCTCGTAAATCGTAGATCATGCTGGTATTTCTTAAAATTTATAAATCATAAAATTTGAAAAAACTGCATAATTGGGGGGCGGTTTGCACCCCTTCCAGTAATTTGAATGTTGTCGTGTAATATACCGTTGAAAAGCTCGTAAATCGTAGATCATGCTGGTATTTCTTAAAATTTATAAATCATAAAATTTGAAAAACTGCATAATTGGAGGGTGGTTTGCACCCCTTCCAGTAATTTGAATGTTGTCGTGTAATATACGGTTGGAAAGCTCGTAAATCGTAGATCATGCTGGTATTTTTAAAATTTATAAATCATAAAATTTGAAAAAATTGCATAATTGGAGGTTGGCTGCACCCTTTCCAGTAATTTGAATGTAGTCGTGTAATATACCGTTGGAAAGCTCGTAAATCGTAGATAATGCTGGTATTTTTGAAAATTTATAAATCATAAAAATTGAAAAACTGCATAATTTGGGGGTGGTTTGCACCCCTTCCAGTAATTTGAATGTTGTCGTGTAATATACCGTTGGAAAGCTCGTAAATCGTAGATCATGCTGGTATTTTTAAAATTTATAAATCATAAAATTTGAAAAAAACTGCATATTTGGGGGGCGGTTTGCACCCCTTCCAGTAATTTGAATGTTGTCGTGTAATATACCGTTGGAAAGCTCGTAAATCGTAGATCATGCTGGTATTTTTCAAAATTTAATAATCATAAAATTCGAAAAAACTGCATACTTGGGGGTTGTTTTCACCCCTTAGACATTTTTAGATGTTTATGTGCATTACACCAGGAAAGAGCTCGTAAATCGTAGATAATTTTAATAGATTTTAAATTTAAAATTAAAATTCAATATTTTTTCGGGGATGGTTTTTACCCATTAGACAAATTTAGGGGTTGACGTTCAATACGTCTATTAAAAGCTCGTAAATAGCTCCTAATTTGAGACGCCTCACAAAATTGTTTTGTTTGTTTTTTTTTGAGATGGCGGTGCTAACTTTACGTAAAGTTAGCACCGCCAATAGTTTTTTGCACTTTTTCCATAGTAAATATTGAGCTCAAAAATCAATTTAGGTAAAAATCAAGAGCTCCTAAATAGCTCGTAATTCCCATATGTTTTAATTTGAGTTTCTGTAAAATGGCGGTGCTAACTTTACTGACCTAACAAAATTCAACAGAGAAAGAGACTGGGCGAAATTATAGTGATAGAGGAATCCTCGCAAATAATTAGGTCAGCATCGATTGTTTTAAGATCGGCTGAAATGTAGCACAGTCCAGTAAACGACACTCAAAATATAGAGGCCGGATCATCGTGTGCGTTTCGTTCGTATCATTTGCCAATCCAGCTAATTCTGCTGGATCCAGCTCATGTAATCCCGATTTATTGGAGCTGAAAAATGATACGGGAATCTCGTATACCGGGACTGCAGTTACTAATTACACCTTAGCTATATTTCCCCAATTTCATTGAATGTAACTGGTAGCTGACAGTAGCTTATGAAAGGGGGAACTTTATAAATACAAGGAGATGTTAAAGTGAAAATTAAAATTAAGCTAGTATCTATGGTTACTTTTCTTAGCTGGATCAATGAAACTCAAGATTTGAAAGTGTCCAATATCCGTATAAAATAAATACTTTCAAAATATGTATTAATGTTTCGGCATACACTATTCTTTAGTTTTCTGTTTCTTTGGGAATAACATCAGTTATCTTCAGAATTGCATGTGGTGCTCCTGGGTACGATTTTGTTATAACATAGAGCATTTGCCAAAAATGAGATCAAGGAAATTGTGATGTTCCAGAGATCACATTAAAAGGACATTGCCATTATTAATTGTGTCATTGATTATTGGACCCGGAACGACTGAAATCTACAGAAGTACTAGCGAAACAATGGCTTTTATTTAATAAAATGAAAGCAAATTCTTACAGTTTTCGTTTTGTATTGTGTTTTTCTTTGCAAAATATGGTTAAATTTTGAAATTACATGTTATAAACAAAGACATTTTTGACTTTTCGAATTGTCGTTCCTTATATAGTGTTCGGTTATTCGAACATTTATAGGTCTAGTATTTCACCAATATAAAATTTATTACAATCGCACCAAGTTATATTAATGCAATTTTTTGAGTATTTAGTTTTTGATATAATTGATTTCAGTGTATTTATTGTTTTGAACGCTGTTTTAATATTAAATCTGTTGCCCACTTCTTTCAGTCTTCCGGAAAAATTCTGTATGTATGGTATGGTTGTTGTATTAATGTGATTATCAAGGGTATAAGTATTGTATGGCGCAGCTTGATGTTGAATGCTAGCGACTGTTTGATGTTCATTTTTTATCTAACTCTTTATTGATGAAGTTTTTAGGATTGTTGTTAGCAGATAGCACATTTTTATGTTTGTTTTTGCTTCATTAAATTTTTTTTTAGTTTTAGTTTTTAGTCATATACAAATTTAATGATGACCTTTTTTATGGTATTTGGATGAGTTAAAATTGTAGACTTCTGTATCAAATGACGATTGTGATTTCATTATTAAAAAAGTAACAGTGTGTTATTCTATATTATTGTTGTCTTGAACAACGTGAATATATCGTCGACATAACGCCACCAAACCAAAGGTTTAATCTCTTTTGTAAAAATTATGTGTTCTTCAAATTGTTTCATGAAATTGGTGCTGAAAACTAGGGATACACAAGAACCCATGGCCATACCAAAATCTTATTGGTAGAAGTCATAATTGAGTGGAAAATATGTTGTTTTCGTACAAAATGTTAGTAATTTCACTAGTGTGACAATGTATAATTGTGTATGTTGATTTACTGACGAACTGTGGCGGCTGGTGTGTTATGAAACTGGTGGTGCACTTTACTGGTCAGATATTGGGATTCAAAGATGCAACAAAACAAACCATAGTTTGCTAATACTGCATTTATTTTTTATTAATTCAAATATTCGTCGACTTTTTTCAATGGCCTTTTTATTAAAATCTGGCATTGATTGAATATATATTTTTTCAATACTAAGAACAGTAAGAGCATTTAGCCAGTCCTGAGACATCGTATTTCTATAAAACGTTTTAATCCTGCATTCCAGTTTACGTCAAAATTGATTCCCCGCCATAAATAATGCAAGGAAATCAAATAATGTATTCGTGCGATCACATCCACACAACCATTTCTTTTTGTTATAAATTTCACTTTTAAAACTTCGTGTAAATACTTTCTTTTTCATTTTGCACTCTTGTTTTCAATTAAGGTATGTCCTAGGTGGACCAGCCAATTTTATATCTAATTTTTTTGAAACGATTTATTATTGTTTTTAATATAGTCAATGTTAAAGTTGATACTCATTTTCATAGTTATGTAAACACACACACACTTTGTATATTAAATATTCTTTCATAGACTACGAGGACAAAAACAAAGCAACTACTAATTAAATCACGTAAACAAAAATTTGAATTACGGAAACGTTCCGATAAGTCCGGTCAATATCAGCACAGCTCGGTGTCTCCGTGCGACGTACGAGAATCAGCCAATTGCTCCATATAGCTTGAATTACCTATCTTCTATCTCACGCTTTAAGGGTGTTATATCGTATCTTATAGAAGCTATATAAGTTTCACCGTGCGCTAGCCGAAGTGCATGGTGAAATATTCTTTCAAGCGAATATAAGTCTTAATAGAATTTTGAATTAGAGCTTAAATCATTTTTGGATAAATTCATTGGTATTGAAATGATATTTATTAAACATTTTGTGTTGATTTTTAACCTTATTAAAAGCTTATTAAATTGGGTGGTTCAGCACACTAGTGCACTTAAGGGACAGCCGCCCCTGCTGACGAATCGTGTTCCAATCGTTCTTTTACTAGACGAAGTGGACATTATTATATAGGCTACAATGTCAAAACTTGCTAGTGTGAAAGTATTTTTGTATTGTATATGGGATAACTTGTCACTGTGCACTGTTTTTAGATGAGAATTGGAATCACCTATAAGTGGAGAAATAACCTTTAGAAGAAATTTCGATAGTTCACTGCTGTTCCGTAAATTGTAAATTGTCTGTGATTGTAAGTTGTAAGCTGTACCTAAATTTTTGTTTCAACACAAAGTGTTGGATTTTTGCTTAATTTAGTGTACTGTCCTTGGCTGACTATGTGATGAATTTTGAAATAATTTCATTTTTATTCAAAATTGCTGAGACATTGCCTTTATCTATAAGTAATACTCTCAAAGCAGTCTTTTTCATATGTATAGATTTTTCAAGTTCAACTTTTGCTCTTATACGATATTCATCAGCTTAACTAAAATTAAAATTAAAAGTTCTAAATATTTGTTTTTTACATTATTTTTTTGACCTGAGTGTTATGTTGGTGATCTGAATTAGCTGTTGTAGCTTATAAGAGTACTGTTTTTAATTCAATAAAATTCATTTTTAACCGACTTCCAAAAAGGAGGAGGTTATCAATTCGTCGCGTATTTTTTCGCTTTTTTTTTGTATGTATGTTACCTGATTTCTTCTCTGATTCCTGATTTTGAATGAATATGGTCTTGTTTAATAGAGTATATATCCGGATTGGTAAAACTTCAAATTTTGGAAAAGAATTCTAGTGGTAAAGTGATAAAATTTGTGAATTAATACATGCTTGCATGAAAATCGACCAATATCCCTAATATTTTAGTGGGTTTTTCGATAACTCCTTATGGATGTGTATAGTTTTTTAACGTTTAATCTATTAAGGAAGATCCTTAGGTGATCTCATATACTTTTCTGCGACGTGCAACTTGCAGTTTTTCAGAAAATCGCCAAAAATTCCAAAATTCTTATCAAAAATTTCATCGAAATGACATAACGGACATTTCCTCATAAATATTTTAATTCCAACGTAATAATGCGGTAATTTTAGGCTCTGGAAGTTTTAATTGCGAATTGAAAATTTTATATGTACATCTCAAGGATATAGGTAGTAAAGCATATTATTTTCGGCTCCTTAAATCAATGAGTAACAAGCTCGTTTTGTTTGTATACCAGGCAAATACCTATTTAAATGCAAATTTTTCCATTTTGTGAAGACGGTGCTTTTAGTTGTCACATTCTCCCGGCCTAATAGAAAATTCAGTGACAACACATGTCAAACTTTAAACTACTATTTGGTGGGTTTAAGGACAGGGTGTTTACTTATAGCAAACAAAATCACAAAGTAAAGTGGTAGAAGGAGTTGCATTTATATATTTATATGAAGATACAGGATGGTTGGAATATAGGGTGGACTGGACGTTTGGTGGTATAAAAATGTTGAAAAAAAAATGTGAAATTAAAATTATATAGGGTGATTAAAAAACTGTTATATGATGTGGACATAAGCAAATCATATACAGGATGGTTGAAATATATGCTGGATTTGAATTATATTTATACAGTGTGATTACAAAATTATTTCTTTTATAGCCCATAAAGTGTGGAGAGGAATTAATGTTACACAGGGCGATAATATAAAATGTTAAAAATGAAATAATTTATGGGGTAGCCCACAAGAAGTTATATACTATGGTTGAAATATAGGACGGATTTGACTCCGTAAATATAGGATGGATTCTACTCCGTCCTATACTTTACAGAAGGCAGCTAACAAATTTATGCTTGTCCGTGGGCAGTCGTATGTACAGGATGGTTGGTACATAGGTTGGAGTGGAATTATCTATCGTTATACAGGGTTGTCAAAAAAGTTGAAAAAAGGTTATATGGTGTAGTCCATAAGGCATAAATACATTTTGGGCTTATTAAGTCAACGCGTACCAGTACATTTTGTTCGTAAAGATTTACCTGTCAATTTAAATGAGAAAGTATCATTGTGTAATGTTGAGGCTTTCAAGGTTACCTGGTTCTGTCTATTAAGGTTATAAATAAAAAATAAAGAATGAAAACTACCTGAGTTAAAAAAAAACCTAAAAAGTTCAAATTAAAACATTTTTAAAAAAATATATAACCGACTTCTACCTATAACTAAAAAGCTAAAAATAATTATAACAAAATACAACTCTAGCAAATAAATAACACATTCAGTGTTGTTAGGTACCTACCCAGGAAGTAAAAAATGTAAACATTAAAAGGTGCTCATTCTGTACAAATTAATTACCTTCCAGTCCAGTATATTTTTGAAGTCGGTGCCAAGCAACAATCAAGTTTGATGAATTAGTAGATAAGTACGCAATGAAGGATTTTAGATTTGCTTGGCACCGGCTTCAAAATATACTAGATTGTTAGGTAATTAATTTGTACAGAATGAGCACCTTTTAATGTTTACATTTTTTACTTCCTGGGTACCAAACAACATTGAATGTGTTATTTATTTGCTAGAGTTGTATTTTGTTATAATTATTTTTATTATTTTTAGCTTTTTAGTTATAGGTAGAAGTCGGTTATATATTTTTTTTAAATGTTTTATCCAGTTGTATTTTCCATAAACCTAAAAATTTTGAGGTAAGTTAAACTAAAATGTTATGTAGGTAAGTGTTCATTTTAAATATGCAAAATAACTAGGATATATATTTATGAAGATAAAATTCCAAGCTACCTACATTCATTGGGAATTGTAAATATAATTGAATACTTCTATAATGTATGACTGCTGTGAATATTATCCCATTAATCATATGTTATTAAATTTGTTTATACAGTAATTCGAATGTAGGCGGCTATGAAATGGTACGAAGATAATTACAATTATTGTGTTTGTTTTTACAATATCAGACTAATGAGGAAAACAGTTTTTTCAATGCTGCTTTCTAAATTACCATTAAAATATGGATATTTTAGTTTGACCCCATTCCTTTACCATCCGGCGTGTTTGCTCATATACTCATAATTTCAATTTGTTATCAGAAACGTGCCACAATATACGAACGTAATGTATGCTTAGTAATAAAATTATAATGAATTGTTTTCACACTTAAAGGAGTGAGTGAACAGAATTGACCTGAATTTGGCAATTATTTTTTCTTTGGCATAGCAGGCTTTTAAAGAGTACACAAGATTGTGATTTCTTTTGAATATAATTATCGTCATCATCTCGGTAGTTGGGAATGAAATTCAAATAAAAGAAGTTAAATTATTTAAATGTATTCGTCTCATTTTATAATGAATAACAAAATCTATTGTCCAATATTTAAACTTAAAGAGTTTGTGTTACCTAAAGCCCCATTGGTCTAAATTCAAGACGATGTACTTTAATGTTTGAGCACGAATAATGAATAATGCTCCATAAATAACATGCCGGCCAAGCAAATTGTTTTGTGGTTGGGAAAAAAGTTAACTACAGAACTCAGTAGAGCACAAAACAAGTGAAGGGTACCTATTTATTAAACTAGCAGTAAAATCTTAACGTGTAATTCTACAAGTTGTTCTAATAATAATAATAATAATAATCACATACTTTGCGATGAAGAAACAAATAAGCATTGGTCGAAATACGATAGAGCAAGTTGACACCTTCAAAACGTCTCGGTCATAAATTATCTTTAATGCTTGTACGTTGTTGTGTTTGAGACTGAACCCAAAGTTAGTCGAGTTCAGTTTGTGTGAGAGTGGGTTCATGGCAAGACAGAACCATAGCGGGCTAAGAGAGTCTCCCTGGAATATTCCCCTTCTGATTGGGATAGAGTCGGTTTGTATCAAACGGTCGGCTTCATTCAGAAAGATTTTGGTTTGCCAGGTAGTCATGACATATTCTAAAAACTTAACAATACAATTATTTACTTTATAGAGTTTCAGCACCTGAATGAGCCAATCATGTGGAACTGAATCAAAGGCTTTTTTGTAGTTCACATATGCCATGTACAGATTTCGTCTTTGGCGTGGGCTTGATTGCAGACAACGAAATCAATTACTAGTAGTTCTTTGCACCCCATCGAGTTTTTCGAGCATCCCTTTTGTTGTTCGGTAATTATGTTGTTCAGCTCACAATGTCTGAAAAGGCGATGATTAATGCACGCCGTTATAAGTTTGTATAAGGATGGGAGGAAAGTGATTAGTCCTTTGGTAAGAGGTATGTAGCACTATGCGTAAAGAAACTAGGCATCTTGTGTGGATCGATAATTATGTCATTAATTAGTACTGTTAATTTCTCGTGGGTGGCGTAAAGTTTCTTTATCCAGTAATTCTGCACACCATCTGGTCCTGGTGCTTTCCAGCTATGGAGGTGTTTTATTATGTTGGCCGTGTCTTCCGTTGTAAATGGTTAGTGTTGCATGTTATCACAATTCTGAAATGCAGCCTTCTCCTCATTAATCCAGCTCGCTCTGGAGTTATGGAAAAGTGTTGTGGAAAGTTGTGTTTTCCAAAACTGCTCGATGGCCGTTTTACTGGGATAACTAGGGGTTTCATTATTATTGATGTTGTTGAGTTTTCTATAAAACCCTTTTTCTGATTTTCGGAATAGTGCATTGTCTAGTTTCTGTTGGTTACTGGTTTTGTACCTTCTCAAAATAATCACATAGTTTGCAATAAAGAAACAAATAAGCATTGGTCGAAATACGATAGAGCAAGTTGACAGCTTCAAAACGTCTTGGTCTTGAATTAAGAACTAAATGCTTGAGATAAAAGGAGTATCACTTGGGCATTTTACGGCAGTCACATTTTATTCTACGAAACAACATCAGGGAAAATATATCGAGCTATGGAGCGTGCAGTTGTTGGATATAAACTTAAGTTTAAAGGATATTAAACTACAATAACTGTTGGAAATGACTACCTCCAGCTAGGATGCAAGCATTAATCTTTCGTTAGTTTTCTTTGTCACCCATCGTAAGCAACATATTTTTGAAATATTGTTAGGAAATGTGTCCAAAATTCTACTAAAGACATGAACTATCGTGACGTTACGTTAGCGATATTTTTGCAATATGGTAACATAGCGTAGGCAATTTGTATTCCTTTTTAGACTCCATTAATGGAATGCACAATTAAGTTTACTTTCGAAATAGAGAATTAAAATACACTCACATTTTTGGATGTGGCGGTTGAGCTATTTTACTACAAATACTCACAGAAAATCAACATATACCAAAAGCTACTTAAAGTTTATTTAAATTACTCTTAGCAAATAAAAAGAAGTCATTAAAAATTTATACGAAAGATAATTGTGGAATAGTTGCGTTTATAAAAGGAAGTTTTGGAACAGAATGAATATCAAGAAATTTTATAAACAAAACAATTGATCAGATGAAGAAAAAACAAAGACACCAAAACAAACTACTTGATCAACACAAAGTCTCTCTAATTTAACAATGCACAAATTATTATAATAAGGTCAAATTTGACAAAAAGAATACCGGAATACGGTACTTAAAGATCCGAATGTCACTATATTACTTCAACGATCTCTCAAAAAACAATGTTCGAGGACGATTCTTGAAAAAAAATAACTTTATTGTAGAATTGTAAAGTTTTAATTTATTATTTGAGTATGAAGATGTTGATATTGTATAATGTTATATATAAAATAGAAACAAGAGGTTAATTCCCTACGATGAAAATTGTTAGTACCATTGTGTGGATATACAAAGACTGTTAAAGAAAACTCGACGGATTGAAAACTTAATAAACATACCGAAAAAATTAAAGTAATTTTGTGTATTGTTAAATAGGGAGCTGAAAATCATATCACAGATCTATATAGATAATGAGGCGCAGTGCTGTACGCGACTAAAATGATGTAGGTGGACCTTCTATACTAATTCAATTTTGTTCATTTGTGTATTTCTTTAATTGACAATTATAGTATCAACATTCATAATGTGACCTCATCCATTAAAAAATAATTCTTTGCCATTCTTGCCTGCTGTCTCAGCTCTTTTAATAAGTTCAGGGTAGGATAGTTGCTTGCTGCGTCGATTTGCTGACCGTTGGTAGTTATCGGCCCCTTTTCTATTTTTCTACGAAGGATCGCCTACACCTGTTTGGAAAAATTCCAAGAGTTGATCCAATAACAATCGTAGGATTAACAGTTTGGTTAAACTGCTAATAATAACAAGCTTATCAAACCCACTACTGATATACCCCTATACTTTTCTAGGCGCCCATTAATTTTTCTTTTTAAAATGACTGTAGCCATAAATACACAACACAAGCACAATTTAACAATACATTCCCAAATTTGACTAGAAAATATTTGATGCAGTATGCAGTGTAATATGTCATTTAAAGAAATTTTATAAAATATTGCACCTTTGGCAATGTAATAGCTGCCTAACTAGTGTTTGGGACAATTTCCATAAGTACGCATTGATTCTAAATTACTTACTATTTTTCACTGTGGCGAGAGAAAATCCAAGAATGAACAATCAAAATAGATATATCTATGACAAATCAAGGAAAACCTAAACATTCTCAAAATCAAGGTTCAAGAAGAAGGAAAAATGAAGACTTTCGCGATGTGTTAGTAGCTTTGATGCCTGGCATTAATTTAATCAATTTAATCAGTGTTTTCCGTGCTTTCCATTTTACAATTAAAACAAGTACATTCGATCCTATGTCTATTACATGAAATGGGACATGTATTTTCATCTATTAATGATTCCATAGAAACTGAAGACGAATTACAAGAACTACTTCTTTGTACTTCCAAAAATGTTCATGAAAGCTGTATAGATTATAATGAACGAAGTTAAGAATTAAACTGTGAATTCATATAAGTATTAGGATACCTAGCTATGGAAATCAAACAAAAATTAACAAAAATAGATTTACCGCCGAAAATTTCCATATATGAAAATTGATGTGTCATTTGTCAAAATGAAAACTCAGAACTGATCCAAGTGTCACAAATATGTCACGTTATCTGCAGAGAAAGAAATAAGAAGAAAATCGACAGTCTCAGTACCTGTTACCCTGATCAGTATTTAGGGGGAGCGAACCCATGTTTTCTTAACAGGGTGGTTCCCCTCCAATCCTCTTGGGTATGTATATGCTTGTTAATATTATTAAATTTGATCGAGCTAATCAGCAAAAAACCTAGATAAAGGTCCTTAGGTCAAATGATGTTTGGCATTAAACACTGGATATAGGCAAGGGGCCATACTTGAAAATTATTCTCTTGCTTGTACGCAAATTTGGATTTTTGATGTTTTTGGTTGCGAATCAGAACTCAATGCTCAATTAGGTATATATCGTAATAATTTGTTTTTAATATCGTTTATAGTGCTATAAGCATTTGGGTTCCTAATCACCATGCCTCTCTGTTCTGCCAGTCATTGTCCGCTAGATATATTTCTGACATGGATTCGGATAGTCCCTATAACCATGCTGTGGGTAGTCAACCCGGTTTTTTTTCCAAAATGCCCATTTTGAGATTATTTTAGGGAGTCCTTCGCCCCTTCTCCATTCGCTTTATCTAGCCTTAGCAAACCAGTTGTTGCTTTTCTATCTTCTACTGACGATTTTTTCCATTTCTACCGCATATACTATATTTTTTAGTTGTGCGAGATTTGTAAAATTCAGAACCATACATAACTACCGACCCTAATATAATATTGTCTATTCCCTTTTGTTTTTTTGTTTATCTTCATTTCAAAAGGTTGGTATTTGTGCATATGTCATAAAGTAACAATAATGTTAAAAATGGAGGACAAACGAAACCTGTTTTAAAAATTGACAATTTGCCAAAATTAAAGAAAATTAACATAAAGAAATAAAAAGGAGAACAAGTTCGAAACTGTATATATCTGTATATATATTTACTTTGGTGTTTTTATATAAAACACTCGAACCAACTGTCAAGAGTATGGTATATGTTATAGCATAGTATGCCTTATAAGTATATACTTAAATTATTTTGTCTATTCATGGGTTTTCTCTCCTCCAAATTTTTTCATGTAACAGATAAGTATTTAAAAAAGTATATGTAGAACAAAGTGTAGTAAGGCAATTTCGAAATTGCCCGGATTACTGGTTGTCTGTACAGAGATTCTTCCTCACAGTTTTTCTGAGAGAAAGAGATGTCTATAAAATGATCACCAGTATTCCTGTATATAAGTAATGTATTGTATATTGTGTAATACTTATCTGTGTATGGAGACGTTTCAACTCCGAGTCTGGAGTCGTGTCAATCGTTTAGTGTTGTTTTCGAGGTTTTTTTCTAAAAAATTTTCGCTTTGATTTTGAATTTATTGTTTGTCAAAAAATTTGACACTGACAATTTTTTAAATACTTATCTGTTACAGGAAAAAATTTGGAGGAGAGAAAACCCATGAATAGACAAAATAATTCAAGACCTCCTCAACAATCTTTTCGAAATTATATACTTAAATTACTCACTAGACGGTAGATGTCACCGACAACTGACTGTTGTCTTACTGATGTGTTTTACATCCAAGTATTTCACTTTAGAACTTGTCATTCAATTGAATGATATAGTTCTAAATATGTGGATATATATATATATATATATATATATATATATATATTTTCATCTTTTGGGTATTCTTCCTGGTGGTGAATTTCTTTCTGAGTGTTTTAGTCTAATTTTACAAACTTGAGCCATCCATTTCATTTAAATTTTCATTTTAGTATTTTATTATGTTCATTCAATGTTACATTGTCTAAGGATTAATTTTTGAGTCGATTTCTTAGTGTTTCTCCATATATGAACTATATGTAATTGTTTATTGCTGTAAAAACACACAAATCAAATTAGATGAATTATTTGATCTTTAACTTTTCATTGATTATTGCATTGTATTTCTTGAACAATATTTATAGTTATGGAGACTTCTGTAGCACATTAGACAGTTTTCCGAATACTACCTGTCATAAACTTGTATTCCTTTTTATTTCTTTAGGCTAATTTTCTTTAAATTCCGTAATTTGTTAAGGATGATCATTTACATGGTACTCATCATTTTTTATATGGTCTTGGTATTATACCCACTGGTTTCAGCAGCTTAATTTAGTAAAGTTTTTTTTAGAGGTATAGGACTTTAAGTTGGCAACATTCCATAATCGGTGGTCATCTTGTCAGCTGTCAAGTGATTTATGTTTAGTTTGGTTTCGCATTTCATCATGAATAGACTGACGCCTGAACAACGCTTCCAAATTGTGCATAATCGTCCATCAGAGCAATTAATTCGATGAACTATGCAACGTTTTTGCACCACGTTTACCTACTCTAAATAATAATACGCATCCACAGAGATGTCGTACAGTGCGTACGGAAGAATCCATTGCTGCTGTAGAACGTAGCGTAGAGGAAAACCCGAATCAGTCTATCAGCCATCGTGCACAGGAATTGGATATGTGTCCATCCACTTTATGGAAGATTTTGCGGAAAAATCTTGGTCTGCGTGCTTACAAAATTCAACTCGTGCAAGAATTGAAGCCACACGATCACCTAGCAAGGCGTACATTTGTTTAGCGATGAAGATCACTTTTGGTTGAATGGATACGTCGTCAATAAACAAAACTGCCGTATTTGGAGTGATGACAATCCTTAAGTTCATGATGAGACACCGTTATATCCAGAAAAACTGACTGTTTGGTGTGCTTTATGGGCTGGTGAAATAATTGGTCCGTACTTCTTTAAAAACGATGCTGGCCGGAACGTTACAGTCAATGGTGATCGCTATAGAGCCATGATTACTAACTTTTTCGTTCATCAATTCAACAACCATGATGCACACGAGCTGTGGTTTCAACAAAACGGGGCAACATGTCACAGAGCTCGTGCCACAATTGATTTATTGAAAGAAAGGTTTGGTAACCGCATAGTTTCACGTTTCGGACCCGTGAATTGGCCTCCAAGATCATGCGATTTAACGCCGCTGTGGGGATACGTGAAGTCGCTAGTCTAAGCCGAAAAGCCCGAAACGATTCACCACTTGGAGGACAACATTCGCCGCGTTATTGCCGATATATGGCCACAAATGTTGGAAAAAGTCGTCATCGAAACCAGACCTCCAGATTAGACTACGTCCGAGCCAGCCGTGGCGGTCATATGCCAGAAGTCATATTCAAATTATAATGCGAGAAGATTATCTTTCAAATAAAGTAAATTTCATGTCGATTTAAAAAATATATCCTTGTTTTATTCAATTGCAAACTTCTATAACTCTAAAAAAACACCGTTACAAGGGTCTATTATATTAGTGTTTTGCTTTATTTTTACCCCATCCTGTTATTCACACAGGCCACAAGACCTGTATAAAAATCATTAAGAAAACCATACCATCGTTAATTAATTAAATGTAATATTTTCATTGAATTTTGGTGTAACAATTTAACCTTTCAGAAATTTCACAATAACTGTATAAAATTAAACAGGAAATAAAACTACATAGGCAAATGCGTTATCATGTATGGCACACTATAATAAATTTATTTCAGGTCTGTACTGTATTTAATAATATTTCTTCTTAGGCGACCGTCTTCCATATAAGGTTGGCGGCCATCGTGACTACCTTTAACGTGATTTAAAAAGTTGGGTTGAAGAACAGCTGATCCTCTCCCTCAAATTGCGTAACTATGACATTCGCCTTCTTTCTATGCAAGTCTTTCCCATAATTTGCCTTTTTATAATTACCTGTAAGAGCTAATATCTCTCTTTTAGTTTATTTGCCAGTTCAATTTTGCGAGTCGTCCGTCTAATAACTTTGTTATGGGTGACTGATTGAATGCCGTAAAATAATAAAGAATATATGTAGAGTAGTTTACCTTACATTTAAGGTGCGCTGCTTTTCTGTTACTGATATTAATTCCTTTAAAGAATTAATTTGGGAAATATGATTCTTAGATCTCTAAAGCTATAAACCCACATAACTTGGATAGCTGTAATTAGGAGCATTTTTATTTGTCTTTATTTTATTTATTTTCATTCTTAAGTAATAATACCTTATATAGTTTATTTTTACGATTAATTTGGAAAATAACCTGACGGTTGATTAAGAATGCAAAAAATATTGAAATCAATTGAAATTATTTGAAAAGGGGAATGAATGAAACTGCAGCTTTTACGTAGAGGGTAACCAAACCTGATCTTTGCAGTTAAAACACTATCAGCAGATGACAAACTATTGGTAATTGAGGTAGAAATCAAGAGTATCAAATGGGATGTAATTGGACTTAATAACGGTGGAACGGGACTAGCCAACTTAAACTATACTCCGGAAATATTCTTTTTTGTACAGTGGGGGGAAACTGTGCTATAGGTGAGGTTAGGTTCATTATTCAGAAAATTGACATTAAAAATGCTGTGTAGATGTTTTGGCATCTGATAGTACTGGTCAATATGAACTAAACAGTCCTAATAATGATATACTTCCTATCAATAGTTAAAAACCTATTTCGTTATTATGTGTTTAGACATTTCAATACATTTGCAACATTGCAGGACATACTTACGACGTGTACGGTATTGAGACGAATAAGTAATGTAAAACTAACACTTTGCAATAATAATTTATATTTAAAAAAGGACCGACTTCAGCTGACTTAAAATAAAAACAGTTTAGAAATCTTGTATAATCAAACACTATTTTCAGACATATCTTCTTTTTTTATCTGATTTAATTAATAATTTTAGCGTATTCTCTCTCTCTCTCTCTCTCTCTCTCTCTCTCTCTCCCCCTTTCTATATTATCCAAATATATTTTAACTTTTTTATTTGTTTTATTATTTGGACCACTTTCTATAAATGTAACTAATTCACTCTATATTGCATTCACACTCTATATGCTTCTGTGTACTAGTGACTCCTATATAACTTATTGGTCTATCATTTTCTGAATCACCCGGTATAACTATAATTCAACTCAACACAATATTACAACGGTCCTGATATAAAACCACCCTGTGTAAGTAAAAATCCTCTCCACACTATTGAGTCTTTCTATTTTTCAATTGTTTAAATTATTCCTGTATACCAATAATTTAACTTCGAACCACATGTCTAGTATTCCATTTATGCAACTGCTCATGGTCTACCCTATATAACAAAATTCACCTTTTCAACCAAATTTTATGACTATAAATTTACTCTACCATTTATTTCAATCACCCGGTATATGCAACTGCTTCTAAATTTTTTTAACCCGGTTCTATAATTATTCCCCGTCCTACGTTTAATAATTCAAATATCCTAACTGCTTATGCTTATATAACAAATTTTTGATACACCCTCAATAACAATAATTTTACCCCACCCTTACCTCAAACACCTTATCTAAGCAACTACTTATGTTCTAAACTATATAACTTTTTAAACCTGTATACTGTTTTACTCTTATATTTCAACCATCCAGTATTCTCAACAGCTTCTGACAAATTTTAAAGTCTTTTGTATAATTGTAATTATTCTCCGTTCTATAACGCAAATATCCACTCTGTATAACTATAGTTTTGCTCCAGTCTTATTTCAACCACCTTGTATACGCAATTGCTAATGTGTTACCCAATACAATATCCTGTATAACTAATTCAATTCCAACTTTATTTATTTCAACCAGCCTATGTATACAACTGCTTATGTACCACCTAATATTACCTGCACGCATGCACACATCCTCAACCGTATTCCACACAGAAGAGATCGCCGGAATAACAAATTTTCGTTTAATAAGCTAATTTTCTGCAATTTTACGCGACTGTAACTTAACTTCGTCTCTAAAATAAACTGAACAGCATCAAAAAGAAAATCATTAGAAACACCCTGTACGACATATTTTCATGGCATATCTTGACATTTAAACTAGATATTTAAGATGAAAATTTGAATTTTACCATGATGTTTACAGTTTTTGTGCATATATTTTTCCGAGTTATATACGGAATTAAGCTGGAACATGTCTTTGTTTAATACAATTTATAATATTCAAATTGCTTGAGCAGTTTTAGAAAAAACAGTGAAGATTTACTGAAAATCGCTGAAATGTCCAAATCTCTATATTTGGTTATTTTCTCAGCCTGCTTGATATTTATATTATTGTTGTTAGGAATTGCTATGTCAATTAAAGTTGTTTTCCGAGAGACTTTATCTACCAAAACTATATCTGGTCAATTGTGAGCAACAGACCGATCGGTCAGTATCGTCCGGTCCCAGTACAGCTTGTAGTTGATATTTTCTAAAACAGATTCTGGTCTATAATTATAGTATGGTAATCTTACCGACTGTGATAATTCATGTTTCAGTGCTAATTCCTGGTGAAGTATTTTTGCCACAGCATCGTGTCGTTCTTTGTATTCAGTTGCAGCGAACGCTTGACAACCTTCTGTGATATGCTGGATAGATTCAGATGTTTGGCAACCGTACCTGCATCTATCGTTGTTAATAGAAGGATCTTTAACGATGCACTTTAGGTAGTTGTTAGTTGGAATTACTTGATCTTGGATTGCCTTAAAGCCGTTTCAGGGAACATATGACCAGAGATCAACCAGTAGTGCGACGCTGCACTGTCGACATAATCTTGGTTGACGTCATTTATATGTTTTCCATGAAGGGGCTTCTCTTTCCATTTCAGCAGTTTCTGATCTGTGGTCTGGTGGTGTAATTGGACATGTTGTTGTGCCAGTCGCAGTGGTGTTGAGTCATCAACCTGGCACATCACTCTATGTAGATCAGAAAATTCTGGGAGTTTCTAGAAATGACTACGCAAAATAGAAATTTGTTGAACTAATAGTTTACTTAGATCTGTCAATCCTCTTCCTCCTTCATACCGTGGCAAAGTTGTACGTTCGACAGAGCTCTTTGGATGGTGATTTTGAGCTTCTGTTAGTAAAACTCGAACTTTTCGTTGTAATTGTTCCATGTCAGTCTTGCACCAATTAACTATACCGAAAGAGTAACTGAGCACGGAACAGGCATAGGTGTTAATAGCCTGAAACAGATTTTTACTGGTTTAGTTTAGTTTTCAACAGTCGTCTTACCCTATCAATGTCCCTTATTTACTTTTTTGTATGATTTTCTATAAAACCGTAAATCTCATGTTATAGACAATTATATGGGACCTTTCTGCAATGTTCCTTAATATAATGTAGTTTAAATCATCAAATTGCCCAAGCCGTTTTTGAATAATCGCTTGTCTTACATAAAAAAAAAGTTGTAGACGAATTGATAAGTTCTCTTTTTGGAAGACGGTTAAATTAAAATTACACTAAAAACGAGTATGATATAATTTTTTCAAAACATAAACTACCTCAATGTTTGCCTTATCAATTTAACGAACTCGGTAATAAATCAATAATAAATTTTGTCTTAAATGACCATTTATTTAATCGAAATGGTGAAGGATTTCTCCCTTACCTTGGTTGACAACTCAGACAATTTTCTCTCAAAATTCACAAACTTTTTGTCTGATATGATATAGGATTTTAGGATTTTTTAGTTATACTGATCAGCCTACCACCTACCAAACTGTCCGCACTGCATAATATTATACCCCGTATACATAATCCTTTAGGCTCAACAGAAGGTACTTGTTAAAAATAACTACTAGTCACGAGCGTATCTTCAGCATTTTCATTGGTAGGGGGCAAGAAAAATATAATACTTTGTAGCAAAATGTATTTTGCTGTATCCGTTCTTTTCAAATAGATTGGGGGTACACCCCCCGTAAATACGCTCCGCTACCAGTAGGAATACTTTGTCAATATTAACTGTTGATTGAATTTAATATATTTTTAATTTTTGTTGTGTTTCTATACTGCGTTGGCAGCTAGACGAAATTCAAATTAATACTACAAGTACCAAGTATGATTGCTGTACAAATTTATATTATTGGAACAATATTATCTAATAAATGCTAAATTCACATATTTTTAAAAACGTAATTTTGCTAACATAAAATGTATCTGCAATAAGGATAGTCATATTCAATCAACCTAGTAGGTGTGTTTTTTTTTTCATTATAGTTTTAAAATTTGAGCATAACCTTAGGAAGACGTCTGCAAATAATGAATTTAAACAACTTTTAAACTTCTCCATCCAGTGTTAAGATATCTATAAAGCATGGTATAACTCGAAAATCAACTCTTAACCCTTGAAGATTGAGACAGTATTCATCTCCCTAAATAATGGTAAATTCGTTGTTTATAAACTGGTATTGATACAAAAGATAAAAGTAAATAATTTATCATCATATGAAAGGGCAAATATTTCAGCAGCCATCCTGATGCCTCTATGCCTCATATACAATAAAATGTTTTCAATGGAATATATTCATTCATTCTTATTTAAGTTCTTTGTGTTCAGTAAATTGAACCATTATGCTTTAATAAATGCAAGGCCGTTACAAGTTTCTGTAATAACAAAGTATAAGCATAAAGATCAAATTCGAAAAATGCCCATTGCGAAGATTATATGATAAGAACATGAAACTCTAAATTTTATTACATTGCGTGCAAACTTGCATTTAAAAACACTATGCTGTAAATTTTAATTTTAAATTGAAAAAGATTTTCATATCGTGACGAGGCTTTTATAAAACTATTAATAACGTGACTATTATCTCATGTATGTCAATCATAAATTTACCCGAGTAATATTTTTTTTAAGTGATTTTATCTATTATATACTTAGATTTTAATATTTAGGGTAGGTAGAGCTCAATAGCAAAACATTTTTGCAGTCTTGCCTAGAGTAATAAAATGGATCATAGCATAATTCAAGCTTCTAGATATTTTCCAAATATTCTGTAACTGAGTGAGACCTGTTTTGAGTTGCGCTACTGCCAAAGGAGCAAAATATCGAAATTTATTTAAAAATAGGGTTGAATACATGATTAAGAGGTGAGTAGTCCCATCTAGGAGCTACAAAGAAACCAGTCCCCAAAAAGCGCAAGAAGAATTGTTGTCATAGTGTAGACCATAAAGAAATATACAAAACTAGCCGTTACCCGCAGTTTCACCCGCGTATGGAATGTACAAGTCTTTGCAAAAAGAAATAACTTATGAAACATACGGGTCCAATATTACAATTTTTCCAAATTTTTTTAAACACCCTACTTAACTATAAATCATCCAAACTGCAAGTGCTTATGGGCCTCCATATATAACAATTTTTTTAGACATTTTTTGCATCACCTTGTATAACTAAGTCTATAGTGCAACCATCCTGGAAATGCTGCTGTTCATTTGTCACCCAATATAACTTTTTTTAACACATGCTTATAACCCTACTCTACCGTATATTTCAGCTATGCAACTACTTACAGTCTACGCTATATAACAATTATTTCTGAATTTTTTTGAGCCACCTTGTAGAGTACAATTTCTCTCCTCACTATATTTTAATCGCCCTTTATTTGCAACTTTTTCTAACATTGTGTTAATCACACTCTAAAACTATAATAATAATGTTTCAGGTTTTCCATATAGTAGGATGCAAAACTGTTTCTTGCCCTATATAACATTTTTTTTTAATTTTTCGATCCACTCTAATGGAAATGCCTGTGGAACCCTTGGTGTGTCACAAATGTAAAAACACAGTTTGGCACCCTAACACCAAACCTTTATTTAAACACTAACCCAAACTGCAACTGCTTTTTGGCCACCATATATAACAATTTAAATCAATTTCTTTTAACCGCCTTGTATAACTATAGTTCTACTTCCATCTACATAAGAACCATTCTGTATATACTGCTGCCAATCAGTAAAATAATATAAGATTATAACTTATTTTTGAACTATCCTGTATAGCCATAATTTTACTCTACAAAATACTTTAACCCCCCTGTATGTTCATCTGCTTAGGGGCAGCAAATACAACATTTTTTAATCACTCAACTCTGCTCCACTCACTATCTTATCTACGCAACTGCTTATGGACTACTATACAACCATTTTTTTAACCACCCTAGAAAGTATAATTTGTGTCCACATTATATTTCAACCAACCGTGTATGCAAGTATTTCTAAAATTATTTTAATCACACTGTATAACTATAATTCTACTTCGATCCACGTTTCAGATATTGCATATATGCAATAGCTCATGTTCTATCCTACACCAAATTTTTATCCAACCTGTTTAACTATAATTCTACTCCACTCTCTATTTCAACCACATTCTATATGCAACTACATAAGTATAACATTTTCTGTACCTCCCTGTATAACTATAAATCCATCAATGCCGAATATATTTCACCAAAACTGCAACTGCTTATGGGGCACCCTATATAACAATTTTGTTCAACATTTTTTTGAATCACCTTGTATGTATTACAGGTACCCTATATACGCTGCTGCTTATTAGTTAACCAATATAACATTTTTAAAGACTGAACTATAACACTTCTCCAACCTATATTTCAACTATCCTATATAAGCAACTGATTATGAGCCACGCTATTTCACAATTTTTCTTTATATTTTTATATATATTATATTATAACCATATTGTCAAGTATAATTTCTCTCCACATTTCATTTAAAGCACCCTTCATTTGCAACTTTTTCTAACCTTGTGCACTGTGGAAATATAACTACTGCGTCCCATATTTCAGGAACTCCATATATGCAAGTGTTATATAACAAACTTTTTCTACCATTTATTACCCACCCTGTATAATTATAATTCTACTCCACCCTATATTTCAAACATCCTATATGCAATTAAGTGTGGATTTAAAATAACTTTTTAATCACTCTATAAACTATAATTCCCTGTATACATAACTTTCACAACATAATTCAAAGATCCTAACTGCTTAAATAAAACATTATTTTCTAAAAAAAATTATCCACCCTGTATAAATATTCTACCTTCTTCGCAACCATATTGCACCTACTTATGAGCCAAACAATATATAATTTTGTTATCCACCCTATGTAAATATAATTCTACTCCGCCCGTTTATGAACCACCTGGTATATGAAACTATTTATGGCCCACTCAATATAACTTTTTTGAACCACCCCGTATAATTAATTCCAGTCCCCCTTATTTCAACCACATTATATATATGCAGCGGCCTATGGTACACCTAATATAGTTTTTTTAGATTTTTTAAATCCATGTCAATTCTACTTTGCACTAAGTTTCCTATATATAGAACACCCTGTAAAATTATGGTTGATATATCAGTTGATTTTTTCTAAATCTATACATGTTACATTGGCATATTCCGAATTTCGAATAAAAGCTAAGCTGATTCAAGTATCTAATATTTGATGCTTGTCGTAGAACCAATAGAGTAATTGTGTTATCCAACATGGTAGAAGTTTTTTCGCTATATCTACCGTTCCTGTCAATTTAGGGAGTTAAAATATCTAACAGTTAAACTACAGGCTTTGCAGCAAAAAAAGATTCAGCAAAGTCAGTTCAGTAGTTCTTACGTGATGCCCGAACAAACAAACAAACAAGCAAACAATTTTACAATAGTATAGAATAGAAGAGTATCTTATCGGTGACGTAGTACAAGCATACGGAACGAAAAGTAAAAGAGGGAAGCGTTCCAACAACTTTGGGATGGACCAAATGGGGTTATAAAATATACAAACCTGAAATTTATTTGGTTGGCACCTATTATGAATTACTCCATTACAACAAATACCGCGAATTTAGAAGTTTAAATTTGTTACTTATAGAGTTTTGTTAGTGTGTTGATTCAGATGGGCGAGTATTTTCAGAATATAAAACTATTTATCACCATTCTTGAGTACGCATTCAAGAATGGGATTTGCAAATGATGCTCAAAATGATATTGGGAAGCAAACAGGATACTACAGACTGTATGTTCCAGCGTCTGTTAACTTAAACCTATTAAAGAAATTATGATATTATCTTTTCGAGATTCTCCAAACCATTGAATGCAAACAAAAAAAAAACAAAAAACGGGTGATTTCGGTTCTAGAATTCACACAAAGTACGATTTCCGATTTGGGCTATCTGTGAGCTTGTTTTCCGTGAAATATTTATTTCGCAGTAAAATATTAAATTCACTTATGTCTACTAAACAACAACAACAACAATATTGCTTTGCCTTCAATGGATTGTTAAATCTCGGAAAGATCAAAATTGCTTTAATAGGTTTTAGCTAACCTACGAATTTTTAGTGTGATTTCTATCCCAGGGTTTATAGGGACACGGGACTACACAGACTGCGACTTCAGATTTGGGTTCTCTGTGAGCTAGTTTTACCTAGATGTCGATGTTCATTTAGCGATAACACATTAAATTCAGTTATATGTACTAAATACGTAAATATTTTTTGAGATTTCAATTAGTTTAGTGAAGTCTAACTAACGAATGTTCTCGACTAGGAACAATATTTTTTCTTGCGTTTATTGGTTTAAAAAATCTCGAACAGTATAATAATAAGGCAATTACATACATTTAACCGGTGAAAATTTGTTGAATAAGTTCTTTAAAGTGTGGAATAGAAGTCTGCACATTTGGGTGTTAAAAATAATTGAATTATTATAATTTGGAAAATTTATTTCGTAATATTAGCCAATACGTATCTCAAAATACACATGATCTAATCAATGTATTGCTAACTTAAAAACAAGTAGGTATCTGGTTATCTACCAAAAACACTAGAACATCAAAGTGTGTGTGAAGTGGTGATCTCGAATTATTACTTAATCAAAAGTTTGTCCAAATAAATTGTTAATAACTGATAATACATATATGTACTTTTTATATGTATTTATGGAAACATGGATTACTTGGAAAAATCCAGCTGATTCTTAGATTTGTGGGTATAGAAGGAAATAAATGAAAAAAATAACGATGATTATGTTTCTGCAATCTTCTATTAAATGTTAAAATAAAGATAAATAATTGCTTAACATTTATATATATATATATATATATATATATATATATATATATATATATATATGTAAATGTCTAATTTGGCAAACATATTTACTCAGAATTTTAAAAAATTCAACAGATTTGAATGGTGTAATTGCTGTTGAGATGAAGAAAAAATAATAGAAATTTTAATAAATAATTGACTTTATGTAAATAAAACATTCAAGGAATTCAAAACTGGTGAAACAAAAATAAACCAAAGTTAATGGGATATTTTAGTTCTGTTAATTCTGTTGAATATTTAACTAATATGCAGTCTATAGGGAATTAATTCTTCATTTTGTTTAAAAAATACATATATTGTTTGGTTTATCCAGAGTTTATTATTCACTGTCTTAAACAAACACGAAAATCCAGTTTATGTAGAGTTAATTATTTATTTTGTTTCTGTATTAACCCGTGTTAAGTTAACTTAACACGGGTTAATACACTGTGTTTCAGTATGCATTTACCGCTGATACACAATTTTAACCCCTAATCTAGTTTACCAAAACCCGCGTGTTAATTGCTGCGATTCTACTACTAGTTAAAATATGATTGACAGCTAATTGAATAGCTTTCTGACCTACACATGAATAATTGCAAAGCTTGTATATATTTTTGGATTTTACAAAGGAATTAAGTATTCTTCAAATTACTGGAAAACTGTCAACATTTAGGAACTCTATGCCTATTTATGAAAAGTAGGGTACGTAACACCATAAGCGCACCCAGGTCAGTTCTTAGGGAGGAGGAGGTGCCCAGTCCATGTTAAAAAAAACGCTTGACAGAAAAAAGGATTTAACTTAGTAATAATTTTTATTAATAATCTCTTGTACAGTAGTTCTAGTTTGAAACTATGTCCAACACCTATTTACAAAAAGGGTCCCGAAAATGAATGTGGGAAATAACGAAGAATTAGTGTGTTGATTACGATAGGAAGATTGTATGGATGCATAATTAAGAAAAGAGAACTAAATAATAATAAGGGAGGAAACTCGACTAACTTTGGGTTCAGTCTCAAACACAACAACGTACAAGCATTGAGGATCAACCATTTGCATACATGGACGACTTAAAGTTAATGGCAGCTACGAAACAACAGCTCCATGATATGCTTAAAATAGTAGAAGGGTTCTCTAGTGACATCCATATGCAATTTGGCCTAGACAAATGCCGAATTATCAATATAGTGAAAGACAAAATACAGCAGGACCCCAAGAAATGAGAGATGGAACCTCAATTGAATCTATGGAGGAAAGCCATACTTACAAATACCTTGGAATAAAGCAGGCTCAGCGAATTGATCACTCCACCATGAAAAAGGACCTATCAACAGAGTTCTATAGAAGGATAAGACTATTGAAAACTAAGCTTAACAGTAAAAATCTGTTTCAGGCTATTAATACCTACGCGTGCTCAGTACTCAGTTACTCATTCGGAATAGTTAAATGGTGCAAGACTGACATTGAACAACTACAATGGAAAGTTCGAGTTCTACTAACAAAAGCTCAAAATCACCATCCAAAGAGCTCTGTCGAACGTACAACGTTGCCACGGTATGAAGGAGGAAGAGGTTTGGCAAATATAGGCAGGTTACGTGATCAACAAATTTCTAATTTGCGTAATTTCCAGAAACTCGCAGAATTTTCTGATCTACACAGAGTCATATGTCAGGTTGATGACTCAACACCTCTGCGACTGACAGAACAACTAGTTCAAGTATACCACCAGACAACTGATCAGCAACTGCTCAAATGGAAAGAAAAGCCCCTTCATGGAAGACATATAAATGACGTCAACCAAGATTATGTCGAGAGTTCAGCATCGAAACTACTGGTTGATCCCTGGTCATATGTTTCCTGAAACGGAAGGCTTTATATTGCCACTCCAAGATCAAGTAATTCCAACTAAGAACTATCTAAAATACATCGTCAAAGACCCTTCTATCAACAATGACAGATGCAGATATGGTTGCCAAACATCTGAATCTATCCAGCATATCACAGGAGGTTGCCAATCGTTCGCTGCAACTGAATACAAAGAACGACACGATGCTGTGGCAAAAATACTGCACCAGGAAGTAACGCTGAAACTAGAGCTATCCCAGTCGATATTGACCGATCGGACTGTTGCTCACAATAGACCAGATAACAACAACAATAATTTAAATATTAAGCAGGCTGAAAAAATAGCCAAATATAGGGATTTAGAATTTCAAATACAGAGACAATGGGACATGAACAACACTCGAACGGTACCAATTCTTATGTCAACAACAGGAGTAGTCCCAAAACATCTATTAAACAATTTGAAATACCTCGGTCTGGACGAACATCTTTACCAACTGATGCAAAAAGCCGTCCTGTTAGGAACAGCCCGGACGGTCAGAAAATTCATGGGGAACTGCAGCCACGACGCCAACCACGGACCTGATAACCTGACAAGGGCTCCTACAGAGCTAAACCCTTTTGATTTGTAATATATCTGGGGTTTAGTGAATTTTCCCCTAAAGGCAAGCTATGCGTGACTTAGAGGGAGTGTGATGCCATACATTGTATGGTCAAGTCGGGAGGGAAGAACAAAGCGAATATATTGCCAGACACAGATGCACAGACAATAGTTTTTCGATAAAACAAATAACTGAAAATAGAAAATTAAGAAATTTAGAGACCCGTCTGGTTTGGTTGGAAAGGGCATTTGACACCGTAACAGAGTAAAAATAATTTGAAATTCTCTACAGCAGATGCACAGACAATAGTTTTTCGATAAAACAAATAACTGAAAATAGAAAATTAAGAATTAAGAATTAAGACCCATCTGGTTTGGTTGGAAAGGGCATTTGACACCGTAACAGAGTAAAAATAATTTGAAATTCTCTGCAGCTCATTGATGTGTAATAGATATATACCTACATCTAAAAACATCTATAACTAGGAAATGAACAAAATGAAAGTGTCCAATAAACTATCTGCTATTATTACTACCAATAAACGAGCGCGATAGTGATGTTGCTTGTCACCCACCCTTTTTAAATTATGTTTCTAAAACTTTTATATTACTAGCATTCATATAAAAGATAAGCATATAGGTATACTCTCTTAGTATATGCAGATGACCAAGTAATAATGGCGGGAATGACCATGACTCGAATAAATGATGAAAAAGGTTGCAAACACATATGAAGCAAACGGAGTGAAAATCAACTACCACAAGACCAAGTACTTAGAATGGAGCACATGCTAGAGAGCTAAATATAGGTACAGGGTCAGGTAATTACAGAATATGAGGAATACTAATATTTAGGAAGCATAATATCAACAGAATGCAACTCAAAAATGAACTTATTAGAATAATAGGACAAGCGTGACAGGGAAGAAACTATTTTTTTAGATGGTTCCGAAATCTGGGAAGTGGCCAAAGTAGAGCAACAAAAGGGTGGATCTAAGATTTACAAATACCAATATAAGGAAACGAATAGTCAAGCTGAGAACAACCATCTAAGTCTTCGAAAGCAGAAGGTTTGTCTTGTCTGCCATGTCCAAAGGCTAGATACTCAACGGTATACATCCGAAGATGGCCCAGAAGAATAATCAATTTGAAACGGCCAGAAAAAAGGAAGAAGAGCAGACCTCCAGAAACATCGTGCAAGCAAGTGATGAAGAACAAGTCAGTCAGAGAACTTTAGGAAGGAGAGTTCAACGGCAACATTCTCTGGCATTTGGGATCCGACAAACAACTGAGTTATTATGTACTTTTAGATAGATTTTAATATCTATTTTACATTTTTAATATTTTGACAACTTTCGATATTGTGACAGGACTTCATCCGATATTTCGTGGAATCCGCATTCATCTTGTTTGTCTCGAACCTCGAGGTCGGCAGTTAGCGCTATCAAAATTCCTCGAATGTTTGAAAATCCATCAGGAGACTTCTGAGAAAAAAATATAGATAGGGACAGCTGACGACAGGATTCATTTGTATTAGATTGCCGTGTAGTAATCTGGTGTTCAAGATAAATTAGTGAATCTAAAAGTAGTGGAAAGAAATTATAGTGAGCTCGACTGTGTTTTTAAATAAATCCAAGAACCCGAAGAGTAAATAAAAATGTTACAGTGGGGACAGATGTGAATGTATTTCTGGAACTATAGAAGTGGAAAAGGAAGCGGTGAGATTGAACCAATTAAAAGTGATGTGTTTAAAAAAATAACTGGAGGAAAGGGATTTAGAAAGTAGTGGGAAAAGAAGTTAATTAATACAACAGCTACTAGATACCCTAATAAATGAACGTATTTGTTTGAAATTTCTGGTAATTGACTCATGAGTATATTATTATAAAAAATGGAACACAAATGGTTCGAAAATTCTAAAAACTTGAAAGGAGCTTTAGTAGACAAATTGATAGAAAATTTTATAAACTGGAAAGAGACATTTGAAGTTAAATTAGCAGAAAATTATAAAACCCTAGAAGTCAAATTATATTAGGTCTTTAGAAGATAAACTACAAACATTGCAAGAAAATTGTAAATCCTTACAGGACACATTCCTAGAAAACTCTAAAACCTAGAAAGACACGTTTGAAGCCCAAATACTGGAAAATTTCAAATCCTTAGAAGAAAATTTGAAACTACAGAAAAATGCAGAAATGCTCGAAGACAAAATAGTCGAAAATAAAGTTTGGACGGAAGAGCTAAAGCAGATAATGGTCAAAGAGCTAAAGCAGACGACAGTCAAAAATAAAACGCGGATAGAAGAGCTAAAGCCGACAATGGTCGAAAATTAAACGCGGATAGAAGAGCTAAAACAGATAATCGAGGGTGATATCAGCAAAATAAAAAAACAGGTAGTCACAATGCCAAGGGGAGAAACTCCACCAAAGGCTGGTGGCAGAAACAGTCTGGAAGTAGCGGATTTGAAAATTGGTCTCGAGGGAACAAGACACAAAATCATCATGGACTAATTATCGGCGCCAATTCGAGGCCGCAGCAAAGCTAAACGGATGTTCGGCAGAGGAGAAGGGTTAATGCTTTAACCCTTACTTTAAGATGGGATGCTATCAATATTTTTCAAAGGTTGAATACCTCGAAGCAAGAACATTATGAACAATCATTTGGAGCACGTTTACCACTCCACGGGATAGAAATGTTAGCGATGCAAGCGTTTTTGGATGGACTTCTGGACCAGGAAACCGGACAAGCATTGACACTACCTCGACCGACTTAATTATGGAATGCACTAGCTTGAGCTTTGGAATTCATCTGTTGAGGTCAGGGCAGAGAAAGAGAATCAGAAGACGGCGGAAATGATGAAGCCTCTGTAAGGAAGATAGTAGAGGTAGTTCTTACCGGAAATAGACATCTGAGATGTTGGAAGGGTGGTAAGGTAGGACATATACGGAGTCGTTGCAAGGGGAGCAACGCAGTGCCGACTTCCTTGTCGAAATCTCGCGTTGGAACTAGCAATAAGAATTGCTGACACCTTATATAGGAGACCATGCCCTGATAATTGTAAATATTGTCAGCGAGCTGAAGAAAAAGTGACTGGTCTCGGTAGAACTACGCCGCCGCGCCTTCAATGACCACTGGCAATCTGAGGAGATCCAAAAAGACTAGAAATTAGGTCTAGAGTTAAAAGAGGTTATTCGGTGAAAGGATGAAGACCGCAGACCTATATGGCAGGAGATTTCCAGATACTCATTCACCATAACGTCATACTTAGCTCAGTAGAATTCCCTCATTTAATGGTTTTGGCAGACAATGGTAACTCTTCAATTTTTTCAAATTATGATGTATTTTTTTCTTACCATCTTTTCTTTAATAAAAATAATATTGCGCTTTCCGTGGATATTTGTGCCAGAGCCGTACTTTGCCTACCTCTGCCCCAGGGGAAGAGACTGCAGCTGAAGAGTATGTCAGCCAGTTCCGTCAAAGGATGAATGCCCGGTTAGTGCCCCCGAATGAAGGAAGCATATGACATCAAAGCCGAAGGCGGGGAATTCCAAGTTGATTATCTTGTTTGGTTGTATAATCCAGAAAGTCATCGTCGATATTCGCCCAGGTTACAAAAATCTTGAGAGGGGCCTTACCAAATTGTAAAGACGACCAACGACATTGTCTATAGAGTAAGGAAGCTACCTAGAGGAAAACCAAAGGTGATCACTTTAACAGGTTTAGCCCCTTATGCCGGCAGTTATGACGGCGAAGTTGATCATGCCCAAGTCCGTAGCATCCAACTACCCAATGAAGAGATGACATTTGAATAGTTTATGGCACTGTACTCGAATGGGCAGAAAGTGCAGCACGACATGACCAGAGAAGAACCCCGAGACCTGTTTGAGGTGCCCGTAGAACGTACACTGGTTCATTGCGTGGCTCGAGATTTCCGGATGTCTAGGGGAATAGCCAAGATTTTTGCACGGACGTAGGGCCAGTTTCACAAGCTCAGGGAGTAAGGTCCAGTGGTGGGTAAGGTCCTTCATCTCGAAGATAAACAACCAATGAGTACCAGAGGCATCTTCTATTTGAAGACTGGTAGAATCGAGGACTCTGATGATGGAGAAGAATAAAATTGGCAGTCCCAAAGGTAACATGTGAATTGGATGGGCTGAATTGGAGGATGGCGAGGAGTATGATGGAAACTATGGAGGGTCTTGCATTAAGGATTCTGGAACATTCCGGGACCAAATAGTCTTAAGAAGGAGACAATGTGACGGCAATTCGAAATGTTGTTTGTCTGGCAAAATTCCTCGGAGGTTCGAGAATTCATCTGGAGCTTTCTGAGAAAAATATATAAATAGAAAATGCTGATGAAAGGATAGTATAGTATATATAGTATAGTAAACATCAAGTTAAATTATAAATAGTTGTGTGAAAATAAAAGTACCAGAAGTAAAGTATAGTGATTTTGACTATATTTTTTAAATAAATCCAAGAACCCGAAGAGTAAATAAAAACATTACAATATTTTCAACAATTTTGTCACTGAACAGGTTTCTTACTTGCTACATCTTTTAGATTTGTCTGTGAAAACACGTACGAAACATATATTGCAGGAACCACCAATTGCTATTCATCTGGAGCTTTCTGACAAAAATATATAAATAGAGAATGCTGATGAAAGGATAGTATAGTATATATAGTATAGTAAACATGAGGTGTTCAAGTTAAATTATAAATAGTTGTGTGAAAATAAAAGTACCAGAAGTAAAGTATAGTGATTTTGACTATATTTTTTAAATAAATCCAAGAACCCGAAGAGTAAATAAAAACATTACAATATTTTCAACAATTTTGTCACTGAACGGGTTTCTTACTTGCTACATCTTTTAGATTTGTCTGTGAAAACACGTACGAAACATATATTGCAGGAACCACCAATTGCTATTCATCTGGAGCTTTCTGAGAAAAATATATAAATAGAGAATGCTGATGAAAGGATAGTATAGTATATATAGTATAGTAAACATGAGGTGTTCAAGTTAAATTATAAATAGTTGTGTGAAAATAAAAGTACCAGAAGTAAAGTATAGTGATTTTGACTATATTTTTTAAATAAATCCAAGAACCCGAAGAGTAAATAAAAACATTACAATATTTTCAACAATTTTGTCACTGAACAGGTTTCTTAGTTGCTACATCTTTTAGATTTGTCTGTGAAAACACGTACGAAACATATATTGCAGGAACCACCAATTGCTATGTTTTTTTATTTAATTTGTATAATCATTTTTTAAATGTTTATATTATTTTGACACTCGATATTTTAAGTTTTTTTTTTTCAAATTTTAGTCATTTTTATAACTTTTAGGTAATAGATTTACGTTTTGACATTTCTTGTCATTTTGTATATTTCTGGCATTTTAAATATTATTTACCTTTTCTAATTTTTGAACAATTATGACATTTTTGCGATTTGAGATTTTTGGCAATTTGGGCATTTTTTGCATTTTGGATATTTTTCTCATCGCCATTTTTTGATATCTTGGGCATTTCCATTTCTTACATGTTAACATTTTTTACAATGCATATTTGATATGTTTTTAAATTTTCAGATTTTTTATATTTTTCAACTATGAGGTTTTTAATGGTTCACAACATTTTAGAATGAGTTGACAGTTTTGTCGTTTTAGCCATTTTTGTTTAAAATTTTCTGTTTTTTACATTTTAGCATATTTGAAATTTTTACATTTTCTAATTTTTGATATTTTTTATTCTATGATCGAGGAATCGTTATTGGGAAAATTAACTTGCACCCAAAGTGAAGAAGAAGAAATATTCGAAAATTATGATTCAGATGAATAAATTTAGCGACTTTTTTTGTAATTACACCGCTTTTATTTTTACCAACGATTATTAATAAATATTATTTTGCAATAGTTCCGAAACAAACATACTAGGGAAACCACGTTAAAAAAAACGCGGAATGTAGGTACACTACCTCATAGGTGGCGTGGAAACGTGTGCAAATTATGACAATTACAAATTATTCAACTTTTTAAAGCGTTATATCTCTTTTAGAGAATTTTATGATCTACAATTTTCTATGAGGTAATTTTGCGATAAAACTCACCGGTTTGCTGAAAATCATTTATTTGACCCTTGACCTCGAGCCAATTTTTTTCCACAGACCGGAACGATAAGGAGTTCTGATATTTCTTCTATAATTGCATTTTGAGTAATTTTGCCAAGTTACAGCTTCTTTTGAATTTTTGTAACTTGACCGGATTATTTCTGTTCTCAAGATATGGTATTTTCATAAAAACCATAGTACCTACTAATTAATTCTTCGGCCTGTTTTACTTTTGGTTCTCGAGAAATAGTAGGTACATTCTTCAAAAGCAATTTCCCACTTGTCACTGTCGAATTTTTGCAAAATGTGTGAACCAGTTTTTAATATAATAATAATACATATATATATATATATATATATATATATATATATATATATATATATATTAGATGGTTTCCGGGAATTCATCCGCGTAGTTGATAACTGATCCCTGCCGGGATCGATGGTAAAATGACGACGTTTCGGCAGAATCACATCTGCCCTCTTCAGGTCGGTTCGCATAATTCTCGTAGCCTTCTGCTTTCGCTTCTAGTTACTCGAACACTGATATTTTCAGGAGCGCGCACGGTGTTATATAGTCGCGGCTCGGCGCCTATTGGTTGGCACCGTGAACGGCTGCGTGTGATTGGCCCTGGACGCTCAGTGGGAGCGCCTCCCGCCTGCTGATTTCTTATTTCCGGTTGAATTGTTATTGGACGGGTCCGGGCCGGTACGGTGTTTAATAGAATTTTCCAACAATTCGATAAGTTCTGGATTTCATTGCGTGCGTTTAGACTGTGAGGCCTCTTCGCTATTTCAATTGCCTCTCTTACGAGTCTTGATTTCGGGTGTTCTACATTTGCCAGTACTCTGGTGTTCTCAAAGTCTATTCGGTGTGACGTCGTGGTGGCGTGTTCAACAATGGATGTTGTTTTTTCCTGCTTTCTTAGAGCATTCTGGTGTTCATCACGTCTAGCTTGAACTCTTCTGTTAGTTTGCCCCACATAGGTTTTATGCCAGTCTGCACATGGAATCTCGTACACTCCCTGTTGTTCTAAAGGGATCCTCGTCTTCGGAGTCCTCAACACCGTACGTAAACGAGATTCCATGTGCAGACTGTTTTTTTTTTTTTTTTTTATCCGAAGAGGGGGGAAATACATTCCGTACTTAGCTAGCACGTGCTGGCCGTCGTGCGGGACTCCCGATGTAATGACTTCAAAGCAAGAGTAAATCGTTGCATTGAAACCAGTATACTGTATACCCGCTAAAACCCTAACCTCTTTCTCCTACAACCATGGTCCCCTGCGGCACTCTTAGTCAATACTACTTCGCAAGGGTGGTTCATTGCAGATGTTTACTGCTCTCACATTGAAGGCCTCTAAAGCCTACTCCTCGAACGTATTGCGGAGTTCTTTGAGCATTGATCTTCAGCAGCATGGCTTCTACTAATTGTTCTGGAACGATATTAGTCTCCAGAATCCTCTCCACTTCAGCACGTTGATCCTGAAACCGGGGGCAGGAGAAGAACACGTGTTCCGCGTCCTCTATCACGTCCGTACAGTGTGGGCAGTTTGGGGAGTTTGCCCTCCTGAACCTGTGCAGGTATGCTCGAAAGCATCCATGTCCAGTCAGGAGTTGAGTGATGTAGAACCCAACCTCCCCATGCTGGCGGTTGACCCAACGACTGATGTTAGGTATCAATCGATATGTCCACCTTCCTTTAGTAGAGATGTCCCACCTCTCCTGCCATTGCCTTAGACTCATGGCTCTTTCATCGCTGTTTCCTGTCGGTTGGTCTTTCTCTAACTTTCTGCGATAAAGCCGTCCCCTTTCTGCAGCCAGGATGTCGATTGGTAGGGTAGAGGCAATCACACTCACCGCCTCGTAAGACACAGTGCGGTAGGATGATGCCACTCGAATCGCTGAGAGCCGCTGGACTGATTTCATTTTCCGGCGGTACGATGGTAGCTCGAGCGATTTCTCCCATACCGGTGCCCCGTACAACAAAACAGAAGTAGTTACTGTTGCCAGTAGCTGTCTTCTTATCTGTCTAGGGCCTCCGACATTCGGCATTATTCTAGATAATGCCCCCTGTACCCCAGCTGCTTTCTTGCTGGCCGCGATGATGTGCTCTTTGAAGTTGAGCCGTGTGTCCAGGAGCACCCCCAAATAGCTGATGAAGGGCTGCGACTGTATGTAGGAGTCGCCTATTTTGAGGGTGATGGTTTCCCTTGCCTTTCGACTGCTAACAAGCAGTGTTTCGGTCTTTTGTTCTGCTAAACTCAAGTCCGCTGCGAGCATCCAATGCTGAATTGTGGCTATAGCGAATGAGAAGGTTGTTTGTATCTCCTCTATGTGCTTGCGCACTATGATCAATGCCACATCATCGGCGAATGCCACTAGCCTGACGCCCTCAGGCAGACCGAGCAGGAGCAGGTCGTTGTACATTACGTTCCATAAGAGGGGGCCAAGAACAGAGCCCTGAGGTACACCTCCTGTGATCTTATAGTCTACTTGCCCATTTTCAGTTTGGTACAACAAGATGCGGTCCTTGAAATAGGCTGAAACCATTCTGCGCAAGTACTGCGGAACTTCCATCCTGACAAGAGCCTCCAAAATGCGGTCCCAGCGGGCCGAGTTAAAGGCGTTCTTGATATCCAGGGTGGCTATTAGACAGTACTTTTTTCCACCTCTTCTCCATCTCTTTCCCGAGATAGCCTCTCTGGCGATGTTGGTAACGAGTGTCACGGCATCGATGGTTGATCTCCCCTTTCTGAACCCGAATTGGTTGGTGGAAAGTTTCGGCTCAACGTAGGGCTCCAGCCTATCTGCTATTATCCTTTCAAGGAGTTTTCCCGCAGAGTCCAACATACAGAGGGGACGATATGATGACGGTTCGTCGGGAGGTTTCTTTCCCCCTTTAGGGAGGAGCACAAGCCTCTGCTTTTTCCACTTACTCGGGAAAACCCCCTGCTTTAGGCAGGTCTCATACATGTGTAGAAACATGTCAGGCCTATTGGCTATGGCGCATTTTAGCGCAATGTTAGGTATGCCATCTGGACCGGGAGCCTTACCGTTTTGGAGCCGGTTGCACGCGCCCATCAACTCACTCATAGTCACTGATGGTATATCTTCGTCCCTCACCTGCCACGAAGGATTATCGGGTAGCTCAGGCTTTGCAGGAAACAAGTGAGTGACAATGCGGTGCAATGATTCGGGGCAGTTCGTTGATGTCATGGGAGGGGCCTTAATTTTATGCATCACGATTTTATACGGTTTTCCCCATGGATCTTGATTAACTTCGTCACACAACTCCTTCCAGTAGGATCTCTTGCTTGAGAGAATGGCTCTTCGTAGTTGTTGTCTTTTGATCTCATAGTCGAGCCTTAGTTCTTCTGTTGTGACCCTGTCGCGTCTCCGTGCTCGTTGATGCAGCCTTCGTGCTTTGAGACACTCTCGTCGGTGTTGTGAGATCGTGTCGTTCCACCAGTAAACTGGTGGGCGGCTGTTGTTCTGCCGTCTCCTTGGCATGGAAGCATCGCAGGACTTGACAACGCTTGTCATTACCTCTTTGGCAGTGGCTTCTGCGCTTGTTGCTATTGACAATGGTTCCTGCTCCATAACCAAGGCGAATGAATCAGCATCGAAAGCATTTTTGTTCCAGCCGACTGGCTGTGACCTCGCACGACTGACACACAATCTTCGTTTGGGAGTGGTGTTGATTTCCCAAATAATAGCTTGGTGGTCGCTATTAGTAAACTCCTCATCGACCCGCCACTCACAGCCCCCTTTAATTAGGTTGCTGCTAACGAATGTTACGTCGATAATGGAGCTGGCTGTGCCTTTGCGATATGTGCTTACGGCTCCTGTGTTGAGGAGTACCAGGTTGAGCGAAGACATGGTCTCAAGGAGAGCTCGTCCTCTCGCGCTCGTTTCCCGACATCCCCAGTCAATTGCCCAGGCGTTGAAATCTCCTGCGATGGCGACCGATTCACGCTTCCGTACATCCTCCGCCAAGGTGTCCAAGAATAACTCGAACTCCTCGAGCTGTGCACTAGGAGGTGCATAGCAGCTATAGAAGTGGACCCCTCCCACTTTGGCTCTCACAAGCCATGGTTCGGGGGTATTTGGGAGTTGTTGGAACGGAAGTTTACCGCAAGCCCATATCGCTGCTCTGTCCGTTGTGTCATTTACCCAGGACAGGGTGTCGAAGTTTTTGTACTGCTCGCAGAGTATGGCTACGTCGCAATCCAATTCCCGCACCCGCTGTACCAGTAGGTCTTGGGCTGCTTCGCAATGGTTGAGGTTGAGTTGCAGTACTTTCATTTACGGGCTTGTGCTGCTCTCATCGCCTGTTGGTAGATCGGACATTTCCAACTACCCGCAACGTGCCGGCAGTCTGACCTACTATCTTTCTCTTTGCAGAGTAAGCACTTGGCAGGTTGTTGACAAGCCGAGGCATTGTGACCAGCGCCTCCGCATCTGTGACAACAACTGCTTCGGTCAGTCTTGCCTCTGCACGCCTGGGCGTTGTGCCCAAAGTGCCAGCATTTGAAGCACCGTCGAAGGCTGATCCTCTCGCGAACACGTACTGTGCCCCACGCAAGTTTCAGCTTTCCAAGTGCGATGGCTTTCTTGGCCTGGACCTCTGGGAGACAAACAACTGCCGTTTGCAGACTGTCATAAAACCTATGTGGGGCAAACTAACAGAAGAATTCAAGCTAGACGTGATGAACACCAGAATGCTATAAGAAAGCAGGAAAAAACAACATCCATTGCTGAACACGCCACCACGACGTCACACCGAATAGACTTTGAGAACACCAGAGTACTGGCAAATATAAAACACCCGAAATCAAGACTCGTAAGAGAGGCAATTGAAATAGCGAAGAGGCCTCACAGTCTAAACGCACGCAATGAAATCCAGAACTTATCGAATTGTTGGAAAATTCTATTAAACACCGTACCGGCCCGGACCCGTCCAATAACAACTCAACCGGAAATAAGAAATCAGCAGGCGGGAGGCGCTCCCACTGAGCGCCCATGGCTAATCACACGCAGCGGTTCACGGTGCCAACCAATAGGCGCCGAGCCGCGACTATATAACTATATATATATATATATATATATATATATATATATATATATATATATATATATATACTAGAAGCGAAAGCAGAAGGCTACGAGAATTATGCGAACCGACCTGAAGAGGGCAGATGTGACTCTGCCGATACGTCGTCATTTTACCATCGATCCCGGCAGGGATCAGTTATCAACCACGCGGATGAATTCCCGGAAACCATCTAATACATTTAGTGCCGCGAAAACTTAAAAACAAATATATATATATATATATATATATATATATATATATATATATATATACGATAAAAACATCCGCTGTCCCATCTAGTGATTAAATATACTATCAAAATAGAGTGTAATATGTGTTACTTATGGATAACGTAGCTTTCCATTTGAAATTTTTTTTGGTTCATTACCTCATAGAGCAAACAAAATTAACATCTTTATAATTGGTGACTGCGACATTAGTGAAACATAAAATAAAACATAAATAAAGAAAACTTACTTTCCAAAAAGCGGATGCCAAAGATGTTTGTGAGCATCCTGCATTTCCTCGATGCTGGCCGTAGTACTCCCAACTTCTGGAATATCGTCTTGATGCTTCAATAACTTCGGGGTATTCGCGGGATCGATAAGATGTTGTTTAACCTTGAGTTTACTTCCCGACGTCGTTGAACCGGAGAGATCAATAGGTTGGCTTGTCTGTTGCTTACAAAATTCGCTGTTAGATGAATTGTGCTTTTCCTTTTGCTTCTGGTCATGATGAGGAACGGATTTTGAATGAGATAAATTTGCAAACGGCTTACACGAAAGTTTTGGCTTTTGAGGTAAATGGTTCGGCTCTTTTCGATGATTTTGTGATACATTATGTGCAAAATGATGTTCGTCACTGGTCATCATATTCAGGTTTTGGATGTACTGGCTTTTCTCCCGATCGGATATCTGCGTAAACATATTACTATAGTTCTGATTGTTGTCCGGTATTCTCTCTTGTCTTTGATGAGACTGATAAGGGCTAAGATGTTTCTGGGAAAAACTGTTTTCTGCTTTTTGATGGCTATATAGGTTTTTATGATGCTGAGGAGTTCCATAGTGAGGCATGTGGATATTTTGTCGACTGCTGTTAGCATTGTTCAAAAAATTCATGTTCACGTATTGATTTTGAAAGGGTGACTCATTCGGAAACATGTTGTTCGAATAGTTTAATTGTTTGTGAGATGAATGAGACTTTTGATTCATATTGTTGTTAACAAATGGTTTCCGAACCGGAGTTGAATTCATTTTTTCCAAGTAGTCTTTAAACATTTGTTTATTGTTGAAATGTTCAATATTACTTTTGTTCCTCAATAAATTGGCTTGTAACATGGCTTCTTGCCACATATTAAATTCCAGTTGACTTCCATAACCCATCGAAGATTGCATTGGAAAACTAAGAGGTGACGGTGGCATTCTGTTTGTTCCAAAAAGATGACCGAAATCAGCCATTTGATTCGGATAAAATGGAAATGGCAGGGAATTTGTGAATGACTTCATGAAGTCGCTATTCGCACCCATAGACATGGCTTCTAATTGGTTCAAATAGGGCAACCACATCATTTGATTGAATGCAGCTTGAGTGGCAGCATCAATATCACTAGCTAACTCATTTATGTTTTTCTCGTGCGTTTCTTTTTGAACCGATTTCGAAGGATGTTCCACACTCTTTTTCTTTGTTACGTGAGTGGGAGGCTCTTTTGCTGTTTCAGACGGCTTTTCATTCTTTTTTACAACCTTTTCCGAATTCTTTTCAGTTGTATCGTTATTATGTACCTCTATGGAATGTTTACTTGAAAGAATAGATTGAAGGTGATGTATATTTAATACCAACATATTTGGATCTTGCATTATATGTGGATAAGCTAAGGCGTCTGGTAGTCTCAGTTCTGGCCTTTCCTTTAATAATTTAGGAATCTCGGTAGCAGGATTTGTTAAAATATGAGTAAATCTGTCTTTTGGTACTAACATAGGATCTGGTATGCTCAAATTTGGATCTGCAAGTAGTTGTTTTAGTTGAGTAAGTGGATCTCTGTATTCATCTATATTTAATAATTCTAACAATCTCGCATTCTCCGGAGTGTTATGATTGTTTTTATCCTCCGACGTACCTTTTTCGATATCAGCATCTAACAAAGTTTTCAATGTTATGTCGACAGATTTAATTTTTTTCATAGGTGGCTCTGATTCACTCGATGTGTTGTTAATTTCTTCTGAACATGTAATAGTTGGACTTGCAGATTTCCTTGAATTTCCTAAGTCAAGTGGTTCCTTCTGTCGGATTATGGTGACTTCTGAATTCAATGCAATTTTCTTAGTAGTAGTAGAAAGCAAAGATTCAAGAAACACTGACTTTGACTTACAACTAGAAACTGAAGCATTTGAGATGGAAGTAGACACTGTATCAGGTGACTGAGGTACAGCTGGTATGCCACTGGGCTGAGGAGATTGAATGGCTTCAGAACTTTGGGAAGGTGGTCGTAATGGTGTCAACGGTCGAAGAGATGAAGGTTTTGGAACACTGAGATCGGTTGGTTCTTCGTGATCCACCGTACCAGAGATATTTTCTACTGTAGTATCTGACGATTTTAAGGACAAATCTTTTGGTTCATCGTCGTCATCCATCGTAGATTCAACCAAATCGATTATTTCCGGTTTATCAAGTTCTTCTTCGTGTTGAGGAACAGATTTGGATTCATCGGAGGAGACTTCGATAGTCTCTACGATAGGAACACTTGAAGGCTCTTCAATAGATTCGTCGGGTAGTTCGTCCGTAGGTTCTTCAGACGCCATTTCAGGAGGTACTTCGGAAGTTTCTCGCGTAGGTTCTTCACATTGTTCTTCTAAGACTTCATCTGCAGATTCAAGATTTTTCTGTTCTTGAGTTTCCTCTATTGTTTCTTCCATTTTTTGGTCGACTTCTTCGAAAAAGGTATCTAACTCTGGTATTGATTTTAAATCACTTTCGCTTTCATTAACGAATTCTTCAATATTTTTAATGTCCTCTTCGACTTCAGTTTTACTTCGAAATTTCTTCTGTGCATTGAGCACGTCGACGCATTCAGGACTTCTCAGTGATTGTTCGAGACGTGAAAGGATATCATCCATTGCTATATTATTATCATCGTCATCATTGTAATCACACTCAGCCTTTATTTGATGCGGTTCATATTCCAGGTTATTTTCCTCTGATTCAATGAGATCATTTAATTGCTCAAGGTCGTTTATAAAATCTTTTTGATCTACATCGTTTTCATTAGTAAACGACTTTTCGAAAGTGTCATCGGTATCTTCCGTGGGAAGTTCATCCGTTTCATTTGTTTTGTTCCATTCACCTGATTGTATTTGTTGGTTAAATTCCAGTTCCGCTACAGCAAGTAAATTTTCTAGCGGTGTGACGTCACTTATTTTGTCGGCACTGCACTTCAGAGGCTGCGATTGCGCTTCCCTTACGGCACTATTTACATTCGTATCTCGTTCAGGAGAATGATTCGGGCTTGTTGACCTCTTAATTTTTATGGTATGGGACGGTAATAAGGACTCAACGTTAACAATTTCAGGACAAATCCAAGAAGGTGAACTGTGTTGTATTTCATTTACCTCAGGTGTTTGTTTTTCTATTTCGATTTCCTTATCATCTCGATCCTCTTCCTCTGGTTCGATGTCAGAAGTTACTTGTACTCCCGTTGATCGTCGTCTGATTTTGTTTTTGCGGGACTTTTTATGTTTATGATGAGTATGATGATGATGATGTTGTATTTCTTTACTAGCCGCCTCCTTTAAGCTTGGCACGAGGGTTTCCGTGCGCGGGATAGCACGCCAACCCTGCGCGGTTTTCGTAAGAAGGATACGATTTCGTTTGTCGTAATCCTCGCATTTCACGTCCACGATGTGTGTGTCTTCCTGCCGGACCCACACAAATATAGGATTTACGCGCGGATTCACCGGCCTCTCCGGAGAGGTATTTTCTGGACAGTTTGTTTCCCGAGATTTGGAATGTTTACTACTAGTGGAACCAGTTCTGGCGGGCTTACCGTGTTCGCGTCGTCTATCTGATTTACGGTGTCGCTCCGACCTCGCTTTCCGGGAGTGCAATGCCTGTGGGGCGGCGCTCGCACCACGTGACCCTGCGCTATTGATCAGCTCGACGGCGGCTTGGTTCGCGGACCGCCGTCGGGAGCGCTGCTCTCCCATAACCTCTGGAGCAACTACCGAGACACTACTCACCCTTTTGACAGGACTACGTTCGCTATTGCTAGAAGATTTGCTACTTACAGGCGATTTTTTGCGAAGTACCGATATTGGAATTAGATCCGGCACGGGGGGCAAAACCCCGTTACTCATTGCATTCACCCTTGTTCACACATACCCCCTTTCTGTCACAGCCGAAACACACCGCACTCTGCTGTCGTCGCCTGCTCCGGGCGATTATCACGACGCTGTTATCTTTCAACGCACATTCCGTGCTTGCACTTAAACACAAACAACGTTCACGATCAGCTGTAGTATCGCGGACGTAATACACATTCTAGCCGACGAACTTACGCTCCAACTAAACTCGTCGAATACTCGAATGTCCAAAGTTGTGTAAGAGAATTTTACCCGAGAGTTGCCGACATCCTGCGAAACCAGGTCGAATACGTCAAACTAGTTAAGGGTTCAGAAATTTGCTTAGAGTTTGTTGGCCCAAAGGCGGGGCGCCAAGCCTAAATCTACGCCCAGGCCGCGCCTTCGTTGCGCGAGTTGTTGGTATATTTCAAAACAGAGCCGTCAACACTTTCCACCTGGTGGCTTTGAACGTTACTATTTCAAGAAATTGTAACCTTGACTTGAGCTTCACGGTTGGCCAAAGACTTGAGGGGGTGTAACTAGATTTTCAGCGTTGTTAAATTAACTTGCAAACCTGGCATCGAAATCACTGTATATACTGAAATGCAATAATAATGCATGTGTAATTTCCTAAAGTATTTATTTATTTTTTCACATATATATTTGCGGTGTAAAATTGAAACAAGCATATGATATTACTGAAGCAAATCATAGTTTTATTTATTTCTCTTTATAGGTAATACCAAATTTTCTTATTTATTTAATAAATAAAAAAAAATATTTGAGATTATCTGCAACATACCTACAATATTTTCAAACACTAATAGCTTCAAGGTCAACTTAGATTTAAAGAAAACAAATACTTACCTTAATAGGTAATTATTTTTTTCTTAATTTAATAATTTGAAAATGAAGTCACTGGCGTTACTGATAAAAATACGCTGTTCTATAAATGCATAGGTTACCTAGTAGCACAAAAAGACTATATGTACAAAATGATAAAGGGATGTCACTGAAAAATATAAGAATTATAATGTTGAATTAAACAAAAGTTACATAATTTAAAAACTTGTAACAAAATCTTTGAAATAGTAAATCATGTTTAAGCAATTAATTTTTTTTTTGGATTTTTTTTTCGTTTAGCTATTTTAATTATCATTTATACCTGCCATTATTTTAGTAGAAACTTATTTAAAACTCTTTAGGCGTAACAAGGTATCTATTATATAGACACATATTATCCGTACAACGCTTCATTTTCGAAAAACTGTTATCAGAATTAATAGGTTTCAATTTTATATTAAGAATTTAAACCACTTTCACCCGACTTCAAAAAGAATAAGTTTCTCAATTAATCTGTATCTATTTTTGTATGTGTGTTCAGCGATTACTCGGAACCTGCTGAAGGAATTTGGATCATTTAAACTGAATTCTGTTAAGGAAGATCCCGAAGTGGTCCCCATATTTTTTTCATGGATATAGCTTATACCGTTTATTAGAAAATCGAAAAAACTTTTTAACAGAGTTTCTTATATAGTAAACTTTTGTGCTTTGTGCTAATATTAAAAAAAGTTGGTTATAAGTATGTATATGTTCGAAACCTGTATTTTAATAAATTGTATATAGATTGGAACTAAATCAAAATAAATTAATCAATCATCATCAACATCATCTTGAGATGGAGGTTCTCAGTTGGTCTGTAGGTATACACGGTGTCCCAAATTTGCTTCTCTATACCTATAGGGTTCTCGCCTTCTATTACCTATTCCTACAGCAAAGGTCAAATGTGGAAAGTGTTACAGAAAAATTAGTGCATTCGATATCTGGGTTCAGATTTACAATGGGTTAATTGAAAATAATGGGCAAAAACCGGAAATGGCGGATTTCGTTTTTCGCCGGTAAATCTGAAACTGTTTATTTGATAGCTGTCCAGATGTGACATTTTTGGGACATTTTTTTAAGACGAATAAGATGGCAACTCTTTTATGCATTTGTGAGATATCACCAGACTGGAAATGCATAAAAGAGTTGAGTAGGTATCATCGAGTTAGGTCTTCATTTTTTAAGTAGGACATTAAGTAGGTTACTCAATGGCCCACTTAGAAAAATTAAGGCCTTACTTTACGAAGTGTGATTTTCAATAGAACATGAACGTAAATAAGGAGGTCATGATTTATTACTCTCAAAAAACCCAAATGACGACTTCTCAACAATTTAGAATTAATAAATAATAGCCCCTTTCATGCCACAATGTAAAATTACAAACTATACGATTCGTAAATCAACTCTCATAGGACCACAAGGTATGATTTACAGAAACTAGATATACATTACACTTCGTAGTATACCACTCATAGATGCGTATTCGTCTTGGAGACCTTAAATCCTTGAACTATTATGGGTTTGTCTGGATAATAGGTAGGTACTTATTACTTTCCAACACTCTCTTTACCGTTCCAGATTAACAGTTCTTACCGAAGCATTACTGTTTCATTGATAGTTCATTTTCAATATCATTTCGGCTTTTACGTTGTTCGAAAACCCCATGGTTAATAAAATTAATTACGATTTTTCTGCATTTGACTTTATACGGCTGTCGTCGTTCAGTGTACCTACATCTTCTTGATGAAGTAGATAATGTCCGCGTTTCTGAGTGATTGTAAGTACAACGCTAACATGTCAAGTTTTCTTCATTTGAATAGGGAATAGGTACCTACTGGCCTTTTTAACAGGTTTCGATAATTTGCGTTTCACATTTATGATTTTAATCTGAGAAAAATGTATTGCATAGGTAGGTACCAAAAAACAATTTCGACGCTTTTAATTTTTTAACGTCAGTCATAGCCTTAGGTATGGAACCGATACAATATGGAAAATAAAAATGGCGACAGAAACATTTCACCAACTGCCAATTTTATTGCATCGATAAGAACTGTTTAAAAGGAATTTCGAGTGTCACAATAAACCATACACAGAGTATTAAAAAATAATATGAAAAGGAATTTCGAGTGTCACAATAAACCATACAGAGAGTATTAAGAAATAATAAGTAGGTACCTACCATAAAGCCATAACCCATAATAGTTCAAGAACTAAGGAAACTAATTTTTCTAGATAAAATGAAGTCTGTGAGTGGGACCTATAGTAGGAAGTGTAATCAAAAGTCTGATTTTGTATTAATCTAACTTACGTGTTTTAATAGGGTATACCTATTACAAAATTTTGATTGAATGATTTTTTTCAGGAAATCGACTTATAGACCATTTTTGTTTGATTAAACTCATTAATGTTATTTTGCTACAAACAAGTCAGGGCTTCCTTAGCAAAATGAGGGCCTAACTTTATGAAGTGTGATATTTCGATGAAACTAAAATGTTGAATCCACTTGTGGAACATCAATGGAGTGGAAACTTTACGCCCTTTCCAAAAATTAAAAAATCCAACATGGGACCTTAAGCAAAATGAGAGTTGTGGATATTTGCGGGAAAACAAAATACGATTGATGTGATACATGCCATATTATTCGTCTTATAAAAATGTCCCAATAATACTCTCTTCGAGGTGTCATTCCTTTGTACGCAAGACAATATATATTATATATAAATATAATATATATTGTTTCTGGTCGGGAACCTTCATCAGTTGCGCTTCCCACAATTGAATGTCCTCTCGAACACTTCTTTATGCATTTGCACCTATAGGTATAATGAGGTAGGTACGTATGAAGCAAAAACGTAGATACTCACACACCACATAACCCGTCGATTAAAAACAAAAATGTAAAGATAGATATTGGGCATATCACTGAGAGGCCAGCATCGTAATGATTGAATTAGGCAAGAAACCAATATCAGAGACATAATTGGGATACTTAATTACCAATCCGAAGTGGAATTATGCTGGCCACTTTGCTAGAACTAAGGGTGGCCTATGGAATAGTACCTAGAATTATCAGATGGAGACCGTGCGAAGAAAACAGAAGGAGAGCTACGAAATGGTATTATGTTATCAAAATGGATCGAAGAAGCACAGAATAAATCAAATCTGGGGGAGAAAGAAAACCTACTCAAAAAGGTAGTTATTGTAAACTATTATACTCTATTTGTAGGTAGTTATAGGAAGATACGTTTGTATTGATGACTTTTTTGATAGTGGTTAAAAGTTTCAAAAAATAGTGATTTGATTAACTTTGCATAAGGTGGGGTGGGGTACCTAAGTGCACCCCAGTTTTTAGTAAGTTTGACTTTCAACCCATATATATTTTATTTCTTCTATAATACTTTAACATTTAGTGAAATTAAACGAATACTTGAGTTAATACCCTTAATTAATATTGACAAAAAGGCCAATTTCATTTGTATATTTTATTTTTTTAAGAAAACTAAAAAATCTAAGAACTGTGCACTTTTCTCGAAAATAGGGAAAATGCATAACCGGCTATTAAAACCGATTTGAAACCTTATATCATTTGCTAAGAGGCAAGAGCATACATAAGTATTGAAATGTTTGCTTTAAAATACTTTTTACCGCATTCAAATATTTTGTTTTGTTTGGAAGTAAAGCAAAAAGACAAAATACAAATAAATACAAAGCAATTAGTGAAATAAAATCCTTATTTAAAAATATCTAAAATATATTAATAGAAATGCTACAATGTTAAATTTTAAAATAATATTTTTTTGAATAAACAAGAAATGTATTAATCCGAATTCAGACATTGTTCACATTCATACCGTCGTTTTTTGGAACCTCTGTGTACAAGTTACGCACTGGATCCAGTCTTTCATCTTAATGAAAAGCCCACTTGCAGATCGAACATAAATTAGAATTATCATCCTTTGAGGAAGTCGCAATTTTTTCTAGTTTTAATGTTATTTTCCTTGCACGTGTTTTCTGTAACAATTCTGCACCCCACCTCTCTGATGTAATGACTTGGTCTCCTTTCACAACTCTCTTTTTTTAAGAACATGACTGGGTGCATTTGCTTTTACGGTAGGTATCCTAAAGAAGTTCGTCAAGCGTTTTCTTTTTTTGTGGTATCAATAAAGGGCAAGGTTCTCTATTTGTACAAGATTGTGTTAATTTTTCTTCAATTTCTGATTTTTTTTCTAGCGGGTCATCAGAAATATCAAGCACTACATTCACTGAGTCTTGAGTAGCAATTTCTAATATATTGGGTGGGTGCAAAGTAGCTTCTTCAATTAGGTACTGCTGCCATTGGGTCTTTAGCTGTTTGTGGAGAATTATCTTTTTCTGCTGTTTTCGCTTGATTCCACCGTTTAAAGACAATTGCATTATATATTGAATCTGGAACAACATTCCCCGACAATGGATACATGCCAGCTTTTTTACAATCATTCATAATTATATAGAAGAAATAATCAGGCAGGACATTTTCTGGGGCATGTGGAGAGCACATATGCTCTTACCCCACCATGATATGCACTTGCCCCCTGTCTCAATATTTACGAGGCAAGAGCACACTACCGTTGTTCTCAATAAATTTTAATGATTCGACGAATAATATTTATTTAAAATCCAATTATAAACAATATTTTTTTATACTTAGGTACTAAAAACAATACCACAGAACACACAATTTTTTTAAAAACTACATCTGATTTTTGATACATTCAAACTAGACATGCTCTTTGCATGCGGTGCTTTCGAACTGGTTGCCAAAATCGGTTATTTCCCTTATTAATTCGGCGACATCCACGTGTATAGCATGACATTAACTTTGAGTAGATGATTATATATTATATGGATATCTACATTTCTCTCATATCTTAACAAGAGCCCGCTTATGCACTTGCCCCGTGTATGCACTTACCACACTCCACCTTAATAGCTAGAAACAAATGTACCTAACCCATTATAAGTGATAAATCAAGCATATGAAAAGTTAATAACTAACTCTAAAAATAAAAAAATACTTATTTAAAAAGTTAATTATGGTTTTTCGAAAACGAAACCTCGTACTTACTGAAAATCTACCTATATGTGCTCTCTTGTTCTGCTTAAAAAGTGACAATGGGAAAGTAGATATTATTCCATTTTTATATAGATAGGTTAAACTATTAAAAAAATGAAAACTATCTAATTGGCAAATATTCCAAAAAAATAGGTACTGCTTAAAAATGATTTACTTACTACTGCAATACCTACGTAGAAATATGTATTAGTAATCAACAACTTAATTGGAAAGAACTTATTGATTATGCCACTAGCAAAATAAGAACTAGGTATTCATAAATTGTATGAAATGAGAAACAACTCTACATTAAAAACCTTTAAAATGCTCTTGGACAGTTTGTTATCAGCTGTGATATTTTAGCGTGAAGGTAATGCAGGTACTTAGATTGTAAGTCTGCTTCATATAGGTACTTAGGTAAGATTTCGCGGCCTCGATTTTTTAGAAAAGCCTTGAGCATTACAAAATTATCCACTAAAGTAGAATAAACTAGGATTTTAGGGTTATTTCACAGGTAAAGATCTCCACGCCATGTCAAGCTTCTGGAGGTGGTCGGTTGAGCGACTGAAGTAGGAAGAATAGTAGAATGAAAGAGCTTCTGGGGCATGAACTCATGTTTTGACCTACCTACTATGAAACTTTATGAATAAGCTCGTTTTTATTGTTTTCTAAAAAGATGCTCTTCTCCTCGTTGGAGTGCTGGTATCCTTGGGAGTCCTACAAGGTGGAACGCGGGTCAGGTGAAGGGTGAAGATTGTCTTCACTCCATACATCTGCAGTAGGTATGCGTATTCCCATCACTATCCTATTTGTGAAAGTACACCCGCAAACGAAATAAATTCCAGTAATTTATCTGTTTTGCGTTTAATTTAATCTGGTGAGGTGGGTTCTCAGAATTATATTTCTGAGAATTAGGCATCCTTCCTGTAGTTCGTAGTAATTAATAAGTGATCTGTACAACTTGCACATTTTTCTTTAGGCTAGTTTTACTGAAGTCGGCACGAAAACGGTTTTTTTAAACACTATCAATAATTGTGTTTGCCCCAGTTTTTTCATACATTTTTTATATATATTTTTTCATGTAAAAAGTAGGGCAATTCTTGTTTCATTGTGATCTTATGGGTAAACAATCTAAAATAGAGATCCAATATTGGAAATTCATCTTTAGTTATAGCTTCACCGTTTATTTTTTTCCAGTCAGAGCAAATAGCAGCAAATCAACAGAGATAGCCTCTAAACAAGATTAGAGAACGATAAAGGTAAAGAACATGTAAAATTTCAGTTTAACCAGAAACGTTAAATTAGCAAGTTAAATTCTGAAATATTTACCAAAGAATATCAAGTAGACGATTCGTTGTGATTCTCATAGATTCTTAGAAAGCGTTGGACATAATTTATCCGATGCGACTGTTATAATTAACCCCTTAAGACCCTTGGTGCATAATTATGAACAGTTTCATCAAACTCAATTTTTGTAAAGAAATTTAATCTGACAACGTTCGGACTGAATGGGCATGGGCATAATTATGAATATATTTTACATCAGTTAATGATACAAGTGCTGCCATTCTAGCGGAAATGGGGGAAATACAGCCCTATCAATGGTTACCTGCTATAACCATGACATAAATGAGTCAATACAAATCTATAATAAACACTTAGTTACTTTGAAATATAAACATATTTGTTTGATTATAGTTTAGGTGAAAGATCGAAACAATGATTTAAATTAGTATTTTTGCAAACATTTTAATTGATCAATGGCGGATGCACATTGAGTCTCAAAATTCGTTTTTATTTTATTTTACGTATATACGACCCTGAAAATGAGGTTGATGCTTCGATGCTCCTACAATTTTTGTATTTGTATTAAATAAGAAAGGAACTGCTCTGTCATTAGGGTTGCCACTTTTTATTGATGAAAATATTGAATATACGTTACAAAAATATAGTACTTTTGGGAAATTTAGGAAAAAAATAGTACCTACACATTTATTTCTCATCATTTTTTCATATATTATTTATTTTAAGATCAATCTTACAAAACCTCGAAAATCAAGCAGCAACAAATAACGACGGGCAGTTGACGTTTAAATGCTATGACAAGTTGACAACTGGCAAACCACAAAGCATAGTGAATTCTTGAATAAAATATTTCTTTCTTCCCTTAAAAAAAATCAGGTCTCAAGGGGTTAAGGCTTTAAGTGGAGCAAGCATATCTCAGAAAATTAATAAGTCGGACAAGAAGAGGTATACAAAGTGTTTTAGATAGGTGTCCACCAACATGATTCCTACCCGGCTAGCCGCATAGTGTCCGAAATTAAAACCGACAAACAAAGAGACCAAGAGATTTGACTATAAATGGTTCTTGAAAAATGACCTAAAGTAAGTTCTGTGTGGTTCTGTGGTCACCAATATTCTGTTTAATAAATTTTTTGATAATGTTATAAATATGTTATTGAGTATTATTGGCATTTATTACATGATTTAATTATAGCACAGACACAGTCGTCGCACAAATATAATACAATGATATAAAATGTTTAATGAGTACAAAGCGACGTTACGTTACAAAATATTTGAATTCAATTCCAGACTTTTTTTGAAAAAATTGAAAATCATAAAGAAAAAAATATACTTGGAGCTTGTAGATAATTTATGATGGTTCACAAAAACAGTCAAATACCTAGTACCCAATTCTAACAAGTATTTCATGCCGATTTGATATAAATTTACTAATCCTCAAATGCTTCCTTTGAATATGACTCCAAGACACTGTTTTCTATGTATATATATATATATATATATATATATATATATATATATATATATATATATATACATATATATATATACTTCCAGAAGGACGAAACTTAGGTCGTCTGTTAACTCCTACATGTAAGATATTTTGATATAAAAATGATCTTTTTGTTGTAATCACAGGTGTCACAATTGGAGTGTCACATTTATTTTTAACTTATCACAAATGTCAGGGAAATTTTAAAATTTCTATATATTTGCATAACTCTCCTCCTATAAATCTTTTGCCAATAGAATAATTTTAAAATTTAATATTTCAAGCACCCCACGTTTTTTACTCTCGAATCGAATTATTATCTTATTAACTTAAATTTTATTATATTTTTATTTTGAGGTAATTAATAATGATTGATTGTTCGACTTTCTACTGCTGTAATATAAACTGTTCATAATTAAAAATTATTTTCTGCTTTTTTGTTCGGTTTGCTATTAAAGTGAATTTTTTAGTTTTTTAAACTATAATTATTTAGGTACTTTTTGGGAAATAACACTAGTCACGAAAGTTATTAGGTACATAATTTGAAATTATGATTATGCTTTTTTTCATAATTTCTTAGCCATTGACAACAGGATCTGACCCAGCAATTTTCGTGACTTGTGGTGTTATTTGAAGACGGGAGATGTAAGACCGAGATCTAGGATTTTCGAAAGAAGTAGCACACAGAGGTTCCGAATCTGGAGCCGTTCTGTGTAATTGCTGTTCTCCCTTAACTCCTAAGACGTCACGATACAATTTTTCAGGTTACTTCACCTGTCAGAGCTATTGAATACTCTCTTCGAGGTGTCATCGCCCGTTTTCAAATTTAACGAAATGTATCAAATACATAAAGAAGTGTTCGAGAGGACATTAAATTGTGGGAACCGCAACTGATGAAGGTTCCGACACCTCGAAGAGAGTATATTGTGGTGTTATTTCCCAAAAAGTGCTTAAGTGCCTAAGCATTTAACGATTTCTCAGTATTTTTGTTAATCGTAATTTTTAAACTGAAATGTCATAAATATTACAGTGAATGCTTGAAAATATACTAACTGATGAAGAAAACCTTGAATTTAATATTGTTTTGGTAAAATATAGATGCTATAGTAAGGAGTAAATGATTAAAATTTAAATAAAAAATACCAAGGAGTTTATTTTTTTTATTAAGTTTCTTAATAATGTGTTTGTCCAGCGCGGTTATCTATAGACACATCTTGCCATTGATGATTCAATAAGGTGGTCTATTTTTCTTGAGGAATACCTACTATCTCAAGGTACCTGTATTTCACCTCCAAAGTCCGTGCGGCTGAGGGAAATTTCCGAGCCTTATACCCATCACATCCCAAACATGTTCCATGGGCGAAAGATCAGGGGATCTGAGTGGCCCTGGCAACAGACTAATATGGGTCTCTTCAAAAAATTTAAACTAACTAGAGCAACATTAGGCCGAGCATTAGCTTTGTGAAATATGGTATACATGAGGCGGTTAAGGTAAGGGAGTACGTACTGCTCCACTACTTCCTGAAGATAACGTTGCGCTGTCATGGTGCATCGAACAAAGACTGACCTATGTGAAGTACTGCCATGTGCAGTGGCATCCCATATCAAAACACTTACTGTTCGGTATACATGTTGCTGAACATCAAATTGAGGTACGTCTTTCTCCTCGGCGTCCTTTGTTCGGTCATCATATCCACCCAAGCAGAATTGAGATTCATCCCAGAAGACGACCTGATACCATTCCACATTACAATGTTGTCGTTATTTGCACCACTGTAGTCTTTGCCGTCGATGCTCAGCGGTCAGAGGTAGCCCAAGATATAGTAGATAATGCTGCAGTCCAAAAGACCTTATACTGTGGTAAACCGTTCGAACACTTACAAGATGAGCTTGTTCTCCTAACCACTCATCGACCAAATTTTGAGTTTTCGAAAATCGGTCTTAGACGTTGATCTTGAACTTCCCTCTTCGACTTGGGTACCTACTCTTTTCCCATTTTGGGTATTATCAAACCAAGCTTTACAACATCTCATAACAGTCTGTGGTTAGATTTCTCTTCGTGAGGTTAGCGATATCTCGAAATGGAAAACCCGCCTCCCGTAAACCAATAATTTTACCTCTTTCAAATTCACTTAGCCAGCGGTACATTCTGCGTCTACGTACTCTACGCATCTTAACATTACCAAATCGATTTTGGATCCCAAAAAGCATTTTGTTTTTTTGGTAAATTCAAAAATGCAAAAACCACTACAATAATAATTAATTTAAAAAAGTTAACATGAAAAAACATTCACCAACTTTACCAAATTTTAATCATTTACTCCTCACTATAGCATTTATGTTTGACCAAAACAATATTAAATTTAAACATCTCCACCTGGGTGGTGAGATTTCTTTGTTAATGAGTATAGGTCTTAAAAACCCTCGTTCTTGGGAAATCTAAATTTCATTGTATTTTTACATTCCAATACACAACACTATATACATTTACTTGGAAACATTTAAAATTTAATGTAATATAAAATCAGAGAATAATGAAACTGTAAAACGTTAGGGGCTATTGTTGCCGTTGACTTTCCCTGAATCTTCCTCATAACCAGTAAACGTGCAGAAATGAGAGACTTGAGGTCCTCCGTTCTTTCTGACTTCTGGCGTATGTCAAGTCCCTAATTTAATATATCGTAAAGAGAGAATTGGAATGTTTGTTAAAAAGAAAGCAAATTTTGTTCAAATTTGTATATTTCTTGGATTTTGTATTGGTTTATTTCCTATAATTTACTGATTTTCTATAAACAAGGCAAGTCTTAATATATCAACTGGCCCTTCTTTCTTACACCGAGTAGTATAGGTATGAGTATTTCAAGATTAAGCTACTCGTAGTGTGTGGTGTCGGTGGGAACATATCGACACATATGCAATTTCAAGTTATACATTTCGTTTCCATATTCATCTATTTTCATATGTGTAAGTGCTGGCCTCAGTTGAGAAGCTTTCGCTTCATGAATATGCAATAATTTTAGAGTCTTTGATAAAGCAAACCTAAATTGCAGTCCCTTTTCAACCACTGAGTGACTATTACTACTTTTACGTCAGCGACCATTATTCGTAAAAATATTCCGGTGGCTCTTTTAATCGCATTTACCTACCCACATATTTTCCACAAGGTAATCCAATATCAAATGAATTCGTTACAACCTCCAGCTCACGTTCGATGCCGTATGAAATGTATACTAATAATGACCGACCATTTGTTAAACATGAAGTTGTACACATGGATATCAAATCGCAATTGAATCCGCGATAATTACGTTTACGCACATTTATAAGGCCATTAAACAACCGCAAATAATAATGCACCACACGGACTGAAAAAATACACCATTGTTGTACCCCGATGAGCCGAAGCATTGGGGTGACTATAAATGAAGTCGATAGGGTGATAATAGAACCATGTGCTTAGCTTGTGCCAGCCCGCAAGTAATTGCTCCGGTGGCGGTAATTGACATATTGACTACGTCAGTGACAAGTGGCTGGTGGTCTCTAGAGGGGTAAGCCCGTTAGGTCTGGAGTTGTGGTGAAGGATCGAGCGTATCAAGTGTCGTTCTTAGTTTTACGGTCAACATGAGATTTGAGACGTGATATATCGATGCCATCACCTCTACCCATGCATTAAACAATCACTCATAAACTCACTCCCTCCTTAGAAATTTCTGAGCATAAAGTTAGTATCAATGGTTCACCGAGAAAAACACAGTCCAACAATAAAACCCGTCCTATGTTTATAGAATATATTATCAAATCAAAGTTAAAGATTTAATTAAAAATATTCGATTTACTGTTAACTTCAAGACAAACTAAATAACATCATGAAGTCTGAGAATAAGAATGATGACACCTGACATATTATCGAAAACTGACACAGAATATCAAAGAGTGTGAGCCAGGGATGGCGAACCTTTTTATATGCGCGTGAGAACTACAACAATTATTTTTTTTGTTCAACCTTTGATGTGCTGGTAAATTCTTAATTAAAAACACATAGTAAATAACGTATTAACTCAAATTTAGAAGCTAGTTTAAAAATTTACAAATTTACTAATTATGACCGTTTTATTAATGATATTTTTGTTGGAGTTGTAAACTTAATGTTGCACATCGACAGAGGCTTATCTTTAGCAGTTTCAATTGGGGAATGGGGGCAAGAAAAATGGTTCAAATGTATCGTCAACATTTTTCGGGTACTTGCCCTCCGTAAATACGCCTCAGCATATCGGGTTGATAAATGGTAACTTTTAGCAATTCGGCAGTTAGTTTATTTGTTAACCGACTTCAAAAAGAAGGAGGTTCTCAATTCGTCTGTATCTGTTTTTTTTATGTTTGTTCAGCAATTACTCGCAAACGGCTGAAGGAATTTCAATTATTTATATTGAATTCTGTTCCGGGGGAACTCGAAGTGTTCCCATATTTTTTTCATTGACCGTTTCTAAGAAAATGGGAAAAAACTATTTGACCGATTTTCTTATACACTATGCTTTGGTGGAGTCGTCGGTATTAAAAATCTGAAAAATTTTCTATTAGGAAGATGTGATAAATTGAAAACAAATTGGATTAGTCCCGGGGGATCCCGAAAAGGTCCCATATTTTTTCAATAACATAGTTTGTACCTACCGTTTTTTAGAAAATCGGGAAAAACTTTTTTTTCGCCTTTCTGATACAGTAAACTTTGGTGGAGTCCCTGGATTAAAAAATGGAAAAATTTTCTGTTCGGAACATGGGGTATAATAAATTAAAAATACATATAATGTAAAATTAAAATGTAATGTTTAATTTCACATTTTAGAATTGTGCTTTTTTTATTCATAGTTTTTTAACCACTGACAACAGGGTCTGACCTAGACCCCAGAAGTTTGGAATATTGGAATATACATATACACCAATTTTCGTGACTTGTGGTATTGTGTCCCAAAAAGTTCTTAAACATTAAAAAATATGTCACAAATATCCTAGAAAAAGTTATTCTTGATAAAAATATTTGCGTGGTCGGAAACGTATACTGTAATTATTACATGTCCCTTTTTCAACTGTAAACGAGGTTTGTCAGCTAATATAAATTTTGCTTAAAAGTTAAATAATACCTTTATTTTTCATGATATATAAAAATCTTATCAAACAGGGCTAATGTGAATTATAAAATGTATCTAATTATGCCACATCACTAAAAATTGTATTATATATCCAAATTATATACTAGGTTTGATAAAGAATATAAATTTTGTTTAAGTTAACTAACTTTTTTAATAATAATTCAAATTGTTATCAGATAAAGTTAATTAGAATTAAAAACTGTATAACAATTTATTATACAATTCAGCGGAGAGGATGCTTAAAAGTAAAATACCTTATTTTAGGTAATATCGACAAAGTTAAATAGATTTGAAAACTGCCTCCAATTAAGCCATTGTGTCACTAAAAATTGTAAAATAAATACATTTTGAAAAAATAAAAACCGACTTCAAAAAAATAACTAAAAAGCATGAAATAATTTTTCCATACAACAATTAAATACTTCGGTGCCAATTTGAGCTGCTAAATTGCCAAAGTACAACTTACAAATGTACTTCCCAAAATAGTGTCACTTTAGCTTGGCACAGACTTCATAAAAAATATTGTATTGTAGCAAAAAATTATTTCATGCTTTTTAGCTATTTTTTTTAAGTCGGTTTTTGTTTTTTAAAAATTGTATTTATACTACCTTTAGTTAATAAAATAACAACAATCAACCGAAACTTCTGCTGGTGGTGCTTTCTTCAATTAATAAAGATTACTGATTACTTTCGCAGACTGTTCTCTATTTTATTCGTATTAATTCTTCGTAATTTACACTCGTCCAATGACGAATGTTACTTATCCATGAACGTTTCTATCTACCAATGTATTTCATTCATTCGATATTTCCTTTCACGACTAATTGAGGTAAATAGTATTTAATATTTCTCAGGATATGACCCAGGTGCGAGGTCTAACGGACTTTTATTGTATGCAGTAATTCTATCTTTACTTAAGTTTTGCAATACTACTGTATTAGTTACATGATCGGTTCAGGGAATTTTGAGATTTTTTCTAATGCTTCTACTCGAGTCATGGCTGAGGTCATCAGCGTCCATGATTCTACACCATACAATAGGATTGATCAGACATAGCAATTTAACAGGCGAATTCGGAGATTCAGGTTAAGATGTGGGTCACCGAAAAGTCCTTTCAGTCGTACAAATGAAGTGCTTGCCTGTTCTATCCTATATATAATTTCTTGTTATTGGTCCAGCATATTATTAATCAAGCAGCATAAGTATTGAATTTTATCAACTTGCTCTAGCATTCCCCCACTGGATAAAATAGGCAAAATAATGTTTTGGGATCTTGAAATTCTCATTATTTGTGTTTTATTGATATTTATTCTCATGCCAAACTCAGTGATTGTTTGTTTAATTTGTCGATGAGGCGTTGGAGTCCTAAATCAGAATCTGCTATGATGATGCTGTCGCATATCTTATACTGGATATCATTACTCCGCTAATCTTTATGCCATCTTCTACATTTTCGAATGCTTTCTTAAATATTACTTCAGAATATAGGTTAAACAAACATGGCGATAGCACACATCCCTGTCGAACTTCTCGATGTATCGGTATTTTTTCAGAGAGGGTGTTTTCGACTTTTATTCTTGTCACCTGATGTCGTTAAAGATTTATTATCAACCTGACGTTCTTGTCATCCAATCCAGCGTTTTGTATTATTTGAAACAATTTTCCATGGTTGATGGTATCAGACGCTTCTTCTAGAGCAATGAAGCATAATAAGATGCCTTTTCTTTGATCATAGTATTTCTGTAGAAGCATTTATCAGGTGAATATTGCTTCTATTGTGTTCATGCCACCCCTGAAGCCAAGCTTATCCTTACTTACATTGGCCTCACATTTTCTAAAGATTTCGTTATGCGTAATTTTTAATAGTATTTTAAAGGCCTGTCTCATTAAACGAATTCAGCCTGTCTTGTGGAATGCTTCCTGTATCGTAAATCTTGTTAAGAACAATTATAAAAAAATGGATATTTTCTGAACTGGTCAGCTTCACAATTTCTGGATATATATTGCCGGGCCCAGGACTTTTATTGGGATTTAGAAGTTTAATTACGTGTCCACCTAGCTTCTTAAGATTTCAGGCTGCTCTATGCATGATTTTGGAAGAAAGCAATTCTTCGAATAGATGTTTAATGTATGTAGATTAAATGAATAATGAATTTTATTCAATTCTATTTCTTCGCATTTACTATTCACTCATTTTTCCTTGGTGATTTTTATATTTCTCCTTAATTCTTTGGTTAGTCTTGCACCCTTAGCTCTTTTTTGTTGGTGTTGAGGTTTTTGGGACTCTATTTGTCATTACCACGTTTATGATTTCTTTAATATCATTCCATGAGTCACTACATGATTTATATTTTTCATATGTTGTTTATCTAGTACTGATAATCGTGTATTAAGCTCGTTGGCTGTCGCTTCTTTTAATATGTCCTACAGGCTCCTTATGTCTGGCTTGAGGATGCGTCTCATCTTTTTAATAACTTTTAGTTTTTAAGTTAAGTTAAGTTTTTAGGTATGTTAAGTTAAGGACAATTAAAAATTAACAGATTCTGTAAGTAAATTTCAATCTTTAATTACAATTTTTAATAATGGTGACATTTTCAGAATAACAATTTGTATTTAAATGAATTTAAATTAACTTAAATAAATAGGGTAGTAACTCAAACAAGTCATTTAAAATGTTACGTAGACAATTAAAATACAAGAGAATAATTTTTAGTTAACGACAGGACATATTGATAAGCAGTTAACCGAAATTTAAAAAATCAAAAAATATCTACAAACGAATTATTTAAAACTCAATGTAAAATAACAACTGTTACTGAAAATAAATAACATTATTATGTTAGAATTATTTATTAAGAAATTTAGTAATATAGTATTTTCACACTATTGCATAAAGAAACAGAAAATCGTTTAATGAATACTGAAATAATTATTCAATATTTTATAATAATTAATCGTTCGACTTGACGATCTTATTACACAAATTAGTTAATCGTAAACTTTTTTTCAAACAAATCTTAGGCTTCCATTTTAAGCTAACAAATATTTTTGATTTGAGCAGAATAGTATTAAATCTTATTAGCTTATCATAAACTAAATCAAATTTGATTTTTATTGGCAATACCAATTGCATTACTAGAAAGGTTTTATTATTATGAACTTTCCTTTCCCTATAATTTTTCTTCTTTTCTTTAGGTATTAGGACTATTGCTTGTACTGTAACTGTATGTTTTAACTGGTAGACCCTCTTTCTCCCGATAAATGTCATTTGAGCTTGTATACTCCGTTCTTCTTTTTTATAGTTAACCATGTTTCGCTTCAGTAGCAAATTTTTGAAACAGCCATTGATTTGAGAAAATGGTGCTGGCTATTTGTTTTCATCTTGTCTATAGGGTTTTATTACGAAATAAATTTCGACATCTAGGAGTTTCAGGAAAAACTAGCTCACAGACACTCCAATCAATTGTCGTGTGATTTCTGTGTTATGAATCATAGGGAAACATCAATATCCACAGTACGCTCCCGATTTGAACGTTGTGTTTTTTTTTAAATTGTTTCCAACAACCTCTTGCCTCTCCTTAATGGGCATACGTTCAATGTTAAATAATTTGTAAATCATACTTTATGTTTTGTTCTTTTTTCGGCAATAAATAAATTATTTTTGATATTATTTTTTATTTTTATTATGTAACCCGCTGATTCAAGCACCGTATCATTTACAGAAAAAAGTCTACTATCTAATGGTGGAAAGCGAAATAGTTTAGTATTTTGACAAATATACTTCCTCATTTTTTAAAACGCTTGGCATGTTGAGGCGTTATTCGAAAAAAAAAACAATAAATTTTTCTGATTTATGAGTTTTGTTGTGCAGAACTTTATGATAACATTGTATAATTAGTATCGATTTTTACTATCCAAACTTAGATACAGTGCTGAATTTAGATGATGCAAAACAGAACAAATGTTAAAGTACATAATTCGATAACCATCGTCTCAGCAGATAAAACGAAAGGTAGTGCATGTACGCAATATTCTTATGAAAGATATAATTTTGCCATTTAGACCAGGTTATAAAGCAAAACGAGTTAGTGAATAAAAACTCGCAAAAATACGAATTTCTTTTGTTTTTTGCTTATATAATGAAAAGTAATGAAGGAATCGTAATGCCGTCTACACGAAAGTCGTAGTGAATAAGAAATCCTTCTTAATGAGTGTTTTACATTCTGATGTGTCTTTCTTTACTAAGTAAACTCAGAAAAACTGGTTAAAAGTGGATTTTTTCCAAAAATGTAACCAATACTGGAATATTAGTCTTTATAGTATAGTTTATGATATTAAATGTATATGGGCTCACTATTGATACTATTGAATAAGTAGTTTTTGAACAATTTAAACTTAAATAATTTAGATAGCTATTTTGCACATCCCACCGTATTAACGAGACTATTCCGACGAGGATATAATAAATAATAAAGATGTTTTGAAAGTTCAATTTGACTATTAGTCTGAAGCTTCAGTTTGTCTTTAGATTTTGCTACAATGCCGAGAAGTTGGTTTAAAATAATAGTAAACATTGCATTAAGTATTCGAATATGAGACAGCCAGCTGTGCCCAGAAAATAACTGTCAAGGACGGATCTAGAATTTTCTTAAGGTGGGGCCACGAGATACAAATTATGGTAAATTGTATTATTAAATATTTTTTCTCAGCAGACTAGGACGTTTTTATTTACATAATCATTGCCTGCTCATATTGGTCTATTTTTTCATTAGTTTATTAAGTTAATAATTACGTGTTTAGAGTTTACTGATATTAATTAAATGACTTTTTCCACTGACTGGCTCCGCCACTGGCAAAACAATGGAGGATCGCTTAAGCCAAATTTCTAATGCAGTTTTAATACATTTTACGGCACCATGGCAAAAATGCAAGATGTACGAAGTGAAGTGCATTTTATAAGCTTTCAAACTATATTTTGCATATCTAGTCCGGTCATTATAGTAAGTTCACCTCGGAATTCGAGATACCCAGCTGTAAGTCTGTAAATACTTGTATATTGACACCCAAAAAGTTGTCTCAAAACCTACATATGGTAGAGTGTACGCAACTATAAAATTTCAAGGTCAAAGGTCACAAAAAATCGGTTTTTTGCGCTTTTTTTTGTTAAATATCTAATTTCCTATGGGTTTTTTTGCGATTTGTATTTATTATCAATATTGTAGAATACAAAATTCTCTACACATTTTGTTTGAAAAAATTTTTCATACGGTGAACCGTTTTCGAGATAGAGGGTGGAGAGCGCGCGGTCACAGCATCACTTCAGGTCAACCGCTGCCTCCGGTCAAAAACGCGCCATATATAGTTGATGAACTATCGATAAATCAATGATTATAAATATTTGTCAATTTTTATTAACTATTATATTATCTTTATCATTTTTTCCTAACCTATCCACTTTTTATTCAGTATTAATTTTATCGTCTTCAACGACATTTGTCTCAAGTTCTTCCATGATTTCGGGGTCAACAGTTCCATCTTCGTTAATGTCGCTCTGATATGGTAGAGCATTGAGACAAGCTTGCCCATTACATTGGCCACAAGCTAAAGAGCATTGCAAGCCCGCTTTCCTGCATCCGCATCGCGAACCACAACCACTCTTGCAGTTGCAGAAAATTGTATTTAGCAAATGTTCTGGAGCAGGTGGTAAAATTGTCATGATAGGCTCCAGAAAATCGTTTCGCATTGCCCAACTCCATACCTGGGGTTCCAAATCATGCCCTAACCAAGTTTGAACTTGATAATATACACGTTCGAAATGTTTATGAGCAGCTGCACTTGTTGGTGGAATATTTGAAAGCTTCATGGGTTTATTAAATTTTGTAGACTTGACGTAATGCATATAACGAAGATGATCGAGACTTTTCACAGATTTCGGAGCATTCTAGACTGCCAATAAGGTTTGAGTTCCACTCTCTAATAATCTCTGGGCCGAACAATTTTCTTCCTCAAATGCTGCAGCTAGCTCATCCAAATTTGTCAGTTTCTCAAAAACTTTTAAAAATGATTTTTTCCCTTTTTAAAAAGCGCAGAAGTTGTGTCACATCCACTTAATGCGTGCAGAAATAAAATATGTGTTTTGGAATGAGGATTATTATCAAAACTTTTAGTCGAGTATATCTCCGTTTTCACATTTCCTTTCTCAACTTTTTTAAAGAAAATTTCTTGTTCCTAAGACAGTGTACGCCCAATTAAAATGACGAGTAAATCAATATCTTGTCCTATTATAACTGCAGTTTTTTCAAGAAACGGTGATCAGTATTATTGAATAGATATAGATTAAAGGCATGAAGAAAATGATAAAATATAATATAATAGTTAATAAAAATTGACAAATATTTATAATCATTGATTTATCGATAGTTCATCAACTATATATGGCGCGTTTTTGACCGGAGGCACCGGTTGACCTGAAGTGATGCTGTGACCGCGCGCTCTCCACCCTCTATCTCGAAAACGGTTCACCGTATGAAAAATTTTTTCAAACAAATTTGTAGAGAATTTTATATTCTACAATATTGATAATATATACAAATAGCAAAAAACCCATAGGAAATGAGATATTTACAAAAAAAGCGCAAAAAACCGATTTTTGTGACCTTTGACCTTGAAATTTAATAGTTGCGTACACCCTACCATATGTAGGTTTTGAGACAACTTTTAAGGTGTCAATATAGAAGTATTTACAGACTTACAGCTGGGTATCTCGAATTCCGAGATTCTTACCTAATTTAAGCTTAAATGACTGAACTAATCGCTATCGAATTATCGCGGTTAATACGATACGTCCTGCAAAATGTTTCTACAAATTATTTAAATTGAAATTCTGCAAGATCTACTTAACGTACAATATCGATCCTCAGCGTTATTAATCTCAACTTTATCAGCTATTACTAGGAGGCATATTAAGGTTCCAGCTGTTATTACAACCAAGTTATGAAAATTTTATAATCACTCACTTTATATCGGTTTCTGAAAAATACTGCGATCAAAATTTATAAACATTCATTTTGAAGATTTTCTGATTCTCTACAATTTTACTGTTGACTATTAAGAACAGATCATCACTTTTTACACTATAAGCAAAAAACGAAAATACCCCATATTTTTGGGGTTTTTAAGGATCAAATAATTTACTTCTACGAATTTGCTGTTAAAATTGTCAGTTATGACGTATAAACTATTATTTACGTGATGGCTTATGCGATTTGTTATTGAATTTTAGGTCAAGTAAAAATCTCTATTGACTGGTGTAATTAAGTATACAGTCGATCTAAATTTGTTCGGTAATGAGAGAAGAGCGTAGCTAAAATTTTCCAATATTCTAATTTATGAAATGCATGTAATTTGTTATATGTATCTTAGAACTCAATTTTAATAATAATACTTTCAAAATAATACAAGAAATAAAACCCTGAGAGACAAGCAAAACATCCGTTATAGAAAAACAGAAGTAAGTTTTAAAGACAACAAACTTTCAGTAAAAAGGTATTTGAGGGGGAAACGTTATAATATATTATAGGAATTAAAATATTTTAGCTTATCACTGTGGAGACAGTAAACCCGTATGAATAACGAAACTATTTGTTTATATCCTCAGTCATTCGAAAATTACTTCAGATGTACTAAAGGAGGCATATATAGGGTATTTTGGAAGACCACTAAGAGAACTGTAATTTTCTTTGTTATTATTTACAAATACTGTACTGTACTCAACAGAGCTGGCTTTATAAACATAATTATTTGGACCTGAAGCTTATGTATTGGCAGTAATGAATTCACCACTATTAACTTTCTGGTGAAGTACGTTAATTTAATTTCAGTTATTCTGAGTTCTTAAAGTTGGTAACGTTCTTACTATCAAGTAAAAACTAAAGAAAAACTTATCTCACATGAAGGTATTGGATGTAACTAAATACAAAAAATGTCGTAAAATTTATAACAAAGTTCCAAAGGGAGCTAAATATATGTATGATCAACAATATCAACAATATCTAAGATTTCCAAAATAAAATATTTAGGTATTATACTAGACCAACATTTAAAATGGGATGAACACATTGAGTTTCTCAACTCAAAAATAAGAAAATTATATTTTAAATTTTATCAATTACGTGACATTTTAAATACAAAGCTATTTATTACATTATATAATACCCTGTTAGAATCTCACTTAAGATACTGTATTATTATTTGGGGTAGCTCATATAGTTCTCTTTTGAGAAATTTGTCTGTATGTCATAGATTTTCAACAAATCAACTTTATGATACATACAAAGTACTTAATGTACGAAATTTATTTATTAATTGTGCTTTAAATTTTTTCGTTAAAAGAAAACTAAATCCTGTAAAAAGTGTATCTAATTATGTTACCAGATCATCAATGTTAAATAACTTTCCTGTTCCTTTTATGGCTAACTGTCTTTGTCAAAAATTCATTACTTATTATGGCCCTAATTTATACAATCTCATCTTTGGGAAAAATCGTCGAAAATTTAGATATCCAGGATGGTTACGATCTTCTGTTACTAAAAGGTAACGCGAGCCGAGCCGCACTATACCCCGATCGTGTGTTACATCCTAATATCCTGTCCCCTTAATTATTTAGCGCATGCCATTAAGCGAGAGATATAGGATGTCATCTGTTTAATCAATTTGATAAGAAATCGGAAAGTTGTGCCCTACGCAATATGGTTCCTTTTGTAATACATTACATTGCCTAGTATCGACATTGCTTGGGACTAATTCAGTCTGACCTTTCAAATAAATGACACGAATCTAACCGAACATAACCAAACATAACTTCGCCTCTCTAGAATGAAACATTAGTTAGAAAAAAGAAGTTTTTGTCTGAAAATCAAAACAAAAACGCAGAAAAATGGTTAGTCTGGGCAGCAGAAAAAACTGTAATGGAGTTTCAGAAGTAACTGAGAAGCACATAAACCGAAAAAGTCATCTTATTTGCACAAATTGTTTTAGGTAATTCATATATTCAAGTAATGAAAACGATAAGGAGAAGCTTGCATCTATGGGTTCCGTATTTACAATATACGGATACAATTATAAAATCACTCCAGATTTCTCCATGTTTCACGTCACAGCAATTTTCTACTAAACTACTGGACGGAAAATGTTGAAATTTGGTATCAGTGCATAGTTTGGTGACCCGAATAAGAGTACATATCCCAAATAAAGAAATGTTGCTTTTAGGGTTTACTTCTGGGGGAAAAACTGCAAAAATCGACCGCCCCCCCCCTCTTATCTCCGAAACTATAAGACGTAAAATTTTGAAAAAAATAGAGAAATAGAACCTCATCAGAATTTTACCGGAAAATTAAGAAGAAACCTCTACTATTAATTTTGGAGGGCAAATTACAGAATTAAACAGAAAATATGAAATTAAAATTGTTTCTAACGCATCATGTAATATATCAAATTATTTTTAAAATAAAGTATTTAAAATATATTAACAAAAATTAAAAAAAAAACTTTTTCCCCCACCTTATCTCCGAAACTATAAGCAGTAAATTTTTGAAAAAAAATTAGAGATATAGGGCCTCACCTGAATTTTACCGGAAAAATAAGAAGAAACCTGTATATTAATTTTGGGGGGCAAGTTACAGAATTAAATGGAAAAGATAAAATTAAAATTGCTTCTAACGCATCATGTAATATATCAATTGAAAGGGCTCGTTATTATAAATATATTTTTTTCATATTTTTAAAATAAATTATTCAAAAGATATTAACAAAAATTAAAAAATGTTATCCCCGCCTTGTCTCCGAAACTATAAGCCGCAAAAACTAGAAAAAAATTAGGGATATAGGACCGCACCTGAACTCCGAACTTTACAAAAAAAATATGTAGAAACCCCTAATATTAATTTTAGGAGCAACTTACAGCATTAGATGTAAAATGTAAAATTAAAAATATTTCTAACGCATCATGTAATATATCAATTTAAAGAGCTCATTATGACGAATTCAAATATATTTTTAAAACGAATATTTTAAACTACATTAACAAAAATAAATAAATTACCCATTCCCCCTTTTATTGCCCAAACTATAAGAAATACAATTTTTTGTTTACAGGAAAAATATGAAGAAATCCCTAATATTAATTTTGGGGGCCAAATATATTTTTGTAACGCATCATACATGATGTATATTAAATGAAAGAGGTTATTATGAGGAATGCAATTGTATTTTTTCATATTTTTTAAATGATTTTTACAAAAATATAAGAAAATTACCCATTCCCCCTTTTATTTCCGATCTATTAGAAAAATACGCTTATATGGCCTTACTTGAATTTTACAGTGAAAATAAGAAGATACCCCTAATATTAATTTTGGGGGCAAAATTATAGAATTAAACGGAAAATAAAAAAAATACATTTTCAACGCATCATGCAATACGTCAAATGAAAGGGTTCATTATGAGGAATACCAATTCATATATATTTTTCATATTTTTAAAATTAATTATTTACAAGATATTGACAAAAAATATTTCAGAAACTATAGTACCTAAAATTTTGAAAAACCAGTAGGAAACCCCCATATTAATTTTGGGGACAAATTATGGAATTAAACGGAAATAAAATTTTAAACGCATTATGTAATACAAGCCCGTAGCCAGCGGGGGGGGGGGTCTGGAGGTTGAAGTAATATATCAAATAAAAGATTATTATGAGAATTACAAATCTATTTTTTAATTATTTGTTTAAAAGATATTAGCAAAAATATTAAACATCCAGTTAATCCCCGTTTAGAAAAATATATTTTATTTGTATTTTTAAATAATTTGTTTAAAAGATTTAATAATTTATTATTTAAAACTAAAATTCAGAGAGTAGATTATATAAAGCTTCTTTGAAAGTTTATTAGTAAAATAAAACTCCAATGTTAATTTTGCGGGACAAATTAGAGAATTAGAAACACATTTTTATAAAAAGCCAGCGAATCATCTAGCAGATAAAATAAAAAGTCTATGTGTGTAAAATAAGTGTTGATTTTTATAAATTTAAAACGCCTCCTTTAAAAGATATTAGGGTAAATATAAGAAAATGCACTGATTTCCTGCTTGTCTGAAACTGGAATATTAGAAAAACATATAGTTTGATTCACCTACATTGTCTCAAATTTAAAAGGTGGTACGGAACCCTTAGTATGCAAGTCCAACTCGCACTTGACCAAATTATTTAAATTTACTTAAAAACACCAAACACTATTTATTATTTTTATTTGACATATGTTTCGCCAAGTGTTAGGTGTTTTTAAGTGATCTTAAAAATGATTTTCATCAACTGAAAACTCAAACAATCATCAAATTATTTAAATAAAGTCAAGTCAATATAGGAAAGATAATATAACGGTAAAAGATATTTATAATTTTGCTGATATAACTTTATGGAATACATACAATTTCATATGTATAATATAAAACAAGATAACATTTATTTTATTCAACTACAGATTAAAAATGTCAAACATTTTTCAATGGTATCTTTCTAACTTAACTACAAGAAAATATGTTTTACAAACTATACGTAATATAAAAATTGAAATATAATTTTGAAGGAAGAAGACAAAAAATAGGTTTCTTCAATAAGGAAATAAGTTGGTCGAATAATGTCAAATGTGATAATGAAGTGTGATACAAAAATTTCAAATATAAATGATTTTTTTAAGTTTACAAAGTTTGATGTGGTTGATTATAATATAGAAGGGAATAATTAATGAGTTTTCAAAGCGTGATATCTTTAATACAAATATTTCAACTTTTAAAGGATGAAGATTCCCTTGTGCAAAGGAAAAACAATTACGGTGCTAAATCCAACGTATTGTGCCACAATTAATGAGAAAATAATTTAAAATTCTGATTTTTGACATGGCATTCCTTATGAAATAAATATTAGAATAATTAGATTTTATACTTTGACTAACTTAAGTTTTTGTTTATAATTGAGAGGTAATGAGATTTTTAAAGAGCGTTTTAGTTAGTTGTAACTATCACAGTAAGATATGATGACAAATGTTTGGATTTGAAGGCAAAGCATGTAGCACAATATTTTTCATGAGTGAGGTATTATCACACAAACTTACACACTTATATTTAGACCATTTTTGAAGATTTATTTAATATTGTTTGCAAAATCTAAAAGAGACTATTTTAAATTATCTGTAAGGGTATTTTAAAAAGTAAAAGTAGAACACACTACTACAACTAACTACTTAACAGACCCAATTAGGATTTTTGGTTTGATGTAGTCAGTTTCTATGAAATCATGTTTGACACTTATTAAGATAATTAAAATATTAAAATCATAGAAATTAAAATATTCGTTAGGTAAGTGAGGAGTTTTAAATAGTAATCTTCTCAGAAAAACATATGAGTATATAGCAAACATGATATCGCATTATCGAAATCACGAGCGAGGCTCGGTCGTCCAGGTACTAAGTTCTAAAATGTTGAAACATATCTCAGTTTATATTGTTCATGTTTTAAGTTATATCATTAATTTATGTATTAGCCTTGCAATGTGGCCCGATGACTTTAAAACAGCAGAAATTTTACCCGTGCATAAAGTACGAAGTAAATATTGTCTACCTAACTATCGGCCAATAATTTTATTTCAAATGTTGCAAAATTATTTGAAAAAGTATTGCATTTTATATTTTCTAAATTTTATTAGTAAATGTAAAATATTTTCCGAAATGCTGTGTGGATTTAATAAAAATATTGGCACTAGTGATATTATTCAGCAAATTATTCACTGTAACCCAGATAGAAGTAATTACATATTTGGATTTGGCAAAGCATTCGATACTGAAAACCACAACACATTATACAAAAAATTATACCATTTGGGTATTAGTGGTAAAGCATTAGATCTTTCAGCTAATTAATTACATACAGCTGCATAAATTCAACAACCATATTTAATTTATTGTCAAAGCAACACAACTGCTTTGTGAACTGTAAAAAACAGACAGAAATTGGCTCAATGGATAACTAATACTATAAAATGAATAGACTATGTAACTTATTACACTTTGTACTAAGTAAATTTCTAACTTGTGTTAGTTGTTGTAAGAATAATAAAATTTTGTATGATTTAAGTTTAGTTTACCTAATGTTTAATTTTTAGTGTCTGTGGGTTTATTTAATGGTAATAATGTTTCATTCAATTTATACTGATTTCAACAAATAAATAAATAAATAAAATAATTATTTTTCTGCTAGGAGTCATATTTATTTTAACATAGATAAAATAACCAAGAAAAACTAGATAGTAGACAGATTCCTGATGCTGCTTCTGACAAATCGGCGCACTTTTCAAACATATAATTAATATTTTCAGTTTCTTGACTTTATGCTCAAGCAAGCCAGAACTGTCCTTGTGTTAAATCATTGAACCTGAAAAATAATTCCCCAATGTTGACACATCATTTCTTTCCCTTTCTTTCTCCAAGCAACCTGTTCCCTTCTCAAAATATAAAAGCCTCACACTTTTACGTCGACATCATCTTTTATTGATCTATAGAGTTACAGCTAAAAAATAAAAACTTTTCCGTTCACTATTGATTTCTCCTTCAACGCTTGATTTGTTGTGTATTTACACATCACTTATATTATGTGGTTTTTGAAAAAGCATGACGTCTATGTTTAAACAAATAAATGTTTGAGAATTAGTAGGAATGCATTATGTATTATGTACATTACATAAATATACCTATTTAATATAATTTATAATTATTGGAAAATTGTACTAACAACTAATACATATTTATTTTATTTTGACATCTCTCATGATATTGAACCAAAAAAAATATGATGGAACAGATGTTTCAATATCATTATAGTTACAAGTTTAATATACAGTGTGGAACAAATGGAATAAATTCGATAACGAATAATGGAGTGCTTGTAGGAAAAAACGCTTGTAAACGTTGATTTGTATTTTGAAATGAGCATTTTTTCAACAAAAAAAATATATAGGGTGTGTCATGTGATTATTTTAAATGCAGGCACACCGCCGTCTTCAACTAGGCTGGGGTCCTTGGACACAGAAGGATTTGGGGCCCTGTTGGAAAGTAAGAAAAGTGAATTATAGTAAAGTTTTTTTACTAAGTATGACCATTTATTATAGTGTTACGTTATATTTTTATCTTTAATATATTCCATTACCTGTCTTTTATTTGCATCAGGATAAACTTTGTAAATATATTTAATATTTATTATTCCGAATTCCGAGATTTCTTTTGACATTTACTTGTATTAAATCTTAGGTTATCGATAAGATATATGTCAAGGACGAGCACTTCTAGGGTGAATTTTATAGTTGGATATTTAGTCGATTCATAGAAAGGTGCTACTTGTCCTCATCGTTAATCCTGGCATAGTGTATTTTGCGCTTAAGAATGTATAGTTTTACGGTGTTGTGTTCGATTGACAGCAGACTTGTGACTGAAAAAAGAAAGTGAGTGGTGGTAATTTTTGAAACAAGTTGATTAGAAGCCGGATGGCATGCCGAAAGTTTAAGGGATTATTCAGAACTTTCCTGGCTTGAGTAGCCATCCGTTTCGGGAACTGTCTGTTGTGTGAATAGTTACTGGGAAAAATCTCGCTAGAGGATATAAAACTTTCTGGTGCTACTGCATCTACCGAGACACCTTCGTGGTCATATTTGCAAGGAAAACCCCTGTCTTATTAGGGTTTTTTTGTGTATGGTTTTATTACGTTTGTGGCTTGTGGCATGCTGATTTGAATTGTCTGGTTAAGCGACGGTAATTGGCTAACCTTCAGCAGACCTTCAGTTCTGACATCTTACTGGATTTTCTATGATAAGTGTTATTTACTTATTTGAGGTTACTTGATTGTTTGCGATACCGATTATATTTGTAAGATATTTAAAGTTGCGGCTAATGATATATTCACTTATTTAGCAATTGTTAGCGGAAATTAACATAGAACATCATACTTATTCTACGTAAATACCTCCCCTCGAGCTCGAGTGAAGTGTAATCATCTTCATTCGTTTAATTTCTGAATTAAATAACTGCTGTTATAATCTAATTGCGATATAAGACGTTTAGATCACGATACAGCAATAGTCGAGTCAACTTTTAGCTTATCGAACTCTGAATTTGTAATTATCTAAGCATACACTCAAATAAAGGAAAATTGTTGTCTAGTAAAGTGTCTTAGTGTACCTATGATTTGAGACTGATTACATCTAACGTTTAGTCCAATGCATTGTTTTATTGATCGCTACTAGGATTGGTAGGTATCCCGGTCAGGCTTATTGAAGGTATAGAGTTACCTGCCTGGCGCCCATATCTAACTCTCAGTATATTTCACATCAACGAATGTCCCCGTCTTCACTGAGCCACCGGCAATACCTTCTTGGTTAAGATTCCGATAACGGTTCGGGATATCTGTTGAGTCAAATCTTCTATTATATCCTTAAACTCAATTTTTGGAAGGATATCACTTTCTATACACATAATTATACGAAAATGGATATTATGCTTGAGTTTCAAGAAAACCCACATAATTCTGGTCGAAAAGCAGCGACTCTGTTCAATGTTAGCCATACATCAATTTTAGAGTATTAAAGGAAAGTAAAATGTATCCCTATAAAATGAATTATGAAAATTATTATTAAGATAAAATGATGTACATATATTACATAATATAATACAGCTATTATAATAATGAAGTCTGTATCTCATAATAGTAATAGAATATCATACTTCTTTATTATTGAAACTTGTTAAAATTATAAAAACATTTAAGCAATTATACATATGGAAATATTTTTATATATACTTATATTAAAATTTTTCATGGTATTAATTCTTATGGTTATTGTAAGTAAATGTATATAATAACAAGGATTTGGGTATTATATACTTAATTAATAGTTAATGTTATAACTATATTTATATTAGAAATGCTTGATCAAGTACAATTAAAAGTTAATTCATGCAAATATAAGTCACAAGCAATGAAAAAATAAATTTAAAAAAATCTCACTTAAAATTCATTTTAGAAACCCACCTACCTTATAAGATTTCATAAGATATTAGCAGACCCTAAAATATCTTACGCAATTTATGGACGGTCTCTAATCTAAGATCAACCTCACTTTTTATTCTAATAGGTCTATCAGTCTCATTCTTCTATAAATAAACTTATCAAAATGATCCATATTTCATGCCGCCTTGTAGTCAGTTGGTGTTGTTCTTCATTAAAGTAAATATATATAATACATATATATATATATATATATATATATATATATATATATATATATATATATATTATTTAAGATATATTGTTTTATAAGATGTTGAAAATACAAGAGAAAGGGAGTATAAGCGTTACTTATCAAAAATTGAAATGCTGTGGAACCTTTGGTGTGTCACAAATTTAAAAGCACAGTTTTGTACCCTAACACCAACTTTTAGTTTAAATACTCAACGCCGTTTCAACAACTCGAAGTTGTCATTATTAAGGAGTAAACCAAACAGTTCGGTTTACACGTACAAATTATAAACCTTATGTTTGAGTTGTAGTTGATTTCACACCATGGGCGTACCCACAGTGGGGCACGGTGGGGCACTTGCCCCATCCTGACTCGAAGACTCGAAGCTAATAAGTACTTAGTAATTTTTTTTAGGTTTATGATATAAGTAACAAAATTAAATAATCATATTGTAACTTTTAAAATTACCGCGCGAAATCATGCAATATTGTATGCATGATTCGAGCGCGCATGCCCTGATGTCGTTTGTGGTCGACTCGAGTGATTTTCGAACGAAGCCCGCCCGCGCGCCCGCGCTCCCGCACACCGCACCACAAAGCCCAAAAACGCTTGCGACGACGTTGCGACAAATAAACAGTGATTCAAAACTCTTTGTTTTTCTAAGTTTAATTGAATTCCTGATTGCGTGAATAAAAAGTGATATTATCAACCTAACCTACTGAGTTCTGAACTAATTGGACGATACTTAAATATGAATAAATTGTTTGGATATTAGTGGCTATCTAATCTAACCAAAATGGATATAAGAAAGTTTTTTAGCGCAGCAATAAGTACGTACCTCCTATCTATCTACCTATTACCGAAATTCCGTTAGTATTGCATTTTCTTTAGAATTGACATACAGTATGTTAATTCTAAAGAAAATGCAATATGTTACAATAGTATGTTACATACTAACCAAATTAGTGTCAATTTTATAGTTAAGTACATATTTATTGGAGAATGGGGTTTACTTAACTTTTTTTTGTTTTTCGTTTTGAGTTGAAATCTTAAAATAAAATATTTACGTAATCTGCAATATATTTCCTTACTGATTCTGAAGTATTAACATTTTAAATAGGTACCAATTATCTATTCAATTTAGCTTGTTCTTGACTTCTTGTCTTGTTTTTAATCCCAAGATAAAAGAGGGTAGTTATAAGTTTGACGTGTGTGTGTATCTGTGATTCTGTGGCATCGTAGCACCCAAACGGATGAATCGATTTTGATAGTTTTTTGTTTGTTTGAAAGGTTACTTAATCGAGCGAGAGTGTTTTTAGCTATGTTACATGAAAATCTGAACAGACATTTCGGAAATTTTGTAGAGGAAATTAATTATTCATTCAGTGGCATTTATTAGGCGTGTTTTTTTTATGTCGGGGTTTTTTTAAATTTTCATTTAATTACTTGGTAACATATATATCTATACCCATTATTTTTAGCGAGACAGAAGAGGAAGCATCCAGATAAAAGTAGTGGAGAAAGTGATAGCGGTGGAGAAGAGTCGAGCCAAAAGAACATAGCAGCCGTTAGTGATGACGTCGTCGCTAGCACGAGTAATAGCGCACCTGTAACCTCGGTTCCTCCTTCGTCTGTATCAGTGTCAAGTGCAGTTTTACTACCACCTGCTTCTGAACCACATGATCAAATCTATTCTTCTAATGACCTGGGGCAATGGCAAGGTCGACCTTTTAATATGACCTCAACTAAAAAACTTGAAGTTTTAAAAAAAATTTGGGTTCCACCACCAAGTTATGACTTTGCTAAAGACGCTGTGCAATTAAAAAGAAAATCAAGTATAGCTGGTTGGCGGAATATGCTCCTTGGCTGGCGTATTCTCAGAAATTAAAGGGCGCGTTATGCATTTATTGCGTGTTGTTTCCACCAACTATAACTAATATGCAAGGTTCATTTATAGTGAGGCCTTTTACTCGCTTTAAGGATTTCCACGAATTTGCAAAAACTCATGCGTCATCACAATGCCACAAATCATCGGCTGCAGCTGCGAAATGTTTTGCTGAGAATATGCCTGTTGATGTCCAGCTGATTTCTGCCCACCAAAGAGAAATAGAAGACAACAAGAAAATCATAGCCTCAATAATTTCGACCGTGATGTTCTGTGGTACTCACGACCTACCTTTGAGAGGGAAAGACTAACATGAAGGTGTTTTCATAGACCTTATAAAACTTAAAATTGGGTCTGGTGACCAAGTATTGAAAGATCATACAGAAACCGGTGCAAAAAATGCCACATACACTTCACCGAAAATTCAAAATGAGATAATTAGTCTATGCGGGGATGTCATTAGAGATGATATCATAGCTGAGGTAAAGAACGCAAGCGCCTACAGTATCCTGGCAGACGAGAGCTCTGACATATCAGGAATAGAGCAACTTTCCATTGGTGTTAGATTTTTTAATGAAGAAAAGATGGTGGTTCGCGAAGAGTTTGTAGGTTTTGTGGAATTAACTACCATGGATGCAAAATCTATAGCTTCTGCCATTGACAATTTTATTGACAACATAAGTCTGGATCCAGAAAAATGCGTAGGACAAGGCTATGATGGATGTTCCACTATGCCAGGAAAGGATGGTGGTGTTCAAAAAATTTTGCAGGCAAAGTATACAAAAGCGCTTTATTTTCACTGTTCTAGTCACAAACTGAACTTAGTTGTGCACGACTTAAACCAAATACCAGTAATACGATATACAGTTTCCACAATAAAAGAAATAATAAAATTCTTTCGAGAATCACCCCTTCGTCGAAAATGCGTACCAAATATACCAATGTTTTGTGAAATTCGTTGGTCGCAGAAATATAAAAGTATATCCGTTTTCAAGGAACACTACGTGCAAGTGGTCACGGCACTTTCTACACTGTCAAAAGACGGTAATAGTGCAACCAGAAAAACTGCTCTTTTCAATTGTATTACGCAGCTGTAAATGCGGAATTCATTGTTAGTGTTTGCCTTATAGCAAAATATTCTGCAATGCTTCAACCGGTGGTAAACGCACTGCAGTCTAAAAGTTTAGACTTGCTGCAGTGGGCAAACCACATTAAAAGAATTATTGACACCTTTGAAAAACACCGTGAAAATGCCGACGCTCAAAGCGTAAGTTTGATAGCCGAAGCAGAATCAATCGCCGACGATCTTGATATAGATTTTAGAATGCCGCGGATAACAAATCGGCAGACACATCGTGCTAATCCTCCGGCAAAAACTCCCAGCGAGTTTTGGAAGAGATCATTGATGATTCCCTACCTGGATTCATTGATCATGTCCCTACAGCAGCGCTTTTCTGAGAGCAATTTACCTGCGTATTTATTACTTACATTGCACCCGCACATAATGCTTCAAATGCCTTACGAAGACTTTGTAAAAAAAATGGAAACTCCTTGTAATTACTACAAGTTAAGTAATTTTCTTGGCGAGGCTGAACTGTGGTATAACATGTGGAAGCAAAAAAATGTGACACAGAGTGAACTGAAGGATATAGATTTAGTAGCGCTTGTTGGAGAAACACAGCTGTTCTATCCAACCATAAAAGAAGCGCTTTTTATTTCACTTGCACAGCCCTGTACAACATGCACTATCGAAAGATCATTTAGTACTTTACGTAGAGTAAAAACTTGGTTACGGTCAACAATGACAGAAAACCGGCTTGTTGGCCTCTGCATGATGAGTGTGCACAAGAAGAGGGTTCAGGAATCACAAAATACATTTGAAAAGGAAATTTTAGCTAGATTCAGCTAAAATCCCCGCAAGCTATTATTGAAGTAGTGTAGGTAAGGTATATAAAAAGCATTTTTAATTTTCTACTACTTATAGAGTTTTTACTTTTATTTGCTTCTGCCCCACCCTTTACGAAAGTCTGGGTACGCCCATGTTTCACACTGTTGTCTACCTATACTTTATTGCCGTTAAATTTTAGGAAACGTAAATCAATAACAACACTGTTTTAATACCTGGCAACTTCACAACGAACTAAGCTAACTTATATATTGTAAATAGGTTAGAAATTGGAAACTAAATTATTTTAATTCGCTCAAGTTTATAGGTTCAATAAATAATACCACGCCTATATTCTTTAAAAGTATACTAGTTCAATATTTTATAAAAGTATAATGCTGTATACATTTGTGGTACTATTTGATTATGAAAAAAGGCCAAATGACAAAATTTTCTAAATATTCCAAAATTAATTATATTGTTCATGTATATATTTTCAATATATTCTACCATTATTGGTTGAAATACAAGCTGTAAGGATATCTGAATCTCAATATTGATGTTAATAGACAAGTCTCTTATGTCAATGATGCCCTACCCTATACCTTATGTTTATTGAATTTACTAGGTTCGTTCTTACAGAACGAATTACCGATACACAACCGATAATCGTCGTGCTCGGTGACGAGTTACCGTTTACAATTATGTTACGCTCAATACGATTCTGGTTGCTTATCGGTTTCACGTCGTGTTGGAACACGCCTACCATTTTATGTTTGGTTCAAACTATGCAGTGGCAGATTTACGCTAGGAAACAAACTTAGCGTTTATTGGTTTTGAGTCTCAAAATCAAATAAAAATAAACCACCATGGCGCAGACAATTGGATCACCTTGAATTGAAGATTGTACCTTGGTGAAGCTTTGACAGTGCCGGAACCGGATATCATTCACCAACGTTAGATATCTCAGAGGCACTTCCCTTTCCGTCCTCTCGAATCTGGCATCGACGTGGAGAGGTGATGAAATACGACCAGACTTATGTATTTTCCTTTCACAATGCTGCTGTTCATTCAAAATAAAACATGCTGTTCATTCAAAATAAGAAGACTCACATGCTTATATATACTAGCTGTCGCCCAGTGGTCGAAATTCGACCAATTGTATCAATATCTTTGGCTGCCGAAGTACGTTGAATATTTTATCGTGACATTCTATCTTAGGACTTAAGGGAGAACAGCAATTACACGGAGCGGATCCAGATTCGGAACTTCTGTGTGATAGTTTTCTCGAAAATCCTAGATGTCGGTCTTACATCTCGCTTCTACAAATAACTAACGAAATTAAAGTTCTTTTTCAGATATAATTAATAGGACTTTATTTGGGTTCAAATTCGTAATTCTTAATTTAATATGACGACAATTCAACCGCTAATGGGCTACCCTACATAATTATTTTTTCTAACCACTCAATTCTCTAACATTTATATATAATTCCATCTCATTATATATTTCCACCACCCTGTATATGCAACTGCTCATGGACCACGCATAATATTTTTTAACATTTTTGAACCAGCCGGTAAACCATTCTGTATATGCTACTGACTATAAGCCACCGTATTTACTCTTTTTGTTTATGAAATTTTTAACTATCTTCTGTAACAATAATTCTACTCCTATCTATATTTCAATCATCATAAATATGGAACTCATCGTGGGCTACTCTATAAATTGTTTCCTTTTCTAACATTTTTTATAATCATCTTGTATATCTATAATTCATATATTTCATCTACCCTATATATACTACTGCTTAAGGGTTACGAAATATTGTATTTCCATTTTTACGCCACCCTGTATATGCATCTCTGTATAATATTTTTTGCACCACCCTGTATAACTGTAATTCTATTGCGCCCTCTATTCCAAGAACCCTGTAAAATCAACCGCTAATGGGCTTTCCTATATAATTATTTTATTAGTTCTAATTGCACTCTACTCTATATTTTAAACACCCTATATATGCAACTGCTTGTGTGCTAACCACGAAAAAAATCACTTCTAACATATCTAGAATCGCCTTTTGGAATTATAATATACAACGCCTTATATCGCAGTCAATTTAGAACATGAGAACTTTTTACCCATCCAAAAATCGCCTAAGCAGCAATTTTTACTTAAAAAAATATTAAATAGCGATAAAATTCTTATAAGATTCTACACATCAATTTGTAAGTAATTTCGAAAAGATTGTTGAGGAGGTCTTGAATTATTTTGTCTATTCTTGGGTTTTCTCTCCTCCAAATTTTTTCCTGTAACAGATAAGTATTTAAAAATTGTATATGTAGAACAAAGTGTAGTAAGGCAATTTCGTAAAATTGCCCGGATTACTGGCTGTCTGTACAGAGATTCTTCCTCACAGTTTTTCTGAGAGAAAGAGATGTCTATAAAATGATCAACCAGTATTCCTGTATATAAGTAATGTATTGTATATTGTGTAATACTTATCTGTGTATGGAGACGTTTCAACTCCGAGTCTGGAGTCGTTGTCAATCGTTTAGTGTTGTTGGCCAATCATGTATTAACGAGCACCGGCAGCCATAGGATAGACTGGGATAAAACAAAGATCTTGTTGAAAGAAGAAAATTTAAAAAAGAGAAAACTTAAAGAAGCCAGCTGTATGATGATAAACAACACTGAAATCGGAGCACCTTCAGCCGACCTTCATTTGGACTGGAAGAATTTACTGCTAACAGAACAAAAAAACGGTAACCTCAGAGTCAAGTGATCGCCAAACGACAAATTGTCAGTGTCAAATTTTTTGACAAACAATAAATTCAAAATCAAAGCGAAAATTTTTTAGAAAAAAAACCTCGAAAACAACACTAAACGATTGACAACGACTCCAGACTCGGAGTTGAAACGTCTCCATACACAGATAAGTATTACACAATATACAATACATTACTTATATACAGGAATACTGGTTGATCATTTTATAGACATCTCTTTCTCTCAGAAAAACTGTGAGGAAGAATCTCTGTACAGACAGCCAGTAATCCGGGCAATTTTACGAAATTGCCTTACTACACTTTGTTCTACATATACAATTTTTAAATACTTATCTGTTACAGGAAAAAATTTGGAGGAGAGAAAACCCATGAATAGACAAAATACATCAATTTGTATTGGAAATTTTTTTCAAGAGCAGTTTCAACCTCAAGTATGCTACCAAATCTGTATTGAAACTCTCGTAATTTCAAAACTGAGCTGTCATTATTATTGTCACAATCTCGTTCTTTCTCGGTAATATGATTTTTCCGGAGCAATCGATTTGTAGACGCCAAAACCCCGAAACGAAATTTCGACTGTCATAGTGCAGTTTGCGAGAATTACATATATTAAGATATATGTAAATAAACAAAACATTATATGTATTATATTGTTAGGTAAATAAGTAAAAATATATTTGCAGCATATCACATCTCGTTAAAAGAACATTTAACAATTTTTGACTGACTGCTAATATTTTAGAAAACATGTTAAAATGCAATGTATTACTTATACTTATTAAATTTTCATTTGCACATGGCATAAAATAAAAAAAACATCTGAAATCAAATGTATCAATTAGCTTTATAATCTCTCAATAGTTAGTTTACATACGTAAAAGTTTTCATCGGGGGATTATATCAAACATTTAAGAAATACAATGAACCACCTGTTAATTTATGTTAAATAATACCTTTATTTGTTAACAATTTTTGTAAATTCATTGAAATTGAAATTTTGAAAATTATACATTGATAATTTTCTTATTGCATTGAAAAGGTACCTTAACCTAGCGGTTAACTGGTTGTTAACTATAAGAAATGCCAAATTGAAATTCAATCTGCTACAATGTGATTGGCCGGGAACTATTCGAGAAATTAGAACTATTGCCATAATGTCAGATCTAACTATTTATTTTCAATTTCACTATTTGAATTTATACCATAGCCTTTGAAATCTTAGTTAAATTGTATGAAGCTCTTAGCCTTTAAAATAGAAACAATATAAATTAATAGTATAAAGTTAAAATAATAAAATATTATCGGAAAAACATTGTTCAGTTGCCACGCAATACAAATTTCTGATTTTAGTTGACAAATTATATTTAGAAAAACTTGCGAGTACCCAATAAATTGCCATTATCATATAATATCAATTGAATTCTCAATAGCATGATAATGTAGAATAACTTTCAGGACCAAACAAAATTTGTTAGTTTTTCGTTTAATTTAGTTTGTTTTTCTCATTCGGGTCAATCCGTCTTACGATTTTCTCTCCACGCAATCTGGCGACACTGTGGACGTAAATTATGAATTTTTTATTTTACTTTATTTAATGAATGAATCAATATTATAAATATATTTTAGCATTCTGCACTGAAGGTCGTCAGTAGCTCTTAAACAAAACAAAACTCAAATAAACCGGTTGTGGGACAGAGGAGAAAATGGTACCTAACCGTTTTGTCTTTGCCTATTTATATATAGATTCTGCTATAGTAATATTTCCAGTATTTTACAAAAGTTAAGAATAATTCAGATGGGTCTTTAGTTTGTTATGTCCGTTTTAATACCTTTTTAACTGGACACACTTCTATAACGATGGTATGATGCTGGACCTCATCCAAATATTAATCAATGTTGTTAGAGACCGAGTTTGTTTGTTTCTGTAAGTCATACTCCTAGAAACTTTAGTTTCTTTTATTGTTAGCTAAGGCCCAGAATTTATGTTTGTGTCAGGTTCACATTTATTGACGTAATTCCTATAGGCAATTTTTATTGCTGTGTTAACCTTAGCACGAATTCGTTGAAAGTGCTCAAGTGCCTGAATATCATTACAACGTTTATAGTTAGGCAAATACTGAGATTTTTCATGAATTTGTTTTATAATAGTGTCAGTAAACTACGGAGGATACTGTATTTTATTAATTACAGTAATTTTATGTAATTCAAATACACTATTCAACCTGTGATGGAAATATGTGGAAGCATCGTCATCATCAATAAACGTTTCAAAAGATATCCAATCGATATTAGACATTATTTCACTTACAAGCACAAAGTTAGTTTTCCTAAAATTGTAGCAACTGGATAAGGAAGTTTCTAGGTTCTTTACCTTCTTAATCTTCAAATCACATACAATTTCCAAGCTGGATGATCACCATCTTCCGAAACCGGTGGATCGGACGATCTCTCCACTGTACAAGAACAGTTACAATAAACTAAGTCTAACAGTTTGTCAAAGCAGTTCAAAATAAAATTCAATTGTGTTAAATTATAGAAGCTTGCAAAGTTCTTTAAGGCAGTCAATCTGGCATCGATATGCATCCAATTCAAAGACAACACATAATCAGAAATAGTAAAACCACCCACAATTATAATTTAACGGTTATATAAAATGTGAAATGAGTCTATCCAATGAAAAAGAGTTTCAGATAGCTCAAGGAGGAGGAGACAGTTCATTTTATTTTACCTAAAACAACATCAATAAATTCCAAAGAGAAGACTAAGTGATCTTTAAGGTTAATTGGAATGCAAATATATTCTTCATGATCAGCAATGAATACAATTACGAAGGGTCGGGCACAGTTTTGTGATTCTACGTTGAGTCTGATCAAGTGTCTTACGCAAAATATGGATTCCACCCGATAACTGCGAATTCAAGTAGGATTTGTATATATTACTTAGCAAAGTAACTGACGTATTTAATAAAACCAGAGAAATTATGTATGCCATAGAGTTGGCTTTTGTTGTTACTTTAGAAATATGAGCAGACCATTTCAAATCGTTATAAATGATTAATCCAATCCAATCTTTGGGTAACAACAGGGACTACACTTGTAGAAGTTTAAATGAAGACACCAATCACTGTATATGAAGTACCATTTGACCTATAATTTAAATCAGGAGTCGTTGGTAGTTATTTACCCTTATACTGGCAACTTGAGGTTTACTCAATTGTCCTACAATTTGAATATAGATCTGATGCGGTGAATTGATAAATTCATGTTAGAAGCAGCAAACATTGCTAACCGCTTTCATCATCACTTATGAACCTTAAATACCATAATTTTAACAGCAAACGCGTATAAGTAAATCATTATGATATTAAAGAATCCAGAAGAAACTGTTTCTTGCTTATGTTGTAATGCATAATGTAAAAAATGGTGACATAACCATAATGCCCCCAATGGAACGTTGTAGAAAAAACACAAAATCTTCAAAATGAGTGTACACAAAAATATCGGAAAGTAAATTTTTGTCAATAATTCTGAACTTTATGGTAATAAAAGCTGAACCATTAATTTTCAACATAATGATAGCTTAGGTCGTTAAAACGAATTGGGCGCAAGATGGATATTGGCCGTTAAGTAGATCCTAAATCTTCCAAAATTGCAATTTAAATAAATTTCGAAACAATTTGCAGTATTTAAATAACAGTAGACAGGTTAATCTAATCAACCAACAGCAACAGACTAAAAATCATAAAAAATAATTAGGTCAATTAAAACCTAATAAACAGTGTAGAAAAAACGTAATCATACTGATAATCATAATTTAAAAGTCCCAGATCTATCCGTGTTGTTTGACAGCTATTGTCCTTGCCATAAGTAGACAACAACTCCAAGATAGATGAAACGAAATGCTTTATATGTACTTTCAAAACATCTTTAGTATGTCCTCATTGGACTAGCCTGGAGAATACTTGTTTTACTGAATATCTTTTTAAATTATTTAAATTACAAATATTTAAAAAACTACTTATCCCACAGTATACATCTTGAGCCCATATAAACTTAAAATTACAAACTATCATTTTTACTAAGATTAATGAAAATTTATCCAATCAGGATTTATAAAAACACTTTAAGAATGATTACTGATTCTTCATAACTGTTCTATTGACGGCACTACGATCCCTTCATCACTTTGCATGGTAGCAAAAATCAAAAGATCCCCAAACACATATGGGGTTCTTTGGTTTTCGTTTTGTTTTGCGCCTGTATACTAATTCTGCAATGACATAAATGGTTTACTTCTACGAGTTTACTATTAAAATCTTATCAATTGTTACCCATGAAGTGTTACTATAGTGGGAGTATAAGCGAATTACTGTTAAATTTAATGTCCCAATGAATTCATTTTGCTCTATAGTCAGATGTATAAAGGTCGATTTACATCAAACGAACTTTTAGTGTAAACGAAAGCCCCTTTTCAGCGTTTACACCAAAAGATCAACGAGCTATAATGAGAATCAAGAATTAGAATTGTTGCACAATACATGTTTACATCAACCGAACGAATGTTCTTTGCTCTTTCGTGTCAATTCTGTGCTTGGTAGTGCTTCGCTATGTCTTACTCTGAAAGCGATATCATAATTGCAAGTGCTGTATTTATTGTTTTGTCGCAAATGCTCAAAAATAAAAGAAGGAAGAGACATTAGTGGGTTACAAATTTAATGCAACGAAAGAGTCTGGATAATGTAGGTGAAACAATGACGGATATGCAAGAGCAAGAAGAAAGTGATCAATTTCAAAATTTTTGTAGAATGGCACCAGAAGATTTTGACCATTTATTATCTCTGAACAGCCACAAAATTCGGAAATCAAGTACGAATTTTAGAGATTCGATTCCTGCATATGACTGATTTTTGGCAACTGGAGATTCCTATGAAAGTCTGATGTATTTTACTAAAATGTCTAAATCTACCATATGTAATGCTATATCTAAAGTATGTGCTGCGATAAATGAAGCATTGCAAGATTACACTAAGGTAAGTAAATGAAATTATACTTACTAAGATATTTTAAGACATTTATTGAAAAATAAACAATCTTGGAACTTAGGTACACAAAAAGTAACTCGAAAAGAAATTTTACTTAAAATTGTTAAAATAATACAGCAGCAGCAGTTAAAATAATACAGCAGCAGCAACCTCTGGTTTCTTCAGTTGCGGTGTTATTCGGAATGTGCAATTGTTGGCCTGTGTTTATGGTTTTATAGTATTTTTTGTGAACGGTTTTCCATCACTGTTGTTATCTGGTTGGTCGGCGGTTGATCCTTGATTACAGGATGCAGTAACGTATCTTATGAACTGTTTTCCATCTGATTGGAAGGTGGTGATCGATCTATGATTGCAGAATGCAGTAATGTATTTTGTGAACTGTCCGAATATGAAGTCACTGGAGTTGATGCAAAATTTGACTCAAAATCAAATTTCCCCAAATCAGCGTCAAACAGTATATTATTTTTATTTTGTCTATTCATTGGGTTTTCTCTCCTCCAAATTTTTTCCTGTAACAGATAAGTATTTAAAAATTGTATATGTAGAACAAAGTGTAGTAAAGCAATTTCGTATATTATTTATATCATGTTCAACATATTCATTTGTCTGTTTTGAATATTCACGATGTTTTAAAGCAACGTGATTACCAAAGGCTTGACTCTTGTCCCTTATCTTTGATTTATATGTATCTTTTAAAATACGGTAGGCTACTCGAGTTTAGATTTTTTGGTGGCATTGTCGAGTGGCCAGATCCCAGGGAAGTTGAAGGTTGCGATTGTGATGTGGTGTGTACTGAAGCTGCAGATTGTGGATGTGTGTAGGGCCCACTACCGCAGCTTCTTGTTCATTTTGCTCATTATCCTGCTCAACAACCTATGTAAAAGAACAGTTTTATAAATATACACCCTAAAGTAAGTTCTTATTAATTTCAGGCACCATCAACAGAAGAAGAATGGATACCAATCGCTCAGGAATTCAATGAGAAATGGAATTTCCCAAACTTTGTCGGTGCTGTAGATGGGAAGCACTGCATCATACAAGCACCTATTTCTGAAACAATACTTTCTATCAGAAACTACAAAATAATGAATTAAATTTGCCTAATGACCAAAGCCTCCCAAGAAGACAACAGAATGTGCAATATGTATTTGTAGCAGATGACGCATTCCCATTACAAAGACACATCATGAAGCCATTTCCTGGTACTCACGCCAGGGGATCCGAAAAACGAATTTACAACTACCGTTTGTCTAGAGCAAGAAGAATAGTAGAAAATGCGTTTGGCATACTTTCAGCAGTTTTTTATGTATTGCGAAAGCCTATGTTACTACAACCGGATAAAGCATCTCTCATGGTTATGACCTGCGTATGTCTACATAATTATTTGATGAAAAGGAAAGCTTCTCGGAAGCTATATAATTCACCGGGTATGATGGATAAAACATTTGAAGATGACGTCGTTACACCAGGCCAGTGGAGAAATGCGGACCGTTTGCCATCATTTCTCCCGTTACCCAACACTGAACGAAGGCACACTTTACAATGTGAAAATATACGGACAGAATTTTCAGACTATTTTAATTTGACGATATTTTACCATGGCAAAAGAATATTGCATAATTGCATAACAAAATTTTATAAACACCTTTTTCGAAATGATTGTAAATGAACCTACTATTAAAAAAGTATAATAAATAAACATAAGTACCTACTTACAATGTTTTTATTTTGGTTAGTGTCGAAATCAAATGTTTTCCTCGGTTTATATTTGTCCATCAGAAAGTGCATACTTTTAAATGCAAACCATTTTGAATTATAAGTACAATAGGTACCGCAGCATGATTTCGTAGTCATTGTTTTTGCCTTTCTCGGCGGTATGATGCAAGAAGCGAGTCCAACTTTTTTTTACTTCTTCAATATTACATTCTAGTAAATTTGCAATTTTCTGCCAAGCATCTTGTTTGTATGTTGTATTTTTATAGTGTTCAAAAGTCGGATCCCACAGACATCTGGAATTTTCGTAGGCTTCTATCATTAATAAACATTTTTCTTGAGACCAATCCATAATCGAATTGATAAGTATGTAAACAAATCGCTAGAACACAAAAACGCTTTGAAGAGTACGCTCGAGGGAGCGAGCATGATCGAACACCTAAGAATGCTCTAAGCAACTGTTCGCACGCTCTAGCGCCGTTTACATCGAGCCAGCGAGCATTCCTAGAATATTCCATAGAAACTTTGCGAACGCAGACAGAACAACGAAAAAATTATCTACGTCTGTTTACACTAAACGAATTTGATAGAGTGGGGTTAGAATGAGCATTCACTCGTCTAATGTAAATCGACCCTAATGTAAGAGACATTCTTAATATTCTTGTAAGTATTTCAAGCACAGGTAGATGTTTGAAATTCTAATTTAAATTTTTGATATTGAACGTGCTGGTGGAAAAGATGATAGTTATTACAAATTCAGGGCTATTAATGGGAAAATTGGCTAACGCTATGTTAAATATAAACAGGCTAAATGCTGGTTGGTTTCCCCAATTTTTGCACTAATTTCCGGTTTACTATAGCAACAGGAGAATAGATGTTTAGTGCTTGTTGCCACTGTTGCCAGATCTGATGATTTAAAGTAAATGTCCTGATATTTGTATAATTTTATCTTTGGTATTCTTAGTTAAATCTTATTAAATTTAAGCCGTAAAAATACAAAACACCTAAATTATAAAATCTTTACAACAGTATTTAATAGTTATCAGAAGATTGCAGCATCAACCTGATTTGAGTTCACAAATTGCATATTACAAAGTATTGAGAGTTACTGTTTGCGTACTACAATAGTCGGGTAATTTAAAAATGAAACTAACTGCCTCAATTAGGTTTCAGAAAATTTTCAATAATTCTATTATCAATATTTTATTTTTTAAGACAAAACTGGTAGGTACGTTAAATTGTTTATTATCTATTTTTTTTTACTTTGTAAGTAATTAATTTAATATCAACTTTTAATATCAATGGCAGATCTCTTGAATCATATTTGTCGAATGCGTAAAACATATTGATTTTTTAGAAATTTTCTCTTTAAGTAATCTGAAATGTGCACGGGTCTGTACAGTTGCATAACACATATGGCGTCGTGTTGTCGATTTTAATGTTGATTCTTATTGGTGGAAAATGAGTGGGAAATGGCCGTGGCTTCCGGGCTTGGCACCACTCTCCTTATACGCACTCTGGGTAAACTTACATAAAGCAACCGAAGGCACAGTTATTTGTTGTGCTATTTATGCATGCCAGTGCTGTAAATAGAACACTTAGAGGTGAGCTCTGTGCCGCACTGTGCGCAGTTGTGCGATAACAGAGGTAGTCTGTTTTAGTACCTAAGAGCAGAATATTGTAGTGTTCCAATTACTGCACAATAGCGCATAATGCGACACAGTGCATGGATGTTTTATATAATTTTACCAGGTTAACATAAAACGATAACAGAAAAGATGAAGTATGTTCCAATTAAGGCCTGAAAATTGCGGCACTTTTCACTTTGTGCTTGGTAATTGGAAACCTACCTATATACATTTATGTGATAAATTGGTTATAAGTTGTTAGTTATTTTAGCACAGAATGTGGGGCTTATTTTTTATCAGGTTTCTAGGTGGACAATGGGTCTTCTTTCCCTGCTCATTTCTAGAGTGTGGAGTTTTGATGGGTTGCTTTGGTGGTGAGGAAATTCCATTGGCGGTACGTTAGGCAGCGTAAGCCGAATTGTAGGTAGCAAATGTTGACGCAACGCACCGCCCTCACCTCGTTTAACACGTTTTTGTTGGACACAGCCTTACTAAACTTTGCAAATCTTAAATACTTATAGATAGAGAAATATAGACAGAATAAATATAGGACAAAATTCACTTTTGCTTATGGACGGACACTCTTTATCAGCTATAACAAAAATGAAATAAATTCTGCTCTGACGTATATCTAAAAAGAGACAACGGTACTGAAGCAATTATTAAAAAGGTCAACGACTTAAATCTACTGGTCGCCAGCTGCAATCAATATTTTATTTCAGGAGTTGGAAACGAAATAACAATCAACCCAGTGGAAGCCCAGGTAGATTATTAAGAAGTCCTGTCAGTTTCGATACATATTACAATACGAAAAATGCTCGATCTATATGACAACAAAATTGAAGGATATCGGGAAAAGTATACAGTTTTAATAAAAAAAATTCTTGCAGTATATAAACGTAGCTTCTCAATTTTTCAACCTTCTCTGTTCATTCTTAGAATGGGAAAATATTTTGGCATTGTTAAGTATCGTTCTAATTAATTGTGACGAGATTAACATCTCGTTTCTTTTTGAAATGAAAGCGATTATGACAATAGTTTTGTAGGTCGTTCAATATTTTTTACTCCTATGATGTCGATGTTTTCCTACAGTGCTCTATCCAAGGTTCCAACTCTTAATGTATCCTTATATTAGTAATGTATATATGTGCACCAACATCATTTAATACTATTGTCATAATATTTAATTTTACACTATTAAAAAAGGAATTATTCTGGAAATTAATCACCTATAATAAAAATGATCTAATCAACATAAAGAAACGGCGTCAAAAACTAGTTCCTAAATGCACAATTGCTCATACAAATTTTTACCGAAATTTCATCTTGTTTGATAAAGAGGCTCTAAACGTTACAAGTATAGGGCCACTAGGAGAACGTTCCGGAGTAACTGCTGATATCGAAGTGTTGATATATTCCATGAAAGTAATTAATGAAATTTAGTTGTGAATTTGTTAGTAAATAAAGACGATTTATTTTGACTGTAAATCAATACCTAGTTGTTTTAAACCTACGGAGCACTCTGCACTATACATTTATCACTGATGTGACTATTATTTCTTGTTTCAAAATTTGTTATAATCCTTCACAATAGTTAACAATTAGGTTTTCACTCTCACTGTTCCGCAACGCTCAAATTAATCTGTTAGTTACAGTACATTGGTTTATGCTAGTTGTGCGTTATTGAAGATGCCCAGTATCATCTTCTCCAATCTAACCAATTAAATCTATAATTCCAAGTATAATAATTAACTCACCCCGTAATAATTAAAGATTTATTGTTTAAGAATAATTATAAACAGAGTACACGAATACAAAAAACAGAAGGGATTTTCTAAGTTCCAAGAGCCATAAGTAATCTGGTCCAAAAGGATTATTTATTTTATTAAACAACTTAACTTGACTTGAAAACGCATTTGCTTATTTTGAGCAAACTTCGAACTTGCAGAACACAGTCAGCTTAATTTCAAGATTATTGAGTCTCGTACACGAGTCAATAGTGGAAAATTGAAGCCATTTTAGGACATAATGTGTAACAACATTTCGCTCATACTCTTACTTCAGGAATAGTTTATAGCGAATAATTGAACATTTTAATGCCAAATTCGAAAAAGTAAATTAGTTAAATAAAACAAACCATCAGCATTATGCATTTCTTTTGTTTTTGGCTTATATTAAGAAAAGCAATAAAGGAATCGTAAATACTTCAATGGGAAAGTTATAAAAAATCAGAACTTCATTTTAATGAGCATTTATGTCCTCAATGAGCAATTTCTCTCCAACAGAAGTCAGAAAAACTCGTCAAAAATGGATTTTTCTAATATTTTTCAAAAGGCACCGTAGTAAACAAGCTAGTTTGCTTGGGATATAAGAAAACATTTGAAAAGCGGTTTAAACAGGTTTAAAGTAGTGGTACATATTGTTTTAAAAGTGCGACTGACTGTACGCTAACATTAACTGTCTTGAGGGGACACAAGATGCAAATTAGGATGAATGTGTCCCAGATTCACTTCTCTATAGAGGAATCTCGGCTACTATTATACCTACAGAAAAGGTCAAATGTGGAAAGTTTTAGAACAAACTTAGTGCGTTCGACATCTAGCTTTAAATTTCCAATCGGTCAATTGGTTGTGGAAATAATCGACAAAAATCGAATATGGCGGATTTCATTTTTGACAGGGTAATCCAAAACGGTTAATTTGATAGTTCTCAAGATGTGACATTATTTGGACATTTTTTAAGACGAATAAGATGGCATGTATGGCACGTCTCAATCATTCCGCAATCCGGCTCAACTTTCATTTTTCTTATGGCCTCCATAATGTATTTTTCAATTTTGGATTGAGCGTAAATTTTTCAGTACAAGTGATGTCTCACAGGTGCATAAAAGATTTGAGTATCATCGAAATATCACACATCGTTAAGTTAGGCCTTAATTTTTCTAGGTAGGCAATGAATATTATTTGTCGCAAAATGACATTAATAAGAACGTGAATTATTAATAAAACATGAACGTAAATAAAGAGGCCATGATTTATTTGTCGCAAAAAGCATTAATAAGTAATATGTTAAACGCATTTTCAATTGGATATGAGCCTAAATACTGATTTCAAACAAGTCAGAATTAATAAGTAATAGCCCCATTCATGCCCTTAATGTAAAATCTAATTAAGTGCTTAACTGCTTCGTAACTAGCTCTACAAAATTGCAAATTGGCGTCCAAATTCATCGAGACATTTTTAATAATCGGTAACTGTTTTTCGTACAACGTTAGCAAGTGTATTTTCGTTAATACTATATATATATATGTTATATGCAAAATATATCAGCACATAGTTTACACAGTCGAGAAGTCAACGGAATTTAAAGCGTACGTGACCTCTCAGGGATATCAAATTTCATCTTGAATTATATGCAAACAACTTCCCGGAAACCTACTCAAGTCCGTTTACCCAGTAAAATCGCTGACTTGCATCAGCACTTTTGTCAATGTTATAAAAGCAACTGGAAACCATCTCGTGTTGTCATTCAAATATTATCACTTATAGTATTAAGTATTTCAAGTAATTAATTGTTTAAATTTTGATTTTGTATGTTTTAAATAAATAATCTTTTTTAAAAAATGATTTGAATCAAATTGAATATAAAATTGGCGCAGTCAGTCGGATATTCCAGACACAGCTCGAACACGAAGATTTCTAACTAGTTGTGGTGGTTTCCAAGCCTTTGCAGAATAGAACCTACTTGAAAAGGACAACAACTACCAAGTACTAGCAAGGGAACACGCAACCAGGCTAAGTGACGCGGAGAACAGTCCGATGCGAGGAATAATAAAGTAAGAATCACATAAAGTAACTATTTTATTTTGATTTTATTTTGAATGACCACCAGTTCTTTCATTTATCTAATATTTTATTCCTTATACCTTACCCTTCCTAAATAATTTTGAAACTATATATTTTACATAATCATATTATTTTATTTCCATTACTTTGACTTACATATTTCGAATTGTTTGAAATATTATTTCAAGTTTATTATTAATTTACCATTTATACATTCCTATTTCAAATTTGTTATTACTCTATTAAACATTGCTCGATATTGGATTTTGATAAACTAGATATTTACCATTTACATTTAAAACCTCAACATTTAATTTTTAGTTATTGTGCGAATTTATACAATTATAAAAATGGCCACCATTAGACAAGCAGCTACACCAACCGTAGAACCCTATAAGCTATCGGAAATATTTGCCATAATTCCTGAGTATGATGGTAATCCGATATTTTTGAATACTTTCATATGCTCCTGCAATACTGCTTACAGTATGGCAACGGATAAATCAGCAAGTATTGCTAATTCTCCATATCAAAAATAAGTTACGCGGTAGAGCGGCTGAGTTAATTAATTCGCGAAACCCTAGTCAACTAGCTGAAATTCAAACCCTCCTAGAAAATCATTTTGGACATCCCAGGGATCTCTCGGCTCTTATACAGGACTTGCAACGAATGCGGCAAACTCCTAATGCATCCCCTCTTACGTTCTCTGCTAGACTCCAGACGCATCAAGCGAAAATGCTAGCAGCCATAAACAAACAGAACCTAACTGTTAAACAAAAACAAGCACAGATTGACTTGATAGAGTCAATGGCTCTTAATAGCCTCCTCACGGGTTTAGAGCCCAAAATTGGTCAACTCGTTCGCGCTAGTGACCCCTGCAATATTCTCACTGCGATTTCCAGGATTAAACGAGAACTACAATTGTCACATTTAGAAACCCAGAAATTTTCAAGTAATAGAAATTTCCAACAACCCTCTCGTAAACCAAATAACGTCCCACCACCAAAACAATGCACATTTTGTAAACGAATGGGCCATCTAAGCAATGAATGCTTATTGAGGATGAGACAATTTCAACACAACCCGAATTCCAATCAGAATTATTCCAATTAACGCCCTCATTTTTCCAATCAACCTGCTAATCAATTTACACATGTTAATCCCAGTCAACAATTTTCATAGCAACAATTTCGTCGATCTACCAGTAGACAACCCAAAATATCTGGCAATTACAAACCGAACCCGAGTTTCTTTAAACATCAACAACGCCAACAACCAAAGACTCATCACTTGAAAAATCTGCAATTCGGACCATATCACAATGACTAAACTATTCTCAAAGCGAAAATCAATACAACCCTTTACCCAATGAGTACGGAAACGTACAACAATATTACCCTAATGATTTCGAACAAAACGATGAACCAGAATATTTCAACACTGAACAGTTTAACGAATATTATTCTGACGAACCTGATTCTTCTCAAGTAAATTTTCATTTGACCCCCACTCAGTCAGAACCCCCAGACCAAGAAATTTCAGAAATTCAAACCCAAATTCAGACAATGAATCTGGACGACTTCAGCCCGAATGTCAACTTCCCAGAACAGAACTTTCTGTAAGACCCCTTCTTTCCGTCAACTCCAAGAATCTTTATTATATTACTGATTCTTCAAACACCTATAAACTTCTTATCGATACGGGTGCAGGGCTTTCAATTTTTAAACCTGAAACCTGCAAACGCTTCAAACAACGATTTCCCGAAAACGTAGTCATCCAAGGAATCAGTGATCAGAAAATCTTAATCAACGAATCCACCCTTGTACCTTTCTATGTCGCCGACCCACACAAGGTGTATATTTGCAACATCGACATTGAATTCGACGGATTACTGGGTTCAGATTTCCTTGAACACTATAAGTGCGTTATAGACTTTAACAGCAAACAACTTGTCACTAATTTTAAAACCTTAGCACTCTACAAAGTTACGGATGATACTCTCATGCGTACTCAGAACCCTTCAACTTTCAATAACTGCATCCCAATTAATACAATCTCTTTAGAACCCCGAACAGAACAGATATGTGAATTAAAATGTAACCTCACTAACACTGAAGCTTACCTATCATCTGCCGAAATAGGAAAGGTTTATCTTCCCCGTGCCCTTGTTAAAATTAATGAAAAAGGCGAATTTCTTACTTCAATTTTAAATGCAAATGCTATCCCTAAAACTGTTAATTTGGACAATTTGGAACTCGAACCGATTAACAATTTTTCAACGTTTTTTCCGAAAATTACTCACTAAACTTTACCCAGCCTGATAGACAAACTACAATCATGGAACAACTTCGGTTAGGACATCTGAATGATGAGGAAGCCGAACTTATTTCTCAACTTTGCCTCGAATATTCTGATATATTCTATTTAGAAGGTGACCAACTGACCTTTACAAACGAAATCAAACATTCAATAGACACTAATAACGCGAAACCCTCTTTCACAAATTCATATCGGTACCCCCAAATACACAAACAAGAGGTAAAAAGTCAGATATCAAAGATGTTTGACCAAGGCATTATAAGTCCATCTAATTCGCCATGGTCATCCCCGGTTTGGGTGGTTCCCAAAAAACTAGACGCATCTGGTACCCAAAAATGGCGTGTCGTCGTCGATTATCGTAAACTAAATGAACTTACTGTTGACGACAAATACCCCCTACAGAACATTTCGGATTTACTTGACCAACTTGGCAAATGCCAATACTTCACCACTCTAGACTTAGCTTCAGGGTTTCACCAAATCGAAATCGATACAAAAGACATCCAAAAAACAGCATTCACAGTTGATAATGGTCATTTTGAATTCGTTAGAATGCCCTTCGGTCTTAAAAACGCTTCATCCACCTTCCAAAGGGTAATAGATAATATTCTTTTAGGTCTTCAAAACGAGAGATGTTTAGTCTATATGGACGACATTATCGTTTATTCACCGACTATACATGAGCACATAGCCCGACTTTCTGAAGTTTTCAAACGATTGCGAAAAGCTAATCTAAAAATCCAACCCGACAAATGCGAGTTTCTTCGCAAAGAAGTCGCGTATATTAGCCACCTTATAACTCCCGAAGGCGTGAAGCCTAACCCCTCAAAGGTAGATTGTATCTTAAATTTTCCCCAACCAAAAAACCCGAAAAGATATCAAGTCCTTCTCAGGGTTAGCTGGTTATTACAGGCGATTCATCCCCAATTTCGCCAAGATTTCGAAACCTTTGACAAGATTACTTCAAAAAGACATACCTTTCCAGTTCGATTCAGAATGCGTCAAATCTTTTGACGAATTAAAAAGAGCCCTTACTTCTACCCCCATACTCGTATACCCCAATTTTGAAGAGCCATTTATTCTTACAACCGACGCCAGTTCATTTGCTATCGGCGCAGTGCTCTCTCAAGGCCCCGTAGGTAAAGATTTACCCGTAGCCTATGCCTCCAGAACTCTCTGCAATGCTGAAACTAAGTATTCAACCATAGAACGAGAACTCCTTGCAATAGTGTGGGCGGTTAAACACTTTCGTCCGATAATTTTTGGCCGTAAGTTTTTACTTCTAACCGATCACCGCCCGTTAACTTGGCTGTTTTCTATAAAGGATCCTGGAAGTAGACTTGCAAGATGGCGCCTTAAGCTCGAGGAGTACGACTATCAAATAATTTACAAACCCGGCAAAGTAAATAAAAACGCCGACGCTCTCTCTCGCATTAAAGTTAACAACTTTAATGAATACATATCATTTCAAGGAAACAATCATCTAACACCATTTACAGTACTTCCAACAAACGAAACTGACGATGACTCACAACAACCCCAGACGAGATGTCCCATTAATCTCCAACAAATCTCTGAAGAATTTAGAACTTTTGTCGAGCGATATCAAACCGTCTCTCTCATAGATTACGACAAAATTCAATTTTCTAATTGCCAACTCTTAGACCAAGGAAACAAAAACATCCTAGTATTTCCCCAAGGCTCTCTCATGAAAGATTTTCACCATGACATCATCGAAGACATTTTTGAGGAAAATGCTGATTTACGTACCCCTAGAGTAAATGTCTTTGCAAGCAAAAGTGTCAGTAAAAGACGCTATTACATCGTCCCTCTCCCTTCTGACCCAGAAGTAGTCAACGAGATTCTTTTCGCATCTTTGTATAATAGTAGAGATGTGTTCACTGAAAATGAAGTATTCTGTGTTGAGAAAAACATTGAACTGCCCATTTTGGAAATGCTTTCGTTTATCTTTCCCGAAATCGATATCAAATGGAAAGTTTGCCAAAATATCGTCCAAACGATTGAGAAAGACCAAATACCTATCATTCTCGACCAATTCCATAACAACAAAAATAATATACATCGAGGCATCAATGAAACTATCCGCAGAATAAAAGAAAAATACAATTGGCAAGGACTGACTAAGGACGTTGACAATTTTATCAAAAACTGTCAAACTTGCCAGAGAGCAAAGGTTTACCGGAAAAATCTCGACAGCCCACTTGTCATTACTGAACCCCACGGACACCCTTTGAACGTGTCAACATCGATATTCTAGAAGTCCCGACAAAAAACTACGCATTAACTATCCGGGACGAACTAACAAAATTCTCTCAGGCCTACCCCGTAACCGACAAATCCGCAAAAACCGTTGTTAGTACTTTACTACTATATTTCCAACACTTCGACAACGCACTAATGAGAGATTTGTGTAAACTATTTGACATCAAACTATCCTATTCTAGTGTGGGACATCCCCAGTCATATGGTTCATTAGAACGATTCCACTCGACCTTATTAGAGATGATTAGAATCCATAAACTAGAAAATCCTGACGAACACCCTTTTAACATCCTCCCTTATGCAATCATTGCATATAACAATTCTGTAAACAAAACTCATGGATTCACCCCTTACGAACTTGTTTATGGACATACTTCGAGTAGGACTCCAGAAACTCTCTACAACCAACAAGCCCTGATAACAAAGTACATCAGAGATCGCAATAATCGTATCTCTCACTATTATAAAATTGCTCGCGAAAGAAGGGAAATCCAAAAACATAAAGCGAAAGTCAGATTTGATGAACACGTTTCTGAAAATCTCCCTAACTATCAAATAGGCGATAAAGTCTATATTAAAGAATCCCAGATCAAGGACAAACTCCAAAATAAATTCAATGGTCCTTTCGAAATCCTGGAGATTCACAGAAACTCCGCAACAGTACTAAACCCTAAAACCAACCAAAAATCAAAAGTAAATTCGACCGAATGAAACCGTTCTCAGAAAGTTAATTTCTGTTTCAGGTTCTGCCTGCTGTTCGGGTCAGCAGTAGCCCAATTTCAAATACAACCAATTAACAATACTTTAGGTATCTACTTACATAACGAAGCAGAAATAACTGTATCCAATGATAAATGGACACTTTTAGTACACAGAAACATTTCTACACTAGAACAAGTATTTACAACAAATAACAGAATATTACAAACTCTTGTAAAAACTGTTAACTTCAATTCTTTTGCTATGAACTACTTTCGCGCAGACATACAAACCCACATTAACCTTCTCAATCAAATTTCTAACTCAATCAAACAGAAATTTACTGACATTCACATGGACACTAAAAGACACAAACGAGGTATACTTGATGGGGCAGGTACCCTTTTTAAGGCAATCACCGGCAATTTAGACGCCGCCGACGGAAAATACTTTACCGAAAGCATAAACCGCTTAAATCAAGGCCAATTTCAAATTGAGAACTTACAAAAAAAAACAAATAAGTGTAACCACATCCGTAATTAAACCTTCAACGAAACTATCCAAAATCTTAGAATTGACGAAAAACTATTTAACGATTACATGAAAAAGCTGGAAAACACTATGGGAAAAATTAATAAGGTCGCCTTCGTCGAATCAAAACTCGCATTTCTTGAAATGTGTGAAAAACTTATGGAGAAATATCTCTACTTAGAAGATAATGTAAATGATGTTTTAAATTCTATCACATTCGCGCGTTTGTAAATAATTCACTCTTCAATTTTAACACCAGAACATCTTATTACCTCATTACAGGAAATATCGCAAAATTTAGTCAAAAGTAACCTTCCATTGGCTGTAAAGTACTCGAGCATCGCACAATATCTGGAAATCATTGAACCATTTCAAACATATACCGATCTTTGTGTTAAGAATCCCTTTAGTCGAACAACATCCTTACACAGTCTTTCATTTATATCCTATCCCTATATACCATGAAAGAACAGGTTTACATCATATGCTATCCTTCACTCAAAAATATCTTGCAAATAATGATGATTCTTTAGGCTTGATGCACATTATAGTGCCGGTCACAGTCCGTTTCCGGTCTGATCTCGATCTCGATCTCGGTCTGGTCTAGTCGATTCACCTTATTCACAGCTCGATCTCTGTCATTCTGATGTCTTAAACTGTCAATAGTCGAAGTTAGGTGTGCCTCGTAACTCATAATAAAATTAACTCAAGTAAAATATTTTATTACTTCTAATATTTACGGGCGAAAAATGTCATTGAATTATTCGATTGAAGAATTATCTATTATATAGCTCTGGTTCATTTTGAATGAAGATAATTGTAGCAACCCACGAACACAAAATGAACCAAAGAGAAGAATGTGGGTGCATCCGAGTTTATTGCAACGAGGAGGGAGAATACCTCACTCTCTATGTTCATTTAACTAAAGGAGTAGAAAAATTTTCCAATACTGTCGAATACATCTGGGTACATTCGAAATGATTTTAGAGAAAATTAGGTCAAAAATACAAAAAGAAAACACATTTCATTTCAGTTTACATCATATACAACAATAAAATAGGTCAGTTATTTCTTTTGTAAAACTGTATTTTGAATTTATATTTTTTTCTTCACGAATTTGAAGCCACCTTTTACACAAAGAATAATTTAGTTATGTTAAATATATACAATAACTATCAACTAGGGATTTCAAGTATCTGATTTACTTGTCAATTTCACTATTAATAAATGACTGCCAGGCAATAAATACTCTCTATCATCAAAATGCCAAAGCTGTAGACCTCTTCACTAATATCTGTATATTTCTACCAAAATCCATATGAACGAAAAATTATTTTTCTATTGACAACAGGGGGGGGGGTACTAAATCACAAATTTGAATTTTAGTTACTGAAACAGGTATATTCAAATATTTAGACAAATAGAAAATTAAAGGGAAATAAATATTCCAGGTTTAACCTGGAATTCCGAGCTAATACAATTTTGCCATAACTACAGGCACCCAAAATTACGTCATAGAACTGGAATGTCCAGAACTTTGTACATTCAATATCTTAACAAATGAAATCTGTTTAAACCCTAAAGAGATTATCATGGGTAAATCCAAGGGGTTTTTGTATTACAGATTTCAATTTTACTGGAACTAGACAATATTTAGGTAAACCACTGTTTTGGATTGCTTATATATATCACTCCTGATTTCTCCGACTATCACATCACAGCAATTTTCTCCGAAACTACTTGAGGGGAAATGTTGAAATTTGGTATCAATGTAGAGTTTGATGACCCGACTAGGAGTAAACCCACGAAACTATTGAGCCTAAAATTTTGAAAAAAATGGAAGGTAGGAGGTTGCTCAAAGTTTACCGGAAAAATAAGGAGAAAAACCTAATTTTAATTTTAGGGGGCAAATCATAGCACTAAATGAAAAATTAAAAAAGTTGTTTCAATCCATCATGTAATGAATCAAATGAAAGGGCTCATTCTGAGGAAAGCAAATAAATATTTTTTATATTTTAAACATATGTAGTTTAAAAGATATTACTAAAAATATTCAAACAATTACCCATCCCCCCTTTTCTCCGAAACTATAAGACGTAAAAGTTGAAAAAAATAGAGATATAGGGCCTCACCTGAACTTTACAGGAAAAATAAGGAGAAACCCCTAATCTTATTTTTTTGGGGGGCACATTACAGAATTAAATAGAAAATATAAAATTATTTTTTCAACCCACCTGTATAGCTCTAATTATAGTCTGCTTCATATTTCAGCCATCCTATATATGCTACTTGTGAACTTTAACCACCCTATAGACTACTATTCATCTCTATTTAATAGCTCAAGCACCGTGAATAAACAACTGCTTCTAAAATTTTTTTCAACCCATTTCATAACTATAATAATAACTCAAGTAAATCATTCAAATATCCTAACTGCTTTCATAACATATTTTTTTATTCACCCTGTATAAATATAATTCAATTCTAACCTTATTTCAATCACATTGTATGTGAAACTGCTTGAGAGCCTAACAATATAACATTTTGTTATCCACCCTGTATCCTGTATAAATATATTACAACTCCACCAATTTTTTAACCACCTTTTATATGTAACGGTAACGGTCCACTCAATATACCTTTTTCGAACCACCACGTATAACTTCCCTCCTATTTCAACCACATTATATATATGCAGCTGCTTACGGGCCATCTTTATACTTATTTCTCAAGATTTTTTAAATCCATGTAATTCTACTCCGCTCTAACTTTCATCTATCCTATATATAAAATGTAAAATTACACTTGATATATCGGTTGATTTTTAAAAAGATCGAAACTTGTTACATTGGTATATTTAGAATTTTGAATAAAAGCTAAGCTGATGCAAATATCTAATATTTGGTACATACGATGGAAAAAACGGAGTAATTATGTGTTACCGGACATAGTAGCTTTTCCGCCATATCTACCGTTTTTATCAATGTAGGGAAATAAAATGTATACCAGATTTTAAGTCAAACTATAAGCTTCGTAACAAAAAAAAAAGATTGAGCAAACTCAGTTGAGTAGTCTGACGTGATACCCGAACAAACAAACAAACATATAGACATACTACAATTTTATAATAGTATAGATATATAGATAACTAGCCATTACCCGCGGTTTCACCCGCTTACGGAATGTAGAATTCGGCGCAAAAAGAAATAACTTATGAAGCATATGGGCTATCCTAAATAACAACTTTAACTTTTGTGAACCACCCTACATAACAATAAATCCACCAATCCTGAATATATTTCACCCAAACTGCAAGTGCTTATGGGCCACCCTATATAAGATTTTTGTTGAACCTTTTTTGAACAACCTTGTATAACTGTAACTCTACTTCAGCCTATATTGCAACCATCCTGTATATGCTGCTGTTTATTTGTCACCCAATATAACATTTTTTAAACACCTAACTATACTTTTACTCCACCCTATATTTCAGCCATGTAACTGCTTATGGTCTACGCTAAATAACAATTATTTCTGAAAAATTTTGAGCCACCTTGTAAAGTATAATTTCTCTCCACCGTGTATTTTAACCACCCTTTATATGCAAATATTTTCTAACATTGTGTTAATTCTCTGTGTAACTATAATTTTGCTTCGCTTCATATTTTAGGTATTCCACATAGTATGTTGCAACTGTTCATGGTCTATCCTATATAACGAAATTTTTTAAACATATTTAGATCCACGCTGTAAAACTATTCCATTCCGCCCTCGATCTCAATCACCTTGTATAGTATACAACTACCCAATATAACAATTTTTGTACCACTCTGTATAACTATAAATCCACCAATCCAACAAATTTCTCCGAAATTGCAACTGCTTATTGGCCACCCTATACAACAATGTTTATCAACATTTTTTGAACGGCCTTGTACAATTATAACTCTACCACCCTTGTATACTTAGAACTCTACTCCGCCCTATACAACTATCCTGTATATGAAACAGTTTATAGATCATAACATTTCTTTGTGATATTTTTTTAACCCACCTGTATAATTGTAATTATACTCCGCCACATATTTCAACCATCCTTTCAACCTTTGTTAAGCACCCTATAAACTATAATTCCACTCCATCTTAAATTTCAACAACACTTTATAAACAACTGCTTCTAACATTTTTTCTACCCGTTTCATAACTATAATATAATATAATAACTCGAGAACATAAATCAAAAATCCTAATTACTTACACAACACATTTTTCTAAGATTTTATAAATATAATTCTTTTTACACTTATTTCAACCATATTTTATATGCAACTATTTATGGCCCCCCCAGTTCAACTCTTTTGAACCACCACCTATGACTAATTCCACTCCCCACATTGTATATAGTCAGCTGCTTAAGAACAACATAATATAACTTTTTTAAAAAGACTTTTTAAACCCATGTAATTCTATAACCGCTTTATGTTTCTCGTATCCTATATACGAAACACCCTGTAGAATTAGGCTAGGTATATCAGTTGATTTTTTTTAATCGAAACAGGTTACATTGGCATATTCCAAATTTTGAATAAAAGCTAAGCTAGTGCCAATATCTAATATTTGGTACGTGCGGTGGTACATGTATATATATCTACCGTTTCTGTCAATATAGGGAAATAAAATATATATAAGATTTTAAGTAAAACTATATATAAACTTTGGAACAAAACAAGGTTCAGTAAAATCAGTTCCGTAGTTCTTACGTGATGCCCGAACAAACAAACAAATAAACATATAAACAGACAAACTTACAATTTTATAATAGTATAAAAGATATCCTTTCATAAAGTTCAGTAATCAAAGAAATAAATATATTTCTTTTCATACACATAACAGTAGTTTTCTGTAACAGAAAATCTGAGATATAAGCTTAATAAAAATTATATTTTCAATTTGCTAAATATGCTCTTGGTAACAGTTGATTATTTCAGTTTTCATTTTGCACCCCTTCATCAAAAAATAACAGTTCCGACCCTGTGTTCGATCTAGGTTCTTTCAAAATATCTCTCAAAGATATTTTTACGGGAGCGGGACTCGACCGGACCTTGACTGGCATGGAAGTGTGAATACAAACATTGTTTCTCATTTGCGAATATTTTACCAGACCTGGAACGGACCGAGAACGGATCGTGACCGGCACTATGTTTGAATCTACGGTAGTCGAGCGGGAATGGACTGGACCTTGACTGGCACGTAAGTGTGAATGCACACATTGTTTCTCATTTGATAATATTTTACCAGATCGAGATCAGACCGGGAACGGACTGTGACCGGCACTATAATGTGGATCAAGCCTAAGTATCCCTGCCGGGATCAGTTAGCAACTACGCGGATTAATTCCCGGAAACCACCTAAAACATTTAGTGCCCGCGAAAACTTAAAAACAAATATAGTGAATCTCTACGGGGAGAATACTTTTCATTTGTGTAAAACATTTGAGAAATTACGCCCGAAAAGAAGCAGACTTTTGTGCGATCTACATTTTTTACAACGATGCCGCGATGAAGCAGTTATTCCGAACATAATGACGGTAAAGTTCTGGAAGAACAACAGAAAAACACCGAATATCTTATGGAAAGCAAGTTGTGTCCTACTTAGGGCCAATTGAATTCTTCTTCGATTGGCGTGTTGGCTAAGGGATTCAATTACACTATTGCTCCCTCTCACATACCAACAGAGAGCATAATATGTGGCGTGGAAACAGCAGTTTCACAATGAGATGCGAACACCGCTGAAATAATTAGACAAGATGTGTCACATGTTCTAAGAAAGTCTAAACCACCCAAAAGGAACCTATCTATAGAAGAAAATGAGGCCTTGAAACAACTTCGCCTCAACAAGGACATTGTCATTCTACCTGCTGATAAAGGAAATGCGACTGTAATTTTAGATACAGCGGATTATTCAAACAAAATTCAAACATTGCTACAAGATCCAGTATATAAACAAATTACTACTGACCCAACAACTTATCAGGAGAAAACAACCAAGGCCAAAATCCAAGCAAGTAGGATCGACAAAAATCTCCAACTGCAACTCATTCCGCGTGAAAAGTCGTCGAGATGTCCGAAATTCTATGGGTTGCCAAAAGTACATAAAGAAGGTGCACCTTTGAGGCCAATAGTAAGCTCAATTGGATCCCCAACATAACACCTAGCCAAATACCTAGCCCAACAACTTCAACCGTTTGCAGAGGGGGCAGACTCATATGTGAAAAATTCGACACATTTCATCGAAATACTTAGAAAAAGGGTCTTACAACCAGAGTGTCTTCTTGTAAGTTTTGACGTAGTGTCCCTTTTCACCAAAATCCCTATCGACGAAGCCTTGGATATCATAATAGACAAATACAAACCACCTCAACACCTTGTAGACTTAACAAGGCACTGTCTGATGAACACCTATTTTTAACCGACTTCCAAAAAGGAGGAGGTTATCAATTCGTCGCGATTTTTTCGCTTTTTTTTTTGTATGTATGTTACCTGATTTCTTCTCCTGTGGTGCACCGTTTTGAATGAATATGGTCTTGTTTAATAGAGTATATATCCGGATTGGAGAAACTTCAAATTTTGGAAAAGAATTCTATTGGTAAAGTGATAAAATTTGTGAATGAACACATGCGTGCATGGAAATCGACCAATATCCCTAATATTTTAGTCGATTTTTCGATAACTCCTTATCGATGTGTATCGTTTTTTAACGTTTAGTCTATTAAGGAAGATCCTTAGGTGATCTCATATACTTTTCTGCGACGTGCAACTTGCAGTTTTGCAGAAAATCGCCGAAAATTCCAAAATCCTTATCAAAAATTTCATCGAAATGACATAATGGACATTTCCTCATAAATATTTTAATTCCAACGTAATAGTGCGGTAATTTTAGAAACTATCCAAAATCTTAGAATTGACAAAAAACTATTTAACGATAACATGAAAAAGCTGGAAAACACTACCGGAAAAATCAATGATAAGGTCGCCTACGTCGAATCTAAACTCGCATTACTTGAAATGTGTGAAAAACTTATGGAGAATTATCTCTACTTAGAAGATAATCTAAATGATTTTTTAAATTCTATCACATTCGCGCGTTTGAAAATAATTCACTCTTCAATTTTAACACCAGAACACCTTATTACCTCATTACAGGAAATATCAGAAAAATTTAGTCAAAAGTAACCTTCCATTGGCTGTAAAGTACTCGAGCATCGCACAATATCTGGAAATCATTGAACTAGAGGCATTTAAAACATATACCGATCTTATATTTGTGTTAAGAATCCCTTTAGTCGAACAACATCCTTACACACTCTTTCATTTATATCCTATCCCTATATACGATGAAAGAACAGGTTTACATCATATGCTATCCTTCACTCAAAAATATCTTGCAAAGAATGATGATTCTTTAATGTTTATTCCGATCAAAGACTTAAGTGCGTGTAAACCGTTAGCCACTCGTAAGAAACTGTGTTCTGAACTTTACGCATATCCTATTGACACAAACGCGTTATGAGAAGCTCAACTTCTAAAGAACGTCGAGAAGGTACCCGACAACTGTAAAAGCTCACTAATATTCACTCAAGGATACAACGTTCAAAAACTAGAACCCAATACATGGCTCATAATTGCTTCTGAACCCATAAGTGTTACAGTGAATTGCGCTCAAACAAACCCAAAAACTCTTACAATCTCCCTCAACTCCATATTGACTCTTCAATCAGAGTGTAGTGCGTTTATAGGAATTACAAAAGTTCAAGCCGAACCTGGTAAACAAACCAATGTTCTAGAAACATTTCAACCAGTAACAGTGCCATTCAACTGTTGCGATGCAGTGCCAGAAAAAATTATAATTCCTGAACTTCAGCCCCTAAAGCTGAACACACTTAATGTAGAAGAATTAGACGTAGCAAATCACAAATTGGAACAATATTTCAGAGACCTCGATGGTCTCATAAACCAGCCTTTTGTAACCAAAAACATCTCTTGGTTTACCTATACAACCACAGCTGCTCTCATGATCATAGCGGCACTCATCACTTTCCAAGCTGTCAAAAAGAGGATGGTAAAACCTCCAAAGGACTGCAATCCAGACCAGACTTCAGTGCCTCAGCCAAGACTCAAATTATTCCCCAAGCTTAGGCCTGTTTTGAAAACAGAACAAAGCTTAGAGACGCAAGTTTAGGTATACCCTTTATGTTTTCTAAAAACACCTATTTTAATATTGATTTATATTATTAACTTTTTTATTTTTACACAGTATTTTTATTCATATTTCCTTTTACTTTATATTTTATTTTTTTGATATGTTTAGGTTAAGCATTTAATTATTAATCGTATTATTTTATTGCTCATTTATTTTAACATGTTTTGATTTTATTTTGCAAATTGATTTTTACCTATTACTCTATTTTAATTATTTTATGTTTCTGTTCCTAAAAGTTGATGTTATAGCATCAAATTTTGATATGTAAGGGGAGTTGTTATATGCAAAATATATCAGCACTTAGTTCACACAGTCGAGAAGTCAACGAAATTTAAAGCGAACGTGACTTCTCAGGGATATCAAATTTCATCTTGAATTATATTCAAACAACTTCCCGGAAACCTACACAAGTCCGTTTACCGAGTAAAATCACTGACTTGCATCAGCACTTTTGTCAATGTTATAAAAGCAACTGGAAACGATCTCGTGTTGTCATTCAAATATTATCACTTATAGTATTAAGTATTTCAAGTAATTAATTGTTTAAATTTTGATTTTGTATGTTTTAAATAAATAATCTTTTTTAAAAAGTGATTTGAATCAAAGTGAATATATATATATATATATATATATATATATATATATATATATATATATATATATATATATCAAATGTCTATGTCTCAGAGAAGCTAGATTAAATTACCAACGACCGCTCACCAAATTTTACTTCAAAATCTAGTCTTTATACATCTCACTTCGTGATGGTTTATTACAAACTACACAATTCGTAAACCAACTCTCATCGGACCACAATATATAATTTTCAAAAACTAGATATTCATTACACTTCTTAGTATACCACTCACAAAAGCGCATTCGTCTTGAGAAATAAGTTTTCCTAAATCTTTGAACGATTATGTGTTTGTATGAATGTAACTTATAATTTTTAACTTTACAGTTGATTTTGGTACACGAAATTCTCGTTCAACAGTCTACAGGTTTACGAATTCTAGAGTTTTAATAAGCACTCATCATTGGGCTGTTGAAAACTCTCACGAAGTGGCAGAGAAAAGTTTTACAGACCATAGTTAGAAGTAACGTTCGGTTTGGGATCATTGGTAATTTAATCTAACTTTGTTTTTTTAATTGGGCATATATTATAAAATTATAATTCTTTTAGGAAATCGACTTATAGCACCATTTTAGTTTTACTACAATTCATTGATGTTATTTTGCGACAAACAAGTCATGGCCTTCTAAGAAAAATTAAGGCATAACTTTATGAAGTGACATATTTCGATAAAACTCAAAAATGTTTTATGCACTTGTGGGACATAACTGGACTGATTAATTTCAACGTTATAAGCTATCATTAGGAAGAAGATTAAAATTACAGCTATTATTACATTAAAGATATGTCTTATAAATATATAAATTTTTACCGGTTCTGCCAACTTTTCTATGTGAAAATATGTCTCGACCAAGTGTGGAAACGAATTTTGAATTATTTTCAGATTCTCTATAATTTTCACATTGACTTCATCACTTTTCATAATATAAGTAGAAAAAAAATTATACATTTTTGGGGTTTTTAATGCTCAAATAAATTACTTCTACGAGTTTGCAGTTAAAAAGCTCTATTGACTGGTGTAACACCTGGTAAGACTTTCATTGACAGTTGCTTGACAATGACATTTACATTTATTTTCGTTTAAATCTAAATTAAAATTTCATGCAAGTTGTCCATCATGACTCAAAAAGAAAGGAATGTTCATTTTAACAATACTGAACAAATTACTTCTGGTGTAGTAGAACAATCTGAAAATGAAGAACAAGAGCCCTCCTCGTCAAACGACCAATACCTGACAAATGTATCGTCAAGTGCGGTTAAATCGGGTGGTGATATGCATAGTGTCTCTTCAATAAGTACCAGTATTCTTGACGACGCAGAAGAAATCAAGGAACTGAAAATTAAACTAGTAGAGGCTGAAGGTACCTGCAAACTGTTGGAAATCAGCAATGAAAAATTGAATGTAGAACTAAATAATGAAAAGGTAAAAAATCTGAAATTGGAGAAAAAGCTTCAGTTTGTTAAAGATAACCAAGAAGTATTTATGAGACTAAAAGAAGCTTATATAAATATGAAATATAATGAAGCAGCTGGTAGAAAAATGATAGAAGTTCGTGAAAAAGCGGTGCAGACTTGGGAGGGAATCATATGTAGAGCTTGCGTTGAAACTGAAGAACTGAGGAGAAAGATGGAAAGTTTAAAAGATACTTACAATAAGGCAGTAATTGTTTCTTCCACAGAAATGGTCCAAATAATTAATACTGTCAATTATATGAGTGACCTTGTTTCCCGAAGAGAGAAATCTTGGAGTTCTTACGTAGAACGAGTTAATCAACTTCAATCCCATGTATCAATTCTTCAAAATGAAAATGCAACACTTAAAACATTAATAAAAACCCAACAAGAGAGCCCTAATTATAATGAAACTACAGTCTTATTATCTAATGATAGTAATCATGAGCTCACTCAGCTAAAGAAAATAGTTATTAAATATGAGAAACGATTCAAAGAAATCGATCAGAAACACGAAAATATAAATTCTGCATTAAACGATAAAGAAAGAAAAATTGTTCAACAATTGATGGCAAGATATAATTCAAGAATTCACCAAAATAAAAGTAGAAGTGTTTCTGAAGAACGAAATCTAGAAAAGGGAAAGTCTCCGAGAAAGGTGAGATCTAAGTCTGGGGGGAGAGTAATGCAAGATGCTAAAACGTTCCCAGAAATGCAAAAAACAGTACATTCAAAAGTTGATGCTACAATGCAGATGATGGAATATTTATTTGAAAATTGTACGAAATAGTATTTTGTCTTTATGTTAATTCCGATTTTTTCAATATATCTTAATCTGTAAACAACAATAACTCAAGAAATATAAACACTATTTATTTTTCAATACAATATTTGAAACAAAACCATACTGTCAATTTAAGTACTATGAACCATCATTCCGCAGAGAAATGTATTTCACACTTACTGAAAAATATATCGAGAAATGCCCATCAAATACAAAAAAGAACTTTCTTATTCAGTGTAAGTTAAATTTCAACCTAACCTCTAATCGTGTGATAAACTCATTTGAAAGCGCAGCAGCATCACTAGTGATAAAAGAATAATGGAAGTGTTGTTATTTTTAATATGGTGTTTATATAAAAGGGAACAATTGTGCACTTATAAGGGTCTGAACAGTTTCAAAATACTTCAATACAATTTAAATTATCTGCATAGAAATCTCCGCAGGATTCTGGGGTAAAATGACTTTCTATTAATTAAACTATTTAAAAGGTTTTTTTGTAGTCCTCCGTGCTAGACGAAAAACCCAAAGAAATCCTGGTTCAAAGGTATATTCCCTTGAAGTTGCACTGCAAAAAACGGACTCTTAACAGGTCATTCAGATGACTAAATAGTCTGTTTTCTCCTCGTATATAATCCTAGCTTTCAAGGTTGGTTGGTTAAATGTACCAGAGCGAAAAGAAACTGACATCTTCATTAGGGTAACTTACTGAGCTCAGCGGGAAGGTAGCTAGAACGGACTTTCAACCTCGTAACATCAAAATTTAAAGTTCCAGAGCAACAACCACCCCACAGTGCACATTAAGTTAGGCTAACGCAGATAGCAATTTCTGATTTTTAGCTTGGTACGTTGAGAAAACCAGGCTTGACCTTTAACCTCGAGAGATCTTGAAGGTCATCTCTAAAAATGAAAACAGGATCTTTTATTCGTCTGCATGACCCGGGAAGATGCCGTTTTGACAGAAATAAAACACTAAAGCATCCGTGGAACCGTTTTCAGCCGAATTAGGTTTCGATGGTTTTGCTTTATATACACGGGCAGTGTATTACCGATTCGGACCAATGAATTCGGTCGATTTTTTGGGAAATCTGATGTAAACAAAATAATTATATTTTTTTCTCCACATAATTGAAATTACTGTAATTTAATTATTCTCCAAAATGGTAGACTATGAAGTTTTACTTGGCTTAGTTTTTGAAAAGACAAGTTAATGGGAATAATAATTTTAGTGCACTACTTGTTTCAACAGATGAAAACGTTTGTATATCCACTTTGCACTATACGTACAACTCTGACCAGACGCCACTGCCGAACTCTTCGACCACAAACGTCAGAAAACCAATTCAGCTGAAAATGATTCTATTGTGACCGAAGCCTAAGTCACTGAGACGCATTATACACATTCAGAGTGTTTCATGTGTGAACTAAAGCAATTTCTGATTCTAATCTACTAAGCACTACAAAAAAGCGTATTCTAAATATCCTGAAAACGCTGTTTTGTGAGGTCCATTTAAAAATATATGATTTAGGTTAAACATTATCAAATAAATGATAACGATTTTTTTACTGCTCTGCACATCTACATGTTCCATACGTTCAATCCTGGCACGGTAGTTAACATGAATTGTTTGATGTTGGAATGTAATGCCTTGACATTATTGTACCTAATTATAGTTTTTCTAATTAACGGCTCGGCCAACTACAACAAAAACCTTCTATACAAAGATTTTTTAAATATAGATTTTTTAGTAACCAAAGAATATCTCATTTTGTAAGTAAGTAAGCTCGTGTTCTAGTAACGTTGACGGATCCTACTGACTGCGCCAATTTGTTATATCACACTTCAATTAATTAACTTTAAAAAAAAGATTTTTATTTAAATAAACACAATAATAACTTTTAAAATAGAAATGAAAAAATTAACAATATAACTGACAAAAGTTGTGAGTAATAATGAATACAGTAGAAGAGAAATTTTACAATATATAAGTTTAACGATGCTGAATAGGCATAGTTGACATGGCGATTCTCATGGATGTCGGCGGCGCCGTAATATGACACCGCACGTGTCGCTGTGTCAGCTGGATTGTTGAATTGTCGTTGCGATATAAGTTCGTGCTAAGTTCATAGTATAAACTTATATAACAACTCCCATCCATATAAAAAAGTTGATGGTACAGCATCAACTTTTACGTCAAGTTCTGGAGTTCTGTATCGTCGGTTGGATTCATGAGGCTGTGTAGCTTTCCTTTGGGCTTAGGGTTTGATGGTGCTGTCGGTGGCGTGTGTTGGACAGCGGAGCTTGGTGTAGTGGTATTCTTGAACCTCTTCTGGGTTGACTTCATTGTGAGGAGTATAATCACAATTACTACTAAGGTGGTCGTTGTGATTGTGAGCCAGGACGTATGCTTTTCTAAGGGTGGTTGTTCCATCAGCTTTTCCAGTTCCTTAGCATATTGGGAGAGCTTATGGTTGGCAACATCTAGGTCTTGTACATCTAATTCTTGTAGCTGTAGGGGTGTCAGGTTTGGCATCTCATTGGCGGCGGGCATGCCGTTGCAGCAGTTGAAAGGAATGTCCACTGGGTGGTTTCGGTATGTGATGTTTTGGACACTTTTAGAAGTTCTTGTAGCATGGATCCTTGTGTTATCGATAAAGGCATTGCAGTCGGGTTGGATTTGCAACACTGAATTTGTCGATATGGTGTGTGTCACGACATCTTGCCCTTTGCATTTGATGGTGATGGCCAGTGGTCTTGAAATCGAGATCAACCAAAAGTTTACGTCAATCTTTTGGCAGAGTTTTTTCGTATCCCGGTAATTTCAAAAGGTCCATTGAATTTGTTTTCAGATTTGCTTCTAATCTGAGCCTCTTTCACGTAAACTTAGATTTTTGGTTTTGTTGGTCGGTTTTTGCGCGGGCAAGTCTATAATAGTAGTTCATTCTGTTGTTAAGATCCCTAACATATTTGGAAATGAGTTTTTCCTGATCGTATGTTGTTTCGGGGGGTCTACTAGAAGTGTGCCCAAAGATGAGTTCGTAGGGCCTGAAAAAAGTAGTCTTGTTTTTTGTGTTGTTGTAGCAGATAACTACGTAAGGGAGGACGTTGAATGGATGTTCGTCCGGATGTTCAGCTGTATTTGCCCTTATCAGTCCCGTGAAACCTTTCGATAGAACCATTTGATTCGGGATGGTGGACACTTGAAAAGGATAGTTTTATGTCATATAGTTCGCACAGGTCTCTTATGAGAGTGTTATCAAATTCACGTCCATAATCACAATGGATGCGAAGAGGTGTACCGTAATGTTGGAACAATATTAGGAGGGTGTTTACTACTACAGTTTTAGCTGTTTTGTCACCAATTGGGTAGGCCTGAGTAAATTTGGTGAGTTCATACCTAATAGTCAGTGCGTAGTTTCTGGTTGGATATTCGAAAATATCAATGTTGATACGTTCGAAGGGCGTTTTTGGTGCTTCAGTTATGACAAAAGGAGCACTTAAGTTTTTTCTATAGAACTTTATCTTTTGGCAAGTTTCGCAGGTCTTAATAAATTGCTCTACGCTTTTGATTAGTCCAGTCCAATTATACTTTTCTTTAATGCGTCAGATGGTTAATTCCACGATGAAGGTTATTGTTGCCGCAGTGGTACTGCTGCAGTATAACGGGAATCTCGTCTTGTGAAGGGGTTGTCACAATATTTTGACAAATTTTAAAATTTACGTCTTTGTCTGCAAGTATAAAGGATAGTGTTTCTATCTTATCGGTAGTTCTACGTTGTTTTCAATACAAAAAGTTTCGGATTCGTCGAACTGGTCTTGGTTGTTATAGAGAATGTTGAAAAGATGTGCAACAACTGTTCCAGGATCAAAGGGTAAAGGGACAATTAAATATTTTCTATGCCTTACAGTTTTGCTGGCTAGAACGTTTAGAGTGTCAGTAGTGAAGTTTGGGTCTTCTTCAAAAATATCTTCGATGATTTTGTCATGCAAGTCATTGAGTTTATTTTGCCAGAAAAAAGTGACTATTCGTTTGTGAGATTTGTCTAGAAGTTGGGCGTTAGAAATTTCTATTTTTGAGTAATCGATGATCGACTCGGTTTTATACAATTGAACAAATCGATTAAATTCTGTTGTCATGCGTTCGTCGTGATCATCGCATTCTTGATCGTTGTCGAAGTCGTCGGAGTTATCGTGACTAGTACCTGGATCGGGTTGTTTTGGGTCGGTTTCGTTATTTGCGAAAATTTGTATCTTTGAAAGAAAGTCGGTGCATTGTTTGAAGTGATTAATTTTGATACGGGAAAGAGCGTCTGCGTTCAAGTTTACCTTGCCGGGCTTGTATTCGATTTTATAGTTATACTCCTCTAGTTTGAGGCGCCGTCTGGCTAGACGACTGCCAGGGTCTTTGATCGAAAAGTGCCAAGTAAGCGGACGGTGATCACACAGAAGTGTAAACTTTCTCCCAAAAAGATACGGTCTGTAGTGCTTGACCGCCCAAACAATGGCTAGCAGTTCCCGTTCGATAGTGGAATATCGAGTTTCTGCAGCGCAAAGTGTACAGGAAGCATATGCTATAGGAAGATCTTTTCCTACGGGGCCTTGTGAGAGAAACGCTCCAATTGCAAAAGCACTAGCATCAGTAGTGAGCAGGAATGGTTCTTGGAAATTTGGGTAGATCAAGATAGGGTCAGATACAAGGGCTAGCCTCAGTTCGTTGAAGGAAGACTTGCAATCTGCGTCTAAGATGAATTTGACGTCTTTTTGCAGGAGTTTCGTGAGGGGTTTCGAGATCTTGGCGAAATGATTTCACATCTTTAGGAGTTTGGGGCTGAGGAAAATTCTGGATGCATTCAACCTTTGAAGAGTTTGGTTTTACTCCTTCTTGGGTAATGAGATGACCAAGGTAAAGCCACTTCCTTACGGAGAAACTCACACTTGTCAGGTTGAATTTTCAAGTTTGACTGTCTAAGACGCTTAAAGACTTCTGTCAAACGGGACATATGCTCATGGATGGTTGGTGAATAAACGACAATGTCATCCATGTAAACAAGGCAACGTTCATTCTGGATGCCCAAAACAATGTTGTCCATGACCCTCTGAAAGGTAGAAGGTGCATTTTTCAGACCAAATGGCATACGAACGAATTCGTAATGGCCATTGTCAACAGAGAAACCGGTCTTGGGAATGTCTTCCTCAAGGATTTCCAACTGGTGGAACCCGGAAGCGAGATCCAGTGTCGAAAAGAATTGACACTTACCAAATTGATCAAGGAGATCAGAAATGTTGGGCAGAGGATATTTATCATCTACAGTTAGTTCGTTTAACTTCCTATAGTCGATAACAACTCGCCACTTTTGCTTACCAGAAGCATCGAGTTTCTTAGGGACGACCCAAACGGGGGAGGACCAAGGGGAAGAGGAGTGCCTGATTATGCCTTGAGTTTTCACTTCTTCTTTATGGACTTGAGGATATCTGTAAGATTTCGTGAAAACGACGGGCTTAGTATTATTGGTATCAATTGAATGTTTTACTGCGTTGGTAAAGGACAAAACATCACCTTCGAGAAAGAAAATATCTTCGAATTCTAAACAGAGGTTCGTAATAAGTTCTCGCTCTTCGTCATTAAGGTGTTCTGTACGAATTTGTCCCTGTCTAAGTTTATAGGTTCAGAGTAATCGTGTGTATTCATATTTAAAAGAGGGTGTGTTTGGTCAAGGGGTCAAGATTGGAAAAGTTAACAGTTCTGGGCATTGCGTTCGCGTTTATTATCGAAGTCAGAAATTCTCCCTTTGAATTAACGGGTACAACTGCGTTGGGAAGTCGTACTTTGTCAATTACTTGTATCGGTAAAATTGCGTCAGTATTAAAAAGGTCGCACTTGAGTTTGAAAATTTGTTCGGTTCTTGCTGGAATAGTTATTTGAGTCAACAATTCATTCGTAATGCTCAAGAAAATCAAGACCTAATATTCCATCAAACTCAATATCTAGATTGTAGAAAAAAACCTAAAGAGGGTTACCTATGGCAAATGGGATAAGAGTTGATTCAGAAATAAGGATTTTCTTGTGAGTAATACCTTGGATTGTCACTTTTTCGGGAAATCTTTGAAGGAAATTGTTGACGGTATTTTCTTTAAAAATGGAGATACCAGCTCCGGTATCAATGAGAAGTTTGAATTTTTCGGAAGCGTCGTGAATGTAATATAAATTTTTGGAGTTGACAGTTAGAAGAGGACTTAGAGGTATGCTTGTTCCGGGAAATTCGCATTTGTGTTGAAATGTTCCAGATTCAAATTCTGGATTTGGGTTTGGACTTCGGAAATAGTTGTTGAATCGGGGGGTTAATCTAGGCTCGGGAGAGCTAGAAAATCCTGGTATTCGTCGGTATTGAAAGGTTCAATGTGGGTATCGTCTGGTATTTCTTCGAAGTCGGGGCTTACATAATTGTGACTGATATCGTCAAAATAGTGTTGGTTATTATCCGTTTAATAACCGTAATCGGTTTCAGGATGTTGAGAATATTCACCATTTTGATGGTGGTTAAAATGATGGATCCTTTCTGGACGATAGTGAGGGTTGGTCTGTATTACAGACGGTCGGAATTGATTCGGCTTAAAAGGGGGTCTTTGAAAATTCGTCTGTCGAAATGGTGGACTTTGATTGTTGGAATTTGGGGGTGGATTTGGCCTCGAAGATTGATTTGGCCCTATACAATTAGGTCTAAAATTTTGCTTGTAAGATTGAGGGTTGTTTTGCTGTCGCAACCGACAATTTACTGCAATGTGGCCTAATCTACCACAATTTAAACATTTCGGTGGTTGAACGGGTTTCCTAGCCTGAAAAGAGGGCTTAGGTTGAGCGGATTTATTTATCTTTTGTTCTTCGAAGTAGACAACTGAAGTTCTCTTCTGATTCGAGAGTGTGCCTCCAGAAGGTCCTTAGGATTGCTGGCACGAATTATTTGGCCCAGACGTGGTTCTAGTCCGGTAAGTAATGTATTTAGAACCATCGTATCTACAAGGGTAGTCTGAGCTTCTTTTTTGCTCGTTACTTAGTCCAGACGCTTTTTGAATGCATGAGTGCATTTTCGCACTCAAAACCTGGAGCCTATTATAGAAGGTCAGAGGGGACTCGTTTGCAAGTTGTTTCCAGCGTTGGAGATCGTGAATCAAAGACAACAGATCACGCGAATCTCCGAAATGTAGCGTTAGAAGCTGTTTGATAACTAAATATGAAGCGGGGTTTCTCGAGTTGACTAACTGAGCCGCTTTGCCCCTAAGTTTATTTTTAATATGAATGACTAGCAGATATTTTTGATCTGCAGTCGACATATTGTACGCACAATTACATGCGTGTATGAAGATAGTCAGGGAGATTTGCTCACCTTCAAATTCCGGAATGATAGAAAATATTTCCGACAACCGGTACTTTTCGGTTACATCAGAAACTACATTGTTTGTTGCTTGTGCCATTTCGATATGTTAGAATTAAAAGTATACACAAGTTGAAAAATAATAAAAGAATAAAATAAACGAGGGATTGTAAAATGGGTTTCAATTAAAATATAGTGTAAAAATTATTAAGCAAATGTATATAAATGGGGAATAAACGAAATTTTGGATAATAGAACGGTAAAGAATGAAATAATAGAAATATATAAAAGTAAATCAAAATACATCAAATAAATATTTCAATTCAAATAAATCAAGCAATATCTCAATTGAAATCAAGATAATCAAATAAATGAAATTATCAATCAAATAATCAGATAAAAATATCAAATAATCAAATATTTCAAAATAATTAAATAATTCAATTCTTTAAAACCTTAAACGTTAGACGATTCACTACTACTCACATCAACAGCAACATTGGAAGATCCGTGTTCTCCTTGTTATCGCAGTTGGGACTTCTTCCAGGTTCTTTGCTCCGTTGAGGGATAGGAATCCGCCGCTACCAGTTAAAAGTAAGCTCATATTCTAGTAACGTTGACGGATCCTACTGACTGCGCCAATTTGTTATATCACACTTCAGTTAATTAACTTTTTAAAAAAGATTTTTATTTAAATAAACACAATAATAACTTTTAAAATAGAAATGAAAAAATAACAATATAACTGACAAAAGTTCTGAGTAATAATGAATACAGTAGAAGAGAAATTTTACAATATATAAGTTTAAAGTTGTTGAATGGGCATAGTTGACATGGCAATTCTTACGGATGTCGGCGGCGTCGTAATATGACACCGCACGTGTCGCTGTGTCAGCTGGAATGTTGAATTGTCGTTGCGATATAAGTTCGTGTTAAGTTCATAGTATAAACTTATATAACAACTCCCATCCATATAAAAAAGTTGATGGTACAGCATTTACTTATATAACATATATATATATATATATATATATATATATATATATATATATATATATATATATATATATTGTATGTTACCTGATTTCTTCTCCTGTGGTAAACCGTTTTGAATGAATATGGTCTTGTTTGATAGACTATATATCCGTATTGGTGAAACTTCAAATTTGGGAAAAAAATTCTATTGGTAAAGTGATGAAATTTGTGAATGAACACATGCGTGCATGGAATTCGACCAATATCCCTAACCTATTAGTCGATTTATCGAAAACTCCTTATGGATGTGTATAGTTTTTTTAACTTTTAATCTATTAATGGAAGATCCCTAGGTGATCTTATATACTTTTCTGCGAGGTGCAATTTGCAGTTTTCCAGAAAATCGCCGAAAATTCCAATATTCTTATAAAAACTTTCATCGAAGTGAAGTAACGGACATTTCCTCATAAATATTTTAATTCCAACGTAATAGTGCGGGAATTGTAGGCACTGGAAGTTTTAAATGCGAATTTGAAAATTTTATATGTACATATAGGTAATGAAGCATAGTATTTTCGGCTCTTTAAATCAATGAGTACCAAGCTCATCTTGTTTGTATACTAGGCAAATACCTATTTAAATGAAAATTTTTCCATTTAGCGAAGACTGTGCTTTTGGTGTCACATTCTCCCGGGCTAATAGAAATTCAGTGACAACACATGTCAAACTCTAAAGTGCTATTTGGTGCGTTTATACACAGAGTGTATAGTTATAGCAAACAAAATCACAAAGTAAAATGATATATATGAGTTGCATTTATATGATGATTGAAATATGGGACGGAGTAGAATGATAGTGGTCCATAGTGGTCCATATATACAGGAACGTTGGAATATAAGGTGGAGTGGACGTTTGGTCGTATAAAAATGTTGGAAAAAATGTGGAATTAAAATTATATAGGGTGATTAAAAAACTGTTATATAATGTGGACGTAAACAAATCATATACAGAATTGTTGAAATATATGCTAGAGTTGAATTATATTTGTACAGTGTGATTAAAAAATTATTAATTTCATAGCCCATAAGAAGTTGCTTAAAGTGTGGAGAGGAAATGTTACACATTGCGATAATATCAAATGTTAAAATTGAAATAATTTAAGGGGTAGCCCACAAGGAGTTATATACGAAGGTCGAAATATAGGACGGATTTGACTCCATAAATATGGGATGGATTCTACTCCGTCCTATAATTTACAGAAAGCAGCTAACAAATTTATGATTGTAGGTGTGGGCAGTCGTATATACAGGATGGTTGGTACATAGGGTGGAGTGGAATTGTCTATTATACAGGGTTGTCAAAAAAGTTGAAAAAAGGTTACATGGCGTAGTCCATAAGGCATAAATATATTTTGGGCTTATTAAGTCAATGCGTACTAGTACATTTTGTTCGTAAACATTTAGCTGACAATTTAAATGAAAATGTATCATTGTGTAATGTTGGGGCTTTCGATGTTACCTGGTGCTGTCTATTGAGGTTATACATACAAAATAAAAAATTAAGAATGAAAACTACCTGAGTTCAAAAAAACTAAAAAGTTGAAATTAAACTTTAAAAAATATATAACCGACTTTACCTATAACTAAAAAGCTGAAAATAATTATAATAAAATACAACTCTAGCGAATAAATAACACATTCAATGTTATTAGGTACCTACCCAAGAAGTAAAAAATGTTTACATTAAAAGATGCTCATTCTGTACAAATTAATTACCTACCAATCTAGTATATTTTTGAAGTCGGTGCCAAGCAACAATCAAGTTTGATGAAGTAGTAGATAAGTACGCAATGCAGGATTTTCGATTTGCTTGGCACCGACTTCAAAAATATACTAGATTGGTAGGTAATTAATTTGTACACCTTTTAATGTTTACATTTTTCACTTCCTGGGAAGGTACCTAACAACATTGAATGTGTTATTTATTTGCTAGAGTTGTATTTTGTTATAATTATTTTCAGCTTTTTAGTTATAGGTGGAAGTCGGTTATATATTTTTTAATGTTTTATTAATTAAATAATAAGTATAATTATTGGGAATAGGCTGACATGTCTTTGCCAAATTATGTGAAGAAACTTGTAAAGTTATATCAAGTTTGGACGGTAAAATATGCGAAGAATAAAAGATATACTTTTGTCAACAACTTAGATAATTTGTTTGACATTGCACACATCGATAAAATAAAGTAATAAAAACTTATCTTTTTCTGCGACTCATCTTCTGAGTCTGATAAAAACAATGATTTAAAAGATTTACCAAATGTGCGATAGCAAATTCAACCCGGAATGAGTAAAGCATCGATGCCGAAAGATTTCATTACTCCAAAGTAAGCAGTAGCGCTAGACAGGTATCAGAGATTCTGTATTCATTCGGCACCTACTATTGCATATAATATTGGTCAATTTCATATAAGTAGGTCTTGAGTGCAAAGAATTTGAACGGAAAATGGGTCAATTTTGGCGGCATAATGTTGCCTCCTTTACATCCATGAAGATTAAAAGAAAAACGTCTTTCGATTGTTATTTCTTACGGAACTTTCTGTGTCTATGTTGAAAAACTCCTCAACAAGCGAACAGATAGAGGCTGTAAGAAATGCAATATTAAACTCGACTCGAAGATAAATGCAAATTCTATCTAAATGTTTTTGTTTGTCATCATAACTTGTATAATTTGGTCTTAAAAACCTTTGTTCGTAGGTAAAATTAATCAAGTGACTACAATTCTTGATATTCTACTCTTCAAAATGTGTCGAGATGATTGGAAAAACTTTGATGCTGATAAAATACAGTGGCATAAAGAAAATGTCGTATTGTACCCATGGCAAATTAGATATTTTGTTCGAATTTTACACGTTTGAACTGGCCAAAAAATATTTTGAGATGACGTCCCAGCTTTCTGTGACATTTTTAGCCGGTAATATAGCGATCTCGAACAAAAACCACTTAAACTACGTTTCAACATAAAATTGACTGTGCTACACTGAACAGTGCCAAATGAGGGTTATAATATTTTTTATTGAGAATACTATTACTTTGTATTCAACACTTTTTTGTTTGCCAAAATCCGATAAGTAATTATAAGTGATTCATTTAACATGGTCATTTAAACTTACGTCTTATGATTGCAACCAACTTGCTATGTGAATTACTATATTAATTTACTTAATATGTCCTGAAGTCTAACACCCACATTTATATATACCTATTTCTGGTGTAATATTAGCATCAATGTCTCTTATTTTGTTTTTTAGATCGTATAATGATTCCGGTTTCGTAACGCACACCTTCGACTGCAAATAAATAAAGAAATAAATGAATAGAACTTTATTCAACATTTAAAATCACTGCATTTACACAAAAATTACAAAGAATCTTACAAATAAAGTAGATTTATTTGCCTTGGCAAAACAATCACCACTCGCGTCACTTACTATCTTTCAAAAATTCCTCATACGAGTAGTATGCTTTTATGAATAGGTATGTATTTACTAAAACTCATCGTCCCCCTATAGATATGGGAATTTTGCCCTACTGACAGCCTAGAGACTGGCTGATGGAGTTCATTGCCGCTAAGTGTTGAATAGTTGTGTATTTGATAATTTCTGGTAAGTGATACTTGCTTTTTAATACGCATTATTAATAGGTAAATATATAATGAATGGACCGTCAGAATATTAAACTCAATGAAAAATTGCTTGCAACTAGTTGATGGGGGAACACCAGCTATACATCGTAAGTTGTTTTTTTTCTGTAGAGAAGGCTTAGTCAATATGATCTAAACAGCTCCAAAATATAAGACCATATGACAAAATCGACTCCGCTAGGCCTAAGTATGCTAATTTAAGAACTTTGAAACTTACAGTAAATTTTAATTGGTGCATTAGGAAAGAGGTCTTACTTATTTTATTCATATTATTAATAATCAATGTGTTTTTCACAAGTAAATTTATTATCAACAATTATTCCTAAGAATTTACATACATTGGTCTGCTCAATAGATTGATTATTTAACTTGACAAGATTATTTGTCTTGTTTTTAGGTAGGAATGACATGTGAATTACCAGACTCTTGAAATTCCAAATATACCAAAATTTGTGTCATCATCATAGAGGATTTTCACATCAGGTGAGGGACATGATAATGAGATATCATTAATAAATATAAGAAATATAATAAGGCCCAATATTTAGCCTTGTGGCACCCCTGCATGGACTGTCTTGAGATTTGATCTAATGTCGCCTACTTGAACAGCCTGTTCACGGTTCAAAAATGCGATCAAAGAGTTCCTTTATTTCAGTGATCTCATTATCGTCATAAGGGAAAACCTAGGAAAAACCTTATGAACTATTCCGATACTGGGTTGTTCAAAAGGAGATGGCCATTTCTAATTTCTTCCTTAATTTTCGGTTACCAGATACGATTGAATTCTATAGAAGTAGAAGCGATACAATCGTCTTCATTCAAAAGAATTAACGCAGATTCTTTCTTTTTCGTTTTGTCTTATGTTGTTCCTTGTGAAGTATAGTTCAATTGTCAAATTGTATTTTATGGCCTAGGTTCCAAGCATGTATTCGATGTTTCTCCAATATAAAATTTATTGCATTCGCAAGTATATACGAGAAATAAAAGAGTTTGCGTTAATTCTTTTGAATGAAGACGATTGTATCGCTTCTACTTCTGCAGAATTCAATAGTATCTGGTTACCGAGAATTAAGGAGGGAATTAGTAATGGCCATCTCCTTTTGAACAACCCAGTATCGGGATAGTTCATAAGGTTTTTTCTAGGTTTTTTCTTATGACGTTAATGAGATCACTGACAAAAAAAATTTCAGCACATTTTTGGCGTATGAACGCCACTTATAAATTTTAAAGACAACTCTTTCAAGTTCTTCCAACTTGAAAGTTGTTTAACTGTAATACCTACATGATCTTTATTTTTTTGTGCTACCGGTATATCTAGAAACAACAATTTGTTCTCATGTCAACTTAAATGCCATATATCAAACTTTCATTTTGCATTTTATATTTTCAATACATATTTTAAAGCCATTGATAACGAGGTCAGAATAGATCTGGAAATGTATAATATAAACCAAATTCCTCAAAAGTGTTTTTAAGAAGTCTTGACAAATTTTTATTTACTATTAGGTCTATGTTCATATCTCCACAAGCAATATGGTACAAAGAAGACTTATAATAAAATCCAATACAGTTTGTAATTTGTCAATGAAGAGTTTAGAATCTGCCTTAGGAGCTCTATAGACTGAAATTATGAACATATTTATATCATTTAAAATAACTTTACAAACATTTATTAAATAACTTTTTTATTACTATATTATACTGAGTTCTAGAAAACTTATTAACCAAAGAATAGTAAATTTACTAGTTCGATTTCATGATTTCTTAACCAATGCTCAGAAAAAAAATTGAAATCAATTTTATTATTTTCAAGAATTTGTTCGATCTCAGAAATTCTACTTGCTAAACTGCGAATTAAAATGCATAAATTTAAAATTATCAAAATATCTTTTTATTTGTGTAATTTACATATTCACTATCTTCTTTCTTGGATACGGATAGATCGGTGGTGGTGATTTCTGAAGGCTTTTCTTAGAAAAATATATTCTCTAACCTCGATACCTTTGGACTACATACAAACTTTTAGAAAAACTTCTTCAAGTCGCAGTCTATACCGACTTTAAACGAGTTGAAAAACCAGTAGTTTTTTTATCGTAAGCAGATAAATTGGCAATCAGGTTTCTTTTTCCTGAAGTATGATTCCAGTTTATCGATAGTATTCTTCGGCTTAAAGTAAAAAAAAACGGAAAGGTGATAAACCTGGTGAATATTATGATCAGTTTTGTTTAGCTAATCTCGACCTAGCCTTTACTCTTGTTGAAAAAAATACTTGCATATTAAACTTGTCCTGAAATATTGGGTGTACAATATGGTTTTCTGGACATACATTAACTTTTTGTGCAGTATGAATGTTACATACACTCCCAAAAAAATGTGGGTTTACATCAGACAAATATTACACATTCTGTTTGCTTACAGTTCTTCTGTTAGTTGAATAAGTATTGTAATGTTTTTATTTACACTTCTATTCGGATTCAGTTCAGTTCTCGAATTTATTTAAATATACAGTTCAACTCACTCTAATTTATTTCCACTACTTTAACAAAATCACAGAACTATTTACAATATATCTCTACTTAACTATACGGCAATACAGCAGTCGAATACTGAATGTCTGTTAGAGCCAGCCGCCGGCCTCGGGTCGACAGGTCAACATTTCGAGTTCTACGAAATTTCGGATGAAGGCCGATTGCACTAGCTATTGGATGAATTCTCGTAACATTGCCCCCTCTTTAAGACTATTTCGTCCCGGAATGTCCCAGAATCCTTCCTCGTGTGACGATATTTGTAGGACTCTCCATTTCGACAACGGGATGTTTGGTGAAAGTAACAGTCAATGTTCTTCGAATCTGGGTTGCGAATATTGAGATGCCACTGAATCGAAACATTGTTTCAATCATACTTCTCACCTCTCATTCAGTCCATCGAACCCGCAGGCTATCTTTGGGACCGCCAATTTCATCAGGTTCTTCTCCATTATCCCAGTCCTCAATTCTACCAGAGTCTTTCAAAGATCGCTGTATGTTGGCTTGTCCTGCGAGAATGTTTTCGTTACCAAATAGAAGATGTCTGTGGTACCCACTCGTTGTTTATCTTCCAAATGAATGACCTTCCCTTCTTCTAGACCTTGCTCTCTTAGCTTCCGGAACTGTCTTTGCAAACACCTTGGCTATTCCTCTGGATATCCGAAGATCTCGAGCCACACAATGAGCCAGGGCATATTCTACAGGTCTAGGGGTTCTTCTCTGTTCACGCCGTGCTGCACTTTCTGTCCATTCGAGTACAATGCCATAAACTGTTCAAAGGTCATCTCGTCATCGGGTGGTTGGATGCTGCGGAGTTGGGCTTGGTCAACTTCGCTGTCGTGACTTCCGGCATAAGGGGCTAATCTTTTGAAATGTACTACCTTTGGTTTTCCTCGAGGTAGCTCCTTATTCTGTATTATTGCAACTGTTTAGTTTTTCTGAACTCGTGTAGATTTTAAACTTTATTCTTTATATTTTATTTTGTATGTACAACCTTAATAGACCAGGACCAGGTAACATCGAAAGGCCCAACATTACAGAAAGATACATTTTCATTTAAATTGACTTAACAAGCCAAAAATATGACCCAACAGACGTTGTCATTTATTTTTTCTGAGTTCTTGGGGAATAACACCACATAAACTTGAAAGTCTGAATATTTCAAAAGTCAAAAGAAATATAGAGACTGTCAAGTTTATGTGATGTTATTCCCAAAGAACTCAAAAAAAATAAAAACCAGACATGCCACAATTATCATTTAGAAAACAACTAGACGTTGTCTTGTCCAAACGTTTTATAAAGATTGGAATTATTTGGACAATTTTGATGAGATTATATGAAAGAAATAATTAATATACCTGACGCCATCACGCGTGCAGTTAACACAACTTAACCTCCTAATAACGTGTGAATAAATCTGTATACTACTGTTAATAAATAGTAAGAACGAGAATTTTAGTATAGGACATTTGCTCTGTAAACTAATTGTTTCGAAGACGAAATGAATAAGTTTAATTTCAATTCTCTTTTATTAAAACAATTTGTAATAATTCCACTTCACAATTATATTTCAACCACATTGTTTAATACATTATAGGTACCATATATTGTAAAAATTTTAACCACCCAGTACAATAATTATTCGTCTCTTCCTTATATTTCACTATCTCATATTGATGGACCACACTTTATAACATTTTTTCTAACATTTTTCGACTATCAAACGTCCAGCCTACCCTATATTCCAACCATCCTGTACATACGGCTGCCTATGAGCTACCATAAACTTTTCCCAAAACACCAGATTAAATTGAACTTTTAATATTAGTGTGATTGCTCTTAATTGTGAAATTTGCATTAAGAAATGATAAATTACATATTTTATGTATCGATATAATTCCGATGGATGCATCTGTGTTATTGTTATTGCTTTTATCACTATACTTAGTGGTTTTGTTTCATATAACTAAACACCCTGTGTATAATCAGCAGTTTAGAGCTTGAAATGTGTTGTCACTGAATTTTCTATTAGGCCGGGAGTAGGTGACACCAAAAGCAAAGTCTTCGCAAAATTCAATAATTTTCATTTAAATCGGTATTTGTAAAACAAAATGAGCTTGGTATTCATTGATTTCAGATGCCGAAATACTATACTACATATATGCCTGACATGTACATAGAAAATTTTCAAATTCAATATTAAAACTTCCAGTGCCTGTAATTCCTACACTATTACGTTGGTATTAAAATATTGATGAGGAAATGTCAGTTACGTCACTTCGATGGAATTTTTGATAAGAATATTGAATTTTTCAGCGGTTTTCTGCAAAATTGCATGTTGCAAGTCGCGGAAAGGGATATGAGATCATCTAGAGATCTTACTTAATAGTTTACACTTTAAAAAACTATACACATCGATAGGGGGTTTGGGAAAAATCGACCAATATATTAGGTATACCAATAGAATTCTTTATATACTCTATAAAACAAAACCATAATCGTTCAAGTCGGTGCACAACAGGAGAACAAATCAGGTAACATACATACAAAATACGCCCTGAATTGATAACTTCAAAGTAGAATAAAAATAAAATTTGAATATGCAGTATGGAATAGTAGATCAGATTTATATTTTTCATACCTCAACATAGTTACATTTTAGAAGAATTAATATATAAGTAGATGATTTTTTCAAATTGTTAGAAGCAGACAAGGCGACAGCGTATTATTGTCGTCCTCCGATGAACAATAACAATTCTAAAACAAATCGCCCACTCAAATCGTGCTGTTCGCTACTGCAAACTCAGTTAGGTATTTACACACTATCGGCCGTTGACTTCCCCTTCATGTACGGAGTAAGTGCATAGCAACAAACTTAACATCAAGCACAAGCTACTTCACTTCCTTCAATGTTCAACCTTCTAAACTTACATCAAGAAAGCACGAAGCTCACACAAACACAATTTACTGCTCTGCGTCATCGATCGTTCTATGTCGTAGATAGTCCATGATTGTCTTTAGTCTATATTTATACTCCACTCAAGTAAAATCACATAACAAACAAAAATAAAGTATTAAATTTTCCGTTCGGCGTAGTTTTAACTACCAGTAAATTTTCTTTGAGTTGAAATAAAAAATTAATAAATACAATTATAACTATATAGGTACAAGCTATAACAAATTCACAGTAGGTATAACTGAGCTTTTAGACATTTTTCTTGTATTCCCAGGGCACAATTATAATTTCAAGAAATAAAAAGGCAATTGTGTAAAAAATATTTTCAAATAATTTTTGGTAGAAATTCTGAGAACATGTGAAACTTATAGGAACCGAAACATTACATGTATTTATAATTATGTCTTTATTTCGATCCAGACTTCAGCCTTACACCTGATTTTGAGTGATTGATTTGATTGATTTTGTCACGGTGAACTGTAATAACGCATTAAGAATGCCAAGTGAGACCTTGGCGAAACGTCTACGAATTTCAAACTTGTTTCACACTAACTAAAAAACGGATATATTCCCGGATAAATATTTCTTCATATTGTTCAATCAGTGAAACATGAAAGTCTATATGGAACGAGAAACAAATGTTTGTCCTTCCAAAAAAATTCTTTGTCCTCGGTTTATATATTTTTATTTAGAAACTTCTAAATCTTTCTTGGATTTCTGGGACTATTAGGCAGTAATAAAACTAACATTTTATAGTGTTTAAATGGTTCAAAAGTGTAGTTATTAAATATGTACGTACAAACAACTGGAAAAATAATTTTTGTAAGACTCAGAAAGGGTTGAAACGTCAAATAAATATTTTAATAAAAATTTCAAGTTTGATTGGTTCTTAATGGTCCCAGATACCCAATAAAGTTTTAGAAGCTCTATCATCGTCATCATCATCATGCTCAGCTATATTCAATCATTATTTCATAGTGTAGCCTCTCTTACATATTCGCTTTTTAGTTTGTCCATGTTTTTCTATACTTAGCTTCCCAATCTCATAGTCTCATTATATTAAGTGGTTTCCTTGGTCTTTTAACACCCCTAGGATACCATTCAGTGATTTTTGCTGTTCATCTATTGTCGCCTTGCCAGATGTTCTGCCACTGCCATTGTAGGGATTTTATTCTGTGGATTACATCTATTACTTGGGTCATATTTTGTACCCATTCTATTCTTTTTCGGCCTCTTCTTGTTATTCCTAGCATACATCTTTCCATTGACCTTTGTGTAACTTGGAGCTTATGTGTAATATCGGTTTTCAGAATCCAAGTTTCGCAGCCATATGCCAGCACTGGTAGAACACATTGATCCAACACTTTCTTCTTGACGTTTACTGACATTCGAGATTTGAAGATGATTGAATTTGTTTCGAATGTCGTCATGCAAGTTTGATCCGCCTATTTATTTTTGGAAATAGCGAACCCGTTGTGTGCATCAAATGACCAGGTATACATATTCTTCTACTACTTCCAGATTGTGTTATCTATTGTGATATCTTGGGTGTCTACCAATTCGTTGTACATAATTTTCGTTTTCATGATGTTCATTTTAAGGCCTATTTTGTTGCTTGCTGCGTTAAGTTATGCTATTTGTTCTTGTAGTTCTTCTGAATTTTTGGCACTTAGGACAATGTCATCCGCAAATCTCAGATGATTAAGATATTTAGTCCTTTGTTATTCCACTTTAACTTTCGAAGGATACTTTCTAGAGCCGCTGAGAATAGTTCTGATGATATTGCTTCGCCTTGTCTGACTCATCTGGTAGTGTGAATTTTAGGACTGTCTTCGTATATTCTATTCTTGGCTTTGGCTTCCCTGTTTATGGCGGCTAATGTTTCTATATATTGCTTGTCTACACCTTGTTCACTCAGCGCATTGACTGCCTTCGGATAGATGGTGTCGAACACTTTCTCGAAGTCAGACTAAGACAAGTGGTATTTTATATTATTTCTTATATTTATTTTTCTTTTTCCGACATTTGAATATCAAGAATTTCGGGGGCTTTTTATAAGTCTTTGTATAATTTGGTGACGTGCTCCATTATTGCATTTCTTTCAGTTATTCAGGTATTTTCGTCCTTTAAAGCGATTACTTGCCGTTTTTTGATTATTGCTGCTCTCTTAACGTTCTTATAGCTTCTCCTATTTTCAATTGCAGATTCTAGTAGGTGTTCGTTGTACTTCCTGAGATTCTCTGTAATCTTCTTTCTGATTGTCGTGCACAGTTCGATATATTCTATACATTGGATATCTGTTGTTCTTTTCAATTCTCTTATTTTCTGTAGAAACGCCTTTGTTTCCGAGCCTAGTTTCTTGTGCTCATCTCGTTTTTGTGTTCCTCCGATTTCTTTCGCACAGAATAGGGATGTGTTCATTACCTGTGTGTTATCTTCTTGTTCTTGTAGTTTTCATCTCATCTTTCATTATGTTCACCAAATCCAAAATGGCCCTATAATACTTCTTGATCCTTTGTTTTACCCACTTTGGCGTTGAAGTCGCCGATTATGAATTTGAATTAGCTGTTATTGCAATCTAGTGCCTCTTTGATTTCGTCGTCTTCGGCTTATTGTAGGGGCGTACATTCGTATGATTTAAATGCTGTACCTTTTCGAAAGTGGCAGTGACAGACTACCGCCTTGATCCGACGTTTTTGGGCCTTTTCCTAGAACCGACTTGCTTTATTATTTACTTTACAAAAACTAAACTGATCTTCGTTGAGATTCGTTTCCCTCATACCTTAAAAACGTACCACTGTAGAACTTAGGGATCATGAGAACCTTTATCCTACGACAACAATGTAATATTACTAGTTATTTAACCAATTTTAGCCTAAAAATCTAAACACATAACTGAATGTAGTTATCAATCGTAATGAACTTTTTTCATACAAATTTTCTAATTTGTTAAAAATAAGTGCACTACGGTTAAGCAAAAGTATTTTTTTGACCATATTGGTATACAATTGAAAATATTGTTATGAAGAATAAATATTCTCCATATTAATAATAAAAAAGTTCCATTTGATTATAACTAGAGTTGACAGACGAATATTACGAACTGAGAACCTTTTTTTATGAAATGCGATATGTGTTACGTGATAGAAAAAAATATACGGTTAAAAATATTGGGTATAGAGGCCATTCGGAATTTACAAGAAGAATGTGGTCGTCATAGGATTGTTTATTGCCAAGAGGCTGTTGGGCAGTGATGGATGGTATTTCCAACATTGGATTTAAATAATATTGCAATTTGGTATCTTTTTTATTTTTAGTTTAATCTACAACTGTTATTCATTTGTTGAGATTGAGAAGATTTCCAAACAAAATCTGTTCAGAAATTTTGATGAAAATACTTCTTATTAAATTAACTCTCATAATTAAGCCGACGGAGAACAATGTCTCCTAAACAAGAACTGGGTATATGACTATATTCAAAATATGGTTCGGGCTGGTAAAATCCTAAAAGGTAATTATTTTTTTATGATTATAAAATTTCAACCGTAATTTGTATACTCTGTGCATAGAGAAATGACCTAAAGGACATTCTGTGTGTGGTTCTGTGCTTATGTGTGCGTTCCTTGTATGAACTGTGGGTTTCACAGTATGATTTGTGTTGTCTTCGAGTGATCAACACGTCCTTTTATGGTCATAATCAATTTATGGAGATTTAATTTGTATTAGTAGAGATCTATCTATAACTGAATTATTTTACTGTAAACAGAGTGTATGTTATGTTTACGTATATCAAAGTGGTCTCTACAGAAATGAAGTGTAGAATTGATCCTGATATAATCGGAATTCATAGCGGCGAGTTGCATCCACTATTTGCGCATCTTCTCATCTCTTGGAATATGTAGAAACAATTTTTCACAAGATATTGCACAGTGGCACTATTATTATTTATAAACAATCCAATGAAATAAATATTCAACGAGTTTAAGGCTACGTTCCTTACGTCACAAATATAAAAGAAAGGTCTCACATTTTTATTTGAATTTCATTCCCGCTAGTTTTCGAAAATATTGAATATTATAACGAAAAAAAAACTTTTTACAGCAATATTGACATTTTATTAGGGTTTACAAAAACTAGTTAACAAGATATATTACTTCGTGTTGCTTGAACTCCAAATGTCCTGTATGTTGCATTGGTTCAAAATGTATTGGCGGCTGAACTTACATTGAGGTTTCAAATTAAAACTGTTATTTAGATCATTTTAATCTAACATAATATAAAGCCTAACAATAATTTCATTTTTATAAAAGGGAAAGGTATTCTGAACCTTTTTTAGGCATGTTCACCAATAATTGGAAAATATTAAATCATATAAATTGTGTTCTATTAAGAAACATTCCGAAATGAACCTATATATTTTTTGACATTGTATTAAGATTGCCATTAAATAAATTTTTACTGATTTTTCTGTAAGGAGTAAATCGATTTGGATAGTTTAAACTGCATTCTATTCAGGTAGATCTCAGGCGAGTTTCAAAATGTTTTCTATAAATACTATGAAACACACCGAGTTTTCAGAACGTCTAAAATCAAATAATGGGTGGGCCATCTAATTTTTTTTTAAATGCTATAAAGAACTAGTGAATATTTTTCAATTTGGTTTTTTTATTCGAAAGTACAATCCTTCGCCTCGTTCAAGAACTCTTCGAAGACGATTTCGACAGACGTTTGCAATTTTGTGAAACGATGATGGATATTTGTAACCGTGATAATAATTTTATAAGAAATGTGGTGTTTTCAGACGAGGCTAAATTTTGTTTAAATGGTACGGTTAATCGACATAACTGCCGCTACTGGCCTCAAAGTAATCCTAATTGGGTACAAGAGGCTCATACACAACATCCCCAAAAATTGAACGTTTGGGCCGGCATTTATAACAGAATCGTGGGACCCTTCTTCCTACAAGAAACTTTAAACGGAGATAGGTATTTACAGCTCTTGGAGACACAAGTTATTCCGGCATTGGAGGTAAATGGACAATTACCAAATAATATCTGGTTTCAGCAGGATGGAGCACCACCCCATTACGCTCCCATTGTTCGAGATCATTTAGATAGGACATTTCATCACAGACGGATTGGAAGAAGGGGTACTTATGAATGGCCAGCACGAAGTCCCGACGTTTATCCACTAGACTATTTTCTGTGGGGTTACTTAAAGTCTAAGGTTTATGTTGATAGACCAAATAATTTGCAAGAATTAGCTGCATGAATAACTCAAGACATCCAGAGAATTATACCAGAAGTAATAGCTAATGTTACTAGAGAATTTAAAAACTGACTTGCTTAATGTCAAGAAGTAAACGGTCCGGTTTGAACATCTAATACATTAAGTTTAGTTAAGTTAAGTTTCAATGTTTTGAAAATCATTTAGATTTAGTTAATAATTATGATTATGTATTTCTTTAATGGATATTAGATTTTTCCGTTCCTTAACTACTTTTCTGTTAATATCTCGGTAGGTATTGAAGTAAACAATATCAAACTCGATATTTTTGTATTCGCAATAAAATGTTTCATCAGAAACTAAAATACTATACAGGGTGTTTCATTGCAAATTTTAAAAACGACATTACTTCCGGTAAAACAGGAAGTTCAAAATTGTAAAAAAAGAAAACAAATAGGCAATCTACTGCAGTATCCACTTTCCAAATTTCATTATGATATCTCTAATAATTCCAGTGACATTTGCTTGGTTGCACACATTTGCCCATCACTGTATAAGGAACCAATTAACGGAATTGAGCGTATAGTAGCTCATTTTGTAGGTTTTTCATTTTTCTACAACAATGCCCAGAGTAGCAAACTCGGTTTTTCGGGTAAATTTTGTGTAAAAGGTAAGCATTTTTTAAGGTTTTTTTGTTGAAAAACGAAAACGCATTGTTAAAAAATGTTGAATTTTATGTCAATTAGTCAGTTTCATTCTACTATTAATTTTGTCGCCAAAAGGTCTTTTTCTCTGTAAATGACCTAAGCTATATATTAAGTTTAGGATAGGAGTTCTGTCGATATATCCATATTTGAATTATTTATATTCATTGGAACGAAGTAGGTATTCGTATCATTTCTGACATGAAGGTTTAATGACTTTATTTTCGATCGAAAGTAATTTCATTATGGGTCTTTCTTGGGACACTAAAAGAAACGACTTATAATTATAGACGCAGTCTTCAAAAGAGAATTAACTTGATGGGCGGTCATTACCAGCACATGTTTTAAGTTATGATCATAAGCGAGCAAATCACATGTTCAACGCTCTAAGTGTACGTCTGTTAAATGCATTTCACAAGCAGTAAATCACTATTACTCGGTGTAGTTAGGAATACACATTGACATTTTAACGCTTGGCATATGGGATTCACAGGAAAAGATGTTATAGACACATAAAAATCCATATCTATCTAAAATATTAAAACTAATTTATCTATATAAAGGGCTAGTAAAATATTCTGACGTATATGCGAACAAATCGTTGATAATAATAAATGTTAATACATTTTTTTTGTGTGATGCCGGTAGCGTAAAATGTACATGGTACAGCAGTCATTCTTGGTTTCTTGCATTTTTTGTCTTATTTATTTTATTTGAGTAAATAAAATGAAAAATTTTGTTTTAATAACACTTAAATGATTCTGGGCCCAAACATACAGCGATAATTGGATAAATGTGAGTAAAGGTAACAGATGGATATAAAAGGACACAATTTTGAGAAACCTATTAACCAAGTATAAAGTCGAAAATAGTTAACAAGACCTAACATTGTACATAAATCATTCCTTCTCATTCTCATTCACTGTTATTATGTACCTAGACACAAAGTAAAGAATGTAAACAATAAAAGGTGTTCATTATGTATAAATTAATTCCCTAACTATCTAGTAAATTTTTTAATTCGTTGCCAAACACCTAAAAGCGAGCATTGCTTACATCTTACTACTTCATCAAACTTGATTGATATACACCGTATTAACAAAACAAAAAAAAAATTATTGGAACTACTGGAAGGAAAAGCTTGAAATTTAGTATCAGTGTGTTGTTTGGTGACCTGATCTGGAGTAAGTGTCGTGAATGAAGAAATTCTGATTTTTGGGGGTACTTCTGGGGGGGAAATTTTACCAAAACTATTGAGCCTAAAATTTTGAAAAACAGGGAATATATGACCAAAGTTTATAGAAAAAATAATGAAACTCGCCTACTATTAAGTTTAGGAAGCAAATTATAGAATTAAATGAAAAATAAAAAACAAATTGTTTTTCAAACGCGTCATGTAATGTACCAAATGAGGACTTATTCTGGGGAACACACAAATATCTTTTCATACCTTAAAAATAAATTCTTTAAGAGATATTGTTACAATTGAAAACAGTTATCATTGGCGGTCAGGAACTCCGCTGCACTAATCGTACTTTTATCATTGGGGTGCCGTATGCAAAGAATGGAGGGAACCGCATCTCTCAGCTAATAATTAATTTTTAGTTAGTTGTATTATACCATCTGACCAGATGCAACATGTAACCAGCAGAAAATAAAGTGTATTCTGACCACCTAACAAGGCCTTAGAATAACTTAACCCCCAGAAACCATGCAACTCACGTAATAATATTAACAAAAATATATTCCTCTTTATTTCTGATTCTATAAGGCCTAAGCTTTTGAAAAAATCAGAGGTATATTACTTGGGTTATACAGCAAAAATAAGGCAAAAACCCTATTATTAATTAAAATTATAAAATTAAACTTGTCCCAAATGCATCATATATTACATTTAATGAGAGGGCTCATTGTTAGGAAAACAAGTATAGATTTTTTTCATATTTTTGAAATAATTTGATTAAAAGATATTATCTCCGAAAGTTTAAGACGTAAAATTTTCAAAATTATTCATAAACGTAACTGGAAAATAAAAGAATTGTTGTAAAAAATACAAACATATTTTATTGGTTACTTTTATGTTTTTTTGGGGAATAACAACACAATAGAATAAATATAAAGCCATTGACAACGAAGTCAGAATAGACTTTGAAACGTTTGGTATTCCTACAATATACGTAGTTTTATTTCTATTGTGGTGTTATTCCCCAAAAAAACATAAAAATAATCAAGAATATGCCACAAACAACGTTTAGAAGACAAATGTTTTATTGGTATTTATAAAATAATTTAATTTTAAAAGATTTAATAATTTACTAAGTATTTAAAATTTGACCCTTTCTGGCCTTTGTCTACCAAACTGCTAACCTAAAAAATTCAGACAAAAATTACATTGTCTATTGGGTACAAGGGTGGATCCAGGACTTTCATTTGATCTCGTTTGGGGGGGGGGCTTGACGTTATTGAAGGTTGATTTTAGCACAATTAACACTAAAAAAGCATACCACTCAGATGATTTGGGGGGGGGCTTGAGCCCTTAGACCCTCTGGATCCGCTAGTATATATATATATATATATATATATATATATATATATATATATATATGATTTACCTACATTTTAACAAATCTCAAAGTCCAGCTAGCACTTCACCAAATTAGTTCTGATTAGTGATGTGCGAAATCGATTATCAAAATATTCTACAATACTACCAATTTATTTTTCTTTTTTTCGTTTATTGTGGTTTAGCATTGCAAAAAGACGAATCCCTTGATATTATGTTATGAGTAGTATGAATATCTCCATAAAGTGCGTTGTTTGATGCTAGTAGCCAATTCGAAGAAGGAACCGACTAACCCCAAAACACTCTATAATATTCTTAATTACAATTTGTCTATCTTAGATTTTGCCTATAATGCCTTAAAAGCCAGCGGTGCACTGACAATAGCTGCCAAGGCTCGTTGACGGATCTAGTATTTTCTAGAGGTAGAGACACTAGATGAAAATTATGGTAAATTGTATTATTATTTGTTTTTCTCAGCAGTTTATTAGTTTTTTATTTACATAACTATTATCTATACTTATGGGTCTATTTTTCCGTTGGTTTATTCAGTTAATGATTACCTGTATACTGTTTACTGTTATTAATTAAATTACTTCTTTCCACTGACTGAATCTGCCATTGTCAAGACATCTAAGGAGAAATAAGGATGCGTCGTTTAAACCAATATTGAAAGTGAAGTGCAGTTTATGAGCTTTCAAAATATATTTTGCATCTCACTATTGAAACATTGTGGTTAATGTGATGCGTTCTGCTAAATATTTCTACAAATTATTTAAATTAAAATTCTGCAAGCTCTACTTAAGGAACAAAATCGATTTTCAGCTTTATTAATTGCAACGTAATAAGCTATCATTAGGAGGTAGATTAAGGTTCCAGTGTTATTACAAGCATGTTATGAATGTTATTAAGACCCTCACTTTATATCGTTTTTCCAGTTTTTCTTTATAAAAAATGCTGCGATCAAAATCTGTAAACACTAATTTTGAAGATTTTCTGATTCTCTACAACATTTCTAATGGCGGCATTGTGAACAGATCAGTAATGTTCATACTATAAGCAAAAAACGAGAAAATACACCATACGTTTTGGCGTTTTTAAGGCTCAAATAATTTACTTCTACGAGTTGGCTGTTAAAATTATGTCAGTAATGGCTTAAAAAGTATTCGTAAATAATAGTTTATAAGCCATTACTGACATAATTTTAACATGCGATTTCCTGTTGAATTTTGTATAACTTAAAAATCTCTATTGAATGATGTAATTGGATACTGAAAACGTATAAATGTCTCATTATTAATAATTATAATTTTTGACTCAAGTTTAGTTTTTTTATTCGATAATACTTTTTAACTTTATATTAATGTAAACACTCCTTGTTGCAATAAATCTCAATTTCACGACTTTATTTTTGCGATTAGGAAGTCGTTTTAGGTAGTTTCTTAAAAATGTCGTGTAATTTTGCACCAAATTGAGAAAGAACTACCTTCATAACTCACGAGTAAATTTTCACTAGTTCTGATTATTGCTTTCCTTTAAATATAAGTTTCCCACCAGGTAGTAAGAAGCTGTGTAGTAATTACGTAAGAGTTTCGGGGAAGGGGGTTAATAAAATCTCTACATGCCCTTACCTTGGGGGGAGAGGGGTAAAACCAATTCTTATGTAAGATTTTGTAAGTCAAAATTTCACATTAGAAATAAAGTTCCATTTAAATGCTGAACGGCTCTCTTCATTTTTATAATGTATAATTCGATTTATATCTTATCTTCCAAATTTTTTTTGCTCATTAAATTTCAAAATCTTTTGTGTTCATTTTTATATATTTTAAATGTTATAAATAAAAAATATAGTACATGTTTGTATTAATCGTATGTTAATTATTCAGAAAATAAACAATATGTTTTTCAAGCAACATTATCCTTAAATGATTTTTTTTCTTCAATGTTAATTCGTCACCATTTATTATTTTACTCCAACTAACTAACTAACTTTCTCTTTTCTCATTAAATGGCCGCTTTAATCCCACTCTTTTTACTATCGATTATTTCCGTGGACATATCGTGACAGGTCGTGTGCTGCTTGCCTACTGAGAAAAAAACTCAACAAAAATCACTAAAATCATCCTTACTTAATTAATGAATGGCGCCTAACTACATCGGTCCTATTCGAAAAAAAATTTTCAACAATTTGTTCTAATTTAGTGTTCTATTACAAAATTACGTTTACAATCTTGAAATTTGGCATTTTCAGGAAATAATTTGAAAATCGATAACGTGCCAGAAAATTTTTCAAATGTGGCATGTATAGCAGGCGTGCCATTTGTTCGCCGTCTCTGTTGTAGGCCATACAGGACCAAATCTCAAAATGAAAGGAGTATTATTAGTTAGAGTACTTAATTGAATGCTATCCGAAGTGTTGATTCAGTAATCGAGTATTTACGAAACAGCAAAAACTTTAGAGGGTGTGTGTGCCTGTGCATCACAATGTTGAAAATTGCAGTCAGGTTTCACCCAATTTATTGGTATCAATTCTTTTACATTTAATGCGCTGCTACCAATTTCAAGTGCTTAGAAACTTAGAAATTCTTCAAGTAGTAATATAAACGATCTATTTTTTATCTGTGAAGAGAATTTGTCCACTATGTAAAAAAGTAGATATACTATACAGTAAGTTGTTTTAATGAATATAGAATCAAAACACCATTTAAAGCAGTCCATACACTTTTGTTTATTTATGTGGTTAAAATCATTAACAATCTAATGTTGTCAAGAGTTGTTTTTTCCATTTCAAATTGTTACTTCTTTATAACTATCATCTAATTTTATATTATTTATTTTAATCTGTTTTTATATATAAAAAACTCAAAATATCTATTTTGTTAGTAGATGTATATCTCCACAGTTAGAAAGTTTCACCCTTCCCCGTATAGCTCATGATGCATCGGCATTTTCACGCTGTGGTTTCAATATCCAAAAGAGATTTAATGTAGAATCTACGCACGGTCGGCAAGAACGGTCTGAGTATTGATCGTTTAGCCTCTCTATGTGTACTCTACGACTGCACACAACCCCTCTGAGGCAGAAATCCCTATCCATATCGAGGCCGTCAAAGCTCTTTGTCTGGCGCTTCCTATGTGCATAGACATAGACGTAACAATACGATCAGCTGTTTTCCTAAAATTATTAGTCCTAAATAAAATACTTTAATTGATGGTATTATTTAAAATTCTCAAGAAAATGTTAGTAATAATTTCGTTTGTAAATAATTATTTAATTCACAATTTTCTCAACTCATCCCACGTTTTTCAGAGCTTTCTGTAGGTAGAAATGATACAAATGTGATATTTCTGGGGATTTTAATGAATCTCAAGTAAATGTTGTTTATTTCTGATTTTGCTTAACAATTAAAATATAATTTGTCTGTAATCAATTGGTAAAAGTTATCCGTTAAACTAAACCGCTTAAAAATTTGACAAGATAAAATAATATAAAATGTTTGACCAGCAAAGGTTGTCCATCAATTTGTGGAAATATCGCCTTCAAAAAAGATATATGACTTGTAAAGAAATTCTGGATATCGCCCAGGTTGTTGAATGAAGAGATATTTTAAAAAGTTGCATGTCCACGTTTAAAATATGTCTTTAGTATTTTTTAAAATTATTTCTATTAATGTTGTGGTGGTTTTTACAAAAAGTATTTTTTCTTAACATTGGTCTAATATCCTATAATAAATAGGCAACTTAAATCACGAACTTGTCATTTTTAGTAAAAGTTTGGGCTGTATTGGCAAATGAAAACCAGGAAAAAATCTAAACAATCAGTAGTTAATTACATACTAGCAGATTAGAACATGTTAAAGTTTTAGTTTTATAAATAAGGCCAGTTGAGTTTTAAGAAAGTAATATGAAATATTTGCTGAATAAAAAAGAAAGCTGCAACAAAATGTTAAAGTGTACTCTACTCACGCAAATACTGAAAAAGAGAAGCATTTTTTTATGGACACTACAGGAATTTAGTTACTACAAATATCAAGCTTCGTAATATAAAAATTTGTATCTAAATCAAATTATTGGTCATCTTTTGTATAAAGATTCACTAGATTTCTTTCACTCAGAACATTTGCAAGGAAGACTATATTAGAGACACTGGACAAACAATATTTCGGGCAATTTTGAACACTTCATCTGCTTAATAATTACCTGGTACAGAAAAGAAGTGCGAAAGGAAAACATTAATGAGCGGTCAAAATAATTAAGGATTTACTCAAAAACCAATTCGAAATTACTTCATGTGATAGAACTATAGATTCTTTCTTCAACAATATACTTGTAATTATATATATATATATATATATATATATATATATATATATATATATGTTTTAGGTGGTTTCCGGGAATTCATCCGCGTAGTTGATAACTGATCCCTTCCGGGATCGATGGTAAAATGACGACGTTTCGGCAGAGTCACATCTGCCCTCTTCAGGTCGGTTCGCATAATTCTCGTAGCCTTCTGCTTTCGCTTCTAGTTACTCGAATACTAAGATTTTCAGAAGCGCTCGAGCTTTTATGTAGTTACTTCCGGAAATAACAAATCAGCAGTTGCTGTCACCCTGTAATTCATAGCTCAGAATTACAGTAACTGATTTTGCATGGCTTTCATGACATTTCTGTCACCCTATAGTTCATCGGTTAGGACTTCTTAGGTTAAATGAACCCACAATGGCCATTTTACACACCACTCCAGATTTCATTCCTTCTCAACGACTAAATGCATTAAACTGTATTGACATCCATTTCTGAGCGATGTTCTTACTTTCTTCTAGCTCACCGGAAAGTTTGTTTAAAACCGATTGCATAATCAAACAAACAAGACAACGAAAACGTGATACAAAAGAGAAGATTAGTTAGAGATTATGAGATGGTAGACAGAAAATAGGTATAATTCTTAATTGTACGAAGAGGAAGATGATTTAACAAAACAGCAAAATCGCAAACACCAATATACCTTGAAATTAGAAAAATCCTGTAACTGAAATGAGCTATGGAGACAGCTTAATCTACAAGAGAATAATTAAAATTAAAATTATGTTACAATAAATGCTAAATTCGTAATTGTTTTCAAGTTCCTATTCCTGTATAAGAATGAAAGAGAGAGAGCGACATTTGGTAAGAAGGTTTTGCCTTTTTATTTAAAAATTCCTCGAGATTTTATTAAACAATTAAACTAGTTTGTATTACAGTTATAATAAGAATAGTAAATATTGTCGCATCAATGTTGAATTAAAACCGTCCCTCTATCATTAGAAATATGTATGTCTTATTACATATATTCGTCAGCCTTTATATTATTATTGTTATGAAAATATTTGTATATCCCCTCCGCCTATGTGCCCAACAGCGTCTTTTACATGCTAACGTCAGCACATAAAACATCTTCATGCAATTTATTCAGGTGAATGTTTGTCCATTAGAAGTTAGAATATGTTTGTCGGAAATCAGAAGTATTGAATTTCTCATAGTAATATTTTTCAAATGTTTGGGCGACAAAATTCATCTATAAACCTTATTTAAACTATAAACTGAACCAACAAATTGATTGATATTAGTACGTCTTACTATCCTATAGCAGTGGCAATAGATTAAAAATGGACAGTATAGCTATATTTAAATACAGCGAAATGGCGGCTTCTAGAAGGTTTTCAACTCGGCGAGTTTGAACACCTATGTTAAACAGAGTTTTTCCAAATTAAGAATATTTGAGTGTTGGACATCCTTTTGAAAGTAATAGACATTCTTCAAATGAATAATGGATACTTAAGAAATTATAGTTTTGTTCATAAACAATATTTTAATAGTAGGATATCCTCTTTAGATAGCCAATTCCATAATCCGATACCAGCATGTGTCACTGATGAGATTACCGCTTCCAAATTATTATTATTCAAGTAAACCCCCGGAAAAGTATTTATATGTTGCAATATAACTAATTGGAAACTAAATATAAAGAGAGAATAGTTTAAATCCAATTATGTATATTACGTTCGAAATGAAGAATTCATTCAATCCACATAAACTGCTAACGAGCCACCAACTAACAAATGATGATCATGAGAGACAAACCAAATATTGCAATAATATTACAAAAATGCCTGAAAACAATCCTATTTATTTGTTAACATATTAGAGGCTGAATTAACTCATTAAACAAATTATATAATTAAGAATCATTCACATTTTTAACCGACTTCCAAAAAGGAGGAGGTTATCAATTCGTCGTGTATTTTTTTTGTATTTATGTTACCTGAATTCTTCTCCTGTGGTGAACCGTTTTGTGTGGTCTTGTTTTATAGATTATAGGTATATCCGGATTGGTGAAACTTCAAATTTGGAAAAGAATTCTATTGGTAAATTAAAGAAATTTGTGAATGAACACATGCGTGCATGGAAATCGACCAATATCCCTAACATATTGGTCGATTTTTCGAAAACTTCTTACGGATGTGTATAGTTTTTTAACGTTTAATCTATTAAAGAAGATCCCTAAGTATTCTCATATACTTTTCTGCGACGTGCAACTTGCAGTTTTGCAGAAAATCTCCGAAAATTCCAAAATTCTTATTAAAAATTTCATCGAAATGACATAACGGACATATCCTCATAAATATTTTAATTCCAACGTAATAGTGCGGGAATTTTAGGCACTGAAAGTTTTAATTGCGAATTAGAAAATTTTCTATGTACATCTCAAGCATATAGGTAGTAAAGCATAGTATTTTCGACTCCTTAAATCAATGAGTACCAAGCTCGTTTTGTTTGTATATCCGGCAAATACCTATTTAAATGAAAATTTTTCCACTTTGTGAAGACGGTGCTTTTGGTTGTCACATTTTCCTGGCCTAATAGATAATTCAGTGACAACATATGTCAATCTAAACTGCTATTTGTGGGTTTATACACAGGATGTTTAGTTATAGCAAACAAAATCGCAAAGTAAAGTGATAGAAGGAATTGCATTTATATGATTATTGAAATATAAGTTAGGCCGTTTAGCTGTATATACAGGATGTATGGCATATAGGGTGGAGTGGACGATTGGTGGTATACAAATGGTGGAAAAAATGTGAAATTAAAGTTATAGGGTGAATAAAAAACTGAAATATGATATGGACGTAAACAAATCAAATCCAGGATGGTTAAAATATATGCTGAAGTTAAATTATATTTATACAGTGTGATTAAAAAATTATTTATTTTATAGCACATAAGAAGTTGCATAAAGTGTGGAGAGGAATTAATGTTACACAGGGCGATAATATAAAATGTGAAAAATGAAATAATTTATAGGGTAGACCACAAGCAGTTATATCCTATGGTTGAAATATAGGATTTGACTCCGTATATATGGGATGGATTCTACTCCGTCCTATAGTTTACAGAAGGCAGCTAACAAATTTATGCTTGTCCATAGGCAGTCGTATGTATAGGATGGTTGGTACATAGGGTGGAGTGGAATTATATATAGTTATACATTTTAGATTTGCCTGGCACCGACTTCAAAAAAAAATGTTTTATTTTGTCTCATTATGCTCTATTTAAATTATGATCTTGAATCTCTATTATTGTAACTTATTGCTGTAACAATTGAAACTGTAATGCATTTTTAATATTAATCATTTTTTCCAGAATTCTCGTAGTCATGGCTATTTGAAGCAAACTTAACTTGTTAGAGATTTGAAAATTTGGATTTATCCGTTTTCGATTATGCTCTTTTTAGATGAATTCTAATTCTCAAATTTGTAAGGTAAGTTATGTAAGCAGTTTGGATGTCGATAAAGAATAGATTTTGGAATAATTTAAATTATAGGAAAAAAATAACATGAAACCCATAACATAACTCCCTAACAAAATTAAATACAATATTGAACTGTAGATAAGAGTTATGGCTAATACTAGACTCAAATTGAATTTGCTAATTGATACAGACAGGAGAAGATCCAAATTTCAAACTTTACCAGCATGAATAACTTAATGTTTTCCTCTTTCGATCTATGTCAAAATAAGCATACTTTTAGGTTATTTTGGATTTCATTTAAAACAGTGTATTTCGTCAAATTTGGCTTAAAAAATAGTAGGACCTAGACAACTAACAACTTCTGAAATTGTTAAGAATCAAACTAAAAACAGTTCCACTTATGAATTTACGCTACAACATCGCATCGATACTAACAGACTAAATTTCGCGCAAGGATAAATTGTACAAAAAGTTACATTCAGCTGTGTTTAAAAATTCTAAAAAACGTCGACAAAACCCAAAATTACAATAACCAAAACATTCTGAAACTAAACTTTTCGTGATATCCACATTTCACAGCCGCAATAACGGCGTGGCCATCTTCTTGAAAGCGTATGTATCCATTAATATCTGCGGGGATTACAATATCACAAAAACGTTGCCTAAAATCAGGTTTTAAAACATGTTGTAAACAATCCAATTAAGTTTCCCCACTTAATACCCTCTAAAAGTTCACTTTAATAGGGCACTGGTGACCTTCCCTCATTCAGTAAGGAATTTGCATACTCTAATACCCATAATTTTGCTAGTTATGATGAACTAAACACATTTGACGTGTTTGAGATTTATGAAATTTGATATTGTAGTAATCCCGTTTTCTGTTTTAGTTTTTTGAAATTGTCATTTTTGCCATTTTTGACATCTCTGACATTACTCTCTTCGAGGTTTCATTCCTTTGTACGCAAGACAATATATATATATATATATATATATATATATATATATATATATATATATATATATATATATTGATTCTGGCTAGGGAACCTTCATCAGTTGCGCTTCCCACAATTACAATTGAATGTCCTCTCGAACACTTCTTTATGTACTTGACACATTTCGTTAAATTTGAAGAAGCGAAAATCCTAGATGTCGGTCTTACATCTCGCATCTTCAAATCTCTGACATTGTTTGCAATTTTTACTTTTATGACATTTTAACATTTGACAGTTTTGACATCTTCGACATTTCCGATGTTTCTGAACATTTTTAACATGTTTGGCATTTTTTGTCATTTTTGACATTGTTGACAGTTTTTACTTTTATTACATTTTTAACACCTTTGACGTATTTGAGGTTTCTTACGATTTAAAATTTTTTGACTTTTCTGGCAGCTTTGACAATACTCTCTTCGAGGTGTCATTCCTTTGTACGCAAGACAATATATATTATATAACGTATATCGTTTCTGGCCAGGGAACCTTCATCAGTTGCGCTTCCCACAATTGAATGTCCTCTCGAACACTTCTTTATGTATTTGATACATTTCGTTAAATTTGAAGACGCGAGATGTAAGACCGACATCTAGGATTTTCAAGAGAATTAGCACGCAGACATTTCTGATATCTAAGTCGTTTTTGGAGTTTTTAACATCTTTGACATGTTTGACGTTTTTAGCTTTTTTGACATTTATGCATTTTTTATTGAGATTTTTGACATTTTTCATATTTTTGACATATTTGTCATTTTTCACATTTTTAAAAATTTTTACTCTTTTCAGATTTTTGCTGTCGTGGTGATTTTTATAAATTTTATATCCTCATTTTAGGTTTTCGACAGAATAATTTAGACCATTTTGTCAACTTTTATATTTTTGAGAAGTTTGATGTAATTAATATTTTTAACATTTCGTGGTTTGTAATATTTTTCTCATTTTTTGTAAATTATTTTCATTTCATCAGTCTTTGTCACTTAACTTTTTTATATTTCAGACATTTTGTATATTTTTAACTTCACCTGCTACTAACAGGATATTTAACAGTTTTCAGTTACAATCCCTGCCATCAATTCAATATTGGGAAATGAGGAATAATGTCTACATTCAATTTAAGAAAAGCGTTAATTCTCATCCAATGAATTGGCACTTATTGGGTACGTGATTTACACTATGTGTTTAAATTCATTTGTAATAATTGCAGAGAAATAGCAATTAAAAAAAATACCCCACTTACTGCTATCGGATAACTGAATTTTCAAGATTTGCACCAGTATTACTTTCTATTTTGAAGATATTGAATTCCCCGTAGAAAAATAGTGAGAACCTTGCCCCCATTTAATATTCTAATTTTCGAAAAATGGTGAAACCCACTTCTATTTACTTTAGAAGACTGTATATATATCAAGATTTACACCCGTATTACTTTCTACTTCGAAAATATTAAATTCTCCGTGAAAGAATAGTGACCCCCATTTAATATTTCGATTTTTGCAAAATGATCATTTACACAGAACTTAAAGAAAGGAATCAACCTGTTAATTCTCATGTCCCTATTACTTTAGGAAAATATATTTTTCAAAAACAGTTCCCCACCTGTCCCCCATAAGATAATTAATTTTTTGCAAAATCATCAAACGCGTTTTCATTTATTTGGAGAAAGGAGTATACACACCAATTTTCACGTCGGTGGCACAGTTTGTTTCCAAGATATTGAATTGAAAGTAATAGAACACCCCACTGCCCCCCATCGCGTTATCAAACATTTTATCAAAATAAAATGTAGCCTATGTTAATCTCAGATAGTGTAGCTTTCTATTGGTGAAAGAATTTTTAAAATCGGTTCGCTACTTTCAGAGATTATCCCCTACAAACAAACAAATTGTACCTCTTTATTATATTATTAGTATAGATCACATTATTTCAAAATTTTCTTACTCCAACGAATATACTTGAATCGTGTACCATAATTCTAATACGTTATAAGTATTAACAGATGCATATTTCCATAACTATTTTCATTCACCTAAACAAACAGCAAAAACGAATGAAATATATTTGAGTTTAGTTAGAAGGATGAAACATTTGCAACAGAGTTTACTTTGCAATTTAAGAGATCGTTATGTCTACGAAAGTTCCTGACAGTGTCATTAATCTAAAGGGTTTCCAAACTTTAATCCCACAAAGCTTGGGGAAAACTTTGTAACCATATCAAGCATTTAAGTCTGCAAAGTTCACATAGTTCTTCCTAAGTATTGTATCAAAAAGAATTTTACTAAGGATTTATTTATACTAGCGGTCACCCAGTGGTCGAAATTCGACCAAAATCATAATAAAAAAGATAATATACCTTTTGGATTATACAAAATAGTTCACTACCATTGTAATTAAGTCGAAAATTATTTCGCAACGGGTAATGAAATCATTTGTTTTGTTATCTTACGATTCCAGTTCCCGGTGCAACAATTAATAATATTTTCATTCCCGGTTTTAAAAATATATACAATAGAGCTTTTCAAAACAGATTATGTTATTAAAAACTGCCAATCCCCAATTCCATATTATTCTAGATCCTGTTATATATTTTTTTCATCCAACATTGAATTTGTATTTCAAAAGCTTCTCTGTGGAAACAGTTTCTTTTATTTTATTGGATAGAAAATGAAACATGAAGGCATCATGCGGGGACATAAATGGTTGAATGAGCCTGCAAATGGTGAAGTTCCCAACGCAAAAGTAAGCTTTTCTGATGCTATGCTAGAGGGTGAGAAATTCAATAAAGGCGTAAACCAGTTAAACTAAATCTTTTATTCGATTACACGACTGAAAGCTTAGAAGTTCGAGAGACAAAAGTTCGCTTTAATTCAGTTTGGTCCTCTTTATTTGTAATTCTATTTCTAGTATTAGATCAAAACTCGGTAAAATTATTCAGTGAATTATGAGGTCAAAGGTACCTACTGATAGAGGGACAAAATGTGATTTCTTTTTACGAATTATTCAAAAACCTTACGCCATTTAGAAAGTAGTTCTAAAATCAATCGCTTTTATGTTTGGATGACAATCCAGAAAAGCGATAAATTAATTAAGCTACAAGAATATGTTTATTCACATTTTGGAAATAACACAACTATATTTGAAAATGCTGTATATTTCCAAATGTTTCGGGGTCTAGGTCAAACCCAGGTGTCAATCTCAATACGGAAACTATTTAAAAAAGTCACAAATTGTAAAATTTAAAATGAAAACGAAATGTCGGATAGCTAAATTGAAATGGTCGTCATATAGGTGAAAAAAGTGTCAATACAAATATGTTTTTGGTTTTGCGTTTTCTCATCGAATATGCTACAAAGAAATAAAAACGAAATCTGCGATTCTTTTTTTTTTCGAAAATACTCGGAAAAATAATATTTCAAGAATTTGGTCAAGTGCGAGTTTAAAATTTTTTGCCATGTTTTGGTATCGGCTTCAATAATTCGATTTCCTCATTTTTCAAGAAATGTTCAACCACTAGATATTCATCATTGCGGCGATTTTTCTTTTTGGTACTGTTACTACATCAATAATGGTTTCGCCACCAGTAACTGACGGTAATAATTCACCTTCCAATGAAACTCCTGTAAGCGCTAACAAGAAAAATAGCATCAACAGTGCAGATTCAAAAAGTCCTGCACAATTGGGAGAAATAGCTATAGAAGCATCAGAAATTGTTAGTCGCTTAGAACAAGCTGCTGGAGGTGCTTCAATACCTGAGACTGTTTACAACCAATCCACAGTATTTCTAGGTTTGGAAAAAAGAATTATTCAAATTATACATGGACTTATTAGCCATGATGAAGATGGAGAATCATTAATTCTGCCTACCTTAGACAGTGTTACAAAATTAGTTATGATTTTACACAGTTTAGCAGCTTACTGCTGTGGAGGGTTAGAAAGGCATTTAGTCCAAAAATTAAGCACAAGGTTTACAACAGATACCACAACGTGGATAAGCCAATTATTTGGATTTTTTATTGTTCCGCATTTTATCATGAAGATCATCTCGAAGGTTTGGTGCGAGTGACAAGAATGATGTTACATTATAAATATCCTAGATATTTAGAAGATGGTGCTCTAGCGTTTAGTAATTCACTTCCTACTATATACAGCCATGTAACTAGCCCTTTAGAAGCCGTTCAGCATCTTTGTAGACAATTAGGATTACCCTTAGCCTGCGTTCGACCAGTTCCTGTGAATACACATTTTGGTTCACAATATACAATGGATCAGGGAGCCCTTCAAAAGATGTTATCAGACGATTCAGAAACAGGGCGAACCCTTTAATTGTTATCGCAGATGCTGGGACACCAGTAACCGGCCATGTCGACAATATTTCTCGAATAAGGGAGCTTTGTAAAATACATGGAGCTTGGTTACATTTACGAGGCCATAGTTTAGCTGCTTTAGCTCTGCCTAATTATCAACGAAATGGACATATTCCTCCAGTTGCAGACAGCCTTACTTTAACTTTAGGAAATTGGTTAGGAATAGCTGGTTTGCCTATGGTTACATTATATAGGTTATGGGATACATCGAGTAATCGAAATCGTACTAAGCAAGTTGGTCGCATACTAAGGGTTCTGTACCACCTTCAAGATTCGCTTGATTTTTTAAGAATATATATATATTTAGTTTTCTAATTTGGAACCCAAAATTAACATTAGAGTTTTATTTTACTAATAAACTTTCAGACAAGCACTTTATAATCTACTGTCTGAATTTTGAGGCTCTATAGATTGGAAGATAAAGGGCAAAATAGGTCAAGTTTGAAATTATAAATGATTAAATTTGATATTCAAATTATTTAAAAATACAAATTAAATATACTTTTCAAAATTTAAATAGTGTAGTTTCTAAAATGAGAATTAAGTCGACGTTTAATATTTTTGCTAATATCTTTTAAACAAATGATTTAAAAATATGATGTATTTGTAATTCACATGATGAGTCTTTTATCTAATATACTACACGATGCGTTTGAAAATTGATTTTTTTTTCATTTAATTGTATAATTACTATGGAGATTTTCTAATAATTTTTCTTATAAATTTCAAGTGAGCCCCAGTACCCCTAATTATTTTCAAAATTTTAGGTAGTATCGTTTCGGAAATAAAGCGAGAAATGAGAATTTTTTATATCTTTATGTTAATATCTTGTAAAAAAATAATTTTAAAAATATGAAAAATATATTGTTGTAAAGTCCGTGGGTTCAATTTAAAATTATAAAACTAATATTCACTTTCACTTTTCTAGAAACTTTTATTTACATCGAATATACAACAGCTGATTCTAATATCGCAATAACAATTTTCATATAAGCTCTTCGCTCCATCAACCCATTCGCGATCGTGGCCTCCTTCCTTTATAAAACCAGCATAGAAAATTCTCGTAAAAATCATCATCACTCCTACAGGTGCCGAGTCTTTTAGAGAACCATTTTTTATCTCCAAGCGTTTGTTGTCGTACTGAAATGAAACAGGGTCGGCTTTGGTTAAATTTCGTAACACTGCCCCCCCCCCCCCCTTTAATTCTGATCGTCCCGATCAGAAAGATCCCCTCCATGGTAAGGAGCAAGTCGATCTAAATGGACCACCTTCAACTTAGCCTTGGGGTTTCGACGGATCCGGTAGACGACGTCATTAAGCCTCTTGACCACCTTGTATGGTCCATCCCAGGCAGGTGTAAGCTTGGGGATTTACCCTTGCTCCGTTGGGGGTTGTACAGCCAGACTTTGTCTATCTCCTGAAATCCGACTGAATTGGCCTTGAGGTCGTATCGCGCCTTCATCCGGTCACTGGTGGCGTTCGGGCTAATTCGTGTATTGCCAGCATGTTATATCGGAGCTGGTCGGCATAATCCTCGATGTCTTGGCAAGGTTCTTCTGGGGAGCCAAATGCCAAATCGCAGGGTAATCGCAGCTCCTTTACGAACAGGACCCTGACTGGGGTCAGGCCAGTACTATTATGTACGGCAGAGCGATATGCCAACGGGAATAGGGGAATATGTTCATCCCAATCACGCTGGTTATTGCTGACGACCTTGGATAGGTGTTGTTCCAAGGTCCTGTTGAACCTTTCCACCATTCCGTCTGACTGTGGGTGCAATGGTGTTGTTTTCTTTTTCCTGATCCCTAACATCGTGCAAACTTTCTGGAATACATTCGATTCGAAGTTACGCCCCTGGTCTGAATGTAGTTCCATCGGGACGCCAAACCTGCTAAATTGTTGTTCTACTAGCACCATCGCTACCATGGTTGACCCTTGGTTGGGTATCGCATATGCCTTAGGCCATTTGCTGAAGTAATCCATTGCGACCAGAATGTATTTGTTCCCCCTCTCAGACTCGGGAAACGGACCGGCGACATCGATGGCAATTCTCTCAAATGGGACGCCCACATTGTACTGCTGCATTCTGCCCTTGGTCCGGGTCTTCGGGCGCTTACTGGCGGCACAGGTGGCACATTTGCGGCACCAAGCTCTGACGTCTTCGAATTAATTCACCCAGTAGTACCGCTGGCGAACTTTGTCTAGGGTTTTATTCATGCCCAGGTGGCCTCCGGTAATTCCATCATGTACTTCGGTCAGGATGGCTGGTACCTTTTTCTTCGGAACTACCCACTGAGCCCATAACGACTTCAGCACGCCGGAGTATCTAGCTACCTCGTCCCATCGTGGCCTGGGTGCCCCACTCGCTTTGAGTGACAAGATTGGTTCGATGTCTGGATCAGCCATTTGGTCCTGGATGTACTGTTCCGTTGTCCAGTCTTCATTGGCCTGCACTCGGATCTGCCTGATGGAGATACCCTCTCGCTGTTCCGTCTTCAGACAATGTCCGCATTCCGCTCTACAGGGTCTTCTGGATAGGCCATCGGCGTTATTGTGCAAACGGCCGGCACGGTGTTCCACCTTGAAGTCGTATTGCTGTAATTTCTCCATCCATCTGGCCAGTTGTCCTTCCGGTGTCTTCATGTTCAGCAGCCATATGAGTGCGGCATAATCTGTTCGGATTAAGAAATGACGACCATAGAGGTATTTGTGGAAATGGTCTACAGCCCTTATTATTGCAGAAGTTCTTTTCAATAATTTCTTTCCGGTTTCGAGAATCCACGGCTGTAATACTCGATCACTCTCTCTTCACCATCTTGCACCTGCGATAGGACGGCCCCCAAACCTGTGTTGCTGGCGTCGGTGTCTAAGATGAACTTGCCGGACTGTGTAGGAAAGGCTAGGATTGGGCTGGAACATAGTGCTGCCTTCAGTCGCCTGAATGATGTTTCGCAATCCTGATTCCAATGGAAGGTCTCTTTCTCAGTGGTCTGCCGAGGTAGAGGGGCGGCGATGGTAGCAAATCCCTCAACAAAACGCCGGTAGTATGAACAGAGGCCCAAGAAGCTTCGGAGTTCATGTTTGTCTCTTGGAACTGGCCAATCACGGATGGCTTCTATCTTGTCTTCGTTGGTGCGGATTCCTGCCTCGGACACTACGTGGCCCAAAAACTCTACTTCTTTTTGGAACAAGGAACACTTCTTCGGATTGAGTCTCAGGTTGGCATTATTAATTCTGGAGAATACTTCGTCCAGGTTCTTCAGATGGTCGTCAAATGTCTGACCCATGACTAGAATGTCGTCGAGGTATACTAAGCACGTTCTCCATGTTAATCCGCTTAGGGAATTCTAGCTGAAGTCTTTGCCACAATTTTTATGGAGGTGACTGAACTGATGACGGGCCGTGTCAATTAAATTCCTCATTTAGGAACCGAAGAACATCATATCTCGGGTCGAACATAAATCCATGCTGGCTAATTAGGTCCATTCCCAGTATAAAATCGTCCTCAATATTCGCTACCAGGACCCTATGCCAGATCATGATGTCCCCTATCTGTAGCACGACGTCTGCCTCACCCTGTATTGACATGGACTCGCCGGTGACTGTTCTGAGCTAGATGTTATTGGTAACTGGCCGAATTTCTGATGCTCTCAAAACCCTGGACTTGGCAATGGACACTGCGGCGCCGGTGTCGATGGTGATGGTAACTGCTCGCCCATTGATGGTGCCTCTGATGACTAGGCTGCCGCTATCTCGGCAAAATCTCCGGATGGATAACGTTTTGGGGGCTGGTGGAGGGACAGTCAGCATTCGCCCCCCTATGCTGACTTACTGGCCCTGGACATGTGGCTGTTCTGTTGGTTACCCCTGGTCGGTGATCGTTCAGGTGGCCTCACTCGACAATCACGTTGGAAGTGTCCTGTCCATCCGCAGCGGTAACATGCCCCTCTGGTGCCAGTTCTTTGTGACCGTTCTAACATTTTGTTCAGACCAGCCAGCAGCGCTTCAAATGGTGACTCTGACTCTTCCTGGTTGAAGGAAACTGCTCGGTCCCTCGGCTTGGACATGAGTAGAGCTTCATTACTCTTCTTGACGCCACTCAGTCTTAGATTTCGTTGTACTTCCACATCTCTGATGCCGTTTATGAAACTCTGTGTGTCCAACTGGTCTTTCGTTTCCTCTGGCAGGTTTGGGTAGGACAAGTGAACTAACCGTCTAATCTCTGCTTCGAATTCGAAGGCTTTCACCGGATTTTTGCGTCTTCCCACTGAGTTGGACTTGGTATACCTGGCTCAAGGATTGATTGTCGTATCTCTTGTCCAGAATGGCGATGATCTTGTCGAAATTGCCTTGTTCATCGACTGGAATGCTTTGGAGGAGTTCTAGGGCCGGACCTCTTAACGAATGGGTAATTTTTTAATAATTTTTTAAATATATTTAAAAATATTTATTTAAAAAAAAATGAAAAAAAAATATTTGTATATGGGGGGATGGGTAATTTTTTAATTTTTTTTGTTAATAGAAACAATTTTAATTTATATTTAGAAACAAATCCATTTAATTCTGTAATTTGCCCCCCAAAATTAAAAGTAGAGGTTTCTCCTTATTTTTCCAGTAAACTTCAGGTCAGACTCTATACCTTCAATTTTTTTCAGAACTTTACGGTTTAGTTTCGAAGATAAGGGAAGGGGAATGGGTAAATTTTAAATTATTTTTTTTTTTTTTAAATATGAAAAAAATATGTGTTCCTCAGAATGAGACCTTTCATTTGATGTATTACATGATGCGTTTTAAAAAAAATTAATTTTTAAATTTTCATTTAATTCTATAATTTGCCCCCAAAATTACTATTAATGGGTTCTACTTATTTTTCCTGTAAAGTTCGGGCAACGTTCTATATTTTCTATTTTTTTTCAAAATTTTAGGCTCAGTAGTTTCGGAGATCAGGGGGGGGGGACGGTCGATTTTTTTAGTTTTTCCCTCCAGAAGTATCCCTAAAATAAAAATTTCTTCTTTTGCGATATGTACCCTTATCGGGTCACCAAACTATACATTGATACCAAATTTCAACCTCTTCCGTCCAGTAGTTTAGGAGAAAATTGCTGTGATGTGACAGAGGATAGTATAAGGGTATCCGTATATTGTATATACGGAACCCTAAAAACGTCATTTCCTCAAGCACTAAATTACGCATTTTGCACCAAATAAACTTCTTTATATCTACTGTAGTTACAGACATCCCTACTGAGAGGGTCGAATTTGAATTACCCTGTATATTAAAATACTTAAAAATATCCAGTCTGTTGAATTGGATAAAAAAATAACTTGGTCAAGTGCGAGTTGGACTCGCATACTAAGGATTCAGTACCACCTTCAAGATTCTAATATTCCAGTTCAGACAAGCAGTGAATGAGTGCATTTTCTTATTTTGCCCTACTATATTTTAAGGAAGCGTTTTAAATTAAAAATATACACTTTCATTTTCCACACATAAACTTTTTATTTTATCTGCTTCAGGATTCGCTTGATTTTTATAAGAATACATATGTATTTAATTTTCTAATTTGGCTCCAAAAATTAACATTAGAGTTTTATTTTACTAATAAACTTTCAGGGAAGACTTCTATAATCTACTGCCTGAATTTTGAGGCTCTGTAGGTTGGAAGATAAAGGGCAAAATAGGTCAAGTTTTAAATTATAAATTATTAAATCTGTTATACAAATTATCTAAAATTACAAATAAAATATATTTTTCAAAATTTAAATAATGTAGTTTCTAAAGTGGGAATTAAGTCGATTTTTAATATTTTGTTCATATCTTTTAAACAAATGATTTAAAAATATGATATATTTGTAATTCACATAATGAGCCTTTTATCTGATATGATGCGTTTGATTGTCCACTTAATTGTACCTAAAATTACTATGGGGGTTTTCTGATAATTTTTCTTATAAATTTCAAGTGAGCACCAGTACCCCTAATTATTTTCAAAAGTTTAGGTAGTATGGTTTCGGAAATAAAGCGAGAAATGAGAATTTTTTATGTCTTTATGTTATTATATTGTAAACAATTAATTTTAAAAATATGAAAAATATGTATTTGTATTCATCATAATAAACCCTTTCATTTAATGTATTGCATGATGGGTTAAAAAATATTTTTTTATTTTCCGTTTAATTCTATAATTTGGCCCCCAATATTAAGATTAGGGATTTCTTCGTATTTTTCTTGTAAACAAAAAAATTAGGTCTTATAGTTTGGTGAATAGAGGGGGAATGGGTAATTTTTTAAAGATATTTTAAAATATTTATTTAAAAAAAACAAAAAAAAGTATTAGTATTCGTTATCCGTTAGAAACAATTATATTTTTATATTTCCATTTAATTCTATAATTTGTCCCCCAAAATGAATTATAGGGGTTTCTCCTTTTTTTCCAGTAAATTTCAGGTGAGGCGCTTCACCTGTATTTTTTTAAAAATTTTACAGCTTATGGTTTCGGAGATAAGGAGGGAGTGGGTAATTTTTTTTAATTTTTGTTAATATCTAATAATTAATTTATTTTAAAAATATGAAAAAAACATATTTGTTTTAGTCATAATGAGCCCTTTCATTTGATATGTAACATGATGGGTTAGAAACAATTTTAATTTTATATTTTACATTTAATTCTGTAATTTGCCCCCCAAAATTAAAAGTAGAGGTTTCTCCTTATTTTTTCAGTAAACTTCAAGTCAGAGCCTATACCTCTATTTTTTTTCAAAACTTTACGTTTTATGGTTTCGGAGATAAGGGGGGGATGGGTAAATTTTGTTATATTTTCGGTAATATCTTATTGATTAATTTTTTTAATTTGAAAAAAAATATATTTTTGTTCCTCAGAATAAAACCTTTCATTTGATATATTACATGATGCGTTTGAAAAAAAAATATTTTTAAATTTTCATATAATTCTATAATTTGCCCCCCCCCCTAAAATTAATATTAATGGTTTCTCCTTCTTCTTTCTCCTGTAAATTTTGCGCAACGATCTATATTTCCTTTTTTTCAAAATTTTAGGCTCAACAGTTTCGGAGATCAGGGGGGAACAGTTCATTTAGTTCCCCCCCCCAAGTACCCTAAAATTAAAATTTCTTTATTTACGATACATATCGTAAATGATCGGGTCACGAAAGTATACATTGATGCCAAATTTCCACCTCTTCCGCCCAGTAGTTTAGGAGAAAATTGCTGAGATGTGACACGGACAGAAATCCGGAGTGATATAAGGGTATCCGTATATTGTATATACGGAACCCTAATAACGTAATGTCTGACACTTTCAACATTCTTCCGCATTCTAACGGGTCACACCTATTACCTCTATTACCTCTGGGTTAAAATTACCTAACCAGCAAGCAGAACTATTCTGGTCTGAATTAAAGGGATGCAATTTATTGTAACCTAAAGTAAGAAGATACCAAGAACTAAAAAGCTTTATTTCAAAAAATAATGATGTGATATTTTGTAATATTATTTGTGAGCATAATAAATAAAATATGTAACCGAAGAGTGGCGTTTATTCAATGGTTCAAAAAGAAAAAAAATTAAATCTGTTTTACATAAAGGTAATACCCTTCCTTTCGTCCCAATATGTCATACTGCAAACAATACCGGTAAACGAAATCAGTCTATAACTCGATATTGCACCAAAGCAAGACCAAAACCAATACAAAACTCTCAAGTCTAAGACCTAGACCAATATTGAATTAACAAGACTAAGCGACCGGGTATGCAAGGCCAAGCTTAAATAAGCAAGACTCTTACCAAAAGACCAAAACTTATCATAATCTACCATAAATTAATTCAAAAAAGTGTGGTATTTCGTTAGTGCCAGGCTAAATTTTATAAAATGAAACAAATCAAAATTTTATAGTAATTCAAATTTGTCTAAATTATTTCTTCAACCTATTTCAAAAAATGAGATTAACCATTCATCGAAATATTTGTATGTATGTTCATCGATTAGTTCTAACACAGCTTAATCATTTTTGATAATTCAAACTGTATTGAATATTATTGACTTATCCATCATCCGGATCCAAAAAATCAAAAAATTCAATTACTAAGATGAATCTCTACTGATTTCACTTAAACGGCTTCAATCAATTTACATATTTGCAGTTCTGAACTTCTAGCCTACTATATATTTTTCTATAATATATATACATTCTCCCACAAGAAATTGTAATAAAATTGAAAAGTCTAAAAAGTGTGACAAATACTTTCTATAACAGCCTTTAAATCTCATGATATATCAAAAAATAATTATTGATCTGTTACAATTTTTATTTTTTTATTTAAAGTCGGTTGTTTTTTTAAATAAATTATTGATATCTCAAAATAATAAATAATACATATGGATAATACTGATCTCTATACATGAATAAATATATATTCTCTTGATTTACAAAATCTTGTCAAACCTTTTGCCGATCTGGCAAACTCCATTTTTATTTCCTAGAAATATTCCAGGAGAAAGATAAAAACATGAAATTCATTGAACAACTGTTTCTGTTTCAAATTACCTGTCATTCAACATTAAATTCAATATTACTGATTATAAACAAAAGAACCAAAGATCATTTTCAAAGTATTCCTCTTTTTAGCGACAGATCAACATATATATGGTTAATTTTTTCGTACATTTTATGTGCACCATCTTGGCATTTGGAATAACATTAAAAGAACAATAGAGTATAGAGTATTAGAAAGGATAAGCTTCAAGTTTTTAAATTATATAATCCCTTCTACGAATGATGGTCTGTTACAGCCCGTTTTCTCCGAAACTACTTGACAGAGAAAGGTTGAAATTTGATGTAAGTACATAATAAGATTTGCAGCGATGTATCGGTTATAACCATGAATGGTTTGAACCAACACATTCATGCGGTCTTGGTAAATACCAATGATATCCCGAAAACGTCACAAATGAGCCCTCTGACACGTCATTGTTAGAAATATCTTTAACTGGTAATAACCCAAAGTACTAGTTATTTTCATTGTCTCTCTCTTTCTTAAATGACATTTCATTCTAATATATATATATATATATATATATATATATATATATATATATATATATATATATTGATTTATAAAGTGTGTTGGAATGGCTATCACAATTCTAATAAATCTACATTTTGGGGAATTTTCATACGCTATTTCACGATTTTTATGTTTAAGCTACATCTGTTACAATGTTTTATCTTATCACTCTAGTTTTGAGATTTAAATGTTTTATCAAAGTATTTAATTAATTATTACAATATCTGTCATGGAAAACTGCTCTGATAATTTCCTTCTTGTCTTATGGAATCTATGTTCAAAGAAGGAAATATTATTTGTACTTATATTTTTATTTGAATCATGTGCAAACAAAAAATTATACAGATATAAAACCATTCTTCATCATTAAAAATTACGTCACCACAAATATTTAATAATAAATTTTATTAAAATTCCTTTACGACAATGAAATAACTACAATAGCTAGAAAGTTATTCTGCATTTGATTAGAAAGTTATTCACACACCATACGAGTGTAAACGAAAACTATTAAACATATGATTTTAACGTTTTCTGGTTGAACCAAATTGCAATCTGGCTAACGAGTTTCAGTTCTACTTTTAATATTAATAAGGGTTATGTCAAAGTTCAACTGCTGTCAACCAGAACATAACAAAGTTACAAACGATAGTTCGCTGCAAATCGTTGACGGTTAGGTAAACCAGTCACAAGTACTAGAGTTAACAAAGGAATTCTTATTTTGACATCTGAAAATGTCACAATTATTATATAAAAATATTTTTTCTGAAAGCTTTACCACCCTATAGCTCAAAAGTCAATACGTTAAGAACATATGTACATATGAAGTTTTTATATTAAAATGCTTCCAAGAATTATCCCCTTAAATATTAACATGTCAGTAAGAAATACCCTGTATGTGGTCTTCACAAGGCGTAGATAAACATCATGGATTTACCCTTGTGAGTGTCAGTCGTTTTCCCTATTTGTCCTTGTGAGGTACATAGATTATGAATTTATTTATGACAAAGAACAAATATTATTATATTATTATAATGCCAACGTTGATATTATAAATGTTTTTTTTGTCGAAATATTACAGTGTTGCTTAAAAAATTCTACAAGAAACAATATTAACCAATTTTTTTTCAAATCGTCTCGTAACCTATTGTCTAGTCAATTTCAAGCAATTTTGCTTTTTGTCGATCTATCCATTGTTTCAGTTCTTCTGATAATTTGGAATTTTTCATTTTCTTAAATATGTTAAAGATGTCATCTCTTTTTAATCAAACGCACTTAATGTTATTAATGCACCCTTTATAACACCCTCTATATTACAGAACAGTCAGCACTTTCCTGCCGTTCTCATCCTTAATGCAATTATATTTTAACTCATCAAAAATAGATAGAAATTTGTTTACAAAGTGAGTCCGTAAAATGATGCATGGATTAGTTATTATGTAAATAAAAAATCTTAAGAAAAATTCTAGATAATATTGTTTTTTGATTTGTTTAAAGTTCACTGTACACAACATGTACAAAAGGCAAAAATATATAACATAACAATAATACTATATACAATTTTCAGTGAAATTGTTGACAATTAGTTGGTTAGTTTACCTTTTGATTTCCTTCATAATTCTTGTTTCAAATTCAGTTTTCAAAAATTCATTACGTTATTTCGTTTTAAGCTAATTTAGCAAATGAATTTTTAATAGATTATTTTGCCAAGTACGTAATTTTTTTAGTTTAGTTATTTTAACTCACTCAAATAAATAATTGTCGACAAAGAGGTAGTAGATGGAGAAGTCATCCTAATGACTAAATCAAAAATCTAAAATAGAACGGTTTCAGAGAAACTGAACTAACAATCGGAGTACAAATAACTATATGTACATTTTCCTAATCAGAAACACTTTAACATAACTCTCAATTTTGTTTATTATTTTTTGAAGTTTTACGTCTTTTCGGTGTAGAATCTTTTTTTAAGTACAACTTTGTTTGACTTTCACTCCG